>JALMGJ010000002.1:154695526-155295526 GCA_023362775.1 Charina bottae | reverse complement strand
CTGGATGGGAATGTTGAGAGTTACAGTCAGCAGATCTGGAGAGGACCAGTCAGTTATTAATAGAGATCTAATAAATTGGTTTTCAGAAAGGGAAAAGCGATTGGCTATGCTCTTCTATCTTCCTTTTTAAAACTTTATATATTTAACGTATCAACTGAAACAATGAGAATAACAAAACAATTATATCACATCAACTCAATCAGGTTACAATATACAGATGAAAACAATAGCATACAATATATTTAGATACAATGAGTGATAAGGAACAAGAAAATAATATGCAATAGAATTAGCTAGAAAAAGAGAATGAAGCTCAACTCTACAGCTGGTTACCAAGAAGGAACATTAATGGGTCCCCTCAAAATATGCTTTTATTTATAAATAACTTAGATTGCTTGTCTAGTTGTCACACTGAAACACTCCTGTTTATCCTTCTATGAGTACATAGGAGTCCCTTTTATTAGATTATTAAAAGATTGTTAACATTTATTCATTTACCTTATGGTTTATTGATCACAAAGCAAAAGCTGTACATCTGTTTCTACTAGTTTACAAAAACATTGATTCGTTATGCATGTACGGATTGGAAAAGCCTCAGAACGTGCCTTTCTTGGAGCCTCATGGCAAATATCTGGGCAGGTTTGAGGCTAGCTCTACATCTTGGAGTAGCTTCCCCAACACAACATCCCTGAAATAGCCGACTGGTATGTCTGTAAGAGGACCCTGGTGTGAGAATTTTGGCTGTACTTGCTACACCTCCAACATTTCCCTTCTGTTCTCGTCATAATTTCTGGTAGTCTCCTATACTTAGGTTGACCATATTTCAGGATGGCAAAACGGGACGGGGTCTTATGTAATATTCCGTATTCATGAAAAAGACAGGGGTCCCCGCCCCCCAGTCCGCGCGATTGGCTCCCACCTGCAAACCCTGCTCCCGGTCCACGCGATTGGCTCCTGCCTGCAAACCCCGCCCCCCAGTCCGCATGATTGGCTCCCGCCTGCAAGCCCTGCTCCCCAGTCCGTGCTCTGGCTTGGATCCTCCTTTTGCGCCATTCCTGCTGGGTTTGAAAAACTGGACAAAATTGAGATTTTTATGAAAATGATGGGACGGTTGAAAAATGCTTAAAAAACGGGACTGTTCCATTCAAAATGGGATGTATGGTCAGCCTACCTATACTCTTACTTTTCCTTCACTCCCTGCCCTATTCTATCCTACTTACTGCAGAGCTTTCCACTGAACTTCCCTCCTCTCCCTTCTCTGCTACCCTGTCTTCCTCAAATTATGTTGAATGATGTGTTTGAGATACCTGTAGGTATCAAGGAGAACTCCATCAAGTGTATCTGCTGCAAGCGACTGTGAATAGATTGTGGAATTTGAGGGGACATAAATTTACTATAGTATCTCTAGCAAGTGATTGGGGAAGTAACACCTATTGAACATCTGCCTGGACATTTCCCTCCCCAGCCACAGGTTATCTGAGCATTCAAGGCAAACTATGCGTACAGAGAACTTCTAAATTCAACACAACATATTAAATGGGGCCAAATTTCATTTGAGATAGTCCATCATTCTGATTTCATCTTGTGACAAAAGAAATAAAAAAAGAAAGATTTTTGTTGGCCAATCCATCCCATTTTTTAAAAAAGAGAATGCAGAATTCTTGATATACATTTTGTATGTGCTACAGAAACTGGTTTATAATCCATGTGTATGTGCCTTCAAGTCAGTGTTGACTCCTGGCGACTGCCTGGACAAATCCCTGCAATTTTCTTAGCAAGATTTTCGGAAGGGGTTTGCCCTTGCCTCCTTCCTAGGGATGAGAGAGGGACTGGCCCAAGGTCACCCAGCTGGCTTTGTTCCTAAGGCGGGACTAGAACTCACGGTCTCCTGGTTTCTAGCCTGATGCCTTAACTCTTATGATCCCTCCTTTTTTATTTTGGGTTAAAAGAGTTATCACACATGAAGCAGGTAACGTGAGGGGCCTCTAGCCTAATCAAGTCAACATCAGACTCCTAAGCTTTGTCCCATAGAATGCAGAGAGACACCTTCCAGTGGGGAGGTCTGTGTGATGATGGCTGGACCCTATCGTGCTTCCGTAGATGCTTCATACACTTCAAGCCATTGGCTCTAAATAAACACACAAACATATTTTTCAACTTGTCTGATAATTTCTGACTCTCTTTGTAGAGACTCACCTCTTATATGCAGAGGTCAGGGAGGTACAATTGTGGTGGGTGCAAAATCTATTCAGAAAATCAGGGGCACGTAGAGAAGCCAGAATGGGGGACAGGTGGTATGAGTGTGACTTCAATAAACTTCCCTCTTCTAGGTCACACATTTTCCCACTAATGACTTACAGTGTTTTTATAGCATCACCAAGGCATCGCTGAAGTGATGTGAACTCTGTTCTCATTTTTGTAAAAGTCATCTAAATGGTTAGATGACTTTAGAAGATGCTATACATGTGACCTAAGTATGGCAGAAGTGCCATTTCTTATAAATTTCTGGATTCAAATTAATGTCTTCCAATAAGGCATATTTCAGCTGTCATAAATTCCAGTCTTATTCGTTTAGCCTGAGGAGTGGTCTTGCTGTTGAATAAGCATCTTCCTATCGTCTTAAATGATCATTTTGCCTTAGAAAAATAATTTGAACCAAACTGAAAAGTACTGAAAATATGTCCTGCAGAGTCCATGCAGTGTGGTCATTGCTAATTTTGACTAGCCATTATGAGAATGCTAGACCAGCCTGTCTAATGGGCACTAGGTTGGGGAAGATTGCTATAGGAAATCAATTCCTCCCTCCCCCCATATACCCCCAACTCAAATCAAATATATTAAAAGTTTCTTCATACCTAGACTCATCTGTTGAATCCTTCAGGATCATTTGCCAGCTAACAGGGAGGAAAGCTGCAACGACCATTCCACAAACACAAATCCACCATGTTTTCTTCATCAGACCTTCTGAAGCAAGGCAAACAAATAAAGGTATGAAAAAGAATTGGACCACATTTTTAACTTTCCTACCAGCTTAGGACTGGATATAAGAAAACACAATTCAAGCTTTTGTGTATCACAAAGGTGAGGTGAAATTGTTCTTGCAAGGTATAGTCGAAGGCTTTCATGGCCGGAATCCGATGGTTGTTGTGGGTTTTCCGGACTGTGTGGCCGTGTTCTGGCAGGTTTTGTTCCTAAGGTTTTGCCTGTAGCTGTGGCTGGCATCTTCAAGCTTCTAGCTGTGCTCCTGTCCTCTGAAGATGCCAGCCACAGCTACTGGCGAAAGCTTAGGAACAAAAACTGCCAGAACACGGCCACACAGCCCGGAAAACCCACATCAACCATGTTCTTGCAAGCATTGAGCTCATGATTCCAGTTTAGAGTACTCTGAACTTTCAAGCTTATGCAGAAGAATCCACATAATAAATAAACCAAAGTAGTTGGTCAGAAGTTGATTTCATGTTTGTACTGTTCAGAGGAACTGGCAATTTCTAACACAGGAAGAACAATAATAAAGTTCATTCTCCACAGAGAATGAAGGTAATCAGATAAGACAGGGATCATTGCTTAGAGTACACTCATCTGCGTATTGGTCTTCTTTTACAATTTTTTTTTTAAATCTGTGACTGCAGAAGACAATGAAGCAGATTTGATCATTGTCTTTTAAAGGCACAGAGCTTTGAATTATGCTGAAAACTTGTGAACGAAGACTGTTTTTTCAAATAGTTCTATTTAATATGATTGTTTTACTGTAATTCCCTTGATTGTTTTAGAAAAGATTCACCCAATCTAATGAGTAAGCCGTGTATCCGTACATCATGGGAAATGTCTTTCTCATACCACTTCTAGCACTTGAAACCGATAGACCATCTCTCTGGCTCCTCATGCTTATTAAGACTATTGTTCACAAATCTGCCTTTAAACAGAATTAAGCAATGAGGAGTTTTGCAAAGGATTTCTAGTTAAACTGATAAATACAATGACATCTCCGAAATAGCTCACGTTTCTAATCTTTTTCCTTCAACACAGCAGCTATCCCATCTAGGACAACCCCTCAGGATCTCAGCGGACAACAAACAACATTCCTTCATTCTTGACTTAGTAGAAAACTAGAATACAATGGGAATGAGAGATTCTCCTCCAACTGTGTTTGTAAAATAGATTCTTTGACATCGATAATACATACTGTTATGCTAGTATGGAATGGGAGGTGCCGAAGCATCTAGTGCTTACCTTCCAAAAGATCTCCTGAAGAATCCTGTGTTCGTTTTCTTTGTATGAGCTGTTTTGTGGCTTAATTCTATTCCTTACCGGCGCTTTTAAGCTTGTTAGTAGAATGTTAACGGATGACAGGTAGGTCATTAGTGTTCCAGGTTTTAGTTGGATGGGTCACTTATGAATCATTACTGGATCTTTCTTTGCTTTCTTCTTCTTCTACTACTCCTTTATTAGTGGTTCCACAGAGAAGATGAAGCCAACCAACTCCTTCAAAATGACTTGAGCAATATTTTCTCCTTGATGGAGAAAGAAAACGATGTGTTTTCGGTATTGTTCTATTAAAATGTCCATCATCTTCAGATATTAACTGAGCATAGAAAAAACATGGGCCTCTCTTACTCTATCTTGCATACATTTGGCATTTGCATTAAAATGCAACAGGCAGACAGTTTGGCTCCACCATTTGTTCATATCCACCCTGTACTATATTAAACTGTACACTCCTGGCAACAACAATAAAAGGGCCATTCAGTATACGTTTGATGAAATCACTTCTAATCCATAAAACCTTATGTTGTAAGAACTTTTGTTACAACAAAATGAAAAATATTTTCATCAAAATTATTTTCCTTCAATATACCCTTTATACCTCCTGGAAAAAGGGGCATTATTTTGCATTAGGGGGGCGTGGTGGCTCAGTGGGTAAGACGCCAGGCTTGTCGATCGGAAGATCGCAAGTTCGGAGGTTCGAATCCCTAGCCCCGTGTGACGGAGTGAGCTCCCGCACTCGCCCCAGCTCTTGCCAACCTAGCAATTCGAAAGCATGCAAATGCAAGTAGATAAATAGGCACCACTTCAGTGGGATGGTAACAGCGTTCCACGCACATCATGCCGGCCACATGACCGTGGAAGCGTCTTCGGACAACGCTGGCTCTTCGGCTAACAAACAGAGATGAGCACCGGCCCCTAGAGTCGGACACGACTGCACAAATGTGCGGGGGGAACCTTTACCTTTTTATTTTGCATTAGACATATGTTTAATAAACACAGCCAATTTAAAGTGCAGCCAATTTAATCTGAGAACTGATCTTCCAGTTATGAGGCAGAGGTTCTCCTCCTCCTCCTCCTCCTCCTCCTTTGGATGGAGGCTCCAAATGGATATCACTTTTTTGGCCCCAGATATATTTACGCAACCACAGACTATGAGCCAAGATTTTGAAGAAAAATCTGCTGAAATCTGCTGAGATTGCCAAAGTCTTGTGAGATTTCAGCAAAGTTGCCCCAAATCTTGTGAAATTTCATGAGAGAGGCTGCTGAATTGTCATAAGATTTTGTGCAACGACACCAATGTAGCCTGAGCTCTATTTGAAAGTGTCCTGTGTTTGAAGGATCATGCCCTGCAAATCTGGTTGAAAGATGCAGGAATAGAAGGAGGAGAAGGGAGGGGGTCTTAAGAGAATAGTTAAAACTTGAATGGCAATTCTTCCATGGTTCCCTGTCTAGTTGCGGTTGGACGTTGCCACCTGGGTTTTACCACTCCTGGTCTTGTGGCAGGGATAGTCCTCCTCATTCTGAACATAATTGATATTCATAGTCTGTACTTTTCACTCCAGACTGCTCCCCACCACTGAGTTTATTTTAATCTCTTTTAAAAAATATGTTGGAGAACAAGAGACTCCTACTAATTAGTCACCTTCTAGGGTACAAGTAAACTGACCTTCACAAATACAGATTCATTAGTGCCACCTTTGATGAACTAAACTTCCTATTATGCTAATGTATTAGTGCATCATTGGGCACCTCTGTTATGATTGCTGTCCAATTAAGTTGCAGTGTGATAACTTGATTCTTGCAGGTATTAGGCATAATAGGTATTAGAAGCTAATAAGTAATTCTGTACTGACTATACTTTTTTTCAAAATAGAAATATGGAGAAGAGACAGGGAGGCATGACTCTACTCCCAGCCAGGGATAGGTGAATCAGTAAACATTTGACTGTCCATGTAAGTAAGGAATATCAATCTTACCCCCAACCCTGCCTTCCAGAAGCAGATTAAAATGGAGCTGTCCTGGAGGATTTTTTCAATTAGTTACGAAAACACTTTGGTAATTGTTTATATACAACTCCAGTTTTAAATTAATGATGAATTTTGTTTTTATGATTTGTATTTATTATTTATTTATTTATTTATTTGTCGCATTTCTTCACCACCCGTCTCATACAAACGACTATATTTTTACTTGCACCTTGGACATATATTTTTTTAACTGTCGAGCGTCATATGATTGCAGTGGTCTAAAAACCCAATAAATTAAATACAATACAATAATATTCCAAGGTGGTGCTTTGAAAAATGTATACAAGTGTCTAGATCCGCTTCTGTTTGCAAGATCTTCATTCCTGCAGAGCCTTTTTATTCTGCTAAATTAGAAAGTGCAAACGCTCTGACAAAATCTTCACCAAATGGAACCTAGGATAGGATTCTTTGCCTTTATCCCCATGTTGGTAGCCTACCTACTTTGCATGCAGAGCTCTTAGATTCAATTCCAGACCTTCCCAGTTTTAAAAGGTTGCAGGTGATGGGGAAGCATATCCTATGCTGAAGAATGTGGTAAAGATTTCTTAGCCTGGGTGCTCCTCTAGATACATACACTTCAACTCCCAAATTTCTTAGCCAATATGCCCGAGAATGCTGGGAATTGAAGTCCATTCATCTGAATGATACCCAGGTTGAGTAAGGCTGCCTGGGAGAGTTGCTGCAATAGGTCAATGAACTGAGTTTTGGAATTACTCCATTAGAACAGGACATGGACAATAAAAGGGAGGGAATAAGGTTAGGGAGGGACAAACTATAGGAATAAAGGTGTTGCAAAAACATTAAAATTTTTAAGAAGTAGTCCAGGATCCTTTTTAAACTGCTGTGTTGTGTTTCTGTCATAGACGATGTCACTTAGCCACAAAGTACATACGCAAGAAAAATGGGCATGTGCTATAGTCATGTGTGCTATGTGTGCAAATTAAAACCACTTCCTACATTGCAGCTTTGCATCCTTTCCTTTTGAACCATTCTGGTCGATGCCCTTTAGAATAAGGGATATAATCAGGGGGAAAATTAAATGTATATCTCTGCTGAGAAAAAAGTGATGTCCATATCAAGAGTCTGCTTCAAATAAAACAACAGTGTTTCTCGGATAAAGCAAGCGGTCCAAACTGCTTCTTTTGTATTATGGTAGTAGAGGAGCTGATAGCTTTCTTTCCCCACAAGGTGTCTCTCCAACCCAACAGTAATTCAGATTAGACCTCTGAAGCTAGGCAGAAAAAGTAAACATAAATATGAAATTCTGTATATTACCTGAATCCATCTCTCTTTTTACAAATTGCTTCTGGGTGGTTATGACTCAGATTGGGACTATACCAGGGTGGAAAGGGGGTAGAAGGAGATGATTTGCTTCTAATTAAATTAAATTTTTATTCTTTGTTTGCTTCTTAGATTTAGAGCCTCTTAAATATCCTACTCCGCCAAGTTTTTCTTTTATTATCGTTTTTTCTCCATGTCTTCATCATGGCTCCTTGGTGGAAAGGCAGGATCAACATTCCAACAAGACACAAAGCAACTCTTTGAAGGGAGAACCGCAGCTACTAGGGAAAAGGCTAATTTTAGTGAAGGGGGCCAATTTTTGGATTTTCTGGCCTCTAAGTTGTGACTTTTGTGGTGACAAAGGAAGAATATTTGACTCGTCAAGTAGCTTTAACCCTTTCAGTTTTTAACAGCATAGTTTTAGATTCTTGTACTATTGTTCTTGTTGGATGTATTATCACACTATTTTGCTTATACAGGTAGTCCTCATTTAACGACCACTCATTCAGCAACTGTTTGAAGTTACAATGGTGCTGAATGAGGGGGATTTATGACTGGTACTCCTAGTTGTGGCCGTTGCAGCGTCCCCTTAGTCACATGACCGTGATTTGGGTACTTGGCAACCGGCTCACAGTTATGATGGTCACAGCATCCCATAGTCACATGATTGCTATTTGCAACCTTCTGTCCTGTCCCGGCCCATGGAAATCACAGACACACAAGTAAATCTTATATCTTTACTAAAAAGGTTTTCAAACAGAACTCTAATGGCAAAAAGGGTTGAACAAACAATCGTAGTCCCTCACGCCCAAAATATCCAGCCCACAAAAACTCAACCAGCTTAAATTAGAGGCAAAAGAGAGTTCAAATTGTAAACAAGGTACTAGAGGGTCAAACAAATGTGGTATGGGAGTCCAGGGTTACTACTTGAGAAGGCAGGCTAAGGAGTTGAAGAACACAGTTATGAGGTAAACAGAGAGTTGTCGCCAACGGATCTGTGAGGCACACAGTTCCCCTTATATAGGGATGGTGTGACTGGGATTTGTTCCTTTGGCAGGGCGGGGTTCTTTCTAGCCAATAGTCTTGCTGAGTGCCTTTGTTCCGCCCTTGCATTGGGGGGAGGTGTTAGCTCTGCCTCTTCGTCTTTTGAGGCCAGCAATAACTGCCTCTCCTGGCTGCTAGGCAGCGCTGCTTTCCCTGCCTGCGACTCTTCCAGCTGAATCCCCTCAGGCTGATGACCCTGCTGTAACTCCTCTTCACCTTCTCAGTCTGAGCTGGCCATGACACCTTCACTGCCAGCTTCCGACAAGCAAAGTCAATGGGGAAGATTGTAGGAGGTCGCAAATGGTGATCACGTGACTGCAGGATGCTGTGACTGTTAAAGTTATTCTATGTAGGATTCAAGCGAATGGATTCCTTCACTATGAAATCCTAGCCTGTAAAATGGAATTTTACAGGTTCCTATGCTGTAAGCAGTTTCCCATAACAAAAAGTAAGTAAACAACAGATGTGCTTTTCTCTAGTCAAAACAATGGTGATAACAGTCCTTTCCCATGAGAACAGCGTCCCGAAGGGAAAGCCAATATGCAACACCGCCATCCCATGGCGGTTTATAGTAAGTACAACTGCTACTAAAATGTTAAGCTGAAAAGTGGCCTAGCCCACATTAGCCAATCAGAATGTTGAACCATGGGTATAATTCAACTATGAACTATGGGTACTCATCTCACTCATGCATTTTCTATGGTTCTTTTGACTGCTATCTACATGTACTTTGTATCTGAACGGTAACTACGCCTGGTCTTTGCACAGACCATGATTTTTCTTTCCTCACATCTGTTGATGGAACTCTGCGTATGCTTTGTTTTTTCCTTTTTGCAATAATGCGCCATACATCCATTATTGCCTTATGCTATCAATAAAGATATTGTTAGCCTTACAACACGTTGTTTGGATTACTCTGTGCCTGGAACCCAAAAGCCAGCAACACCCCACAGGTTATGGAATGCCCAGTCTGGATGGTCTGCTGTGCTGGATCTGGCTGTAACAAAGGGGTTTGTTTTTGAGGCTGCATTTTGGAGTAAACGTGTTTTTCTTTGAGTGGTCAGCATGGCTGCTGCAGGGCTAACTAGTCTGCCTTTTGAGCGTTTGAATGGCACAAACTATCGGACCTGGTGTGTGAAGATCAAGTCTTTCTTCCTAAAAGAAGGTTTGTGGAAGTATGTGAAAGACGCACCTGCAGCTGGTCCCGTTACTGATGAAGTGCAGTTGTGTTTGGATCGTGCTTATGGCAATTTGATTCTGGGACTAGAATCATTGCAGCTACTGCATATCAGCAATCTAGACACTGCACATGCATGTTGGGAGGCTCTCAAAGCCCTTTATTCCAAGCAAACCTCTGCTGCCATCGTTGGTCTATCACGTCAGCTTTACAACCTGAAGCTGCAGCCCGGTGGAAATGTGATGACCCACCTCCATAAACTCAAGACTTTGTTTCTTGAACTTGAGGAGCGGGATGTTGTGATCCCTGATACCCAGAGAGCTTGTGTCATCCTGTCAAGCCTGGACAAGAGTTTTGACATGCTCATCGAGGCAACTCAGACGTTGAGACCCCAAGACCTTACTGTGGATTATCTTACAAATCGGCTGCAAGAAATCCAGCAAGCTCGTGACCTGGAGAAGATGCAGGGTAAGCCATCTGTTACTGTTCCTGAGACTTCTGCACAGCGTTTTCCAGCTGGAACAGAGGCTGCGTGTGCTGTAAGAAGATGCTTTCGGTGCAACTCGAGTCAACACTTCATAAGAGATTGTCCCCAGCCTCCTCGCCTAGCCGGTAATGCCAGTGGAAAGAGGTTCATGCGAAAGAAGAGGAAACAACCGCCTAGACAACGTACCCAAGTGTCTGCTTTGCTCACAGCTGTGAGTAAACGTTCCCCAGAGACTTGGCTTTTGGACTCAGCTTGTAGTAAAATCATTGTAAACAATGAACAGTTGCTATTAACAAAGAACAGGCCTAAAATCCAACAAGTTGCTCTAGCTGATGGATCCATGGCTGATGTGTCTTTTCAGGGTAAAGTATACATTCCTTGTTTGGGGATAAGTGTACAAAATGTGTTGTGTGTTCCTACACTTGACTTTTCCCTCCTTAACGTTCCAGCCCTGGTGAAATCTGGATATACTGTTGTGTTCAAGGGTACTGGATGTTCTATTGAAAAAGATGGAATTGAATGTGCTAGGGGGAAGTTAGTGAATCAATTGTATGAAATGCTTCCTAAACAGGGGATTGTGTTAGGAAATTGTATTTCCAATGTTCCCCCACATAACAAATGCATTCACTATTACCACAGAGTTCTGGGACATCCCGGGTGGGGAAGTTTGTCCCAAATGGCCAAGGTGTATCCTGAGCTAGGATCTAAAAAGTGTGATGACTTTCTTGATTGTACTGTGTGCAAACAATCCAAAATCAAGGCTGCGCCTGTTGCTAGAAAAAGTGACAGGGTGTCAACTAGGCCTTTTCAGTTGGTTCATGGAGACTTAGCCGGCCCCAATGCTCCTAGTGAAGGGGGGGGCACGTTTCATGTTTCTTTTGGTGGATGACCATACTCGCTTTACGTTTTGTTATTTGCTCAAATCTAAAGTGGAAGCCTTTGCTCGCTTTAAGGAGTTTGTTGCAATGGTGGAGAGAAACTATGGTTATCAAGTAGGTCAGTTTCAATCGGATTGTGGAGGAGAGTTCCTAAGTCATGAGTTCCAAAATTGGCTTCGTAGGAAAGGAATCTCCCATAGACTTGCCAATGTTGGTGTTCCTGCTGAGAATGGAATAGCTGAAAGGAAGATTGGTGTTGTTAATACCATTAGAAATAGCCTGATGTTAGATGCCCAGGTGCCAGCCCGTTTCTGGGGTGAGGCTACCATGACTGCAGTGTATCTAACCAACAGGGTGTGGAATTCAGCTGTAAATGAAGTTCCTTACTTCCTTTTGTTTGGCAAGCGCCCTTCGCTGAAGCATCTGCGTGTTTTTGGAACATTTGCGTATGTTCACATCCCTAAGTCTCAGCGAAGGAAGAACCAGCCAAAAGCACAACGCTTAAGGTTTGTTGGTTACTCCTCTAGATCTAAGGGTTACCGTTTTTCTGCAGGCTATGGTCGTGTGGTAGTCTCCAGAAGTGCTAATTTTGAGCACCCTACTGGTTGGGATAGGTTGAATGCTAGTTGAGAGGTATTGTTGCAATCTAGTGCACAGCCAACTGTCCATGCTCCTGTGGCTGGACAACAACCAGTTCAGCTGCCTTCTGGTTCCCAGTCTCCTAGTGTGGTGAGAGGATCCCCTCAGGTGAAGGAAGAGGAAATTTCACCTGAGCAGGTTCAGGACCTGAAGGGGGAATCAGGTAGTGAAAAGACAGAGGACAGTGATGAGGAAGAGGCAGTGGTAATTCCTCGTAGGTCTGCACGTTCCACAAAGGGTGTGAAGCCTGACAGGTTTGTGATTCAGCAGGTGAGAGTGTGTCAGATTACCTGTGAACCTCAGTCTTTCCAGGAGGTGTTGCTTCTGCCTGTTGAAGAGCAGGAGAAGTGGAACACAGCGATGGATAAGGAATTTGAGGCATTAGTGAATCAAAAGGTGTTTGAAGTCACTGACTTGCCCCCATCCCAGAAAGCTGTTGGTTCCAGATGGGTTTTCAGAAAGAAGCTTCTTCCTGATAATACAGTGCAGTACAAAGCCAGGCTTGTTGCTCAGGGGTTTTCACAATAGAGGTTTTTGAACTATGATCTCACATATGCACCCACAGCTAGACCAGAGTCTTTACGTATGGTACTTTCTCTGGCTGCACAGCGTGAACTTGTTGTCCATCATTTTGATGTTGACACAGCATATCTGAATGCAGAGCTCCCTGAAACAGTGTACATGAAGCAGGCTCCTGGCTATGCTTGTGGCAATTCCCAGAAGGTGTACAGGCTGCGCAAGGTGCTTTATGGATTAAAGCAGGCTGGTCGCTGTTGGCATCAGTGCTTAGAAAAGGCTTTGATGGAGCTAAAGTTTAAAAAGTCAATTGCTGATCCTTGTGTGTACGTAAGAGGTTCTGGAAGTAGCTACACGGTGTTGCTAAGGTATGTTGATGATTTTTGCCTAGCAACTGGTTCTTTGCACCTTGTACAAGAGTTTGCAACACAATTAAGACAGTACTTTCAATTAAAAGACCTAGGTGAACTGAAATACTATCTAGGTGTTGAAGTCACTAGAGCTCAGAGTGGTGAATTCTATCTGAGTCAGAAGAGAAAAATTGATCAATTGTTGAGTCAACTTGAGATGTCAAATGCAAAACCTACCAGAACACCAATGACTCTTGATTTCCTAAAGGGTGACACATGTGAGGAACCTTGTCCTCAACCTGAATTGTATCACTCTGCTGTAGGAAGCTTGCTACACTTAACACAGTGGACACGTCCTGACTTAGCTTACTCAGTTGGAGTACTCAGTCGTAAGGTTGCCAAACCATCCATGCGAGATTGGCAAGGGTTAAAAAGGGTCCTATGTTACCTTAAAGGCACAGCTGATTTTTGACTTAAAGTATCAGCTACTAAAGCCGAAATGCCTGTGATTTATGTTGACAGCTCTTTTGCAGAAGAGGGAGACAGGAAATCTGTGAGCGGTTTTATTTGCTTGTTTGCCAATACAGCCATCGCCTGGCGGGTGAGAAAGCAAAGTTCAATTGCCGTTTCAACCTGTGAGGCAGAGTACAACGCCCTCAGTGAGGCAATAAACGAGTTACACTGGTGTAAACAACTATTTGGAGATCTTTCCGTAGATATAGCCTCACCAGTCACAGTGTATGAAGATTCACAAGCATGCATTGTGCTTGCTCTCTCTGAAAATGTCAGAGGCCGGACAAAATATGTCGATATAAAATTCAAAAATGTAAGACATGCAATTCAGGAAGGGTTTATCCAATTAGAATATTGTCCTTCTGAACTGAATGTGGCAGACATCTTAACGAAAGCTCTACCTCTTGAAAAACATGCTACCATGGTTACCAAGTTGGGACTAGAGCAAATGTGTTTGAAATAAAATCATTTGTGTCTCTGTGTGCTTGTAAAATGACAGTTTTCACTCCCCAAAGCGTTTCGAAATCCATCCGGAAGGGGTGTTAAAGTTATTCTATGTAGGATTCAAGCGAATGGATTCCTTCACTATGAAATTCCATTTTACAGGTTCCTATGCTGTAAGCAGTTTCCCATAACAAAAAGTAAGTAAACAACAGATGTGCTTTTCTCTAGTCAAAACAATGGTGATAACAGTCCTTTCCCATGAGAACAGCGTCCCGAAGTGAAAGCCAATATGCAACACCGCCATCCCATGGCGGTTTATAGTAAGTACAACTGCTACTAAAATGTTAAGCTGAAAAGTGGCCTAGTCCACTTTTGCCAATCAGAATGTTGAACCATGGGTATAATTCAACTATGAACTATGGGTACTCATCTCACTCATGCATTTTCTATGCTTCTTTTGACTGCTATCTACATGTACTTTGTATCTGAACTGTAACTACGCCTGGTCTTTGCACAGACCATGATTTTTCTTTCCTCACATCTGTTGATGGAACTCTGCGTATGCTTTGTTTTTTCCTTTTTGCAATAATGCGCCATACATCCATTATTGCCTTATGCTATCAATAAAGATATTGTTAGCCTTACAACACGTTGTTTGGATTACTCTGCGCCTGGAACCCAAAAGCCAGCAACACCCCACAGTGACCGTGTGGGACCTAACGACCGCAACTGGAACTGCCGTAACTGCCGTCATAAGTCGGTGCAGTCATGTGATGTTGCGCTTTATGACCACGTCACTTAGCGATAGAGTTCCTGGTTCCAATTACCGTCAGTAAGCAACGACTACCTGTATTATTCTTAGATTGGAGACTACTGTATTTTTTTCCCCTGAAGAAATATGCGGATGTGCCTAATCTTATTCTGTCAGCTCCCACAAACCATTCGTTGTTGGATAGTCTAGAACAGTGTTTCTCAACCTTGGCAACTTTAAAATATGTGGACTTCAACTCCCAGAATTCCCCAGCCTGCATGCATTCCCCTTGGCAGTGTGAAGTTGATGGATTTAGGAGCAAACTGAATTTATTTATTTTATTTATAATTCGATTTATATCACTGCTCCATCTCCCTCTAGGGGGACTCTGGGCGGTTACATTTGGATGAGGTGGCCTGGGCAAATTTTAGAGTTACGTGTGGTCATGAGTTGTCTACACCTGCATCAGGTCTTCTTGCTTGCTTATTTATTTATTTAGTGTTGTTTCATTTAAACTGATCAACAGGACATTGAACACAAAAAAGAGCAACATTTTTTTAAAAACCCAGAAAATAGCAACTCCCCCCACTCCTCAAAAAAAGTTACGAAATGTGTACTTTGGAAACATAAAAATACAAATGTAATCTTAAGGAGAAATCCAAAATGTTCAACATCCATATTGAATATTTCTATCCAAAAAGGTACAGTATTTGGATAGCTGGATGAAATCCATTAGGAATGCTTAGTTAGATAATCCTACAAGGCTGGCTGGATTCTGGAATTCCTTCCAACTTAAGAACAGCTGTGCTCTGGGTCACATGACCAGGAGGGGAGACTTAGAATGGAGGACATGGCAACATTCCAACTCGTAGACCTAGTCTAATGGTATGTGGAAATCCTTGGGAGACAGGGGGAAGAGCCACAGCCAGGGGGGAATGGTCGGAGAAGAGGCAGCTTAGCCTGCAAATAGAATGTGGGTATGGCAAACGTCTCAGAAGCTTTGGCTTTCTCTGCTTTCCTCTGCTTCTTGTCTGGACTACCTTGCTAGGCTGACATCAAGCCCCTCTCTCATAAGGATTCATTGGCTGATATTTTTTTCTGGATTTGTTTTTCCACTGCAACCTTTGGACTGATCCAGTCCATTTTCAAGCTTGATCTTTCTTCAGCCAGTGTCTCCCCCTCCCCACCAAATTTGGTCCCATTCTGTTTCCAGAGAGTTCTCCTACTTACAGATCAGCAGATAGAAAATCAGAGTCTTGAGCCCCTATACTCAATTGCTTTCTAACATACTGTTGGGCTGGAAAGAATGAAAACAGAGACTAGGGGAATAAAAGAACCTTTAGTTAAAAGCTTCTTCAAGACTCTTTGTTCATTTTTCAGCCACTGCTACTGTATTTCCAATATTTTTAAATACCACTGAGCCAAATAAAAAGGTACTTCCATGTTCTGCTACAGCAAATCTGGCAGCTGACAAGAAACGTGGATTAGTTCTTGTGTTCATCATTTTATCAGTCTTGAAGAAAACAGACATTGAACCTAGACTAATGTATTAAAGATTCACAATCTTTTTTCCAGTTCACAGTTTGCTCTCAGAGTGCTTTGGGAGCCACCAAAACAGGGCTTGGGTTGCATCTGGCATCATGATCTACAAGTTGCTTAGCCCTGTAATAGATCATCTCTGTCTTCAATGGGTGGGTTATGGGTCTTAGTTATGGTAAATGGCACCAGCCATTTTTCTGATGGTTGCCTCTTGGAGGGGGAGGGAGTAGAAGATCCTTCTCTAAGGTAACCAACCCAGTCAACTAATTCAGGTAGCACTTTCCTGGCCTCGTGTGATGGAGGAATCAATAATTTCAGTAAAGCTCAAGGCTATTTGGCACCTATTAGCTGGGAGTGGAAGTCTGGCTGGAGGAAGATTAGTGGGTGGGAATGCCCAAGGCCACAAAGTAAGCAACTGGCTGAGATGGAGGCAGAATAATATGCAGTCAACGGAGGGCGAGGTTACCAGGTATGCAGAGAAGGCAGAATCAAATGGCTTCTCTTTGGCGAAGTAGAGTATGTTGAAGAATTAATTACGGGGAAGAATTTGATTGCTTGCCTGGTTGGGATAGAAGGCAGTCCCAATCTTTGTTTCCTTTTCAGGTTCTCTGTGAAGTCTGTGGATTGACAAATAAGGGAGTAAAACCTTGAACACCCCCCCCCCCGGCTTTCCTTGTGCCGCTTTCCCTTCTCTTTTGTACTCTGCCTCATGGGGCCCCATCTCTATCCATCAGCCTCACTCCTGAGACCACAGTCATGTGAACTTTTCAACTCTGTGTCAGGGACAAGGCCACCTTAGCTCCCTGCGGAGAGGCCTTTGGTTTTCTAGTGGCATGGGGCCTCTCCTTGGCATCTCCAATAACTTGATGTGTGCTCAAGATTCAACTTCTTTGCCCACAAACCAGTTTGGTTAGTTGATTAGTCCATCTCTTTTGTTTCACTGTGCTGGATTGTGGTATTTCCTGGTATCACAGTACAGGAAAAAGGTGGAAAAAACACATTCTGAGATGAATTCCTCTAAGCACTGGAGCTAGGATTATTGGATGGGGACAACCTATTTGTAGCATTAAAACAGCTATCCCAACCTTGGGTCATCAGATGCTGTTAGATGCCAATTCCCATTTTTACTAGCCAGCATGGATAATGGTAATGACAGGAGCCACAGCATGACTTTTGCTCACCATATAGAAGGTTGTCATTTGAAATCTTGAGCCAGCTAGTTTTGTCCCTAGTCACCTGAAAGATTTCACCCTCAGCTCTCAAAGAGCCCAAATTTGAGAACTGGAGGTGAAACCCTTCTACTTCAGGTGACTGGAAAAATGGGGAAATGGTGCACCTAGACTTATTTTCAACATTTTATTTTTTAAAAAAGGCCAATATGAAGCAATTTATGAAGATGCTAAATTCTCTGTCACTGTAACTTTTTGTCAATTTACTAAGCTAAGCCTTCTCCTATTCACCACAGATAATAAGTTGCCTTCTATCAGAAGTACGCAATCCTTTTTGGACCAAGGATTGCACTTTGCCTTTTAGTGGCATGCCAACAGCCACACCCCAAAAGTGACCTGGGCCAAGGCAATACTCAGTTTGATTTGATTTAATTTAATTTAATTTTGGGCGGCGCAGTGGCGTAACGGTTAAGACTACTGACTGTCGAACGAAAGGACGGCAGGTTGGCAGTTCGAGACCCGGAAGCACCGTGTAACAGGGTGAGCTCCCGTTCTCGCCCAGCTCCTGCCAACCTAGCAGTTCGAAAGCACGTAAAAATACAAGTAGATAAATAGGTACCGCCCCGGTAGGAAGGTAACAGCGTTCCGTGCGCCTCGGCGTTTAGTCATGCTGGCCACATGACCACGGAAGCGTCCATGGACAACGCTGGCTCCCTCAGCCAAGAATCGGAGATGAGCGCCACCCCCTAGAGCTGGATATGACTAGAAGGGGAAAACTTTACCTTACCTTAATTTAATTTTAATGAAAATTAAAATTCAATGAATGAGGTGCAGTTTATATGATTATGCAACGTGTCTCTTCTGACAGATTAAAAATTACTGGCAATCACTTTGAGAGGTGAACATTCCCATGGTTTTTGGGTGGGGCATGGTTTATGCATGCCGATTTTATATGGTCAGGCTGCTGGTCCATCTAGGCCTTCCAAAATTTCAGACAGGTCTCTAGGGTATTTATCCTAGCTAAATAAGTGAGAATAATTTCTCAGTGTGATATAGAAATACTAGAGTCTGAACCTGACAGCATGTGATCTATCCAGTTTAACCAACAGAACAAACAGCCTAAAGTTGGCTACGTATCAGATCTGTCCCATCTCTCATACCAGCTAATGCCCATTAATCTCCTGTGATTATACAGCATGGCTTTTCTTTTGACATAGTTTGGGGATCTGTCTTTTTTTGCTGCACAACAGGACATGAGGCAAGAATAACAACAGGAGTAAATGTCACATTAGCCCCCCTGACTTTGATGGAAGGAGAGACATACCAATATGAACTGTAAAATAAGTTCTTGTCCAAGTGGAGATTTCACAATTTTTATCAGTCCCTAGTCTGATGCGATTAGGCTGTGTGATTAAACAAGAGCAATTTCCCTACTTTAACACAACTGACCCATTCAGCATGAGGATGTCCGGGTCACAGTTAAAGTAAATACCAATAAGGTGTGTTACGGAAACTAGTCTATAGGCTACATGGTAGATTACTTTTTGGCAGAATTAAGTTGTCAGGAGTCAGAGATAGTTTTAAAAAAGTTTGCTTTGGAGCTTAGCATTAATGGGAGGGTTTCCCCCCCCCCCCCGTGCCTTAACAATCCTTTGGATTTATTACTAAAGGTGGATCAAGGCAGAAGCAAATGTAGGATTGTGCATTCATTTTCCCTACAGTATTTCTAATCATGGAGTGCAGTGCTGGGAATGTGACATACGGCAACAAATGTGAAATATCCAATAAGGTGGAATATAATGGGCAATGCATGATATTATATCACATGACAATATAACAATAGTTTCCAGGGTGGTGCAATACAGTGGAAGGGAAATTCAATACGGGGCTACTAGTTTATATTGTTAATGCACACTTGATGTCATGTTGCATTCCGCTTTTAAGTTGGGTGTTTTAGCAATTAATAGAATTCTTCAGATTCTTGAGAACCATTCAGCAAATGAAATAGACTACAATTGCATTCCACAAGATAGAGCAAATATCACTTATGTTTCACACACTCTTCATCAACAACAGAATACTATTAACATGCTCAACATCCGTAATATCTGGACATTACATCAAGAGATAAACATATTCCAGGCTGATGGTCCTTGGTATCATTTATCTATTTATATAAGGTCTTGAAATGAAACTGTCAAGAAAATGTGGGGAACAGTTGGAGAAAAATCTGTAGTAGTGGCCTTAGAAGATGAAATTCTCCTGTATCTTTCAAGAAAAATATCTTCTGAGAAATTTCAGCTGAGCTCTAACTTATACTTCAGCTCAGCTCTAATTTATCCATCAACTTCACTCAATATAATTTACTTTGGCTGTCCGCAGCACCTCAAGGTTACAGAGAGGGAGAGGTGATTTGTGTAACTCTCTTCTTTTTTGCTGGGAACTTGGATTGCAAAGCATTGGCTCTCCCACTACTACAAACAGACTCAGTCTGGTGAAGTCAGTAATTACTGACAACAAGGAATGTAACACAATACACAGGAAAGATCTTCAGGCATTGTTTAAATATAGAGAGAGGTGGTGGTCCTATGTTGAGAGGCAGGGCAAGGGTTCCATCAGATGGGACTCAAGAGTGTGAAAAGAGGGTGAGAGAATAGGGTGAGATAGGTAAATAGAAAAATATCAATAAAACACAGGGAGACTGAAAGGGCTGGAATCAGCTGGCAAGGGACAACTGTATTTGACAACAAGTTGCAGAAGTAATACTATAAAATAAAGGAATTCAGTGGAAGTAGAAAAGAGAAAGAAAAGAGGATCAAACCGAGAAATTAAGACAAGGGCAAAAAGAGCTGGAGATGAGAAGCAGGTCTGAAATACATCACAGCCACTGAGGCAAAACAAAATAAGAGAGAGTTATTTTCTTCTTTTTGCACTATGTTAATTTTGCCTGTTGGGGGAGGCATGAAGAGCAGCTCCGCCTACAAACAGCAAATTGACTAATACCAGCTTTGGTTTCTCATATTCTTGATCATAAATTTATTAGGTTCATATTTTCATATTTTGAGAATTTCAAGAAAGAACGAGAGAGAGAGACACCCCCCCCTCAATTTCTGAGTTTCATGGGGAAATAAATTTTTGTATCCACAGACCCCTAATATATATATGCTTTTATTTTATCTTTGTTTTTTAATAGTTTTAATTTATTATTAAATTAAAGTCCAATAAAATAATAATAATAATAATAATAATAATAATAATAATAATATGCATTTTTTAAAAATGTGCACATTTTGTGTACACTCTTTCTAGTAGAGTCACTTTTCACAAGCTCATTCCCTTTCATATATTTTTCTGTGCCTGCTGTCTCTGGGTCCACAGTTCAACTAGGATTACTATTGCTAGCTGATGCTAGATGACAGCAAAAAGTCAGGTTTGGATTCCACAACCCTTGTTTCTCCCGGGCCAAAGTGAAGCGCCAGCATCCTGTGCACACGTATATGTGTCTGTGGTCGGGGGAGCTGCAAAGGGGGAGAAGGCACCTCGTGAGGAACTTGTCCCATTTGGGGAGTGTGCGTGTGCACCCGGTTTGATCCGGGAGCTGGGAGTAAACTTGCTGCAGTGTTCCCTTTAGTAGTGAAGGAGGAGTTAATTCTTTCCCTCTCCTGCAACTGGAAAAAGCCTGATGGAAGCAGAGCTGGAGAAGGAAGATGGCTTTCCTTCTCTGGCCAACGAGGTGGCAGGAAGGAGAGCAGTGGGAGGGGGGCAAAGGCTCTTCCAAAACATCTGGCTCTGCAAGTGGAGACTGATGAATATCCTGGGAACAAGCATACCAGATGTCTAACTTTCTCCCCTTCGAGCAAAGACAGGGTGCCTCCATTTGGCAGCAGACTGGTTATGGAAGTGGGATAGGGGTTGGCAGTGGGGACAGGAAGTTTTAGGCTGGTTTAGTTTTCTAAACTAAAGCTTGGATAGATCACACATTAACTTAGCAGTGAGGAAAGGCCCTGTTTCTGTCTCTTGTAGCAAAAGTAAAAATGCTTGTGCCACTGTAAAGGGATAATATGTCATGCAACTCATAAAGGGGACTGTGATCCCTGAAAATTTTAGCATGATAACTTTTCAGCCTTTAAATTGCCACAAGATTCCAGACAAACAGTTGTCAGTAACAAATAAATATGGAAAAATCAGGATGTTTGTTGCCATCTAAAGGTCATCTGGACTTTTGCAGCCCAGATCTGGTAGCCCTACATTAATTTATGAATAATGTATCCTTATTTGCATATTGGTACAGGGTGTGTGAACTGAACACATACATAGAAGAGTTTAGATCAAGTGGATTCATGCTCTTTCCTCTTTGATTTATTCACATAGACAAAACTAGGAAATCAGGAAACATGCAGTAAATGAGATGTCAACCTGATTCTAATTAACCATTCAAAACTAGTTACTACATGACATCACTTATGGCAATTACAATCAACTAAACGTGAGAGCAACAGAGAGAACCATAACTGAATAGGAAAAAAGCCAGTTTGGTCTAGTGGTTAAGGCTCCGGGCTAGAAACCAGGAGACTGAGAGTTCTAGTCCCGCCTTAGGCATGAAAGCCGGCTGGGTGGCCTTGGGCCAGTCCCTGTCTCTCAGCCCTAGGAAGGAGCCAATGGGAAACCAGGAGTCTGTGAGTTCTAGTCCTGCCTTAGGCATGAAAGCCGGCTGGGTGACCTTGGGCCAGTCACTCTCTCTCTCAGCCCTCATTCATTCTTTGGCGATCACTCGTAGCCGAGTAAGATTGTCTTCCAAGGGGGTTGGAAGACGCCTGTGCATGAATTTGTTTTATGTGTGGAGATCGGTGCACAACGATCAGCACACAACCTTCACAGAAAAAGGCTCTAATCCAATGGCATGGGTACCATGATGATTGGTGACCTTTTGTCTGCTGCAGCCTTCATCCGCCTTCGCAGCCGTTGTAACAATACACCTTGTTATCTTCCGCCTGTTCTGCCGTTGAGGACTTTCTTGGATCGTTCTTTGTCTGGTTCCTCCCCCTGGACCTTACCGCCATGGGTGACCCTACCAGGAGTACATGACTCCCGACGGCTTCGCTCACAGGGTTCATTGGGAACACACAAGCCCACTCACCACAACAAGCTGACGATCCAGCAAGGGGTCTCAGCCCCAGGAAGGAGCCAATGGCAAACCAGGAGACGGTGAGTTCTAGTCCCACCTTTGGCATGAAAGCCGGCTGGATGACCTTGGGCCAGTTACTCTCTCTCAGCCCAACTCACCTCACAGGGTAGTTGTTGTGGGGAAAATAGGAGGAGGAAGGAGTATTAGGTATGTTCACCGCCTTGAGTTATTTATAAAAATAATAAAGGTGGGATAGAAAATAAATAAATAAAAAATAAAAAAATTCAAATCAGTGCCAAAAGTAGACTTAAAAGGAAAGTTTTTTTTAAAAAACACTTCTAAAAAAAACTTCTTGAAAAATGTTTAAAGTTCAACCTAATTTCTGGCTGGTAAGGTATCACAGCCTGGTTTATTTTATGTTGTGTTCTTGAAATCATCTTTATATTTTATTATTTTTAGTTATAATCCCTATGGTTTTTTTGGTAGTAATATTATTGTTGTTATCTGTGTTTTGCATTCTTCTGCATTATGTTCGGAACTTTTTATTGTTCTTCAAAGTATGAATGCCATGAGAATTCTAGCAGTGGTGGTTCTACAACATCTGGAGGACACCATGTTGGTGGAAGATACAAAGGTTGCTGAAAGTGGGCATTGCTGATTGGCTGGATCCCCGGACCAAATATATGGCCACTTTTTGTCAAAGGATCCTGCAATATGATCATAATGCCAAGACAACAGGAGGGGGAAGAGATAGAAAGTCACACCCTGCAATATTACTGTCTATGATATTGCCCCCAGTCATACAACACCAAGGATAGGCAATCTGCTGCCCTCCAGAGCTTTTGGACCTCAGCTCCCATTAAGGGATCACACGAGTTGTAGTCCAAAATCTGGTTGTCTTGCAAATGCAATTCTCATGTTTATTTATTTATTATTTAAATTTATATTACCGCCCATCTCCCCCAAACCGGGGGACTTTGGGTGGTTCACAATAAACATATATGTTTACTCAGAGGACATCCACAGCTGAGCAGTGCAATCCTAAGTTTCTTTATTAATTCCCACATAGCATAATGGGACTTTCTCCTAAGGAGGTGTGCATAGGTTAAACAGTTAAACAGACCCCTTGGAGACACACACATGTATACACACAAATATGATCTGCAATGTGGAAAGTGGAGTGGGAGGGAGGGAGGGATTCACTGCAATCACTCTTGTGCTGTTAAGCAAGTTAGAAACTCCTCCTGCTGGATTTTTAACTCTTTCTGCCTTTTAGAAAACATGAGCTGCCTGGAGAAACATTTGTCAGAATTGTTTAGGGACAGGAAGGAAGTTAGGTTTTGTGCACATACATGCGGGAAGGCAAAAGACTTGAGTGGTGGTAAGGAAAGGCTTCCAGATGCCTGCTGTGTGGATGGCTGGCAAATGCTGGTGATGTCAAATGCTGGTAACATACAGTGACAAGGGAAGAGCAGAGTCAAGGTGGGGGTGAATGGGATGGCTGAATATGTATTCAAGACCAGTGCATTCATGGTTTATTCCTCCTTAATCCCTTGCAGAACCCATTCAAGTTCTTGTGGAACCCGTGGGTTCTGTGGAACCCAGTTTGAAAACCCCCAGCCTAGATTACCAGTCTTACCTGTACCCCATGAAACATACCTGCTAATATTAAGAACAGTACTGGGTTGTGCATGTGGCATACAGTACTTGGTCAGTATGCCACATGCACAACCAAAGCCCACTTTTACCCCAAGCATGCTCACAGTATTTTGTGCACGCTGGGATCAATAATCCAGAGCAGAGCTTTCCAAACTGTGTGTCGGGACACGTTAGTGTGTCGGCTGCAGTGTCTGGGTGTGTCGTGGCTGCTGCTGCCTCCAAACCTGCCCTGCCAGGATTCCACGCAGGTCCTAGTGCCTGCCTTGTGCCTTGCTGCCTCCAAACCTGCTGTGATTCCGCGCAGGTCCTAGTGCCTGCCTTGTGCCTGCTGTAAGAGTGTGTCACGAAATGATGCATGTCTAAAAAGTGTGTCACCAACATGAAAAGTTTGGAAAGCTCTGATCTATAGTCTACCCCACAAGCCAACATACTGTTACAGGCATCCCACCCAAGAGGAGCTATATCTACTGTGCTATCAAACACTCAATATGCCTTCTTAGTCCTTATATTTCTCTCTTCTTTCAAGACAGTCTCCTTTCAAGTTCACCCTTTTAAGCCAAATAGTGGGTTTAGACAGTATTATTGACATACAGTATCTCCAGGAGCTGAGCTGGACTCAAAGCAGTCTTTACCTTTCCAGCACAATACACTCCATGTCAGCCCTCTCATCTGTGATTTAATCACAGATGAGGGAGGCCTTATTACAGACTAATTTTATTTTGATAAAAGCTAATTTCCAAGCAAATGTCAGTGCTCTTTTATTCAGGGTGGATCCAATCTTCATATCCTCATGCTGACACCAGATTTCAAGTAAATATAAAACCAACTGAATGTGGAACTTTCTCCTAAAGTGAAACATCATCACAAGGATGGTAAAAGAGATCCCTTAAGCCAACATCCTTTGTGTTGTGATGGATTTGAAGATTGAGAAATGGATTCTGTAAGAGATATCCAATCCTTTCTGGTGGGAGCTACGCTCCTGTTTCAGATTTAGGTTCAGAGAACTTGTAGGATGTCCTGAATACAGACACTGGGTGGTACCCACAAGTATTTTTCTCAGACTGAACTGGTTCAACTGCTGTAATTTTTCCTAATGAAAAGGATCTATCTACTTTCATCCATGCATTGGTAGCATTAGGGATCATTTGGCTACTGAGAGAAAATAGTCTGTTGGAATAGATAGGCCTTTGATCTGATTCAGTGCATGTATGTGTGTGTAATTTTGTTTGGCTCTTTTATAGTTTTTTGGTGGATTTATAAAAATGCAGAAATGGCATTCCTTAAATAAACCAGAAAATGATTATACTTCCTAAATTATTTAAGGCATAAAGGGATCACCAAGCATGAGGATTGTGCTAATATTTTATTTATATTATCAGCCGTTTTTTCTGTCAAAAAGGCTCTCAAAGTGACATATAAAGCAAGGGAAAAAACAATAGTCATTTCCACCAATTTACTTTTAACAGATATAGAGAAACATAAAAGTTCATTTTCTGGGTTATGAAGAACAATTTTGTTTAACAGAAAGTACATCTAGTACACCATTAGTTTTCAATATTACATACCCAACAACTTCTGCCTGATTAATTCCACAATCCAAAGAAGAGTTTGAGTCCCAGTTTTGAAATGGAAATGCTTACAAGTTAATGGGGGCTCAGAGAGAGGATATGGTAGCTTTGAGAGAGGAGTGATCTCCTTCTTCACAGCATGAACTTATGCTTGCTTCCTCTCCAATGCAGTGCCTAGTCTTTGACCACAATATGGACACAGGGGCTTTTCAGGAATATGAGGCTTGATGGACATCTCTTCTCAGGGAGGTAAGTAAGCATCACTCTGCAAAGCTTTGCAAGTTACATAGTTGAAGTATAATTCATGGGGTGGCTCTCCTGACCTGTGGGGTCTGGAAAATGGCAGAGGGTTAGTAGTTCTTTTTAAGAAAGCTAAACATGGTACAATAGAGATATTACTGGCCCAGATGCATGCACACACACATGGGACAGTAGCTTTTGGAGAGCCCTGAACTGCATTCTCATGGCCTTTCATTTTCAGTCAAGGTTTAGGACCACACAACATAACTTACCAGTTATCCCAATCATTTGCAAAGAGTTGTGCAAGTGATTTGCCCGTGAAGTTGTTGTTGCTGTGTCCTGCTTTCCTTGTGGTAGTGTGATTTATTTATTTATTTTGAAAATATGTGGACTGTCCCTTTTCCCCCCCTCCTATGTAAACCCCAGAAGTAGCAGTAAGACAAAAGATGGAAACTAAGTTTACTGGATATTGTTCTTCCCTCGAAAAATATTTGCCTCACTGACACAGTTGGATGTTTGTGTGCATGTATGTCTATGTATGTCTATCTGTATCTAACTATCACCAGTTACGGGCATCCACAGGAGAGGGGTGGTGGTGGTGACAAAATGTGTTGCAACGTCACAGCACAAACTCTACCACTTTTGTATAAGCATCACAATATCACATGCATGCACATAATGGGCGGAGCTTATATTGCAACATCACAATGCACATTTCGTGATTCTGACAAAACCCCAGATTCTACAGGTGCTTCTGTTGCCTCCCGCAGATGAATGTGAAATATGCAATGGGTCACAAAGCACTGTGGTCTATCTGGGCTCTAAAGTCAATCAATTATTTCTTCCATCCTTAGAGGTGACAAAGCATTATATGAACATCCTTTCAGGTTCAGCAAAGTGGGGTGATCACATCAGTTCAGAATGGAATTGGCCAGAACCACCAGCTATTATCCCCATTGCCACAACTTGGGCAGAAGAAACTCAGAATAAGGAAATGAGTCAAAGTAGAAAGCAGGGCTGAGCTGATGTTTTGCTGTCTGAGGTGGACAGATGTTCCCACCCTGAGAAGCCAGTTGGACTATAGCTGGGTCTTACTTCAGTACTGAAGATGGAACACCTTAGGACAACAGAACAATTTAAGGAGTCCTAGGATGCACAATTACAGACACAATACTGTTTTTCAAAAGTACCTTAGAGGAATGCCTATCAGTGCTCAAGCTGACAAGGGAGGAACCAAGCCAGACATAACCGTAAACATTGAGCAGATGTCTGTGACTCTCAAGGCAGGGAAAAGTATGTCCAAAGTCCATAGAGTCAAAAGGATGGGAGGAAAAGGCCTAGGTTTTAAACCCTGGGGGTGGCATAAATATAAGACTTGATTTCTATATACTGCCTATATGTCTGTTCGTTCCATTAGGGTAGCTAGTGTCTACCTAAATGGACAGTCATGAACTCATTTGGCTGGCTAGCCTATGGTCTTCTGAGAGTAGCTATATAGTTCTTCCCCCAGTATTTGATGCTGCAGTCAATGCAGGCAGTGGCCTCTAGAGGCAGTTGGCAAATTTAGATAGGGAAGGTAGGTAGATGCAGGTCCCATAGATCAGAAACACTAATGAGTAGGACCTCTCCCTGGATGGGGGAAGTCATAACACATCTTGGTTGGTAGGCCAAGGAAATTAGAGTCTAACCCTCCTGATGCAGCAGTGATAAACCATTTTGACTAGAGGCTATGCCAATATCCATACTTACAGACATACTGTAAGTATCAAATCTGGTCTCTTTCTGTGCAAAACAGATAAAATTTATGAACATTTGGCAGTCACGGCAGATCCTATTATTAATCTGCTGGCTTGCATACAGGACCTGGAGTTAAATTCCGTGGCTGCTTGCAGACTAAGTGGGTGTGGCATTAGGTTAGAGTTTAATTTGGAGCACATTAATTTACTCTTCTCCTTGCAATGGTAGGACATTATTTCTCTGTGTTCTGCATCATTTTAGTGAAAATGGGTGGTGGTGGGGTGATGCCATTGACACCAATTTGATACGATCACTCAGTACACTTACTGTTCCACTGTGATTCAGTCCTATTTCCTGATGAGAATTGTAGATCATCTTCAGGAACAAAGCAACCTTTAAAAATAGCCAGTCTCTCCTCCCTGCTCAGTCTCTGGGGACATAGAATATAGTTGTATGCTACAGCAGCCAAGATAGCACCTAGGGTAGGTCCCAGCCAGAAGACCTGCAGAAAGAAGCAAATGAAAAGCAGCTTTTAAGAATGCAAAAATGTTGCTTCATCAAGCCAGGGATTCATTGTATACCTTGGGTTAGATGTTCTATTGCTAGACAAACCACCAAGAAGCAGGTCTGACCCAGATATTTTGACACCTGAGAAGAACCAGCAATTGCCACCTAGCTGCCTTGGTTCCATCTCCTCTCTGCATGCTTCATGGCGATGTATGTTCTGATGACAGCTGCTGCAGTTTTCCCTCTGGTCTTCATATTCTGTTTCCAGAGCAAATCTCATTTGCTCTGCTCAGCCAGTGCTTCTTGGCTGTTTTCTTAAGCAGTAATATATTTGCTTCTCTGAATCAACCATTTAAAACATGAAGTACTTGTATACACAGTACACTGAAAATGCTGACAACATCAGAGCAACATTTAGATGGTGGAAATAGAATAAAGAGTCACTGTGTAGCACAGGGTTTTAAAAAAAAATTTATGCCTTTAAGTCAGTCTTGACTCTTGGCTACTGCTTGGACAAGTCCCTGCAGTTTTCTTGGCAACATTTTTGGAAGTGGTTTGCCATTGCCTTCTTCCTCTTAGGGCTGAGAGAGAGTGACTGGCCCAAAGTCACCTACCTGGCTTTGTGTCTAAGGCAGGATTAGAACTCACATTCTCCTGGTTTCTAACCTGATTGCTTAATCACTACACCAAATTGGCTTTCAGCATATGATTAAGTGTGGATTATTCTTGGAGCAAAGGGAGAGATGGCATTACAATAGCTCATAAGGGCTACTGGGGATCAGAACCATCTGTTTGAAGGCCTGTATAAAACTGAAGAACTGTACGAAGACAAAGCAGAATGAAACTGCCCATCTCCAGTGAGCACCAGGATATCAGAGTAGGCACATGGGTGACCTGGACAGTTTTCCCCACCATAGTGGGTGCATAGCATATCTATTGAAATAACCACAAGTATTTCTAAATATTAGCTTATGAATACTATGTATGCTGATGTCTTGTTTGTCCTCTGCACCAGTCATATATTTGCTCATTTTTGGTGATAGCTCCCCATTCCTATGAATCAATTTCAGAGCCAATTCTAGATTATCCAGGGCTTGAGTGTTTCTCCCAAATAGATTAGGTCCATTATAAGCCTGTGGTGCTAGCAAGTGGTGACCAACTGTTTTTCAAGTGGTGAAATCCTCTTTGTTCAGGCCCAGAGAGCTTGAGAGCTTGAAATAAAACTGTTGTAGCCTTAGATTATTCAAGGGGGCGTGGTGGCTCAGCGGGTAAGACGCCAGGCTTGTAGATCGCAGGTTCGGAGGTTCGAATCCCTAGCCCCGTGTGACAGAGTGAGCTCCTGCACTCGCCCTAGCTCTTGCCAACCTAGCAATTCGAAAGCATGCAAATGCAAGTAGATTAATAGGTACCACTTCGGTGGGTAGGTAATAGCATTCCGCATGCATCATGCCGGCCACATGACCGTGGAAGCGTCTTCGGACAACGCTGACTCTTCAGATAAGAAACGGAGATGAGCGCCAGCCCCTAGAGTCAGACACGACTGCACAAATGTGCGGGGGGAACCTTTACCTTTTTTTTTTAGCCTTAGATTGGCAAATACTTATTAAACTTGTATGCTGCCCGACTCACAACGACTCTGTACCCTCCAAGGCTTTCCCCTGCTTTGTCTTCAATACTGACTAGGACGCTAAATCTTGCCACTGTTCTCAAATTCTTCAAATCTAAACCAGGGTTAAGACTCTTGAGAAATAGAGCATCTAATATATGGGGCTGGAAGAGGGCTTATCGGTGAATGAATTCTGGTGTGAAGGAAGTTTATGTAATCTAGTCTGAGAAATGAAGATCTGGGCTGATGGAGTCCAAAAGCAGAATCTTACCCAGTGAGACTGACTGAATGTTCCCAGTATGACCGCAGGGGCAAAGGATCTTGCTGGATTTATGGAGCAGCCAGTATAATAAATCTGTTGAAGGAAGAAAAGGCATGAATTAGATTGGTGGTGATCTTCTGTCAGGACACTAAAGCAGTGTTTCCCAATCTGGGCAACTTCAAGATGTGTGGACTTCAGCTCCCAGAATTCCCCAGCTGGCATAACCATTGCTGAGAATTCTAGAAGCTGAAGTCCACACATCTCAAAGTTGCCCAGCTGAGAAGCATTTACTTCAAGTATTCTATTCATGGAGGCCTTTTCTCTTACCTTGTTCCCTACATCTAACCTGTCCTGCATAATTTATTACTGCTTCCTTTGTGGAGATTCTTTGCCTCACTTGGATAAACATCACTGCCTGGGATATTCCCCATTTCTTGTTGCCCATTGCAACAACATTCTTCTATAAACTATCTAAAGACACTTCCTCAAGCTTTTCCCTGTGGATATAAATGGGGAATGGTCTTGATATTTGGCATCCAGCAGTACTTCTTTTCAGTACAACAGTGGAAGCTGTGTCGATCCCTGTCAGAAACATGCAAGGCTGCCATGTATGTGTCTTTTTAGGGAACAGCTCTCTATATGGAGGGATCCCATATATGGGGCGGGGGACGATTTGCCAAATCCAATTTAAAGATGATAAATTATGAGGGTGAAGTTATCCATCTGTATGAGCACGTAGACAGCAGACTGAGCATATACATGAGACATCCGGTCATAATCATCCACATTATGTGAGTGGTTTTGGAATTCTATTGAAAGTATAGAAACTATTTCTAAATTTGCATTTATACATATAAATTAGATCCTGTCCTCTTTTGCTTTGCTTGGTAACGCCTTCCTTAATATTGTATTCATTACAATGCCACACATTTGTAAAGATAATACAAAAGACGGAAACAAAATTATCATTCCAGCTCATGTGTTTATTGGGTTAAACACACATTCCAACTCATAGCTTTCTTAAGAAATCTGTGGAAATTGAGGGGAAAAAACTGTCCTGCAAATAAATCCAAATACAATTAACTACTGTTTGCATAAACATGAGTTTCATCTCTGCGCTTTAATGACAATATTAAGGCAGACCTATTCTGCATAAGGTTTCTGAGTCAAGGATGTTTGTTGTATCGATTTCTGAACTGAATTGTTTTGGTACTAATTAAGGATGTCAGAAACACTCTGTGAGAAATTTCATTAGCCGTGTCAAAATATCTGTGGCTTTTCAGATTTCCTTAGTGTTTATTTTCTGCAAGTTTTTCTGTCACCAAGTTTGTTTTCAGTTTACCTTCACATGTTGATAAAATCCTGAGGTGACCTAGAGTCTCTCAAAACCATTTGACCTCCTACTCTGCCTCCCCAGATAATACCTTGCTTTAAAAACAAATAAACAAGTCAACTTTTGATAACGTGAAAAGTCACATTATAAAAATGAAAACCAAACAAATCAACACCAACAAAGAATGATCCCTCCCCCCAATTCTCATCAAATCTTCCCTAACTCCTGCCCCCTTTCCTTCATATTTCTTTAATGGGGAGATGTCTTCTGCTGTGTCTCTTGCAAGTGAACCTTTCTGCTTAAGAACTAGTGAAGAATAAAATGAAAGGACTCACCCCAACAAGGTGGGCCATTGAGACAGCCATGCCGATAGACAATGCTGAGTTGCTTCTGCTGTCTCTCCTGCACTTATCAGTAACAGAAAAGATGCACATAACCACAGCAAAGGTTATAATCATCTCCACCACAAATGCTTCACCTGAGGATATCTCTTTGGAGACCTGCCAAAGTGTAAGAAAGAAGAGTTAAGATAAAAAACACAGGCATAACACACACAACTTGTTACTGTGTCCTTGTAAACTTCCCACTAACAGAGTCTTGATGTTGTCTTCCCAAAGATATGTTACTAAGAAATAAACTCCATTGCACTCAGGGGGACATCTTAATTCCAACCCCCCCCCCCCAACTTTGGCTGCAGGTTTTATTATGTGTGTGGGGTTCTTCAATAATTATTGCAGAAGTAGCACACTGTTTCAGAAGAAAGCACTGCCCCAAATGTGAGTGGCAGGCTGCTGATTCAATCATATGATACCAGTGTATTGGGGGGCTACCCCTGAGGGCACCACAGCAGTGGCAGGCTCTCTTCCTCGCCACTGCAGAGCCACCGCTGTCTGTGAACTCCCCCCTTGCCTGGGTCTTCTTTAATCCTCACAATGCCTCTGTTACATCCTGTTGTTCCAAAAGGAGATCCCAAAGGCAACAACCTTGCCTGCTCCTCTCTTCTAATACTCACAAATGCTGTACACTGGCTTTACATGTAAAGGTTCTATCTAACAATTATGCATTATAATTTGTTATTATCTTCCCTTCCTTTTTTAAAAGGAAAACATCTCACAGCCTAAATACATGTCAACTCTAAATGCTCGCAACAAGACCAGATGGATGCTTCTGTTGTGGAAAGTTGCTTCAGAAGGGAATTTTGGGAAATCAAATCCTGCTATTCATCACAACCTATCAGCCGTTGGTTAATTCCTCAGGAGAGCACCCTGCTACCTATACCTTAGGAGCTTTTGGCAAGATCGGAGGGGCTCTTAAAGAATTGCCTGTCTGTCTTAAGTTCATTCATTGACCCAATGCAAGAGGTTGGAAGTCATGCACACAAGCTTCTATCAGATTAATGAGGGTTTTGGCAAAGAAAGACTTACTTCATTGGTAAATAGGGTTTTGCGGATGTCTTTGGGTGTCACCGCATAGATGATTCCTGCACCAGCAAGGGCTCCCAGCAGTTGTAGGATCACATAAAATACGAAGCGGATGATGGAGATCTGGTTACCCACAAAGTAGGCGAGGGTGACGGCTGGGTTGACATGCGCACCGCTGATAGGACCAAATATATGAACCACGGTTGTGATGGTTAGTCCGAAAGCCAGAGAGATCTGGAGGACGCTAGGCTGCTCCAAAGGCCACTTGAAGGATGAGCCCAAGGCAATAAAAATAAAGATTGCAGTGGCTATAAATTCACTTAGAACAGCCCAGGCAAACTTTATGCTCCGAATCTCTGATTCTCTTTCCGTAGTAGCAGCCATAGCCGGTTCAGAGAAGAAGTAGGCACCGAGTGGATGTTGACATGGAATTTGTAGGCACCACGAGCAAGGAGTAAATCTGCTGGGCCATGCTGCATGCATTTATAGAGAGAAAGGGATGGGTTTAACCAAGTGTAGGTGGGGCCAAGGAGAAACCTGTCAGTCATCCTGTGGGTAATTTTGGAATTAGAACTACTGTATTTTGATGTTAAATAGTCCAAACAATTTCCGTAGCTAGAGAAAACCCTAAAATTTGAGGGAAGAGTGGGATTCTCCTCAAAGAATTAGCTTGTATTTGAAAAGTCTTTTAGAATTATGAAGAAGTAAGATAGTTTATTGTCTTTCTTTTCATTCCCATTCTCCGAGAAGCGGCAGTTCCTGTATTTTATTTTGTAACATGCGAATAAATACAACTATGAATCTAGATGGGGTGTATAAAGCTTTCCCTGGCTTAGGACCAAGCTCTCATGTAGTCCATTCTGTCCTCATCAACAGGGTGCTCTCGGGGGGGGGGGGGGGTCCTGCCGCAGGTCCGTGTGACATCCCCCATTCATTTTGGTTTCTCCATGGCACAGCCCAGGTTGTAGAAGAGAAAGCCGCTAGAGCTGAAGCAAGACCCTCGGTATTACAGTCGAGGAGAGGGCTCAAAACATCCTTGTTTACCCAGACCTTATCATTGTATCCATCGTTTTCACAATGGTAGCTAGTTTAGCCTTTTAATTATTTGCTTTAAAATGCATCATGTAATTGCATTCATTGTTTGGTTTCATTGTATTTCAGTGGTTTTCATTCTCTTTCTGAAAGCTGCGCTAAGCCATTAAGGGAGCGGGTAGTACAGGCATATTTTAAACAAACAAACAAAATATACATAATATGTATCTTGTGCTGCACAATCACTAGCAGAAATTTGGGGATGAAAAGAGGAAGGTTTGGTGGGCAGGGACCATTTTCAGACTATTTTTTTCTGCTCAGCAAATGTTTCCTCTCTTTTCTGCTGATCTGAAGTTATCTTGCCTTCCACTGCTCTGGGCTATGTTGCGTTCTGGAGTCACACATGCCAGTCGGAGTGATACGAACTATTATGCTAATACCAGTCATATTTCCCTATGTGATGATGTCACAAAACCTATTCAGATTGTGGGCAGACTCTTTACTGGTTTCTGAGAGTGAGCTATGCGTGTTTCATTTTCATACTCCTCATTATCCAAACAGGATGGATAATGCTTGCATGGAGCAGAAATGCTTGTGAAACATACTTGTACAAACAGCCTTTCAGAAAGTCCTTCTAGTTAAATATTTTTGTTCACAGACTTGAGACAATGAATAGATCAAAAGGACCATTTAATACATTTGCCACCAAGTTGTACATAACGTGAAAAATTCATCTTATCTTGTGCCAACCTGAAAGGAGGACCTGAATAATGAAAAGATAAATGATGAATAGGAACCAATGGCAATTACAACAGCAAATATGATGATTTCAGATGTCTGAGTTCACAAAAAGTGTGAGGACTGGAGTGTGTATTGGGGGATTTTTAGTATCTAACTCCTATCTCTTCTACAGCCATAGAAAACGTTTAAAGTCCATGTCTCAGAACTTTTTTTTTTTTTAAATCAGAACTGGAATTAGAGCCAAGTTTTACTTGAAGCAGCATTCATGGCAAAAGCTGGAATTCCTTCTCAGGTGAAATACTTAAAAAATTCTGAGGCTGGCTACCGGAGTTTCAATAAGATTATGGCCAATTTTCTCAAAAACACCCTTCTTATTGTTAGGTTATTCCTAGATTTTCCCAATAGCAAAATTCTGCCATGATTTTTCATTTTGGGTCAAAGATCTCAGAATGTTTGAAGAATTTCTAAAAGACCTTCAAAATTCTGATAGATTTCATGAACTTCTCACTAGAATATTGTAAGATGAATGGAGAACTGAACCAAGTGAGACCTCCTTTTTTCAGTTTTCATTCAGGCTAAAACAAATGCCCAGAGGAATAGCTGGCATGAAACAGAATTGCATTATTCTCAGTGTCTATGTTCCTTTTAGCATCAGGTGGGGATGATGTGCCACCCACAGGACTTCAAGCGGGTGCCAAGAACCACGCTGGCGTTGATATTTTAAATCTTCACTTCACCCATATAATTTCAACCTACTGACTTTAAAAAATGTAATCTGTAATAAGCTAAATGCATAAATGAGGAATTAGGAAAAAAATAAAGAAAAAAATGAAAATGAATCCTGAAATAGAAACATAAAATGGCTGTTGTGGGTCTTCCGGGCTGTGTGGCCGTGTTCTGGAAGTTGTGGTTCCTAGTTAAGGAACTAGGAACCACAACTTCCAGAACACGGCCACACAGCCCGGAAGACCCACAACAGCCATTGAACTCCGGCCGTGAAAGCCTTCGACAATACACAGAAACATAAAATCTTTCACAACCTACTTTTGAAAGGAACTTCAAAACATGGAACGTGGAAGAAACATTACCTAATGTATATGCAACCTAGTCATGAGGAACGTTTTCCTATCTAAACCCCACTGAAATGAATTATTCAGCCAGATTGTTCTCAGAAATGATGTTACAGAAGATGTTGCTATCTTGGATCAGCTGCTATCTTGGATCTCACTGGGGGCTTAGAATGGAGCCAGAAGAGGTACTCTATGCTCAGATAGATCAACTGCCACATCTGCAACTACCAGTGGCCTTATCAGTCTATTGCTTTTTTTTTTTTTTGGTGCCTTCGAGTCAGTGCTGACTCCTGGCTTGGACAAGTCCCTGAAGTTTTCTTGGCAAGATTTTGGAAGTGGTTTGCTAGCCCATGTCATTTCAGAATATATTCGCCTGTAGGTCTTTTCCTTTCTATTTTTAAATGTGCATTTTTAAAAATTCCTTGTCTTGGTTGCAGCTCTTCCTCCTGTTTCTCAAGGTTATTCCTTCTGCCCATTGCATTGGGTAATGTAATTTAAATACTTTTTATTGTTGTTGCTTGTTTTTTTTTAAATGTACATTGCTCAGAACTTTGTTACTGAGTGGCTGGTAAATGCAATGAGCGAGTGAATGAATGTAATATCTCTCTTCCCCCTGTCCCTACCCCCCTGCCCCCATCTTTACATTTCTAAACATATTTCTTCCCCAAGTATTTTGATACTTTTCTGAGCTGAAATCTGTACCAGATCATTCAAGCAATGTGAAAAAAAGCAGAGAGCAATGTTCTGATCTGCATATCAGTTCAGGATGTGTAATTCAGTTCACATCAGACTTTGCACTCATCAAATTGCTCATGAGTGTCAACCCAAAACACATCTATCATCCAAATGGATGCAGATGTGCCTAGTTCAGGGTTTTTCAAACTGTGTTCTGTAGAACCCTAAGGTTCTGCAAGAACTTGGTGAGGCTCTGTGAGAGACCAAGGGCAAAAAAAAAAAAAGTTTACTCCAATGAGTCCACTTTTATATCACTAGAGTTTTGCCTCTTGATCAAGGGTTCCAAGGATTTTTTTTTTCAACTAATAGTTTTGTGGCCTGAACAAGTTTTAAAACCCATGCCCAAGAGCATAAAACCGGTGCCTCTCTTAGCCATTTGAGCTCTCTTTTATTTTATTTAGAAAACATTTATTCCACCTCTCTCTACTCACATTCAGACAAATCAGATTTATCCATTAAAACCAACCAGGCAAAATAACAAAACGAAGTTGTGGTAAAGTGGCAGAACCAAATCATGAATAATCAGGACAGATATACTGAGCCATATTTAGACAGAAAGGAAAATCTTGGCATTTTATGTTACATTAATGCTACATTATATAGTTAGATGAAATGTTAGAATACCCACAAACCACCAGTTGAAGTTTTCCCCTATCTGCAGACAGCAAGATGGCCTTGGTGTTAGGAGAAGCCATTTGGGTTGCCATATGGTGGAAAACTCTTAATAGCCTCCTTTCATGAATTTTCAACTCGGAAAAGGTTCTGGTGGATGCAACCATGATTACATCACCCAATGCAATGGGCAGAAGGAATAACCTTGAGAAACAGGAGGAAGAGCTGCAACCAAGACAAGGGTCAGATAAAAGAAATCTGAGTCCGGGGCAGAAATGTAATTTGAGAAAGCATCTCAGACATGACCCTCCTTAGTTCTCATGAAGATAAAGGGAGGGAGAGGGGGGAAGTGCATTCAGACTTGCAAGATTCTGTTACTATAACCTTATCATAAAAGTAGTATTAGCTTGTGGTTTCCAAGTTTGGTCTACCTTGGAGGGCTGACACCCAATCAGCATCTTGAATTAGAATGAAACATAGATACAGTAGCAATATGCTGCTTCAGCACTGATATGACTATGTTGACTCACTTAGGACATTTGTTGGATGACAGCCTTCTGAATTGCTTGTACATGTCCCTGGGTAATCCCACACCAAGAATATATTTAAGACCTGTGTGACAAATCCCTAATGTACAGGACTAGGAACCTCACCTCCGGATTGTTTTTGCTTTTTCTTCTCCTGCACCCGGATGGGAAACATTTGCTTCCTAAGCTGCAGATGATTCTCTCTGTATTTATTTTATCCTCCCATCCTGGGCAGAAGAGACTTGTACCTGCCTCATTCCAGGATGTCACTTTGATCTCCACTTCTGCCATTTCTCCTCCACCAGTGGTAGGAATGTCCCTTCCTGGACTCATCACCCATTGCATTACTGTGGTGTTATCTGGAAAACAATGATGAATATTCATCTGAGTATTTTTAAAAGGCTTATACATATTACATATTTCATGCAGATGCCCAGAAAACAGGCTCACTCACAAATAGGTCACCTATGTAGTGTGGGGAAAAAGTAGGGAGGGGCAAATTAAGTCCAACTCAATTTGAATTGACAATACAATTTTGATTGCTGAAGCAATACAATGTGGTTCTCCAAATCAGTCTGTCAAATTGAATCAGCCCAGTTTAGAACATGGATTCAAATTGGGAGGAGAAAACCACTTTATTTGTATTCAAAAGGCTCTGTGAGGAAAGACTTCCTCTTATCGGTACAGAGTTTTCCACCAGCTCCCTTGGATGATTTTGGCTTTCTTTTCAATCTTTTTATTATTTTTTTCCAAACCAATTTTCTATAGTTTAATGAGGCAGAACTTATTTCTGTCAGAACCATAATGAGGTCGTCTCCTCCTCCTCGTCCTCGTCCTCGTCCTCGTCCTCCTCCTCCTCCTCCTCCTCCTCCTCCTCCTCGTCTTGTCTCGCTGTAGGCTTGAAAAAAAAAGTCTTTCACAATTACTTCTCCCAGTTTACCAAGATTGGTGAAAGCTATGGGGTTTTTAATTTTCCTGATGCCTCCTGGATATTATTTTAATAATCAGGGTTATAATAATCAGTCTTCTGGAGGTCTCTTGTCACCCATGTTTTTCTGTGTTTGTATTAAAATGATGAATATGGTATCTGAGCATTTAGAACAAATTTCCTTCAATATATTGATGACTGCCATACCATTTCCTTTATATGGTGTTCAGATAAGTTGATGTCAGATTTGATAATGGACTGGATGAGGGCCAATAAACTCAAGCTACATCTAAACCAGATCACTAGCTAATTTATATATCTTGAGAGATCACTTATAACTGGATGGGCTATCATTTCCTTGTGTGCGGAGTCTGAGAATTACTTTGTAATCCTTTTGGACAAATAGAGGAGACAGACAGACTGACTGACAGACAGACTGATAAATCAGCCTGATAACATCTTGTTTGATATATAGATTGGTCTTTGAAACCCATTTGGTAAATTGTAGCTACATTTTTATTTGGAGATGGTTTAGGTTTGTCATCTATTCCTTATTTCAAGACATGCTTCCTTAGTAAGTTTCTTGAAAGAAAGAATAGGTGGTAGACCAAGATTGGATGAAAGGATCTTCTTGCTAGCTATATAGATTTGTTATTTCAGGGTTAGTGTAAATGTTCCCTGAAAAAGATATATAATTTTAAGAAACTATCCCAAGAAGTAAACTAGTTATAGTACTGGTTTCTTCAGCTAGCAATGCAAAGAAAGCAAGTAATATCATCTACAGGTGGTTGGTTAACCTGGATGAGAGAACTGTACCTCTGAATAATGCAGTTGCCTACAGAAAGGTAGGGAGGCCACCTCTGGCAGGGAGTCAATATTTTAAATACCTGAACAATTTGGGGAAGTGGTTCTTTGTTGACTTGCCTTCTGCCATTTCATCAATGGACATCATCAAGCCCAATTTTCTGTCAATATGGACTTGCATCTTTTCATCCCATCCTATCATGTTTACGTATCGTTAGCACTGTCAACCACTTCGTGAGTTTGCTTAATGTTCTACATTTTATTACAATGACTGAATGAAGCTGGTGTGCATATGAAGAAGTGTTTTACTGCATTAGACCAAAGGAGAGTCTCAATAATTATTCAAGCAGATAAATGGATACAGTTGGATGCAAACGTTTAGGTCAGATTGTATGCTTCAATGAATTCTTAAGCTAACAGAAGCTGACACAACCTCTACATTGGTACCTTAGTTAAACTCAGCATATTGCTGCAAATTTCAGCAAACAGGATCAGAATAAGAAAACTGAATATGATAGGCCAGCTAAGACTCCTTGGATGCACTGCATGTTTGAGTTTTCTCCACATTTTTTTAAAGTCTTGGCTGAATAACTTGGGGATTTGTTGAAACATATACTTTGACCAGAGGTGCTAAACATTTACATACAATGTTAGATAGATGATAGATAGATAGTCAGATAGGCGATAGACAGTTTTATTAAACGAAATAAGTTTGTGTGTATCAGAAACAAAACAAGTCCACAACAAACCTTCTTCCTTGTCCCTCTGTCAAAAAACAAAACAAATTCCAATCTTGATAAAGACATCAGCAATCTACTCCAGCAAATCCTGTATAAACTCAAGAGCAGACGAAAGGACTGTGCAATTATGTTACACTTGCTATAATGTTACAAATACTTTGGCACATAGGCTATAGAAGGTATTACCATCAATAATGCATCTGGCAAATCTTGCTTTATGACAGAATGTCAAGCATCTGATAATATTGGACTCCTTGATGACTATTAGCTTTGTATGCTGATGAAAATTAAACAACTGTTGGCATCACTGGATGTGGAAAAAAAAAACCTTTGATATGGTACAAATTGAGTTTTTGGCACAAGTCATGAAGATAAATAGATTTCCTGTAGAATTTAGTTCTTGAATAAAATATTGTTATTTTAATCCCTTCTCTTGAATAATAACCAATGGGATTATCTCCAGAGTAATCAAGATGAGATGTGAACCATGTCCTTTAATATTTAATTTGGTGTTGGAATCTTTGGTATGTTTAAAACAACAAATTCAGGGAGTGCATGGGACCAAAATGGAACACAAATTATAATTATATGCAGATGACATTTTGGTCTTTATAATTTATTTATTTCATTTCTATAGCCACCCATCTCAGCAAGTGACTGGGCGGCTTACAATCATAAAAACCATAAAACAGTTAAAATAATTAAAAACAATTAAACAGTACAAAGTAAATATTTATGGTCGCCAAGTAAACAATGCATAGATGTTAATATAGTCAAGAAATGGGGCCCTTAACACACTCAGGGCCCCAGGCCCGGGCACATAACCAGGTCTTCACAGCCTTATAGAAGGCTAACAGGGTTGGGGACATCCTGATCTCTGAAGGGAGAATATTCCAGAGGGCAGGCGCTACGGCAGAGAAGGCACGCCTTCTAGTCCCCGCCAACCGACATTCCTTGGCTGATGGGACCCATAGCATACCCAACCTACCAGACCGAATTGGACAGGTAGAAACAACTGGGAGAAGACAGTCCCTTAGGTAACTCGGTCTCAAGCTTTGATAATGGTTAGCAAAGATCTTTATTAGATTCATAGAAATAATATGGCAGTATGGTAAAAACTCTGGATAAACAATTAATTACAATATTCCCAATATTATGACAATTGGTAAAAACGTCCCTATAGATGAAGGCAAAGAAATAGGATTTATTTATTCAGATTCTGCGAAATACCTCTGGATAGTTACTGTTAGGAAAATAGCCTATATAGCTTAAATGAATATTTAAAATTGTATTAACCAGGATGATAAAAATACCTACAAGTCTGTCAGGAAGAATACATATGCTGAAAATTAATATAGCTTCAAAACCAATATAAATCTTGACAGTATTGGCTATGTTGGTTCCACAAACATTTTGAAAATATTGATAAGTTAATGATAAACTTTTTGTGGAAGGGAAACCTAGGATTTCTCTTTTAAAGCTACAGCTCCTGCATGATAATAATAGTTTTAATTTTTCCAGATTTCAAAGTGTTCCACTGCAAGTATTTGCTGGCTTCAATAAGGTATAGAAATGAAAATTACACTGAGTACATAGTGTTGTGGACACAACTTGAAAATTATTATCTGGCATCCTTTAAGTCATAGCTTTCCAAACTGTGTGTCACGACACACTACTGTGTCACCGGCAGTGTTTCGGTGTGTCGCCAGATGACCCAGAAGCGCTGATTGGGGGGGAACTGGAAGAAGAGCCAATCAGCGCGCGCCAAAGGAGGGCAGAGAGGCGGGCCGAGCAGTGCAAGACCTGATTGGCCCCTGCCCTCAAACGGCACAAACTTCGGGATAAAAAGCTGGCGCAGCAAGCCCAGGTTGCTGGAGACAACCGTTCTTGCCTGCTGCCTGCTAGCGCCGAAGAGTCCCCGTTGGAGTCCCACCCAGCCCTTGCCGCCAGTAAGCGCTGCTGCCTTGCCTCTCCGCCCCACGACTGAGCCAGCCCCCGCCTCCCTGCCCTGCCCTGCCCTGCCAATCCATTGCTGAGAATAATACAGTTGTCATCCCCTTCTCCTCTAAAGTTGTCAAAACTACTGTTTACTTTTTTTGTTGATGCAGGAGAGCTTATATCTTGATAGTAGCACTGCGGTGTTTGTGCAGCTAGTACTTTAACACAACCACAGTAATTTGGAAGGTGGAGTCACAGCTGGAAACTTTATTTGTGTGTCACATTCCCCTTTGACTCCAGAGTGACTTATGAGAACCATTATGAAGATAACAGAATGCCAAGGGCAATGTTCCCGATTCCTCTGTTTCTGATTGAGAAGCCCTGTCCTCTTAATTAGGACTGCAATTCTCCTGTAAGGCAATAATTTGTTTTAATTTAATTCAACTGAAGTGCTATTTTGATTTACAAATCATTTTATTCCATTCCAAGAGGTCAAAGCAAATTAATTCCTCCTCCTGCTGCTGCTGCTGCTGCTGTTGCTACTGTATTTCTGTATTTCAGTTCAATTTACTGATATTATACAATGTTTATAGTTACAGTGAAATGGACTGGTGTGCCAGAGTATGTGCAGATCTCACTTTCTGCTTGGCCCATCACCGGTACAGGCCACTAACCACTTCCTCAGTGCAGGAATGGGCCTCCTCCTCCTCCTCCTCCTCCTCCTCCTCCTCCTCCTCCTCCTCCTCCTCCTCCCCCCATTCCCAACCCATTGCAAATGCACCCTATGCCTGTGTTTTCCAGCTTCAGTTCAAAATGGCCATTTTCTGGCCTGAGCCATCTTAAGCCCTTCAGAGCAGGTGGTCTCCAGTGCATTGTTCCATTCTAGTGGCAGCCCCATCTCTGATTGGCTGCAGTGCCTGCACGTCCCATCCTATCCAGCAGCTGGTTGCTGCCCTAGCAGCTAATTCATCTGGGGATGTCAAGCTGGTAGTTCTTTGTTGGTCAGTAGTTGCTGTTTTTTTATAATCTTGTGGTTGATCCAACTATGACCCAATAAGTCATTGAACCATCCTCAACTCTAGAAACTCGTGATCCATTCGACTCTTACATCTTCCAGTGGGCACCCTTTTGGTTTCTGCCCAGGCTGAGTGAAGCATGCTCCCCTTGCTTTCCCACTCGCAGCCCACAGCACTACAAAGCTTCCCTCCCCTCTCCTCCCCGGGTCCAGACAGGAATTTCTGAAGTTGGCTTAAGAAACAGAGAGGAGCAAGTAGCTTAATCTGCAGAGCAGAACTGCCCTATGCCTACTAAAGACAGATTACCCATGTATATATATTCCTTTGCAGAAGACAGTTCTTTAACTGAAGAATTGGTAGAGGACAATCCTACCAGAATGCATCTTCTCTTGCAGGAATGGGCAACTTATCCTGCTTGCAAGCTGCAGCTTCCTCCCTTGTCCTGTGGCAAGGCCACAGGAGGTATTTACTAGATCACTGGAAAGGTCAGGTCTGAACTTAAACTCTTTTTGGCTGCTTTGGAGGATTTAGGATAGAAATGGGAGCAGGAACTTTTTGTCATACAGATTACTTCCATTACCATCCTTAACACCCCTCCTCAAACCCTGAACATTGTCCTGAAACTTTGTGACAAAATGGCAGAATATCAGGGTGTGATTTCAGGGGGTGGGGGGTAATGGTGGGAGTTTTAACTGGATCCCACTATTGTCTCCATTCTTATTTGGAAAAAAATGTGCTGATGAATACTGGTCATTTTGCTTCCAAATATTTTGGGAGTGCTGGGGAGGGAGGGAACATGTGGATTATGGATTATGCATGCCTGCTCTATTAGAAAGGAATTCCCATCTGGTGAGTCATGTATCATTTTGTGATGGAACCCTTCAAGTTCTAGTTACAAGAGACAGAAACTGCAATGAGGCGGATGGAGTTGGCAGTCTATATGCATTTTAAATAAAATAATAATAACAATAAATAATAAAATAATAATAACAATAAATAATTAAAAAAAACTTTTATATCTCAGCATTCCTCACTCCATAAATATGCTGGTTGGTAAAGAGCATGGTGATGCTTCTGCTTTAGCAAACAAGATTAAGCAAAGTCTGGGTGGCTATCTGTCTGAGTTGGAGGAACTGATATTTGAGTTTTCTGCCAACTTGATGACTCTGTGAGTCTAAGGCTTCAGTCTCATGGTCCTGAGGGCTCCAACCTCTGAGCAAGAAATCTAGCCCCTCCAATATGGTATGGGTTGGGCAGAAGAATCCAAAGGCCAAAGTTCAACCAGCTCTGTACCACACTGAGGGGCTAAATGAATATTTCAACCAGCCAGGTGAGCTAGCCTAAATAACCCCTCTCATTATTATTTTTTATGACTAAGTAAACACATACAGCAGGCAATAAAGTGAACTCAGCTACTCTTCCACATATATACTGCTATCTTGTCACTGGCAGGGTCCAGGATCTGTCAGGATACTCCCAAGTTTGGAATATTCTGAGCAACATCATAGCTCAGCTAGAATGGAATTCTCCAACAATTCAGCACCAACATTCTCAAAGCTCACGAGAGCAAAGCACTCATTAAAACCATCATATTTATGGATCACAAAGATCAAAATTATGCTAAACCGCCCAGAGTCTACCATGGTAGAGATGGGCGGGGATAAATCCAAATAAATAAATAAAAATAAAAATAAAAATAATAAAAATAAAAATAAAAATAAAAATAAAAATAAAAATAAAAATAATAAAATAAAATAATAAAATAAAATAAAATAAAATAAAATAATAAAATAAAATAAAATAAAATAATAAAATAAAATAAAATAAAATAATAAAATAAAATAAAATAAAATAAAATAAAATAAAATAAAATAAAATAAAATAAAATAAAATAAAATAAAGGTCCTTGCCACAAGGTTAAATGTGATTATTTTTACCTTCATTAGATGAGCCTCATAAAGAACTACTATGCAGTGGATGGTATCAACACTTCTAATCAATGCATTTTGACATTTCATTTATACTATAGTAATTCAGGGGCTGTAGTCTCATTTATAGTAATTCCATGAGATCAAGGGAAGGAAGGAAGGAAGGAAGGAAGGAAGGAAGGAAGGAAGGAAGGAAGGAAGGAAGGAAGGAAGGAAGGGAGAGAGATTTATATTTCATATGAGCACAGGATCTCTCTGCTATTAATTAATACACCCTTACTTCTTTCAGGCTTCTGTGAGAACTCAAAAAAAGATGCTGCTGTTTCAGGAGTCAGCTAAAATTAATGTGGGCTGAGAAGTTAAAGAACTTCTACAAAATCATTTTCAAAGTGTGCTTAGCCCTAATAATCATGTTTCTAAAGTAAGGTTTGCCATATTTGGCTTGTTGAAAGAAGTTTGCACAAAGGGTGTTTCTTTTTCAATTTATTTTTAAAATTATCCCCAAATCCTGCTTCACTGAAGTGCTGGGATGTGCAGTTTCACTCTGGTCACACATGACTTTTGAGGAGCACATTATGGCTGCTCTTTCAAAGTGAGCATAAATAAGTCCCCAAAAGGACATGGCCACTGAAAAAGTATGTAAAGCACCTCCCTTGAGTTGTGTTTGTAGAGGCGGGGTTTTTTGGTGCCTTTGAGTCAGTGTTGACTCCTGGCGACTGCCTGCCCAAGTCCCTGCAGTTTTCTTGGCAAGGTTTTTCGGAAGTGGTTTGCCCTTGCCTCCTTCCTAGGGCTGAGAGAGGGGGACTGGCCCAAGGTCACCCAGCTGGCTTTGTGCCTAAGGGAAGACTAGAACTCACGGCCTCCCTGATTCTAGCCTGGTGCCTAAACCACTACACTACACTGGCTCTTTTTGTAGAGTAGACTTTCCAAAATAGGCTCTGGTATTACAGCATGTCCACATGAAAAGATTTATCTATCTTCTGGATGTCTACTTAAAGGTAAAGGTTCCCCCCACACATTTGTGCAGTCGTGTCCAACTCTAGGGGCCGGTGCTCATCTCCATTTCTTAGCCGAAGAGCCAGCATTGTCCGAAGATGCTTCCACGGTCATGTGGCTGGCATGATGCACGCGGAACGCTGTTACCATCCCACAGAAGTGGTACCTATTTATCTACTTGCATTTGCATGCTTTCGAATTGCTAGGTTGGCAAGAGCTGGGGCTAGTGCGGGAGCTCACTCCGTCACACGGGACTAGGGATTCGAACCTCCGAACTTGCGATCTTCTGATCGGCAAGCCTGGCGTCTTACCCACTGAGCCACCACACCCCCTATAAAACTTAGAGGCTTAAGTAAGACACAATTCACTTGAGTGGAATCTCAGAATATGCATTTAGTACAAGGGCTCAATCTTGTGGTGTGTGTTGTACATATCAAGGAAAGTGCTTCTGGCCTTCTGTAGACTTTCTTCCACTCTGAATGAAACTTAGCTGAGAGGACCCAGTGAGGAAACTAAATTACATTATGTCTGTCAAACAAACAAACAAACAAACAAACACACAGAATAAACACAGCAACTCCATCCCAATATACTATTACTGCTTTCAGTATACGACTAGAGAAAAGCTGACATTGCCCATATAATATGGGAAACAGAGCTTTTGTAGCCTCCAGCTGACTGGAACCCCAGCACCTTTCCATTCAGAAGCTGACATTCTCCTGCACCATAGGATGCTAGTCTCCCTGTCAGGAATCCTGGTGGATCCCCTCTTGGGCCGCTGAATCACAGGCCTTTCCTTCAGAGGCAGGAACTGCAGGCAAGCTAGCAAAGCCTGCCTGCCCACCCACTCCTGCACTCGCCTGACTGTTGCCAAACAAACTGTTTCTCTCTCTGCGTTGAATCATATTTCCTGTTCATCTGCGTTAAAAGTTACAGGCCTTTATGGGAAGTCCCAGGGCATCAGATTGCATCGTCTCTCTTCTGATCCCCTAAAAAAGATGATCCCCGCAGCCCGTTCTTTAAAGCCAGACTTGCCTTGCAGAACCACAAGCATGACTGAGAGTTGTTAGATACGAACCTGTAAAAAGCTAATCGATAACTCAGAGGAGTTTTATCAGCCAGGTCAGAGTGACAAGCCGGCAGGGCTGGTTGTTTAGGAATGGCATTAAATAATCATTGCAGGATGGCTTTTTCCAGGTGGGAAACACAGCTTAGAAGCCCTGTTGGAAATGGCTTTACTAATAAGACAGAAGAAGGGAACAGTTTGCAGTTAAAGTTGTTGTTTTTCTTTTTAATTGGCCCAGTGCCTGAACTTGAAAATAACAAGCAAGCATTAAAGAGGTGAAGCTTTTACTCAGTCTTCACGAAATGAATGGGAGAAGCTCTACTTGATTCCAGACAACTAAGGCAGATACAGGCTGGGGGGGGGGGGAAAGACAACCCCCCCACCAGACAAACAATCAAGCAGAAAACAATACCCTAATCAAGGACCTATCAAGGAGAGAACAACCCCCTCTCCCAACACTGGCAGGGCAAACTACTGTATATAAACAGGGAGCAAACCCCACACTCACGAGCACTGATGATGTTACCTAGCTGGGTAATGAAATGACTGCAAACAAACAACCAAGCTCAGAGAGCACCAAGGACTCCACAGCTCAACCCTGAGCTACAAATATTCTCTTCTATTGAAAAAAAGACCATTAGATGGCTGCAGAGTTTTCTATATCTCTCTGCTGCCATCAAATGGTGGCATGGAGTATTTCAGCCCGGATCTGGTAGCACTACAAATAGCTAAAGCTGTGGGTTAAAATCCAATAGGATTTTTAAAAAGTTAACTTGGGGCAACTCCATCAGATAAGATTGAAAAAGAAAAGGTGTGAACTAGACCTTAACCTGTATCTCCAAATTAGTCACTGAGAACATAGATTATGTTGATGATGTTGCTATAAGCAAAAGTAAAATAAAATAAAATATCCAGCACCCAGATATCTTCTCCAACACATTTATCACTGAATGTTAAAAATACTGGAAGACATTAAAGGGAAGGCTGAGAGAAACAAGGCTTTAACGAACTGCAAGAGAACTATTCCATATGCATTTTTTTCAAAATCCCCTTTAAAGCCATCAAAATCAGTTGTTCTCTCAAGTTTTTGAGATGCTGCAAGTATATGCTGATCAAAACAGCCCATGGCTATATTTGATCTACCAACGTGCCATGGAAGCATGGCCCCGCTCTTTGCTTAGGGCTCTTTGCTATAAAGCTTTCCTTAATTATCCTTAGTTTGACAACAAGCACATTTTTTCTTCCGAAAGTCGAATGAGTTGATGTCAGCCCTTCGAGGTAGACCAGGTCAGAAAACATACAGCCACAAGAAAGACTAGAACTCAAAACCAGATCAATATATATTATCGTTTTGGAGAAGAGGGCTTTTTAAGAATCAGTAATACTAAAAATGTATGGTAATAAAAAGTAAAGAGATAAGGAGAGTTACAAGTCCCACGGGTGATGGGTACACGTAGAGGTTAAGTTTGTAAAGTTATATGTGTTATGTTTTGGTTGTTTGATTGTTTTTTGTTATTATTGATTGTGTGTTTTGTTATTGTATTTTAAAAATAAAAATGATTAATAATAAAGAAATACTAGAACTCTACTTTTATTGACCTAGGCCACAGCTTTCCAAACTGTGTGTCGCGACACTTTAGTGTGTTGCAACACACAGTCTGGTGTGTCGCCACACAACCCGGAAATGGCAGCGGGGTGGTGTATGGTGGCGGCGGCAGTGGCGCGCCATCAGCGCTTCCGCATTTTAGCGGAGGCCGCTGCCGCGGCTGCCACTGCCATGCATGCCCCTGCCCCAGCTCGCCCCCCGCACCGCTACCGTGAACGCTCCCGCCCCTGCGTGTGCCCCCACACCGCCGCCGCCGTTGGTGTGTCGCCAACGGCGGCACTTTAGAAAGCACTGACCTAGGCTATAATAACAGAATCTTGAAAGACTGACGAAGTTTCCCTCTTATACTAAAGTAAATCACAGTGGGGCTATCTTGAGTTTCTTTCTCAACCCTCCGGTTTTTCCAAGCTAAGTTCACGTTTTCCTAATGGCTGCCACATATCTTCTTCAAGGCTAATTCTGTACCTCTCTACAGTTCCTGCTAATATATAAACGTAATGGGCATGGCATTGACATGATGAATTATCTTAAGAGGACAACATATATTCAATGTATTGTCGAAGGCTTTCACGGCCGGAGTTAGATGGCTGTTGTGGGTCTTCCGGGCTGTGTGGCCGTGTTCTGGAAGTTGTGGTTCCTAACGTTTCGCCAGCATCTGTGGCCAGCATCTTCAGAGGGCAGGAGCACAGATAGAAGCAAAATCTCTGTGCCCAGGTAGAGTGGCAATGTTCTATTTATAGAGCTAAATTATAGGAGATTAGGTGGGGTTTTTTGTTGTGTTGAAATGTTAACGAGTGGCTGATGAGCGTGATTAGCATGTTCATTGTGAGAAGTATTCCCATGACCTGGTGGTTGGACTGAGTTCGTTGACCTTTTGCAGGCTGTGTTTTTCAGGACTGGTAGCCAGGTTTTGCTAATTTTTAAACTTTCTTCTTTTTTATTGTAACTGTGCTGGTGTTTGTGAATTTCAATGGCTTCTCTGTATAATCTGGTGTAGTGGCTTTTGGTGTTGTCCAGTATTTCTGTGTTTTCAAATAGGATTTTGTGTCCTGTTTGCTTGAGAGCATGTTCAGCTACTGAAGATTTTTCCGGTTGCTGTAGTCTGCAGTGTCTTTCGTGTTCTTTTATCCTGGTGTGAATGCTTCGTTTTGTGGTTCCGATGTATACTTGTCCGCAGCTGCATGGTATGCGGTATACTCCTGCAGCGGTGCGGGGGTCCCTTTTGTCTTTAGCTGATTTTAGCATTTGTTGTATTTTTCTGGTGGGTCTGAAGACTGTTTGAAAGTTGTGTTTTTCCATCAGTTTTCACACAACTTTGTGGAAAAAAAAACACACAACTTTCAAACAGTCTTCAGACCCACCAGAAAAATACAACAAATGCTAAAATCAGCTAAAGACAAAAGGGACCCCCGCACCGCTGCAGGAGTATACCGCATACCATGCAGCTGCGGACAAGTATACATCGGAACCACAAAACGAAGCATTCACACCAGGATAAAAGAACACGAAAGACACTGCAGACTACAGCAACCGGAAAAATCTTCAGTAGCTGAACATGCTCTCAAGCAAACAGGACACAAAATCCTATTTGAAAACACAGAAATACTGGACAACACCAAAAGCCACTACACCAGATTATACAGAGAAGCCATTGAAATTCACAAACACCAGCACAGTTACAATAAAAAAGAAGAAAGTTTAAAAATTAGCAAAACCTGGCTACCAGTCCTGAAAAACACAGCCTGCAAAAGGTCAACGAACTCAGTCCAACCACCAGGTCATGGGAATACTTCTCACAATGAACATGCTAATCACGCTCATCAGCCACTCGTTAACATTTCAACACAACAAAAAACCCCACCTAATCTCCTATAATTTAGCTCTATAAATAGAACATTGCCACTCTACCTGGGCACAGAGATTTTGCTTCTATCTGTGCTCCTGCCCTCTGAAGATGCTGGCCACAGATGCTGGCGAAACGTTAGGAACCACAACTTCCAGAACACGGCCACACAGCCCGGAAGACCCACAACAGCCATCAACATATATTCCTTTAAAAAGTATCCCTTTTTTGAGCTCAACATCTTGGTAACTTCATGAATGTGGAGTTTTCTTGGCAGCATATGGAAGTGATTTTCTACTGCCTACTTCTGGGATGTTTTCCAACTCCCCAGTGTATCTTCTAGTAATCTCCCCTCCAATTTGCTGTCCCAGTTCACCCTGCTTAGCTTTGTGAACTAGCCAAGGGTGGCTTGGTGCTTCTGTTTAGCTGGACTACAGTCCTTACCTCTTGATTAGCATCTGATCTTCATGCTCAATTAATGCACAGGAAACCCCTGTTTTGATTATATGCAAGAACTTGTTCCAATTGCGAAAAATTATCATTATGTTTATGGAAAAGTATGATAATATAATAATTAGGATTTTACACGCTTTGAAAATGAGTCAGATACAGTGCTTCAGACCTCGCCTCAGTGCAGTACTTCTCTGCCACTGATTAAAGCAGCCTAATTTTTTCAAACTTCTGGGTGAGCCCCCCAAAAGGTTTTGGTGATTTAGGGAATTGACTTCAACAGCATTTATTTTTAGGGCTCAAGTAGAGCTCTGAAAAAAAAAATCAGGCTGCTTTAATGAACAGCAGAGAGGTGTTGTACTTATGCTTATATGCAGTTCAAAGCATTTCTTCCAAATTATTTTTGAACTATGTATAGCTCAAATAATCATGTTGCTAAAATATTAATTTTTAATATTATTATGGTGAACTATAGCAACCAAAATATAACAACAACAACAACAACAACAATACAACGTCTGTACATTCAAAAAAGAAATTAAAACATAATATTGAAAACAGTGAAGAAAAAGAAAAAGTTCCATATTGCTAAAAAAATAAACTTGCTATGTTTGGTTTGCTGAAAAAGGCTTCCATTATGCTTGTGTTTTCTTCTTTCTAAATATATCCCAGATTCTGCCTTACTAAAGTGCAGAGATGTGCAACTCTTTCAAAATAGGTAGAAGGAACAATTTCCAAAAAGGAGTATAGCCATTGAAAAAGTATAAAATGAGAAATAAATTACTGAAAAGACCTTTATTTTCAGCACAGAATAGTGTACTTCCCCTTACATTCTAGATTACAATTAAAATAATGTTATTACAGTACAGTGTAGAGCAGAGCTTTCCAAACTGTGTGTCGGGACACGTTAGTGTGTCGGCTGCAGTGTCTGGGTGTGTCGTGGCTGCTGCTGCCTCCAAACCTGCCCTGCCAGGATTCCACGCAGGTCCTAGTGCCTGCCTTGTGCCTTGCTGCCTCCAAACCTGCTGTGATTCCACACAGGTCCTAGTGCCTGCCTTGTGCCTTGCTGCCTCCAAACCTGCTGTGATTCCACACAGGTCCTAGTGCCTGCCTTGTGCCTTGCTGCCTCCAAACCTGCTGTGATTCCGTGCAGGTCCTAGTGCCTGCCTTGTGCCTTGCTGCCTCCAAACCTGCTGTGATTCCGCGCAGGTCCTAGTGCCTGCCTTGTGCCCTGCGGTAAGAGTGTGTCGCAAAATGATGCATGTCTAAAAAGTGTGTCACCAACATGAAAAGTTTGGAAAGCTCTGGTGTAGAGTGATAGAAAATGAACCCAGGATTGGACTGTGTTGGGCTACCATATCTGCATAATAAATATCTTTTTTTTAAAAATAGTTTTTATTAAAAGATTTTACATATATAATAAGAAATACATTCAAAGAAAAAAAAATATAGTAAAGTAAATGTGAAAAAGAAAAAAAGAAAGGAAAGGAAAAAGAGATAAAGAAAAAAGGATATAGAAAAAAGAACAGAACAGAACAGAAAACATGAGTGTGTGTGAGTGTGGCTTCTGATCTTCCTCTTGGCAGTTGTACATACAATTCTAATCAAACCTCTCTCTAAGATTACATCATAATTCCCTTCTTTCTATAATCTAGGCTTTCTAATCATCAAAACTATAAGTCACAAAATCATTTTCTTTCTTATGCAAAAAATCCATAAGGGGTTTCCGGTCCTTGATGAATGTCAGTAATGACCTTTCTCTAATAAAAAGCTCAGTTTGGACATCTCGGCAAGTTCTGTCCATTTCACCAACCATTATTCCTCCATGGTCTGCATAATAAATATCTGAAGGACCACTAGATGGGAGCAAAGAGATACAGGAAACTCTCTTTGCTGCCATCTGGTGGTAGTCCAAATACTTGCAACCCAGTTCTAGGCTATGAGTAGGACCAATTCACCAAGATCATGCGTTGGATGCCCAGTTTAAACATACTGTTGATAAGCTGAGTAGAAGAGAGAATTTGAGCAGGTCCAGTTTGCTTGCTAGACCTGTTCAAATTCTAGTTTTCACATACATCTTAAAGGTGCAGGGGACATGCCCTTTTTTACACCTGGCTACTCAAGGTATGGAGCAATTTTCAATCCAGTATGTTTTCCCCAAAGTACCAACTAAACTTAAGGGGAACAGTAAAAACTGCCTTGATGGATATCCTTACACTAACTTGCTTCCAATTCTAGCTCTTGAATGGCTTTGGCCCCTACAGGTTAAGATATTGCAGAAATTGATGCAATACTTAAAGGGTAGTATACAAACAAACATTTCCTGCCCCCCCCCCCCGCCCCAACCAGCATGCACTTGATGAGACTTCTGGGAGCTGAAATCCACAACACCTAGAAGAGACCAAAGCTAATCTACAATTGGTCTCACTTTATCAGCTACTGTATATAACTGAGAGTAATCATTGAACTCAGCATGCACAGAAGAATTATGCCAACATATCACTTTTAAGCTGACTCAAAGCTGTCATTTATTTCCTCTTGCTAGTTCCTGGTCCCATTTTAGTCATAGTGAGACAACCAGTACCCATATGGACTTGATAGAGGGCACCTCTACACAAATGTTTTTCAGCAACTCAACCCTCCCTGATCTTACAATGTCAGATAATTTGCAGTGCTGAGTCAATTTAGTTTAGCGTCAATTCATTTAAAACATAAGGTAGGCAGGTTTTTCCCCTGGCAATGTTTTAGCTCTGCAGAGCTAGTGGGTGGGCCACTCTTCTGAATGGCAGGAATTCTTGCTTCACTCTGGCTATGGGCCTCAACGCCCCCTCAAGCTTCAATGCCCCTAGAACACAGCTTTCCAAACTCTGTGTTGCGACACAAAAGTGTGTCGCCTGCGGGGCCCAGGTGTGTCACGTCAAAACCCAGAAACGCTGATGGTGCGCCGCCGCTGTGCGCTCAGCGGCAGCGGGCCATCAGCGCTTCCGGGTTTTTGCACGGCACACAAGGACACCGCTGCCGCCACTGCGGCACTTTCAGATTTTCGCGCGCCGTAGCAATGGTGGCAGCGCGCAAAAAACGAAGGCGGCAGCGGTGCTTCCGGGTTTTTGTGCGCCGCCACAGTGGCAGCGCTTCTGGGTTTTCTCGTGCGCCGCCGATGGTGTGTCTCCGCGGGAAAACTTTGGAAAGCCCTGCCCTAGAACTTGTATAGGCATGGTTTAGTATTTCTGTGTGTGCTTCTTGTCTGGACTACCTTGCAAGGCTGACAGAACATTTTGTTGCTCAAGGATTTGCAATAGCTCAGGAAGCAGAAAATAGGTGGGGTTGCATTTTTTGCAGACTCCTATTGGGCAGTTAGATCTGTGTCCTGATTGGCTTGTGGTGTTTTCCGTGTTTGCAGAAGTGAGGACTCCTGCAGGTTGGCTTCAAACTGCTTTGTGAAGGTTTGAGGAATAGAAGCAATCTTGTGTGGAAGCGCCCATTGTTGCTTGCTTGTTCACATGGATTTTCCAATGCCTTGGTGCCAAATTTTCCTTTCTAGGCCTCCTCTGAATACTGCATTATATACATTTCAGAGATTGCCAGAACCAAGGTAATTAATGAGTCAAAAGCTCGTGTTAAACCTCAACAATTTCTCCAACAGATTTTTCAAAAATCAACACATTCCTGGTGATTAGTTTCTAAAGGAAGAGGTGCGAATTTCCTCACCTATCTGAACAGCCTGCTTCTAACCCCCAAAACAAACAGAGAGTGGCTCAGCCAAAGCATGTACCAACATGTGTTGACACAGTTCTTAAAATATCCATCTATTCTTGGTCTCAACCACTTTTTGTATTTCCCCAAGCTGATGCACCTCCTCTCAGATTTAACAGACAGGGTCTGCTTCTTACCTGTAATTGGCAGCAGCTGCATCAAAATAGGGTTCTCCTGCAACACAGAAATAATCTCAGCTAAACATGTGGTATTACCTGCCTGAAGCCAGGTAAAAGCAGTAGGCAACCTATGGCATGCTGAAGTATGACCCTGAGCATATCTACGAAGTATGACCAATTAAGTGTAAACTATGCTGAGAACTAAACTATGCCAAGAAGCTCCTTGGATAAGGAGTGAAACGTTTCCACTAAGAAAATAGAAATCCAGTTGACATGATTCAAGCCACAGACTGTTCCACCTGGATGACTGAGAACCTTCATAGACATATGCTGAGAGTTATAGTTTAGCCACATCAGGAATGCCACAGGTTGCCTACTCTGCCCCATGGGCTCTCTGCGAGACGCATAAGCCGCTCCCTGTGTTCTTTTCCTGAGCTGCTATTCAGAAACTTGCTACCACCAAACATTTGAATGTGCAGCGGGCATTGCACAAGGATGACAGTTTGACTGAAGTAGCTTACAGCGGGAAGACAGCAAGTGCCCGGGGAGCAGATCAGTATTAACTCAATTGGTTTTGTTGTGCAAATCAGTTTTCTCATCTGTATTAACAACTCCCTTATGCCCACTTTCATTATCCTCAGAAGAACAGTAAGAATAACATATTACAAGAGTGAAGCCGGCTATACAAGTCATGGCTGCCATGTAGCGCCACTTCCAATGTCTTTGGACAGAAGCTCTACCTCACCAGACCAGAAGAGTTGCCAGCTACCCTTAAAATGGCTTCCACTTCTGACTGGTGGATTGGAGCATGCTCCAGAGCCTCAGAGATGTAGCTGCTGCTTCCGTAAGTCTGATGAGCAGCAGTAGAAGGTAAGTTACATTTTTCAGAAGCTGAGTTGTTCTTGCATCAAACCCAAAATCATCTCCTGAGGGCTGGTTAGTGCTCTGTTGGATTTCTTGCTACCATCTCCTGCTCTATAGGTTTAAAGGCCAAATGGGCTTTCTCAGGGAGCAACCTGGACTGAAAGGTATGCCAGATTACATCTGTTTAGATGAGAAACCACCAAGAAAGTTGGCTGGGAAGGTAGAAAAAACACGTCGTTGCCATTAAAACTACATGGACGTGTTCATAAATACATCAGGAGCTGAGTTCAACCTGAGGGAGGCTTTACCTTAACTCAAACTAATTACTTACAGCTATAATGCTATTCTGAATTAATATGCAATAAGGAACTCAATCATAGCTCTATACAAGCTATCAAAGAAAAACTAGCTTTTCACACTAGAAAATTATCCTAGTGGCCTCATACACATAAGTTGGCTATCACTGGGAAGCCCAGTGGCACCACTAGGCCTGGCTACCTGGGAGAGGGCCACAGTGCCTGACTGTGCCATAGCTCAGAGGGACCCCAACATGTGTTCCTTTTCTTTCTCCCCCCCCCCCCAATCTTCCAGCAGTCAATGTTTTCCTTTGCTCTCCATCTTACCTGGGAGCAGCAAAGATGGAAAGCAGCACTTTTCCCCCTTTCCTCTTAAACTTACAGAGAAGTCAGGGCATGCTGCTGAGATAAGCTACCATTGCACTTTACATCCTGGTTTCCCAGACAGCACCTGCTTAGGAGCTCCTCCATCACAACAGTGTCATTGGATGTGCTTCTTCTACCCCAAGAGAAATTCTGAATGGTGGGTAGGTGTGGCCAGGGCACGACTGGGGCTGGGGCTAGACCAGGCAAACCTGGAGGGTCAGACTACTGTTGTCTCCAAGATGTTGGTGCTGTTCGGACATGGTGAATTTGAATTAAGAGAATTCAAATCAGATGAGGAGAAAGCTAAACATTTCAGTTGGTTTTGGGCCTCCATTTGGCCCCCTAAGGTTGCCGGCTTTCTTAATAAACCATTTAAATTACTGCCTCTTGCAGCTGAACTGGATAGCTCACCAGAGATGTCCTTGAGGAGGTAAAAAGGTCAAGATGATGGCTGCAGTAGCGTGATTGGAACCTTGTGCTTTCTGTACACGCATTGACACAGCATGTACAAAGGCGTGGGGCTTCCATTGTGCAGCTGTGCTGCCATCTTTACTTCCTTGACCCTCCTCCCCATATTGTTCCCATTGAATCCCATGCGCTTTCAGCCAAAGGTTGTTGGTTGTACACAGCCTTTCTTTTTCATTGATAATAAATAATACAATCTATTATAGAGACATGTATATATATATTGTATGTATGTATGTATGTATGTATAGGACATGGAACAACCAACTGGTTCAAAATTGGGAAAGGAGTACGACAAGGCTGTATATTATCACCCTGCTTATTTAACTTATATGCAGAGTACATCATGAGAAATGCCGGGCTGGATGAATCACAAGCCGGAGTTAAGATTGCCGGGAGAAATATCAACAACCTCAGATATGCAGACGATACCACCCTAATGGCAGAAAGTGAAGAGGAACTAAAGAGCCTCTTGATGAGGGTGAAAGAGGAGAGTGCAAAAGCTGGCTTGAAACTCAACATTAAAAAAACTCAGATCATGGCATCTGGTCCCATCACTTCCTGGCAAATAGAAGGGGAAGAAATGGAAGCAGTGACAGATTTTATTCTCTTGGGCTCCAAGATCACCGCAGACGGTGACTGCAGCCATGAAATTAAAAGACACTTGCTCCTTGGGAGGAAAGCTATGGCAAACCTAGACAGCATATTAAAAAGCAGAGACATCACCTTGCCAACAAAGGTCCGTATAGTTAAAGCTATGGTTTTTCCAGTAGTAATGTATGGCTGTGAGAGTTGGACCATAAGGAAGGCTGAGCGCCGAAGAATTGATGCTTTTGAACTGTGGTGCTGGAGAAGACTCTTGAGAGTCCCTTGGACTGCAAGGAAGTCAAACCAGTCAACCCTAAAGGAAATCAACCCTGACTGCTCATTGGAAGGACAGATGCTGAAGCTGAAGCTGAAATACTTTGGCCACCTAATGCGAAGAGAGGACTCACTGGAAAAGACCCTGATGCTGGGAAAGACTGAAGGCAAAAGGAGAAGGGGACGGCAGAGGATGAGATGGTTAGATAGCATCACCGATGCAATGAACATGAACTTGAGCAAACTCCGGGAGACAGTGGAGGACAGGAAGGCCTGGCGTGCTATGGTCCATGAGGTCACGAAGAGTCGGACACGACTAAATGACTGAACAACAACAATTATAGAGACACAAATAATAACCAAGGCCCCAAGCAAATTGCATTCTTCTTTTGCAGAAAAACAACAGTTGGACATGGCCTATTCCCTCCAAAGTTAAGTTATAAAGCTTTAAACCAAACTAGAGGACAGACGTATAACATTTGTCCTGGACATTTATGTGGAGTGTGAGGGATTTTTCCCCTCATAAAAGCCAGGCTTTCTAAAAATCCAACCTTTGGCTCGGCCTTTCATCACACCCTCTTGAACCACGGCTGCTATAACTCAGCCGACTTTCTCTTGGTCTGTAGGCCTGCCAAATAACCACCAAGGCTTGTCTCTCTCTGTGCTTAGATGTGCTTTTTCTACCAGACACACACTGAGCTCAAATTAGTTTATTGAAGACTTTTATGTGGAGAATGAGTCCGCCCCCCTGCCCTACATAGCGGGCTTTCCTAAGATCGACTGGAGATCCATTTGGAGCAGATAACATTTTGTCAGCATGTATGTCATCTGGTCCCTGTCTTTCCCCAGAGTGCTAAGAGGTATTGCATCTTCCTCATGCTGGGGGAGAATTCTTTCTAAAATTGCACATTATACATATGCATGCGCATATAGGTATTTTACACAAGTCCTCATTCTTTGGGGGGGAAATGCATTGGGAGTTACCCTGAGGCAGGAAAGGGGGGGTGAAGTGGTGACTCATCCGGAGAAATGAGGACTGCACTCACCTGTTGCTGCACCCTCCTGTGCTGCTTTTCTCTCCGTATCTGGGAATCCAAGCATAAGCTGGTCTGAACACGGTTGTCGGCTACTAGAGCCAACTTCCATCTCATGCTATTGGCTCTACTCCTGGTCCCATTTCTACCAGTCAATTGCACTTCTCCTCCCCTAACCTTTGCCTGCTGGCTCACCCTTAGCAGCACAAACGACGGCAATCCTCCTTCACTCTCCACTCCTCCTCTCTCAGAGACAAGGATCAGAAACGTGGAAGAACTGAGTCAGGATAACCTAGATAGCTACGGGAGACAGGCTGAGCTACACGGAATAGCCCTCGAATAATTTCTCTCCGTTGCTTCTTGGAACCTATGTAAGATGGAAATTAAGTCAAAGCAAGGACCTTTGAGGTACCGTATTTTCTTTGAACCCTGAAATCACTTTAGGAAGGAAATGGCTGCAGGCAGTTCCTGAGGAATTTTGCTTCCCTGCCCACTCCACAAAATGAAGGCCATTTATGGATCTTAAAGCACTAAAAGGTTAAAGGTTCCCCCCGCACAGTTGTGCAGTCGTGTCCGACTCTAGGGGCCAGTGCTCATCTCCGTTTGTTAGCTGAAGAGCCAGCGTTGTCCAAAGACGCTTCTGCGGTCATGTAGCCGGCATGACGCGTGTGGAATGCTGTTACCTTCCCACCGAAGTGGTACCTATTCATCTACTTGCATTTGCATGCTTTCGAATTGCTAGGTTGGCAAGAGCTGGACCGAGTGCGGGAGCTCACTCCATCATGCGGGGCTAGGGATTCGAACCTCCGAACTTGCGATCTTCCGATCGACAAGCCTGGCGTCTTACCTGCTGAGCCACCACGCCCATAAAAAAAGCACTACCTTCTTAAAGCACTACCTTCTTTTAAAAAGGAGATGTGCCTTTGTGGGACCTCATACAAATCCTCATAGGCCTCGGTGCAAATCTGCGGTCAATTCTCCTTCCCTCTTTCACAAGCCTCGCCATAACTGCCTTCAGCTCAGGGTTTTGCTTCTTATTTAGGCTGTCCTAAATATTAAGATTAATGACGTCCTATGGATTCCAAAACCCAGTGACAAATATTAGTGCATAGATGAGACGAGCTCAAGCCACTGTGTCCCCAAAGCCTACAGCATATCAATAGACCAGTAGTGACAAATTCTGAGCCCCTGCCAGGAAGTCAGATGTCAAATGACTGAAGTCTGTGCCCTGTTGCGAAGAATAGAAATGTGGATAGAACAGTCCTGGAGCACATCCAGAGTTTTGCAGGCCCCAGGAGGTTAAGACATGTCCTTGTCCGGTTTTGCTGTTTGAATGAGCCACGTTCTCCCGTGCACTCACATACATGCAGCCACAGTTCAAGACAGTTATTTAGGCAGGTAAGTTCTTCTCATTCCCCCTTCAAGTCCTGGGAACTGGGGGAAGTTTCTTGGGCTTACAAGGCAGACAGTGAATGTTCATTGTCATGCAAGCCATCCGGTTCCTTTTCTCCCTCTCCTTCTGCTCTCTTTTGTTTACGAAGAAGACATTTCTATGCTTTTCTCTTTCACTTCCCACTCTTCCTCTGACTCGTAGGTACCTTTGATGATGGCAACTCTTTCAGACATATTCATTGAGTGGGGGAGCAGCAGGTAGTTGTACAACAGAGAAGCTAGAATGCCTCCAGAAATGGGTCCAACCCAGAACACCTGAGAAACCGATACAAGGAATTGGTTAAAGACTTTCGGATTTCCCCAACTATGCCTAGCTAGTTTAGTTAGTACAGTCATTGGTGGGTTTGCACAACACACTGGCCTCGGTTGAATGGGACTTAGTAGGTTTGGCGAGTTCTGAAAAGCTAGCCATTATTTTAGCAGGTTGTGTGAATCAGAATATCATGTTAAGACATAATAAAATTTGTTTGGGCATAGCATGTTATGTGAACACAGCCTAGATCATAACGCCTCTGAATTTTTAAAAAATGAAATTGTTTCTTCTTGGGCAAAACATCTGGGACTTTGCAGAAGCTAGTGTGAAATGGGGGAGATGGGTGGTAATACAAATTTAAATAAAATAAAATAAAATAATAAAATAAAATAATAACCGCCCAGAGTTCCCTTGTGGGGAGATGGAGCGGTATATAAATTGAAACATAAATAAATAAATAAATAAACAAACAAACAAATAAATAAATAAAAATAAAATAATAAAATAAAATAATAAATTAAAATAAATTAAAATATAAAATAAAATAATAAAATAAAATAAAATAAAAATAAAATAAAATATAAAATAAAATAATAAAATAAAATAAAATAAAATAAAATAATAAAATAATAAAATAATAAAATAAAATAAAATAAAATAAAATAAAATAAAATAAAATAAAATAAAATAAAATAAAATAAAAAATAAAATAAAATAAATAAAATAAAATAAAATAAAATAAAATAAAATAAATAAAATAATAAAATAAAATAAAATAAAATAAAATAAAATAATAAAATAAAATAAAATAAAATAAAATAAAATAAAATAAAATAATAAAATAAAATAATAAAATAAAATAAAATAAAATAAAATAAATAAAATAATAAATAAATAAAATAAAATAAAATAAAATAAAATAATAAAATAAAATAAAAATAAATGTATCCGGGCTGTGATGTATATACATTCCTTGGTTGTCTCCATGTTCTTGTGAAATTACACCCATTTGAAGGTTCTTTCTTTGATCAAAAAACGAACAACCCCCCCCACACACACAGAGTTTCAAAGGGAGGAAATCACATTTCAGTGAGACTTGTGGTAGTTGTCATGGGCTTTTGCATTTCCTAGTTGTCTCAGTTCACATTTTAAGAACCACGGTTTCAATTGTGATATGAGTGTGTGGGACTGGAGACAGAGAAATCCTGTTCTGTTATGACATTATGGAGCTTGCTGGCCCAACACGGTTGCAAAGCAGACGTGAATAAATGCTATACATTTTTTGAAATATTTCTGGGTTATATATTAAGTTATATATTAGATCATGACATTATTGAGCTGGAGGAAACCATAGGTCATCAACTCCAGCCCCGTTCCTCCTTAGTGCAAGAATCCAGATATGGATCCAAATTAAAGCAGTAGGCTTTCCTTGTAAGACATAGTTTCCATAGTTTCTTGATTATCTTTCTTGCTGTTCTCTTTCCAACTTGTTCCAGTCTGTCTGAGTCCTTCCTAAAGTGGGGTGCCCAGAACTGGACACAATATTCAAAATAGGGTCTGACCAACATAGTGTAACTATTACTTCTCATGATTTGGAAACTATATTTCTCTTGGCCACATCTCACTTTGATAAACTACAATTCCAAGATCCTTTTCACATGTAACGTTACCAAGCTAGGTATCCCCCCATGCTATACCTGTGGATTTAATTACTTTTTTTTAATGAAGAACTTTGCATTTGTCTCTACTAAATTCCATTCTGTTCTTTTCGGCCCACTTCTCTAACGTATCATAATATTTTGAATGTTCTTTCTATCTTCTTCAGAATTAGTTATCTCACCCAGTTTTATGTCATCTGGTAACTTGAAAAGCATTCCTTCCTGTAAAGTTCTTTCCTCTACAAAGCTGCCATTAAGGATATGGTTTGAGCCATTTTGTTTTGATCACTATGGGCTATGCCGCTATGATAAATCCACTTCTTACCCAATGAGCAGAGGTGAATCTTTTCATGATAACTGCAGGCCCAAGAGACCTGGCAGGATTCATAGAGCAGCCAGTAAAATAGATCTGTAGAGGAGAAAAACAAAGTAGGTTAGGCATCTAAACTCCCCTTGCCACTTCAAGGCAGACTTTTCTACCAATCTGCCTGCTCCCTCCCCTGGAAGATCACCTGCCAATTGTCCGTCAGCTAGCGTTTCTCATGCCATACACTATGTGAAGCCTGGCTTTCTGAATCACAACAGCAGATCGCTGAGCTAAAGAGCTTCCCGTAGCTCCTGCTTCCAGCACCAGTCACAGTGAACAGGAAAGGTCAGGCAGTACACATCAAGGAAGAGTTATTATTTAGGAGAGATGTTGGCATTTCCATCTGTGGCTTGATGCTACAGTGGCTTTACCATCTGTGGTAATGTTTGGAGGAAAGACAATTAGCATGAAGTTCAACACAGGCACCATGTGGATTGTGGGGACTGAGTGTTTTGAGTTCTGCCAATTACACCACGCGCAAAAGCTTCTGTCTACAGCAGAGCTTTCCAAACTGTGTGTCGCGACACAAAAGTGTGTCGCCACACACAGTCTGGTGTGTCACCACACAACCCGGAAGCGCTGATCATCATCAGCGCTTCCGGGTTTTCCCGTGGCGACACACCAACGGCGGCGTGCAAAAACCCGAAAGCGGCAGCAGCGCTTCTGGGTTTTTGCGCGCTGTTGCAACGGCGGCACTTCCGGGTTTTCCCGCGGCGACACACCAACGCCGGTTGGTGTGTCGCCGCGGGAAAACTTTGGAAAGCCCTGGTCTACAGTGTTTACAGTAGACCCTAAGTTCGTTTTGAAAGACTCTTTTGTGCCTTAGAATCTGGCGAGAAGCTGCCCATGAAGTTGACCTATTCTCCAGAAAATCCCCATATTCCTAATGGTCAACTTTGCAGAGAAGGTTGCAGATACAGATGCTGTGCGCCCCTGGAGTTGTCACACACAAGCTGCTTGCACAGGAGGACAGACCAACTGTGACAGTTACAGCACCTTATGATCTGAGGGTGGTCACCCAGCCAAGAGTGGCAGTGATGGGTCGGACTAGTACGCTCCCTCCATTTCCCCCTTCCTTCGGCTTTTGCACTGATGGGCACAAACAACACTTACCCCCACCAGGTGGCCCAGGGTGACAGACAACCCAATGGACAGGGATGGGGATCCCACATTGTCATTTCGGCGGTTGTCGGTTGAGGCAAAAATACACAGGACGAGCTGGAAAGTCAGGATTATCTCCACTACCACAGCCTGACCTGCTGTTGTGTTGTTGCTGAGCTGTTGGGACAAAAAGACTTGGGCTTTAGTCTTGCATGTGCTTGTCAGGAAGTCAGTCCTGCTAAAAGTCAAGGGGAACTGCATTAGAAGAACTGTGAAGCAGGGCTTTGTGATTGCTCTCTGGTTCAAATCTTTTGAGATGAGATCTGCAATTTACTCTGTACAGTGGCTTTTCCTGTGTCACTGGGGGCGTGGTCCTTGATCTCAAATAAACAATTCCATTTACCAAGTTTCAGCAGAGGCACCTTCCCAAAACAGCAGGCTAAGAGCCTTAAAGAGTTCTGCAAAAAATAGAACGTGGTTCTTTGGGTGTTAGGAGTTCAACCCTGATTTTTAAAAATCTCTCTCATTCTGTGTCTCTGTCAAAGAAATTATACCTCATCTCACTGATTCCATCTGGAGGATTTTCCTTTGGATAATGTTGTATCTATGTCAAATGGCCTTTAAAACCATTGGGGCTTGTTGAAGACAGTAGAAGGAAAAGGTAAGAGACTGTTCAGTAATTTGGAACAGATTGAAGACTTCTTTTAGGTAGCCTCAGATGGAGGCCCCCTGGCCCTTAAATGGGTCCTGAGCTCATAATGCAAGTGTCTGCTGGACTTGAACTAGAAGAGACTAGTGTTTTATTTATTTATTTTCTATCCTGCCTTTATTATTTTTATAAATAACTCAAGGCGGCGAACATGCCTAATACTCCTTCCTCCACCTATTTTCCCCACAACAACAACCCTGTGAGGTGAGTTGGGCTGAGAGAGAGGGACTGGCCCAACGTCACCCAGCCGGCTCACAGTCTCCTGGTTTCTAGCCCATTGCCTTAACCACTAGACCAAACTGGCTCTCTGTTGGGTTAATATACTTAATTTTTAATTCCACTGGGAATTTATACATTTTTTTACCACCTAAGGCAATGCTTACTTTAGTTGGGGTCATAATGCAAATAGAAAGCTTTGATGGGGCAAGAGGCTCTCAGTAGCCTCTCCTTAAGTTTTTCTTCTACTAACCATCATTAAACAATAGATGCAACATCTAAATCATTGTGACAATTAGTGCTGAGGAAAAGAGGAGTGATGGAGAAATAAAAGTGGTCCTTGGGAAAGCATGGAATGAGGGGACATTGTCTATAACCTGAAACCATAGCATAATTCTGAATAAGACCAGTCTCAAATTCTACTTGTAGCTCTTAGAAGTGAGACCTGGAACTCCCACTTGCATTTAACAATGATGGAGGTTTAAGGCAATGGCGGACTACTTCCGTATTGTTGCCAAGAAAACATAAATGTGTCCCTGCAGTTACCAAGAATCACACAAGATTTTGCTTTTAGATGGCACTTCAAATATCATCTCTGTGCTGTTTTCTGTATCCTTTTTTTGTCCAGCTCTAATAATGTTTCTCATGAGTTTCCCAGATTGGGATCTTGAGAACAGGCCTGTTCTACATGTTTGTAGTTGGCTCTCCTTTTCTGCTCAAAGCCTCCATTCCTTGCATTGAACCAGGAACCTCCTGATCCTGATCGTCAAGAGCTGCTTTTCAGGAGGCCTGGGGGGGAAATATGGGAAAGGGTATGTATGTGTGTGCATGTAAATCCTAGACACCATCCTTCTGATGCCTTTCCAAGAACACACAAGCCAACACACAGACATATTTGCATCAAGTGTGACATTATTGTGAAAGGTTTCTGAAAAGGAAAAAAATGAGTCTTTAATAAGAAACCAATAACTATAGGTGGATTCCCTACATTGTTCCTGCTCATCCTTCTACCTATGGCAGTGATGGAGTTAATGCATTTCTTGCTTTCCTTTTTTAACTGACTCACTCATCCCCTTAGGATATGAGGACATTTGCAAAGAGGGCTGCCTTGTAAATGACTCCATGCATTCTAGCAAACTGCTTGGTGTATGGATAAGAGAACATTTCCATCTTACTTTGCTGGATGATGTGCTGGTGCAATCTATTGCAGCACCTGTTCTCTGGGTATGGAAAGGCTGCTCTTTCACCAGTATCCAGGAACAGAACAGCTGCTACTTCTTCTCCCCTGAGGTGCAAACTCTCCTTAAGAGAATGTGGACCTGCTTGAGAATTCCTCACACAGGTTATTAGACCCAACCCCCCTTATGAGAGATGTACTTACCCCATTGGCTGCCAAATTACCACGGGCATTGTTGGGGGTCACTCCGTAAAGGATGCCTGCACCAGCAATGGCCCCCAGCAGTTGAGCCACGATGTAAAACAAGGTCCGAAGGAAAGAGATCTGGTTTCCAACGAAGAAAGCTATGGTCACTGCTGGGTTGATATGGCCACCACTGATATGACCAAAGGTCTGTACCATCGTGCCAATTGCCAAGCCGAATGCCAGGGAAATCTGAAGGACGCTTGGCAAGGCTGATGGCCACTTCAGGGCTGAGCCCAAACCAAAAAACACAAAAATCATTGTCGCCAAGAACTCGGTGAAGACGGCTCGGAGAAAAGCAACGGTGCAAACTTCTTTCCTCATGGCTGGGCTGGAGCTGGTGGAATGGCAGTGATAGTGCCAAAGATGCAAAAGGATTGTCTAAAAGTTGGGGCCATGCAGATATATATATATCTATATCTCTTTCTCCCTGTAGGTGTAGCAAGAAGGGATTGTGCCCAGGTGTGGGTGGAGCCAAGAAGCTGGCCAGTCCCCTCTTCTACCAGCTCTTCTGGAGTTTGGAAACTTTCCATCCTCAAACATCTAAGCTTTTCCCTTTTGCAAGCTCCAGTTTGGATGCTGATTTCCTTATTTTTAACTCCACACAATGGAGCCCTGTTGAATGGCCCTGTTGTCATGAGATAGCGGCAGTATTGCGTAATGACATACAGATTAGCACCTTGTCTGTTTACTCTGCCCCTTCCCACCCCCAGCCTTTTTTCCTTTTATAAGCACCTTTGATTTGTAATGTTAGGCTTCTTTTTTTTTTAAGGAACCTTTTCACAGCACTTGGATTGTGGCAGCTTTGACCTGCTTCTTCTTTAACATTTGTATTAAAAGGAAAGTCATTGGACAATCATGAGAGGCAGCTTTGCCAAACTGGATTGTTCAGGCTGTGAATATTTTCCCCCCAGTGAATTTCTTTCCACAGGGGAAGTGGAGAACCTGAAAGCCAGACCACCTTGCCCCCCTGTGCTGATTTGTCCCAAAGCAGGAGTTCCTATGGAAGCTGGTGGATCAGGTGTGACTATAAAATGAGTTGTTTGTTGCAGAAACCTGAAATCCATTTGATTTAACAAGATTCTTCTTGATTTACAGCCAAAGGAATGCTACCCCAGGGGCACTGGTGCCTTATAGTTTAATTGGCCCTAGTTGACCCTCGGAGGTCAGCCATTCCTTTCTGGTACATTTCTGTGTCTCAGCAAAGTATCTTCCAGTTGAGCTTCTCTAAGCCTCTGGTGGATATATTTGCTTATTAGATGGTTATCCTGCCTTTATATCTAAATATAGATATAAATATAGATATAAATAATATAAATATCTTTATATCTTTATATCTTTGTATCTTTATATCTTTATATCTTTATATCTTTATATCTTTATATCTTTATATCTTTATATCTTTATATCTATCTATAGGGGGCGCGGTGGCTCAGTGGGTAAGATGCCAGGCTTGTGGATCGGAAGATCGGAAGGTCAGTGGTTCGAATCCCTAGTCCCGCATGATGGAGTGAGCTCCCGCACTCGCCCCAGCTCTTGCCAACCTAGCAATTTGAAAGCATGCAAATGCAAGTAGATGAATAGGTACCACTTTGGTGGGTAGGTAACAGCGTTCCGTGTGCGTCATGCCAGCCACATGACCATGGAAGTGTCTTTGGACAATGCTGGCTCTTCAGCTAACAAATGGAGATGGGCACCAGCCCCTAGAGTCGGACACGATTGCACAAATGTGTGGGGGGAACCTTTACCTTTTTATTCTGCCTTTCCTCCAGGAACTCAAGCAATTGCACTCCTTCCTCCAAAAGCTGTGGTGGACACATGCTGACCTTATTTGGATTAACTACCATTGCTCCTTGACGATTGTTGTTTCATTTGTTTCATTTCACCGGTTGTTATTTGTGTCAACAGTTGTTATCTGTCTTATCTGTCTTCTGAGACAGGTTGATGGATTACCCATTTTGCAAGTAAAAAAAACCAGGCTGAGAGATGCAGTGAAAGCTTTACTCTGCAGCAAGTCTAATGTCTGGGCAAGGATTTGTGCTCATCGCTCCCTCCTCAATCCAGCCCATCGCTATGGTGCACACAGAAATGAATGGCAAAGTGAAACAGACTGGAAATGCCCCAGGCCAATGGGGTCTGCAAAAAATTAGCGTGGCCATATCAACTTTTAAGCCTATTTAATGCTACCTGTCCCAGTGGGGCACATGTAATCAGCATCCATACTATGTTCTTCTACCACAAACACGACACACAATGGACCTGTTTTCCATTAGTAGAGATTCTTAATAATGAGAGAATTGTTGCTAGGGACGGGACTGATAACATTGAGTTGGCAAGGTGCTTTGACTCAACTTAGGAGGAAGCTGGCAGTGTGCCTGCAAATACCTATCCACACAGACTTGGTATACCACTGTAATCTTTCATGAATTGTGCTAGCGAGTACACCTACAAAAGGCAAATAAACAGTGCTCTTTCTCTGTGCGTGAGCGCATATGTCAGTCTGTCTGTGTATGTGACGTGAGCACAAAACAGGGCGTGGGTCTTTGCAGGAGGGACAGAGCCAGCCTTATGCGTATGTTATTCTCAGTGATGGGTTCTGCCTTCTCTCTAGAGACAGCCCAGTGATTCCCAGGAAGTGTTGGGAGAGCAAACATGGAGGAAAGATTAGAGTATCAGATAAGAACTGGGACCATGCCTTCTTAGAATAAAAATCAGTGCCCCACACAAACTTCTTGGGGTAAGCCCTCAAAGATACTTAGTAAGCACCATTGAAAAACCAAAGGTAATCCCTAACTCCCCCACTAGGTAAATCTGCTGGCCTAACTTTGCTTGCAAATAGAATAAAAGGAAAGCAGGCTGGGGAAAGAACCAGGGAGAACATGGGCCATTAGCCTGAAGTGGAAGAGGAGGAGAGCACACCGTTGACATTTAGAGGTTCACTCTATTGTTGTTGTTGTTTTCCATATCCCTTCCCACTAATTGGTTTAATTTATCCTAGGTTGCTCATTGTGTAAAGTGGAATAAGGACAAATTAATTTTAAACTTGAGGGAATGATATTAAAGGCAAAACTGAAGTACTTTGGCCAGATAATGAGAAGACAGGATACCCTGGAGAAGATGCTGATGCTAGGGAAAGTGGAAGGCAAAAGGAAGAGGGGCCGACCAAGGGCAAGATGGATGGATGGTATTCTGGAGGTGAGGGACTCGACCGTGGGGGAGATGGGGGTGGCGACGGCCGACAGGAAACTCTGGCGTGGGCTGGTCCATGCGGTCACGAAGAGTCGGAAGCGACTGAACGAATAAACAACAATTTTAAACAATGGTAGACAATGAGATCAGGATCTTCTCTGGAGTGACCACTTTTTTCTAGCGCTCCGGAACATTAGGAACTGAAGTTTGGCCTCATCAGCAACTGGTTTTTGACAATAAATGATAAGCCAATTATTCTACGTTGCTTTTAATTAAGGACAATGCTTAAATACCCCATATAGTTGGTGGCTGGTAAGTTGCTGGGTTTGCTGGTTCATTATATTTATCTGATATGAACATGACAGTTTTAACCTGTCTCATTATTTTCATCGGAATAATAATAATAATAATAATAATAATAATAATAATAATAGCAGCAGCAGCAGCAGCAGCAGCAGCAGCAGCAGCAGCAGCAGCAAGGCAGCCTATAAATATTTAAAACCAATTATCAAATAATCAGAAATGCAGAAATATATCCCTGATTTACATGGAAAAGTTATGTCGCCATGCTGTTATCCATCCTTTTTTCTCCAACTTGGCTTCCCCTGTCTTGTGTATTATTGCAAAGAGCAACCAAGCCACAAATGTGACTGCCAAGTGGCCTTGTTTCCCATATGGCTACTGAGTAATGATGGGGGGTCTGTCAGAAAGGTGGGTTAGTAAGCTAGAAATTAATTAATCCTTTCCTTGTTGGGAGCAAATGTCAAGGAAAGGAGCAGAATATAGCTTTCCAGCCCAGGTGCCCATAACAGCTTGCTAAACAGATAGCTGCAGTGGGTGTGCTGAGGTTGTGATACATGTGGTGATTCATTTTGAGAATACTAAGTTAAGTAGACAGAAGGGCAGAAGCCATCTGTAGTGTTAGAAGGAAGAAAATACTCACGTAGTGCAAATGTGGCTTTGAGGGAAAAGTCACAGTTGTCCCCTACTTGTTCTCTTGACACCTAGAAGGTGTTGTAGAAGGTCTACAGCAGAGCTTTCCAAACTGTGTGTCGCGACACAAAAGTGTGTCGCCACATACAGTCTGGTGTGTCGCCACACAACCTGGAAGCGCTGATCATCATCAGCGCTTCCGGGTTTCCCGCGGCGACACACCAACGGTGGTGCGCAAAAACCTGAAAGCAGCAGCAGCGCTTCTGGGTTTTTGCGCGCTGCCGCACTTCCGGGTTTTCCCGCGGCGACACACCAACGGCGGAAAACTTTGGAAAGCCCTGGTCTACAGCATCTATGCAATGCCTAGTCCTAGCATGCAATCTACTGAGCAGATGCGGTACATGGCAGATGCCTAGAGGATGACTCACGGGAGCAAACAAGCTCCCATAGCAGAGGGCATGAGAGCAGAGGAAAATAAAATCCCCATCATCAATGGCCCAAATGGCCTGTGGGGAAGGGATTCTTCTTGACTCCCAATATAGCAATCTGGAAAATCCAGCTGCTATGTGGTCAGTTCCATATTGCCACCAGTCTTTGCAGTGCCACAGACTTTAGAAACAGAGGGACAACACCCAATCATACTATGAAGGATGGAAGAAAAAGTGACGTTTCCTGCCCAGGTTGCAGCCCATGAAAACCAGCGATATTCTTTGAAATGTGCTCGTTTCCCCCCCCTCCATCAAAACAGGAACATATCTGAAGCAGTGAAAGAGCATTTGAAGGACCTTTTTTTTTTGGTCTGATTTTGATCCACCTTTTGAGGAGTGTCGAAGGAAGCCACAACTGCTTTTCCTGCCAGCCAGTAGATCAAGGGGCTGGCTGGGAACAGATTGCTGGTTTCCCAGTGCTAGTGGGATCCAGGGATCTTCATCAGAATTGGTGGGAGGGAAAGAGATGAAGCTTCCCCTTCCGAGGAGCCTGTGCAAAATGTCTTTCTAGTTTTCTACAGAGGGAATAGAGCAATCTATGAGCAAGATTGATAGAGACAGACAGAATTAGACTCACTGTTTCCCCTCATCTAGGGAGGGAGGGAGATGGCTTTATGGAAGGTGTGGTTTTGTATGAATGCAAGCTTGCAGGGAGCTGTGCATTGGGTATAGGTCCTGAGCTGACAACCAGTACAGATCTTGAGTATCTACCTCTGAAACTAGAGGCATCTGTGGTGGAGGTCAAAAAAGTCAAAATGGTGATCCCAATTGTGTGGTCTAAGTTTTGCCCCGTTTTTAATATGCATTGCTTGTGCAACTGATTAAAAAACAGGTGTGGCTTTGATCCTGCAGTTGTGACTGCCATCTTGACTTGTTTGATGGCCTACTGTGGATGCCTCTTTCTGAAACAGAGAATGCCTTCACATAAGGAGCTGTACCTACCTTGATCCCCCTTTCCCTAGTTGAAGAGAAGGTGATTTTTAAATGCTTTTGGAATGTTTTCCAATTCCAATTCCAATTTTTTTAAATTCCAATTCCAGATTTTCAGCAGCCAAAGATATTAATGGGGTCACAATTCAGTAACATCACAAGGAGTAGAGGGGCCCAAAATGTTCATGTTTTTTTTTGTAAGGGGCAGAGTGAAGTAATGCTTTACTTTTTAGATTTATAATGTCTATCTGAAGGCTGACATAGCTTTTCCTTTTTTTTATACTGCCTTTATTGTTTTTACAAATAACTCAAGGCAGCGAACATACCTATTACTCCTTCCTCCTCCTCTTTTCCCCACAACAACAACCCTGTGAGGTGAGTTGGGCTGAGAGAGAGGGACTGGCCCAAGGTCACCCAGCCGGCTTTCAGGCCTAAGGCGGGACTAGAACTCTCAGTCTCCTGGTTTCCCATTGGCTCCTTCCTAGGGCTGAGAGACAGGGACTGGCCCAAGGTCACCCAGCCGGCTTTCATGCCTAAGGCGGGACTAGAACTCTCAGTCTCTTGGTTTGCCATTGGCTCCTTCCTAGGGCTGGGAGTGACTGGCCCAAGGTAATCCAGCCGGCTTTCATGCCTAAGGCAGGACTAGAACTCATTGTCTCCTGGTTTCTAGCCTGGAGCCTTAACCACTAGACCAAACTGGCTTTTGCTTCTATTTTGACAACTGGTCAGAAATCAAACTTTTAATTTGGTGGTTTATCACCAAATTTCACAGCATCATCTCTAAGCAGTATTAGACCTAGAAAAATGGGGTTTGGGGTCTTAGATGGCCCATGGGTTCATGGCCTACTTCAATGTCTTCTTCCATTCATCAACTCTAGCAGACATCTCATTTGGGATCTGTGACATTTGTAGGATCTTGAAAGAAAGAAGCTCCATTTGAACAATTTCTATTTTGAATTTTGTGAGATCCAAATGGTCCTTAAAATTCTCAATAATTCTCCAGACACCCAGTATACCTTTTGAGATCTTAACTGGGTGCAGAGGAGTTCCTTCCATTCTGTCAAAGCAAAATAAAATATAGTAAAATTCATGAACAGGAAGAAATGAAATGGGAATAAATAATATTGTATCCCATCCCATCTCTCTCACAAACACACCCTCCTCCTCCTCCTCCTCCTCCTCCTCTTCACTAGGCCATGGGACCAAATTCCTCTTAGCCTGTAATACTGTAGATGCTTTCACATAAATGTTTAAGAAGTTCTACAGAGGACCCTTTTAATGACCAAGCATAGTATTACAATCTTGTGTTCCCCAACTTGTAACATTTCTTCATGTTACAAGCAGCACCCTAGTTTCACTGTGGTGCTATTTCAGCTCAGCATGAAATCACAGTGTAGAGTGATGTTTCTTCTCCAAAGACATTTTCTACACTTCTGAGCTGAGAACTTGTATAGAATCTGCCAGAGGGGATGCATCTGGCTTATTGTTTTATTTGGAATACTAGTGGCCAGATCTTTGGACCCTCATACATCTCATAAGGTAAAGGTAAAGGTAAAGGTTCCCCCCGCACATTTGTGCAGTGGTGTCCGACTCTAGGGGCCGGTGCTCATCTCCGTTTCTTAGCCGAAGAGCCAGCGTTGTCCGAAGACGCTTCCACGGTCATGTGGCCGGCATGACGCGCATGGAACGCTGTTACCTTCCCACCGAAGTGGCACCTATTAATCTACTTGCATTTGCATGCTTTCGAATTGCTAGGTTGGCAAGAGCTGAGGCTAGTGCGGGAGCTCACTCCGTCACGCGGGGCTAGAGTCACGAACCTCCAAACTTGTGATCTTCCGATCGACAAGCCTGGCGTCTTACCCGCTGAGCCACCCATGTAGCTTTTTAGACAATTCTTGTCCATAGATAAACTTTAAATCAACAAAGCAATACAAACAAAGGAAAGGAAATCATAGAAACAATGACAGAGGGAACATCCTGATGGGATTTAGTGGTCAAGCTATTAACAGTGATTCAGAAGAATGGTAGGCACAACCATGCACAATACTTATTGAGATACTTATTGACACTTAACAAAAGTTTGAGAGTAAACAGGAAGAATTGTATATAATGTTTATTTGTGGTTAAATGATGGTCAATCTTAGTTGAGCTCATTTAAGAGACTTAATCTCTTCAGTGTTGGGGAAAAGATCCAGTAATGCTGAGGATACATTGGAATAACAATGAGAAGGAGGGAGGGTAATTCGAAGATAAAGTGGTATCCCTAACAAGCCATGATGCCATCAAAACGCAGGGCATACCTCCTAAGGAAACAATTTTATCATGACGTCCAATGGAATTACACATTACGTCATTCGCGTAATGATGTCAGCTCACATGTGATATCGTTCACCTCTTCCCTTGCAGATGATTAATGATGGTGGGATAACTATTTGTTTCTTGTGGCATCTGTGAGAAACAAAGAAGAGGGCTGTACATCTGAGGTACAAATCATATTTTCCTGAGTTTCACAGCAGGCCCTTGAGTGCTTTCGCTCAGGCACTTCTAGTACGAACTGCAGATTTATGTGTTAGATTTATGAAGACTGGCTGAGAGCCACTTGGCGAGTTGGAGGCCACATTGCTCAATCAATCAACCAACCAATCCATCCAATAAAAGCATAATGAATTTTTTTTTAAAATCATTATTTATTTATAATGAATGTGCCTTTTTCATTAAATCATACATTATTTAGGCTTTGCTATTTCTTATTTATTAGTTCAGTTGATTAGCTAAACAACCCAGCTTTCTGCTTCTACAAGCCCTCAAAACAGCTGACCACAAGGAAAGGAGCAAAGCTCAACTGCAGGAAGAGGGAAGGGAGCCAATGCCTTCTCAGTCCTTTTCAGTTCCACGGTGCTATAAAGGGAACGTAGAAGAGCCACCATGAAGAGGCCCAAGAGAGATTTTTACGGGTGGGGATAAATTGCGGTCAGGCTTCGGCGGTCAAACCACAAGACCACCCAGAGGAGCAGCTGATGGCTAGAAGCCAAGTGAGCGGGGCATGACGGATGCTCACAGACCTAATATGGTACCTGGCTCCATCATTCATGTGTGTGTGAGAGAGAGTCTATATACACATATGCAACACATATGCAACACATGCACTGGGTTCCCCTGAAAAGACCAACCCCACCCTTCACCCAAGAATTCATCCTAAAATAAGAGCACCGTCTCAATTTGTGGAGACTTGAGATTTTCTCCTTCACTGACTTTTCCTTAACTCTAGGGCTCCCTGTATACCACACATGCATGCCCATACACGCACCTACACAAACGTCCCTATCCTGTACCCACAAGTTCAAGAAAGCTGTATGAAGAGCCCTGGTTACTTTGATGAAAGAGATGAACCCCTCCCTTCCTCCCAACATATTTTATACAAGATGACACATAAAAGCAAAAGCTCAGATTTAAGAATCAAGGGATTAAAGTCTCAAAGGGCAGCAGGGCTGAACAATAGCCTTTGTCAAGCTGCAGTGAATGCATATTTTTGATTTCTTTCTTTGGTTTGGTTTCTTTTGGAAACAGCTGAGATCCCAACCCAGAGTTGCCCTGGGGCAGCGAGGACTGAGCCCCTCCAGCAACCAGGAGACCTCCTAATCCGGAGGCAGGCAAGAGAAACAGGTTTGGCTTCTGCACATGCCAGGACTAACACAGCACTTTTTCTTTATATCCTTAAAAAGGTTATATCTCGCTACTCACGTGCTTATTGTTCAGGGCCATGTACTGTCCCAAAACCTATTTCAGCAGCTGACGGAGCTTCTCTGGCCCTATCGGTTGCAAACTAGGTTTCCACCATTTTCAAGTGGAAAACACACACATATAGTCTCTTTCCTAAATCAGTCAACATGGCAGAGAAAAAGGAGAAGAATGATCTTAAAGCTCCCCCTTCCAAAACATCAGAAAATTCTGTCCTGACCAGGCATGTAATATGGACACATCCCCTGTGCTGGATCACTCTGCCTATTAGTGCCCTTGTCTGTGCCAAAATATTAAGAGATGCCGCTGGCTAGAGATCCTTCCTTATTCACATATTAAAATTCCTTGTTTAAATCAGGTTTCTGCCTTTGATTCGCTTGGTTATTTCTCTAACACCTCAGGAACGTAGGAACCAACAAAGCATGGGATGGTTGTGGATTCTGTGGGACAGGGCAAGAGCAAAAAAAAAAAAAAAGTTAGTTGCATGCTTCTTAAGTAATGTTAAAGGGATGGCCCTATTACTTCTCCCTTGCAGAAATAAGAGTATTAAATCCAGGATCTAAAATTAGCTTGAGGTACCATTGCTTATTGTATTCAAAAGACTCTTTGAAGGAAAATGCTGGATAAACACTTAGAAGATGCCTATTTTGTTTGATAGAGAACCAGTTTGGTTTAGTGGTGTAATGGTATCCTTTTGGGTCGACTCAGGGAGTTGGGGGTGGGTGGCGCGGTCTTGCGCTGGTTAACCTCCTTCCTCCAGGGCCAGTCCCAATCGGTGTTGATAGGGAGCGAGAGATCCAGCCCGCGGCCCCTCCTTTGTGGGGTGCCGCAGGGTTCGGTACTCTCTCCGCTCCTCTTCAACATCTACATGAAACTGCTGGGTGAGATAATCCATCGCCACGGGATGAGGTATCATCAATATGCTGATGATACCCAATTATACATCTCCATCCTGGGTGACTTAAGTGATGCTGTGACCACCCTCTCTCGGTGCCTGGAGGCTGTGGGGGCCTGGATGGGGAACCACAGGCTTCAGATGAACCCTGGTAAGACGGAGTAGCTGTGGATTAGGGGCTGTGGATTAGGGGCTGTGGATTAGGGCCTCCTGGGTATCAGGGAATTTATCTTTGGCTCTGGATGGGGTCGCACTGCCCCAGATGGATCCGGTGTGGATCCTGGGGGTTCTCCTGGACTCACGACTCCTGCTCAAAGAGCAGGTGGCAGCCATGGCCAGGGGAGCCTTTGCACAGCTCCGTGTTGTGCGCCAGCTATGCCCTTTCCTGGACCGGGAGTCCCTCCGGTCAGTCACTCATGCCCTAGTCATCTCCCGTATAGACTACTGCAACACTCTCTACATGTGGCTACCCTTGAAGAGTATCTGGAAGCTACAGCTGGTTCAGAATGCAGCCGCACGAGCAGTTTTGGGAGCCCCAATGAGAGCTCATATAACACCGTTGCTCCGTGAGCTGCATTGGGTGCCAGTTTGCTTCCAGGTCCAATTCAAGGTGTTGGTTATCACCTTTAAAGCCCTACATGGCATGGGCCCAGGTTACCTGAGGGACCGCCTCACCCCATTATATCGACCTGTCCCACCTGGTCAGGCAGAGAGGACATGTTACGGACCCTGTCCATGAGGGATTGCCAATTGGCAGGGTCCAGGAGGAGGGCCATCTCTGTCGTGGAATAAGCTACCCCCGGAGGTAAGGCAGGCCTCCACTCTCTCGGCCTTCTGGAAGGGGTTGAAGACCTGGTTGTGCCACCTTGCTTGGGGTGGGAGGGGGGATAGCCATTCATGGGGGTGGTTGGCTCCTTAATAGGGCCAACGAGAAGATCTTTACCGCCATCTTGAATTTTAAATTTTATATTCTGTATTGTTATATTTATATTTATATAGATCTATACTCATATTTATTCTGTATTATTTTAGTGATGCTATTTTATTGTCTGTAAACCACCCAGAGTCGTACATGAGATGGGCGGTAAATAAATATGACAAATAAATAAATAAATAATATAAGATACACACTGTGCAATCCATAAGGTTTTTTGACAAAAGGAGTGCCTTGCTATTTTTGAGTCTGGATTCTCCCCTCATGTTAATTTTGCATCACCATTAATGATCCAACTTGGAAGCCATCCCATCCTTACAACAAAGGTGAGGGAGACTTCATATTTTCCAAGCTTGTTGGACCCTGACACTCTACAACTTACAAGGAACATCACCTTCCACTTCTTTCAAGATGGGCTGTGCAATCACATTCCCATTGGACAAAACTAGACTTTCATAAACCCAGGAAAGAAGTTACACTTGATGGAATAAACTTGAGCCTGGAAAATTAAAACTTCTTTCTCTAGTAGACCATGGAAGCTTCTTGACTGAAAAACCTGAACAGATGGGACACTCATTTGGTTAGAGAAAGGGAGTTCCCTGATCCAGCCATCTGACGTTCCCTGGACCATTTGGCTTGGACTTAACAGGAGATTCTGAAGGGACCTGGAGCCTTGCAACTGCTGTAGCGTGTGACCCACTGGGGCTGCATCTGAAATTGCACGCTGCCTAAAAGGAAACTGATCTGGCCAGTTCCCAAAAACATCCAGGCAAGCCGGTTTTAACCCAAGAGGTAGGTGAGGTACTAGAGAGACACTAGACACCCATGGAAAAAAAATCTGTGCTCAGAGTCCATGTACGAAGCACATTTAAAAAAAGAAAACACTTGTGGAATTCAATGCAGCTAAAGAGTGGTGGACTGAGTTCAACAGACTGTGCAAAAGGGTGGTCTGTTTCACCACAATGTATTGAATAAATCAGAATTTGCCGGGCTTGTGTAACATGTTAAGCCCTAAACCATAAACCCTCAACATAAACATGTTAAACCATAAACAATAATGGCTGGATTCATACAACACCCTAATCAAACTCACAAGAAAATACCACATTGTGTGAACTGGGTCCCAGGGTCCAAATTTCCATTGTAAAGCACTGGTACTCAAGCTGCATTTAAAGGGTTTCTGGAATTTCTTATATTCCCCTGAGCCTCTTCAAAGAGAAGCTTAAGAACATATGTCTATGAAGGTTCTCAGTCATCCAGGTGGAACTGTCTGTAGCTTGAATCATGTCAACTGGATTTCTATTTTCTCAGTGGAAACGTTTCGCTCCTTATCCAAGGAGCTTCTTCAGTCTGAGCAAAGTTGGTAAGGGAATCCTAAATATGTTTCTAGGTACATATTTAGGATTCCCTTACCAACTTTGCTCAGACTGAAGAAGCTCCTTGGATAAGGAGCGAAACGTTTCCACTGAGAAAATAGAAATCCAGTTGACATGATTCAAGCTACAGACAAGCTTAAGAACAATTGCTCTGTATTAAAAAAGAATGTTTTAACATGACTGTTTAGCTAAGCTCTGTTTAGCTAAGCCATTAGCATACAAATTACCAGATACAGTTTTTGTAGTACACTGTCAAATTTCCTTGGAACATGTTTCCTGGAGTCTTACAGATAAAATAATCCATCTTTAAATCATTCTCTGGGGCAAAAGGTCCTCTTCTTCTTCCTCCTCTTATAACATAAATATGGTTCAGAATCTAATACATCACATCCAAATCAGTGTCAAAAGATTAGTTCAACAGCTTAATATATAGCATACCATTCACATACTAGTAATAGATTTCTGTTCCAAGGTATTACCATTTTTCTGCTTGTAAAATAACTGCTTATTTGAGTCAAACAAGCAAGAGAGGAGTTGTTCTGTTGGAGAGCTGAAATGGTTCCTTCATAGTTCCCTTTTTATATTTTTCCTATCTATTCATTTAATGATTCATGTCTCATATTTGTCAGATAGTCATGGGCAGATGAGATAAGATGATTTACTTTTCCAAATCACAAGGTATCAACAGTCAAATATTTTCATACGTAATGTATATAATGTTATGATACAGTGGTGTTGTTAAAATTATGTTCATAACTTTAAAAAATACATCATAATCTATTTGTTATTATCCTTATACTAATTTCTCCTTATAGCTCTCTATCATTTTCCAAATATACTATCTAAGCTATACTATACTATTCCTAACGTATAGACCAGTGTTTCTCAACCTTGGCAACTTTAAGATGTGTGGACTTCAACTCCCAGAATTCCCCACCCAGCCAAGGTTGAGAAACACTGGTATAGATAATTAAATATTATCTATACATCCACACGACATCCACACGGCATCACTGTAGCACAGAAACCAACCAAAACCCTTCAGAACATTGTAAGTAAACCAAAAGACCCAGTAGCCCAAGAAGAAAAAACAGGAGTTATCTACAACATACAGTGTAAGAACTGTAACAGCCACTATGTAGGACAGACTGGCAGAAGACTAGCAGAACGCATCCACGAACACCAACTAGCAGTCAGAAGACATGATGAAAACTCCTTAATCTCACAACACATGGACAGACTTAACCATACTTTCAACTGGGAAACTGTGAGCATATTAGACCAGGCCAAATCCAAAAATGCTAGAGAATTCCTGGAAGCTTGGCACTCAGACAAAGCAGCCATCAACAGACACATAGAGGTTAACAACATTTACATACCATTCATAAGAGACAATAGAATAGCTAGAAGACCAGAACACCCCTGGGCCAGCAATCAACAACAAGATATGCATAGATTAACAGCAAGATTAGCAGCAGAGGAGCAATCAAACAACACAATAGACCTTAATCAAGGAACTATTAACTCAGTCAATCACCCAAACAGCACACAGCAGCCCAATCAAGGAACTACCAAGGAGAGTACAAGACCCCCACCAACACAGGCAGGACAAGCCAGGGTATATAAACAAACAGCAAGTTCCACTCCCTTTTTGCACTGAAGATGTTGCCTAGCCTGTCAATGAAACGTCTGCATGAAAACAACAAGGCTCAGAGAGCACCAAAGACTCCCCAATAATTAAATATCCCAAATTCCTCTAGTCTTTGTTTTTCCTTGACTTCTTTACAAAGCTGCTTGTATCTCTTTGTCTTCCCATTATTACACCAATGTTTCATACTATTTTAAATAACTAAAACACACAACATAACTGTCCCTAACAATTTATGACCGATCTCTCAATCATGATTCCTTACACTTCCTATGTACTCCATAATGAAAGAGTGACAAATTTCCTGCAAACCCTGCAATGAACCACCCCAAGTTGGGTTGGGTGTGTTTTAAGAGGATTTATGCACAAGTCTTATGAGATGAGCACTCGCCCCAGCTCTTGCCAACCTAGCAATTCGAAAGCATGCAAATGCAAGTAGATGAATAGGTACCACTTCGGTGGGAAGGTAACAGCGTTCCGCGCGCGTCATGCTGGCCACATGACCGCGGAAGCGTCTTCGGACAATGCTGGCTCTTTGGCTAACAAACGGAGATGAGCACCGGCCCCTAGAGTCAGACACGACTGCACAAATGTGCGGGGGAAACCTTTACCTTTTATGCTGTAGGAGGGGGCTGTAGCAAGGTAAACAGAGAGAGATCCCTGTTGTACACTTCTCCCAATTCTGGAATTTAAAAGAGTATAATTGCCTTTTGCTGTGTCTGCAAATTTCCTTAACACCTCCCATTGTCTCCTTGCTCATCTCTTTTTCTTTTATCTTCTTTCCCTTTTATCTTCCTGTTCAACTCATTGAAAACAACACTGGAATTCCAATGCTGGAGAAATCCTAGGCCAAGGGTCGGCAAACTTTTTGAGCCGAGAGCCATTTTGGTATGCTCGTGCACATTTTTAAGTGCTCGAGAGCCAGGGGGCGGGGTTTGCGGGCAGGGGCCAATCGCGTGGAAGGGGGCGGGGTTTGCGGGCGGGAGCCAATCGTGTGGAAGGGGGAGGGGTTTGCGGGCGGGAGCCAATCGCGTGGAAGGGGGTGGGGTTTGCGGGCGGGGGCCAATCGCGCACACTTAGGGCCTGCTGCCGCCATGCCCACTGCAGTGCCCGCCGCCGCCATGCCCGCTGCCACGACTGCGCAGGCGGAGCTGCCTGCCTGGCACTCGGGCGCTCTGGCTGGGGTGCAGCGGGACGGGAGCATCGCCGGCGGCCCGCGAGGACCGGCCAGGGAAGGCACGCGGGCGGAGCTCCCATCCCGCTGCACCCCAGCCGGAGCGCCCGAGTGCCAGGCAGGCAGCTCCGCCCGCGCGCCTTCCCTGGCCGGTCAAGATCCTTTCCCCGCCCCCAGCAGAACCAAATATGTTAAAAAGTGGGTAGGTAAAGCACGCTCGCGTAAACATCCTGGTTCCTTCATGATCAGTTGAGCAGCAGCCACGCAGCAGCAGCAAGCGGGCGTCTTCGACAAATTGCTCTGGAAGGGGGCGGGGGAGGTTTGGAAGAAGAAGGGAAAGAGAGGCTCGACTGCTCCAGTCGCTTCTCTTCCGGAGCCTCTCACGCCCCCAGTCCAGGCAAAGTAAAGCTGGTGTGGAATCCAGCGCGGGAGCGGGGTTTGCGGGCGGGAGCCAATTGCGCACACTTAGGGCTGTGGGGTGGAAATGTGCTGCTTTTGCACGGAGAAAAAGAGTAAGCAGAGCAGCAAGGAAGAGGTTAAGGCAGGGCTTTCCAAACTTTTGCCGTTGGCGACACACCAACGGCCAGCCCACAAAAACCTGGAAGCACCGGCGGTTGTGGCTGCGGCGGCAATGGCTGCCCCTTCGAAAGGGCAGGCTCCGGGGACCCCGAAAATGCCCTCGGTTCTGGCAGGGAGGCAAAAGCCTCTCTTCCCCTCCCCGCACGCACACGCTGCCCTGGAGTGGGGTGGAAGTTTTCCCCGCAGAACAGCTGAGCGCTGCTTGCGCGCAGCCTCCCTGCCTAAACTGAGGTGCTGCCCCTTCGAAAGGGCAGGCTCCGGGAACCCCGAAAATGCCCTCGGTTCTGGCAGGGAGGCAAAAGCCTCTCTTCCCTTCCCCGCACGCACACGCTGCCCTGGAGTGGGGTGGAAGTTTTCCCCGCAGAACAGCTGAGCGCTGCTTGCGCGCAGCCTCCCTGCCTAAACTGAGGTGCTGCCCCTTCAAAAGGGCAGGCTCCGGGGACCCCGAAAATGCCCTCGGTTCTGGCAGGGAGGCAAAAGCCTCTCTTCCCTTCCCCGCACGCACACGCTGCCCTGGAGTGGGGTGGAAGTTTTCCCCGCAGAACAGCTGAGCGCTGCTTGCGCGCAGCCTCCCTGCCTAAACTGAGGTGCTGCCCCTTCAAAAGGGCAGGCTCCGGGGACCGCGAAAATGCCCTCGGTTCTGGCAGGGAGGCAAAAGCCTCTCTTCCCTTCCCCACACGCACACGCTGCCCTGGAGTGGGGTGGAAGTTTTCCCCACAGAACAGCTGAGCGCTGCTTGCGCGCAGCCTCCCTGCCTAAACTGAGGTGCTGCCCCTTCAAAAGGGCAGGCTCCGGGGACCCCGAAAATGCCCTCGGTTCTGGCAGGGAGGCAAAAGCCTCTCTTCCCTTCCCCGCACGCACACGCTGCCCTGGAGTGGGGTGGAAGTTTTCCCCGCAGAACAGCTGAGCGCTGCTTGCGCGCAGCCTCCCTGCCTAAACTGAGGTGCTGCCCCTTCGAAAGGGCAGGCTCCGGGGACCCCGAAAATGCCCTCGGTTCTGGCAGGGAGGCAAAAGCCTCTCTTCCCCTCCCCGCACGCACACGCTGCCCTGGAGTGGGGTGGAAGTTCTCCCCACAGAACAGCTGGCGCAGCTTGCGCGCAGCCTCCCTGCCTAAACTGAGGGCATGTTTTAATTATTATTAGTCACCCGGAGTCATGAACTTGAGATGGGCAGCCATAAAAACCGAGATGATGGTGATGATGATGATGATGATGATGATGACGACTATGACACACACACACACACATATATACAGAGAGAGAGAGAGAGAGAGAGAGAGAGAGAGAGAGAGAGAGAGAGAGAGAGAGAGATATTTCAGGACTACAGTGTTTGGTGGGAATGATTTTTTGCAACACTTCTGCCATCTCCCTAAATCTAATTTAGGATATGACCTCATTTTGAGTTAAAACATTTCTATTAATTATTCATGCTGTTTCTCTTTCTTTGATATATCAAACACATGAAATAGAAAATCCCCCATTAAGAACTGAATTTTCAAAAAGCTGGCAAAATTATTCAGATTTTGAAATTGTATGTTTCAAATTTCAACTTGTAACATTTGATTTTGAAGGTTACTTTTTTTTAAAACAAAAGTTCTACTTTATGATCTTTTTATCACGGTGCTATTCAGCTTTCCAAATCCCTTTTGTTGCTGTATCAGCACAGAGGGAGATCCACCAATGGGATGGAAGTTAAGCTGTTGGAAACCACCTAGTACACCTGCAGAGGAATAGATGGTCTTTCCACAATGAGAGAGATGAAAAATTGGGTATATTATGAACATCCATAGATCTACAATTTCCTAGGCCCCTTAAATTCCTGACACCCCATCCCCCTCAAAGAATCCTCAATTGCATCAGTCCTGAAGTAGCCTTTTCTTCCCATTAATTGCAATGCATCAGGAGGGTTAGTGCCCCCTGCTTTTATAATCACTTTTTCCCCTTTTTGACTTGCTGATAGTAGAAACAAGCAGCCACCCCAGTGTTGGAGATCCTGGCAAATCCAGCATGCCTCATAAGCATATGGATGGCTGCTCTAGGATGCAAGCTCTCCATGCTTTTGAGGAAGCTGTGTGTGGCCACTCTCACTTCCTCTTCTCTCTCTGCATTCTTTCTTCCATGAGGAGGAAGCAGCACGTGGCTGCTCCTCTCAATGGAGAGAGGCCATGTGCTAGGCCTCATCTCTCTTTCTCTCTCGCCTCCTTGGACCGGGAGCAAGCACATGGCTGTGTGCTGCCCCATCCTAGGCCATGGATGTGCCTAGGAGATATTTCCCCCTTTCTCCATGCATCTCTTGCAGCAAGCAGGGCAAGAGGTATTAAGTTTAGGGAAACAAAGAAGAAATGGAACATCATTTATCTGCTGAAAATGCTACCTGCAATGAATAAACGTAAGGACTCTTTTGTACTTACTTTTCTTACCTGCCATGTCTAAGCGCGTGTTTCTTTATGCTTGGGTGGGCTAAGGGTGTATGATTAACCTGGATCCCTCTAATATGCTCATGGGCTCTGTTTTTAAACAATATGCTTTTTCTGTACATGAACTTTGCACCTCTGCTCCATTTCAGTAGTTCTAACAGACTGCTGAATGGGCTTTCCCCAGTACCACCCACTTAACAGCACTGCAATGCTAAGACCACCTTAACAGACCAACAAGGCAGTCGAAGGAGGTACAAATGAATAAGAAGTGGAAGTGGGCAGGATTATGTTTCATCATCAGCTATGTCAGACATGATTCTTCCAGATCAGAAAGCTCCCCAAATGCATCTGATTGTGGGCCACACAAAATTCTGGACAGAACAGCCATTGCTCTGACCAAGATGTTTCCCAAGCACTCGTTTGCTTAGGGGGGACTTTCACATTGGCCAGTTAAGTCTCTAGGGGGCACCATAATTTACAGAAATGGTGGATCTTAGCCAGGTTTTCTCTGACTTTCGCCGAGACATCAAAGCAGATATTAAACAGATTCTTTCTGATTCCTGCCAAGTTATTCTGCAAGACATTTGGAGCATTGTGGAAAATATGTTGTCTGAATGTGCCATCTGGTTGGGGATGATGTGGATGAACCTGAAGAATCTAAATGTCACTCCCAAGAGCGAGATTCTGGTTTCTGTTGAAATTTATTTATTTATTTATTTATGTTTCAATTTATATACCGCTCCATCTCCCCACAAGGGAACTCTGGGCGGTTTACAAAACACAAAAATTAAAATCCGACAATTAAAACAACCCAATAAAACACTCTAATATATTAAAATTAAGTATAAAAATCCAAGATGCGGTGGTATGATGTTTGGATGTTTAAAAATCCTGAATGAAATTGTCAATGAAATTGGCAATGCTGAATGGAAGAACTTAAATGGAGAAATTGAGCTGCAAGACGTGAGTGAATTTGACTTTCTGATGGAATGTTATGGAAAAGAAGGGGTTGTTATGTATGGGAAGTTTTTTGAAGAGAAGTCTGTGTTTGTGAGGGGAGCAGTTGGGTTGTTTGATTTCTTTAAGACACAGCTTTCCAAACTGTGTGTCGCGACACTTTAGTGTGTCGCAACACACACTCTGGTGTGTCGCCACACAACCCGGAAGCGGCAGTGGGGGCGTGCACAGCGGCGTGCCATCAGCGCTTCTGCGTTTTAGTGGAGGCCGCCGCCGCTACCACCGTGCATGCCCCTGCCCCCGCGCGCCCCCCCGCACCACCGTCGTGCACACCACCGCGCGTGCCGCCACCATTGGTGTGTCACCAATGGCGGCACTTTAGAAAGCACTGCTTTAAGAAAATAGCTCTGTGCTTGTTATGGGGATATGTAAATGTCTTGGTCTACTTTGATGTGGGTTAAGGGACTAAAATATTTATCTGGATGGTCTTTTGGCTTTGGATGATTTTACTTTTTCTTAATGATAGGGATTATGATTATTAAGATTTCTTTTTATTCATGTTTTTTATATACATGTTTTTTGTATTATTAATTATAATGGTAGATAATTTACATGCTTTTTTATTTTTGATCTTTATTATAGTAGACAGGAATGTATAGAATAGGAAGGGAACAATTAAGTAATTGTTAATTTAGGGGGGGTGTTAATTTAATTAATTAATTAAGTAATTGTTAATTGGGGGGGCGTGGTGGCTCAGCGGGTAAGACGCCAGGCTTGTCGATCGGAAGATTGCAAGTTCGGAGGTTCGAATCCCTAGCCCTGCGTGACAGAGTGAACTCCTGCACTAGCCCCAGCTCTTGCCAACCTAGTAATTCGAAAGCGTGCAAATGCAAGTAGATGAATAGGTACCACTTTGGTGGGTAGGTAACAGCGTTCCGTGCGCATCATTTATTTATTTATATTTCTAACTTATATCACCGCCCATCTCCCCCCATTTCCGGAGGGGACTCTGGGCGGTTTACACAAAGCCAGCAATTAAAACATATAAAAATTTATAAAATACAATACATAATTAATTAAATATATAAGACCCAAGAGGCTCTGATGTTAGGTTTTAAAAGAACTCTATGGAGCAAGCCAACCCCAAGCTGGCCACATGACCGTGGAAGCGTCTTCGGACAGCGCTGGCTCTTCGGCTAAGAAACGGAGATGAGCACTGGCCCCTAGAGTCGGACACGACTGCACAAATGTGCGGGGGGAGGACCTTTACCTTTAATTTAGGGGGGATGTTGATTAGGATATATATATATATATATATATATATATATATATATATATATATAGTTGTTCAGTCGTTTAGTCGTGTCCGACTTCGTGACCTCATGGACCATAGCACGCCAGGCCTTCCTGTCATATATATATATTATTATATAATATTAATATAAAGGGAGGGAGCAATGGTATTTAGTGATTTTTATAATGTGCTAAGGGGTTGAATTATAGAAATAACGTGATTTTGGTTTAATATAGAGTAAGGGATTGATTGTGGGAAATGGTTGTATATCCTTGATGTTTAAAATCAGAAGTCACTTCTCTTTGTAATCTATCTAAAAAAATATCTCTTGTGTTTTCACACTTTTTAGTTCTTTCTTTTGGTAGTTTTTTGTTTTTCTGTATCTTTTATCTTTTTCTGAAATTCAATAAAATTCTTGTTAAAATAACAAAATTCTGGACAGAACAGCCATTGCTCTGACCAAGATGTTTCCCAAGCTCTCGTTTGCTTAGAGGGGCACAGGGCTACTGTAGTTCTTTTTAAAGTTCTAATATTAGGATGGTGGTGAGGATTAAATATAGAGAAAACAGAAAAATGCAGCAGTTTAAAAGAATCTTCCTCATCTGGATCCTTAGGAATTAATTAGTGAGAAAGAACTGTCCTTGCCAGAGAAAAGGGCTTGTATAGAAGCTCTTTTTTTTCAGTGTAATGCTTTACAACATCAGTTTTATTGCACAGCTTCTGATTCATCCCTCCAATATTTACACCATATCCAGAAGGCATTAGGCATTTGTATTAGGTAGTTCAGTAGGGTTGAGTGCATATCAACTAGCAGAATCGAAGGCATCTTATGCCAAACACATGATGCAATTTTTTTAGAAAAGCCAATCATGTGTGAAAAGCGCTTCCATTTTTAAAGATCTCATTTCCTTAAAGAATGCTGTATAAAAAACAAGGAAGTGATATGTATCAATGCATTTTGAACGATTAACATGCACATAGACACAGATGCTACTTAGACTAAAAGATACCCACCACGTGACATCCCCATCATTCGGAAAAATGATCCAAGGCAACACGCTTTAGGCTTAGTAAAACGAATGGTGACATGTACAGCAATGGGAAAAAAAAGCTTGTCTAATAATTAAACCATTTAAGAACTCACAAGTTGCTTTTGTACAGAAAATTGCAGTTGGGAAAGGTGCCCAAGGCCTAATCTAGTCAGGGCTTGTTTTTTCCTTTTGATTTTGCAAAAAGGTGCCCTCCCACCATCTGAAAGTATTGATGAAGGTGTAATTTAAGAAAGCCTGGAGAAAAAACTTAAACATAATTATGCACAGGAGTTTTGTTACAAACACCTTTGATTAAAAAAAAATGAATGTGGCTGCAACAAGTAGATTTGATCTTAGATCCTCATAATTGTTTGAGCTAAAATTCAGCACAAGCACTACATTGCATTTTAGTAAAATATATAGAACCATAGAGAAGGGACCCACTGTGTACACAGTGAGAAATTGGGTGAGGATTAAAATTATATGGCTGACATCTATGAGATGGGCATTACAATCCTACGCATGCTTACTCAAATCCCATTTTATTCCATGGGCTTCATTCCTTAGGGAGTATATTTAGGATTGCAACCTAAAGCTACCGTGTAAGCTTGTGCACATTGAAGTAAATAATGAAAGTGCAATCTGTTGACTTAGGAGTGTAATGTTTCTGTTTCCTGAATTTTCCAAGCCATCATTCCGGATGCCATTATTATGTCCAAAAACTGCAATTGCTAGTGCCTGGAGGGGACTACATACCCAAATTAGATGATAGATAGATGATAGATAGTTTCCAGCAGAATTCTTCATGCAGAATTCTAGAGAACTCATGAGAAATTTAGGTAACTTGGACCAGGGAAGAAAAAAAGTTCACTCGACTCTTTCATCAGCATATACAAGTTGTTGCTATATGCTCCTGTTGATCTAGATCAACTGCCTTAAAGCTCTTTAAGAGCATCCTTCAGAGCAAAAGGTACATCTTTTACTATTTGAGGAGAAAATGGATACATATTTGGATGTCCATAACAGATGAACATCCATTCTGACCCAGGAGGAGCTTGATACACACACTGTATCTGTAGCATATATGGATGCATATTTGGCTCAGAAGAACATGGTTAGCTATGACCTGCTCCTTTCACTGTTTCTCAGGGCTAGCTTAGACCTTTTCCATCACTCCCCGAGGCAAAGTCTGGGGAGAGTGCAGCTCCATTGACTGCCTCCTGCGAACTTCACGCTCTTCCCAGTCCTCTTCTGGCTCGTAGCCTTTAAAGATGGCTAGCCTCTCCGAGAGAGTCTTTGCATGTGGGAAGAGAGCATAATTGTAGAGCAAGGAAGCCACCACTGCTCCAGCCATGGGACCCAGCCAGAAGACCTGTGCGTGGAAATGAGAACATGAGAGAGACTCAGAAGCTGGTAGACACAAGGATTACTCTTAGGTAACACAGAAACCAAAAGACAATTGGTAGATTTATTTGAGCTAAACATCACCATTTCATCCATGTTTTATCCTGTGGACAGGAGGAATTTCATTAAAATAGATTTCAAATAATTTATTGGAGCAGGCAGGAGAAGAATTGCAGGCTTCTTCCTTCCCCACCAATATGTATGGCTTCTGGCCTCAAGAGTTGTTTAATGAATTCAGTTCAATAGGTGATACTCTTTCAGCCACTCTCCTATTTTTCTTCTCCCTTTGAAGGCCTCCTACTTCCCTTCCATTTATTTCTCTAAATCACTTGCATTCCTAGGTTTCTCCAGCATTTACAAAGCCATATTTTGTGAAGCTCCTCACAACTTTGGTCCTTGCATCTGGAATTCCTTCTTCTTTGATCTACAAACCCTTCTGCTGGTCCTGAGATGTGAGTAGCTCAGTCAATAACAGCCAGAGATCCTTCTGCTCATACTTCAGCTCTTGGTGACAATGGGGCAGCTAAGCTAATAATTACTAGCTAATCATTTTTTTAAAAAAAATCTGTTCAATCATGTCCAATTCTCAGAGACTGCCTGGACAAGTCCCTGCAGTTTTCTTGGCAAGGTTTTTCGGAAGTGGTTTGCCCTTGCCTGCTTCCTGGGGCTGAGAGAGAGGGACTGGCCCAAGGTCACCCAGCTGGCTTTGTGCCTAAGGCAGGACTAGAACTCACGGTCTCCCCATTTCTAGCCTGGTGCCTTAACCATGACACCAAGCTAGGTCTCACAGCTAATCACAGCTAATCTACCTTGACCAGCCTTACCGGCCCATGGGATAAGTAAGGTCTACCATTGCTTGGATCGGACTGTAATTAGATATTTTAACTGATTATTAGTGCTATTTATGGTTTTTTATTGATTTTAAACTTTTTATTGTGAACCGCCCAGGGTCCCTCCTTGTGAGGGAGATGGGCGGGATATAAATGTGATCAATAAATAAATAAAATAAATAAAAAAACAATCATTAATATATGGTCATTTCTAGTATCAGTATACAGTTTCTCATCATAGTGGTTTTCAATCTGTGTTCCAAGAAGCTTCATACAATTATCAGACATTTCTCAACAAGGAAATCAGTTATAAACGTTTCTCTGCAAGCCATATTCAAGCAATGGGATTTATAGCTAAGCCTGCATCTGGAAAGTACCAGTTTGGGGAGTGTGGACTATAGAGTGCCAAAGTGTGTCCAATGTATTTCTGGAAAAGGAAGCAAGGTATTATTTCCTATTATTCAGATGTCAGTGCTGAATTATTCCAGATCTCCCAAGCTAAAACCACAGAACTAAGATGCTAACAGTAGGGCTCCTCTGGTGGGAAGTTAAAGAATTCATGGACAACTGCCAAACTCATTGAAGGACTTCGCTTCCTCCATTCTTTCACTTCATTGAACATAAATGTTAAAATTCTCCAAAGACACAAAACAAGAAACCGAAGTCACATCCGGTAACAAACTGACCTGAAGCTGGTTGAAACTAGAGCCTGGAGAGTTCACATAGATATTAACTAGAGCTGGAATGGGGTTTTAATCCATTGCCAAAGCACTGAAGCCTCTTCTTGAAAACTTGTGTGCCAATTGCAGCTCTTCCTGGAATGGGAGGCTCTGCTTTCAATTGTTCACACCTTAGTCACTTCCTAGTTGGACTACTGTAATGTGCTCTAAATGGGGCTGTCCTGGAAGAACATTTGGAAGCTGCAATTGGTCCAAACATAGCAATATGTCGATGAAGGTTCTCAGTCATCCAGGTGGAATTGTCTGTAGCTTGAATCATGTCAACTGGATTTCTATTTTCTCAGTGGAAACGTTTCGCTCCTTATCCAAGAAGTTTCTTCAGTCTGAGCAAAGTTTGTAAGGGAATCCCTAAATATGTTTCTAGGGTGGCTGTGTGACCTTGCACCTGGGGCTAGGTCATGGTTATTTGAGATGTTTATAGGGACTTAGAAATAAACATCTCAAATAACCATGACCTAGCCCCAGGTGCAAGGTCACACAGCCACCCTAGAAACATATTTAGGGATTCCCTTACAAACTTTGCTCAGACTGAAGAAGCTCCTTGGATAAGGAGCGAAACGTTTCCACTGAGAAAATAGAAATCCAGTTGACATGATTCAAGCTACAGTCCAAACATAGCAGTATGCTCAGTTTAGGGTGCACCCGGTATGCCGGAGTAACATCTCTGCTTCACAAGCTGCACTGGCTTCCAATATGCTTCCGGGTACTATTTAAGCTGCTGGTGGTCACCTACTGTATAACATCCTACATGGCACTGGGCCAGATTATTCTGCCTGTTGGCACTGCCTGTTCCCGATTATTTCTGCCCATCCCACTAGATCCGATAGTGTAGTCATGCTCTGGGTCCCTTCTCTGAAACCGTGCCATCTAATGGAACCTGGGAAGTGTGCCTTTTCTGTTGTGGTGCCTGCCTTATGGAACAGCATCTCCGAGATCTGGAAGGCCCTGAGCCTATTAGACTTCTAGAAAGCCTTGAAGACTTGGCTTTTCCTTCAAGCAAAGGAAAATGTATGGTTCTTGCAATGTTATTTTATTATTTCTCATTTTTATGGTTTGTATTGTGAGTTGCCCAGATCACAACAGGGAGATAAGGCAGCAATATGAATTCAATAAACAAACAAACAAACAGTCCTCTTATGGAGCCAAGAGCTGCTGCTGGTTCATCAGTCCTGTTGCAACTCTCCTAAGTGATAGTTGTCTCCTTCATGTAAGGTTATGCTCCTAATCTGTCACAGGAATGCCAAGAGAGACCTCCTGCTGCTAGAAGGACAGGGCCACATGGCCAGAGCAGATGGTTTCACCTTGTTTCATGCACCACATCTTATGGCTTGCATATATGGCATTCATCCCTCTGTGTTCAGAAAAAATCCTAATATATTGCACAGGCATGAATAGACCAGGACAAAGTTCAACTCTAAGTGAATCTGGAGACCTTGGTACCCTTCTGATGTCATGGTGTCCCCTACAGTAAGCAATCTATCACCTCCTGTCTTCCCATCCTGCTCCTCTTCTCACTTGTATTGGCACAGGCATGTGTGTCAGAGAGGAGAAGAAGGGCAGAAAAGACTTTTATTCAGTGAACTCTTGGGTCACACCTGGGCAGTGCATGGACATGGATTGCGTGGAGTCTTCAACTTCGCTCTCTAAGGCCCACCACTTCTTCCATAGACCACTTCTCAGAGACTCCGCAATCCTGGTAAGAATATTTGCGGGTAGGGAATCTTGACACTCCCCCTTCCATCCAACTAATTTTAGCAAAATGGCTCTTTCCCCATTGTTAATAGGAGCAGAGAAAATCAAATTGTCTATTTAAAAAATGCTGAGGGAGGAGAGGATTTAGGTTTGTCTTCTTTCACAGGAATCCATGGAATATCTGTCTATGTGTATGTGAGAGACGGAAAGGTAGTATGCGAATATGTGCACCTGTTAATGATTAAGTGTACAAATGTGCTTGCTTGTATGGGTTATGGTGCGTCCCCAACAGCTGGTTGAAACCCCCAAGACTTACAACCCCCAAAACATTGCCATCCTTTCTTAGTGGCCTGCTGCAAATACAGATTGTCTGGAGCAGCTTTTCTCAACCTTTTTACCCTGGAGGAACCTTTGAAACAATTTTCGGGCCTTAGGGAATCCGTGCATAAAAATCACAAAAAATGTGAAAACTTCACAATGCAATTCATTTCTAACATACACAATCCACGTTTTTCAACGTTTAGAACAAAGTGGCAGGCCGGCACCTGAGTTGCGATGCATAAAAATTCCCACCACTGCAAGTGCTAGCATTGCACAGTGTGCAAAGTTCGAAAAACGATGCTTATTTTTTTTTAATCACTGTCTCTTGCAGAAACCCTTCTGCAGGATCTCAGTGGAGAAAGGCTGATCTGGTGTCTTACCCAGTGGTTGTCAAATTCACCAACAATCACAGCAGGGGCAAAAGATCTAGCAGGATTCATGGAACAGCCAGTGTAGTAGATCTAGGTAGAAAAGCAGGATGAAATTAGTGAATAACAACAACAACAACAACAACAACAATAATAATAATACTGAGTCAATCTACTGCAGGATGAAGGCATCTTCACTGAAGGTCACAGACCGTAATCTAACATGCTGGTCCAGTGTGAGTTGGTAGGCGGGTGTTTTTTGTCTTCCCAATCTAGGGCTGAGAGAGAGTGGCGGGCCCAAAGGCACCCAGCCAGCTTCCATGCCTAAGAGTGGACTAGACCTGAGTTTTCATGCTTGTGGTCCAGCACCTTAACCACTATACCACACTGCCTGTCTTGTGTGTGTGTGTGCGTGCACATGTGTGTGTATGTAGTTAGTAGTTAGATTCCTGCACTAGAAAGGGATTGGACTAGTTGAGCTGCAAGATCCCTTTCAACTCTTACATGCTTTGATTCTCTATGGCAATGCTTTCCAAACTTTTCATGTTGGTGACACACTTTTTAGACATGCATCATTTCGCGACACACTCTTACAGCAGGGCACAAGGCAGGCACTAGGATCTGCGCGGAATCCTGGCAGGTCTTGGAGGCAGCAGCAGCCGCGACACACCCAGACACTGCAGCCGACACACTAACGTGTCCCGACACACAGTTTGGAAAGCTCTGCTCTATGGGAAGATCCAGGTTCAGATCTCCATTCAGCCTTGAAACTGATGGCAGCCAAATAGGAATGCAACTGTATGTAGCCCAAAGCCTGCTGAATCAGGATTTCAACGAGTAGATATGTGGTGAATATGTAGAAAATTGCTCTGATTTTCAGCCATGAGAAACTTCGACTGAGAAGGGCCATTCCCTTAGCTCCAAGATTTGTGCTTTATTGTCAGTACCATCATCCATCCATGCTTAATTTTGCACAGCAATCTGGTTGAGAGAATTACGCACCCCAAGGAGGTGACCCAGGATGACAGAGAAACCAATGGACAAAGCTGGGGATCCTAGGTTGCCAGTCCTGCGATCATCAGTGGAGGCAAAAATGCACAGAACCAATTGAAAAGTTAGGAAAAGCTCCATGGTGACAGCTTGCCCTGATGTTGTGTTATTTTGCACCTAGAAGAAAGCAGAAGAGAATTAAGTTCCCTTTCTGGAATCAGTTGCATTTATAACAGCTGAACCACATTTTAAACCCTCTCCAGAATTCAGTATGTTGAATACTGAAGACTTTAAAATTGAACTTGTTTATTCATTTATGATATGTCTATTTCTTCACTTTATATAGATGCCCATCTTACAGTTGTGACTCTGGGTGGCTTACAACTTAAAAAAAACCACCAGAAAAACTTAATACAAAGCCTAAACAGCAGCTGATTGAACCAAACCGAGATAAATCAAATCATGACCATATCACGAGCTCTCACTAATATTCCAACCCCCATGTCTGGGATCACATCCATGCCTTAAGAGCCTTCTGAAAGGCCAGCAATCTAATCGTAGGGAGAATGTTGTTCCAAAGGACAGACTCTGCGACAGAAAAGGCCTTCTTCCAGGGTCCCACAAGATGACATCCTTTGGCTGACAGAACCCCTAGCACAGAGCTTTCCAAACTTTTCATGTTGGCGACACGCACCAATGGCAGGGGTGGCAGCGCGGCCTGCGGTGTCCTGGTGTGTCGTGCGAAAACCCGGAAGCGCTAATGGGGGAACCGGAAGAAGCGGCACTCCCGCCAATCAGTGCCGCCACTGGTGCTGATTGGCAGGGCTGCCGCTTCTTCCGGTTCCCCCCATCAGCACTTCCGGGTTTTCGCGCGACACACCAGGGCACCGCAGGCGACACAGTAGTATGTCGCGACACACACTTTGGAAAGCTATGCCCTAGCATGCTTCTCAGTTACATCTCATTGTTAAATTTTGCTGATGAAGGCAAACATTTTAACAAACTACTGCTGGGGCCTTTGCTCACAAATAATTTGAGCATTGTATTTATATATTGTAGATGTGTAAAATGGAATACAAAAGGAGAGGAAAGGCAGGCAGCCTCATTTTCTTTCAGCTCCCTTAGCCTCATAAGAGGTATAAAAATAACATATATCTTGCAATGATGAATAGGATATATTTAAAAAGCTAAGTGATCAACCTGAAATTAATGGAATTGTACAAGAATGTACAGCAAAGGTACTAAAAAACAAGTACTTGCAGAAGTACAGAAAATCTACTCCCCTCCCCCATCAAACAAACAAGCTGAATAGATTGTTGGAATCACTGAATCATTCTGAAAATCCAATCCAGTGCCATCTTTTTTCTTGGCTGCTGTTGGGTCTGCTGGCTGCAATTTTCCCATGTTCCTGGATCAGTCATATGGATAATCCTCTTTGGTTAGTAAAGAGGGAGATGACAGAGCAACACATGGCCACTAAGTTTGGGCTATATATCAATGTCATGGAGGGCAATCCACATGGATAGGTTAACATTTGGGTGATGAGTTACTGAAATGACCAAGAAGGAAATATTTTTTGCCTTCCTAAAATGTTAATAGGGAATCGATCCCCATAGAAGATTATACAATCATTAATTAATTAATTAATTAAATTATTGTCTGCAAGCAAACTATCAAGAGCACCAAGGACTCCACAGTTCAACCATGAGCTACAGATATCCTCTTCTATTGATTATGCACCCATCAGGAGAATTGCCTGCCCTGTATTTGCCTGATTTTGTATTTCCATTACAGTACTACCTCACTGTCATTGATTCAATAATTATATGACTACCCCTGAGGGGAAACAATTGAATGAACTTAATAGATAAGATCTCTATTATTTGTCTCTTTTGCCATTTCAGTTGCAGTTTGATTAGCTTTAGATGGCTAATCTGAATACAGCCATTTGGAATACTGGAATGCTCTGATGTTTGACAGAGTCACACTTGGCCTGCATGGAAAAGCTAACTCCATAACATAAGCCCGTGAAATCTGTGATCCATCAATCTGAACATAGCTCACCAATCTATTTTTGGTGGTGTTTTAGATGCTTCAAGGTCTCTACTTTTGGTGCCATGCCCAGCACACAGCAAAGAGAGCAGTGTTATTGCATCTCTGGTGGCCCAGGCACACCGCCGGTTGATTGTGTTTGACTTGCTGGGTTGCAACCTGCATTTCGGCTTTTGTTGTAACTTCCATCTCCTTGTTCGTTGAAGCAAGTGGCTCACAGAAGCATTGCAGTAAACGAATCTCCTGTACTAGGGAGTTTGCAGAAGAAATAGCTCTATTTCTCTCAAGGGCTACATTCCCTTAGGATAATCTCTTGGAGGTCGCATGGTATGTGGGCTGAAGTAATCAGTGAGTTTGTCAAGAGCCAAACATGGGTGGGTCACCAATTCTCTCTTGGATGTCACCATTTTCCTCTTTTTAACATCCTTTTCTCCCTGGAGCAGAGCAGCTTTCTCTCCAGAGGAGTAGGCTATGAGGAAAAGACAAATAGTTCCAAGTAGATAACTGATCTCTTGCATTAAAATTAGGCTGAGGGCCATGAGAAAATCATAAATGCTTCAACTTTGCCTCTCCAAATGGCTTGTGACACTCTGTCAGGAGTTATCCATAGGCTAGAACTTTGTTATCCATAGAAAACACTATCAGAGAGTTTTAAAATGCAGCATCTGGTGCAGGGGTGTCCGCAGGGGAGTAAAAAGCCAAGATGGTGAGTGCACATTAAAAGGGGTAGGGCTTTGATTGCACAGTCATGCCTACCATCTTAACTTTTTAAATCCTCCCGGTGGATGCCCTGACCCAGGGCTCCATAACAAAAACTGTTTGCTCAGGTACACCCACGAAAAACACATAGCCTTGCATAAGATGCATGCATAATTCATCCTTTCAAGGAACTTTTCTCTCCCTCCTCCAGATGCAGTTCCTGTGGTTGAGTCAGAATCTCATTAGGCAAGTAAACAGAGTGATAGGAACTATAGCTGAGCCCATGGGGAAGGAAAAGGTATCCCAGAGCATCACGTCAGCATCCTTTTTCTCAATATGGTAATGTGTCTTGATCGGCATCCTGCAATGGAAGGTTTTCCAAAGCTGCATGCCTTTTTTGACCTTGTTTGGCTAAGGAGCACATGAATCTTGAAAGTGTGCTATAAGATCTTTCATCAAAAAGCTGGCATGGTGGGTACGATTAATCACGGTATACTGTACTTAGTTATGAAGAGGCAAATGGATGAGGACCTCCCGCATACCCACTTATCAGCCCTATTTATAGTATCTTTGCCTTTTGCACGAACTCCCTACCATTTTTACTCTCTAAGAATGCCTCTAAGCCTATGTGAGGAGCAACGCCATGAGATACTTTGGAAATAAAATTGATCCTGGAGATTATCATTTTGCACTGCACCATGCAATTCTCCCCTCTTTTGATTTTTTGCAAAAAAGAAAAAAAGGCACTAGGAAATGTTGGTGGGCACACTGGTGCCCATAGGCTCCATGTTGGGGACCCCAGGGTAAAGCAATTCTGCGGGGGTGTTAAGATGAGGAAGATCTGGTCGTTTCACATCCATTTTATCATAATCAGTCTTTCTCTTGGCCTGATGGACACCTATGCTAAAAAACTTTCTGTCTGGGGGATATTCACTGATGCAAAGACTATTCAACTTCTTCCTCTGTCTGTCCTGTAGAATGCTCTTTGTATGGCCCTTTTTTCAGCCTCTTGGTATAAGATCAGATTGTCCGTCCCGTCCCCCCCGCCTTTCATTTTTTCTCTGGAGATTATAGATGGATGAATGGATGTGTTTGTATGTATCAATGGTATATATTCTTCATCTTGTTTCTCTATTTGTTTTCTGTATCCATTAAGTGTTCTCCTCCATTCATTCATTTATTCATTGCATGTACAATGCCACTTTTCTTCCTGGAGCTCAAAGTGGCATATGCTATTCTCAACCCCCACCCTGTTGTGTGCATCCACCCACAACTCTGCAAGGAAGATAAGGCGGATCATGGTGGCTGGCTCATAAGATCATTTCCTGGCTGTGTAGGGACTTGAACTAGTTCTAGTTCTACTCTTAGTACTAGAACCAAGTACTAGCCTACTTCTCTAACCACTGATGTTCTTTCTTGTTCTTTTTTCCAAAGGTCCACAAAGGGCAGCTTGATCTTAAATGAAACCGTAAAATAAAAACATGCTATTGTTCCAATAGAACAAATAGGACCACATATACAGTATGGTATTGTTCCAAATTGAGGGAATTGTATTAAAGGCAAAACTGAAGTACTTTGGCCACATAATGAGAAGACAGGATACCCTGGAGAAGAAGCTGATGCTAGGGAAAGTGGAAGGCAAAAGGGAGAGGGGCCGACCAAGGGCAAGATGGATGGATGATATTCTGGAGGTGACGGATTCGACCTTGGGGAGCTGGGGGTGGCGATGGCTGACAGGAAGCTCTGGTGTGGGCTGGTCCATGAAGTCACGAAGAGTCAGAAGCTACTGAACAAATAAACAACAAAATTGTTCCAACAGAGGAAATAATCCAAATATAACAGCTAAGTACCCTTTTGTAGTTCCTGGCATAGTAGTATCCTGATCTTTTCCTTTTGTTAATGCCAGTAAATTAAAACACATTTCCAAAGAGTCATAAAGATGAACAGAATCAACCAGCCTTACCTGGTGACCAAGGAGGCACTGAAGAAGCTATGTATTTTTGTTGCTTGCTTGAGACTGTACTAAGAGGGGTATTCTCAACATCTAGAAAAGCCAAATACCTAGTTGCTGAGCTTCAGTATTAAGAGCTCATGAGAGGTAAGTTTGAATTATTTCCTTATCTCTTTGCAAATCAGGCCTAGGTCTATCACACATCTGATCATTCAGATACTAAAAAAAAAAGAGAGAGGCAGTATCCAAGTATGTCTTTTTACTGTGTTCAGTCATTTAAGTGCATTTATCTGCATTTAAGTATAGATAAACATCTGATTATAGCTACCACGCTACTGGCATTGCAAATCAGTCTCTTGCCCTCCGGCAGAGATCTATCCTGCCATATCTTACATAAGATTCTGCCAATTGAAATGCAGCTGATAATGCTGAAAATGGCAAAGGGGATTGTCTCATCCTTGAAGAATGCCCATCAGATTACCTAATTGAATGTGCATGTAGATTACACTTGTAAAACCTAATTGTATATAATTAGAAGCATGCAAACATTTCTGAACAGTTCCTGATTGTGCGTTGTAAAATCACCAAGTTAATAATTATGGATTAATTTAATTCCCAAAAGGCAACTGTACCTTCTTGGAGGATACCTTGACAGTCAACACAAGTCTCCAGAGGCTTGTAAATTATTCCTGAGCAATATGACATATGGGATCTTCTTTGCAAATGGCTTCAATAAGTTATCTTAATAATCTTAGAGTAAATTACCTTACTGGCCTTCCCCAACCTGATACATTCCACCTAAATTGGAATGTTCCCAGAATTCCTAACCAACAAAGTTGAGAAGGCAAGCTAGCAATACGAATGTCTGTAGCTTGAATCATGTCAACTGGATTTCTATTTTCTCAGTGGAAACGTTTCGCTCCTTATCCAAGGAGCTTCTTCAGTCTGAGCAAAGTTGGTAAGGGAATCCTAAATATGTTTCTAGGTAGCTGTGTGGCCTTACACCTGGGGCTAGGTCATGGTTATATTGAGATGTTATTTTTAAGTCCTTTTATCATCTAAAGGAGGATAGTTAAGATCACCATGCTGCTGTTGAGCTTGTGAAATGGTCTTAATCTTCCTAGGCACAGAAGACAAAGCTTTCCTGCCAGCCACCCTGATCTCCTGGGAGTAGGGAACTACCAACATTTTTCCCAAGTTGCTCATATTGTATGGGACAATTCGAGTTGAAGGAGGTGGTCCTCAGCATCAAGCCATATAGGCAGAGCTTTCCCTGTGTGTCGGGACACATTAGTGTGTCGGCTGCAGTGTCTGGGTGTGTCGCCGCTGCTGCTGCCTCCGAGCCCTGCCAGGATTCCGCGCAGGTCCTAGTGCCTGCCTTGTGCCCTGCTGCCTCCAAACCTGCCCTGCCAGGATTCCACGCAGGTCCTAGTGCCTGCCTTGTGCCCTGCTGCCTCCAAACCTGCCCTGCCAGGATTCCGCGCAGGTCCTAGTGCCTGCCTTGTGCCCTGCTGTAAGAGTGTGTTGCGAAATGATGCATGTCTAAAAAGTGTCACCAACATGAAAAGTTTGGAAAGCTCTGCATATAGGGCTTCATAAATTAAAACCAGCCTGATAAATTGCACCCAGAAAACTACCTGCAGCCATTGCAGGTGTAATATTTTCATGGTATCTGGCATCAGTTAGCACACAGGATGCTGCATTTTGTAGCAATTGCAGTTTCTGAGTGGTCTCTGCAGAGCGCATTGCAATGCACCAACCAGGGGGTGATGACAGCATGAGTTACAGGTGCTAGCTCCTCCTGCTCCAGGCTGTAACTGGTATACTAGCTAGAGCTGGGCAAATGCCCTCCTGGTCACCACATCTACCTGCCCACTCAGCAGTAGGCATGAATTCAGGAGGAACCCCCAAATCACAGACCTGTTCTCTGAGAGGCAATGCCATCCCTTTAAGAGACATCCCCAGAGTCAGCAAAGAACCTCAGTTTAGAACCAGCAACTCTGTCTTGCTTGGATTCAAATTCATCTGCTTCTTCCCATCCTAAACACTGGGACAAAACTTTGATTGTATTACAAGTCTGGGCCAGGATAGCAATATATAATTGGGTATCATCAACATATTGATGATACCCAATTATATATAATCATCAACATATTGATGATACCATATCCAAACAGACAGATGACCTCTTCCACTAGCTTTATGCAGATACTGAAAAGTTGACAGGAGAGGATCAAGCTCTGCAGCATGCCACACATCATAGGCCACTGGGTTGACCTTTCTTCCCCTAAAGCACAATGTTCCAGATCCAATACTTGTAAACAGTCCAGAAGGATTCCATGTTTGATGGTATTGAAAGCCACTAAGAGATCTAATAAGACCACAAGGGACACACACACCCCTTCTAGGTCCTAACAAAGGTAATCTACTAACACAACTAATGTGGTTTTTGTGCCATACCCATGCCTGAACCATGGCCAGATAATCCATTTCTTTTAGGGTTCTGTGTAGTTATTTTCCCACCATTGCCTCAAAAAACGTTCCCTGAAAAGGGAAGGTTGAAAACAGGGCGATGGCTGTTTAATACATCTGGATCCAGGGAGGGCCTCCTAAGGAGCAGGTGCCCTATGGCTTATTTCAAGGCAGCAGGCAACATACCACTCTGCAATGAGGCATTGGCTATCTCCTGAATCCAGTGATCACACATCTAGGAGGGCATGGATCCAGCCCACCAGTGACAGGAGACCTACCCTACCCACTTCATTAGAGTCCACAGGCTAGAAGGAAGAGTTCACAAGACATTGTCCTAGTGTCACTGTGATCCCACCCCTCATGAAGACTCAGGACTTTGGTGGCAACTTGCTGTGCCAAATGGTCAAAGCTGCCAGTCAGGAGTGCATCATTCTAATCAAGGCATCTGGCTGACTGTTGGCCAGCACAGTAAGAGATCAGAAGCAACAGTCATACAATATTACCATTGTAATGACTGTCTGTTATCTATTATACTATGATAATAGTTTTCTATTATTGATCAGAAATTTCAGAAATAGGTAAGGTGATGTGACAAGGGTGCCTACCTGCCACGCTCTTGAGCCTTCTGGTTTAATGTTTAAAACTATTTCAATTTTTTAAAATACATAAAGGAAAAGCCAGCATGTTGCAAAGCAACTTTATTTCCAAGAAATGTCCCTGGCTTCCCGGAGGCATTAGAAGAAAATAAAAAAGATATGACTGCAATTTGGTTTTTTCTCCCTGCCCAGAGTAGGAGAAGAGCTTTCAATGTTGGTAAGTTGGGACAGCAGAGCCAAGCGGGGAGGAGATAGGAGATTATGGGCCCTTAGGAATTTCTTTAAATAATAATGATATCAACCACGTAGATCTTCTAGTATTTGCCACACCATGTCAAAAGATGCCAGGCCCTGGAGCTTATGAAATGGGTAAATGGGTATTTACAATGAGAAGGGAGGACCTGTAATATTTAAGCTGATCAAGTGCCATTCTTTGCAATAATATGTGGCATCAGGAAGTTCTTGCTTTTTCTGAGCAAATAATAAATAAATACATAAGTAGGTTGGCAATTGTGTAGCAATTTGTCATGCCAGCATCAAGGTGTAGCAGCATCAAGGTGTAGCACTGCTTTCAGAGGAACTGGAATATGGCAGGGAAACAACTTGCTAATCTCTTAAATAGGAGGTGGCCCTTGTAGGAGAATAGAAGCCACGTAGGTCGAGCAAGGATTAATCTTACAATTCTAGGAACATCTAGATCACTGCTAGATTTGGCATCAGCGTTGATAAACATTTAGGGCTGGCCTTTAGAACAACTGGCTTGATCTAAAAGGGGTTGAAGAGACCTGTAGTAAAAGCTTACATCTTTTTTTTTTGTGATGGAATCCATGTATTCCTCACAGCTAGATGGTGGTCGGGAAGATCTATTGGTAGATTTCTGGATGATTAGCAACAGATCAGCAAGGATGCTGAACTCATGGTGACTTAGCAATCAGAAAAACAAAAGACCTCCTTCCCTTCCTAAATTAGACTGCTAAAAGTCTGATTGATTGATTGATTGATTATTGATTATGTGCCATCAAGTCGGTGTCAACTCTTAGCAACCCCATAGATTTTCTCCGTAATGACCTGTCCCTAACCTGGTCTTTCATGTCTTCCGGTGGTACGCTCATATTCTACATCAGGTTCCAGAGAGTGGACTGTAGAGTTCCAGTGAAAAAACTAACTCAATCATGCAAGCCTGAAATCTTTCCACCACCAGTTTAATGGAAGTTCCACATAACAGAAAAGCTCATGTTTCATTACCGGCATCTTTAGTTAAAACAGAATCAGTTAGCAGAGCTGGGTATAAGGAGATCCAGTAGGCTAGGTGGAAGGGTGGGCTGGTCCAATAGCTGAGTACCCGTATACCACCAGATCAAAAATTATTACTTACCAACCACCCTGGCTTGGATCACACACTATGGTAAGTCATAAACAAACTGCCTGATGGCTTAGCATGAATTGCGAACCATAAGCTCCATATATTGAGTCCTTCTGCAGAATATTGGACTTTGATCTGCCAAGTTAAAATCCAAATCCTATCCACTCTTCCATCTACTTTGCATGTAGATTTTTCCTAGGTTGGGAACAATTCAAGAGACCTACTACCATTCAGTACAGACATTACTGAGTTAGCGTGACCAGACTCAATACACTTCCTATGCTCCATTCTGATGACCCAGAAAGCTGGAGTCCTTCAGCCCTTCCACTCCTACAGACAGTAAAATCCTTACCCTGTTGACGGCCAAGCTCCCACGGATATGAGGTGGAGTGACTTGATGCAGGAGGGCAGCCCCCGTCACAGCTCCTAGGATCTGTGCTACCATGTAGAAGACGGCCCTGAGTAAGGAGACCTGGGAGCCCACCAGGCATGCCACTGTCACTGCGGGGTTGATATGGGCCCCACTGACATGCCCCACTGCTTGAACCAAGGTACCAATGGCCAAGCCAAACGCGAAGGAGATCTGGAGGACGTTGGGTGGGGAAGCAGTCCAGTTCAGAGCTGAGCCCAGGCCGAAGAAGATGAAGAGGAACGTGGCTAGGAATTCAGCAAGGACAGCTCGAGTGAAGGCCACAGAGCGGAGTTCCCACATCATGGGTGACAATTGTGCAGGACAGACTGGGTTGAGACTTTGTAGTTACACTTTTCCTTTTCAGTGATGATACTGTATCCTGGAAGGGTGGTGACGTAAAATCCGCATGTATGTGTGGATGTACGTGTAGAGAGGGGGGTATATATACATGGATCTGTATCTAGGCATGCAGAGCAGGTAAAGGTTATTTAAATGGAGGTGGGGTTTGGAAACCTAATGCTTTTTCATTCCTGTTCCAGTTGAGGAGGTTTTAGGCTCTGCCTTCTCTGATAAACTGAAAAATTAACATTTGCTAGTCCTTCCCTGCCCACTTGAGAAAATTCAACCTTTGATTTCATACTTCCAAACATATTTGGCAGGTTTTCTTTTTTTGCCATTGTCCTTTTGACCTCTGTTTTCCATCTTTTAAGCACAGAGTTTTTATGTGAATTTATTGGGAGTAATATGACTATTTTTTTGGGGGGGTGTGGCTTGGCTTTGAATTTCTAAGCAATGTCCAACTCTTCTCTTGTGTCCTGTAGTCTCAACTATTTAGACCTCCCAGTATCTCTCATCATTAGTCAAGCTGGTGGGAGTGGTGATTGGGCAACCTCTGGAGAACCATAAAATCTCCAGTCTGATGCAGCCGGAACTATTGTATATACAGATGCAAGGAGAGGAAGGACTGGAATGTCCTTCAAGGTCAGTGTCCATCTTTGGAATTTTCTAACAAATCCTGTTCTTTCTGGAACCCCATCACTAAACAGAGTGTTGCTAAGCTTCTGTATCTGCAGCACTATTCTTTGGATGGGAGAAACATGGCTGCTTGGCACCAAGCAGCTGCAATTTCAAATTTCCTACAATGCAATGCCCTACAATGGCAATGATAGGAAGCCCCCATATATCTGACAGCAGCTCTGTCCTACTCATAGCAGTTTGGCACTCTTGATTGATTTTAAGATCCCACCACATCAGCACCATCTGCTATGAATCTATGTTGGGTATGGACAAATTTTCTTCTGCCAATAGCTGCATTCCCACAAGAATGCTCCCATGTGGACAAGCCTGTAGGAAGATTTGAAATTAGGCTGAAGGGTGCATGAAGTAATACTGAGGGTTTCACAGTCTATTACATGAGCAGGTGTGACACTCAGGATAACTACAGAACAATGTCCCAGTGAATATCTGCTGGCTGTTTCACTTCCATCTTTTTAAATTCCATCTGATGGTCCTTGCTGGATTCTACTCTTCCATCTGATGGTCCTTGCTGGAATCTACTCTTACAATTGTTAATCATGGCTAGAAGTTTTAGTATTTGTAGCTTTAAGCAATGCACTTTTTAAACTTTTTGTTTTATGCAGTCTTTAAATTTGAGTTTTATTTATTTGAATATTAAGTTGCCCACTTATAATTGCCCACCCTGCTGTGGGCCAAGTGGCTAGCAAACTTGCCTTTGATTCTTTCTCTTGGGAATGTAAGCAATTTATTTATTGGAGCATGTATGCTTCATTTGCATCCTGCCTTTTCTCCACAGAATTTAAGGCAGGATGTATGAGAACATCTTTTTTTGATTGAGAAGAGAATGAGCATATATTCTCACATATGTCTCGGTAGCCTTTTGCTATTACTGCCATTACTTGACTTAATCACTAGAGGATGCTGGACTTAACTACATTTGTGTGAAGTCAGATCATAAAAGTCCTTGTCTAGATTCTCAAGGTGGGTGTCTTCAAAGCTGACCATAACATGGGATCAGAAGTCCTGTTTTCAATTACAAATCCTTCACGAGATAAATAAAATAGCAGCTTTCTCTCCACTGGAGGGCTTTAGTTTTAATAAACTAGCAGCATGGTTTCATTGAGAAGGTGGGGAAGGATTTGCTCCTGTTGCCTGGACATCAAACTCTGGTTGTCTGAACTTGGGGAAAGGTGCTGCTGTTTGGTTGCAGCCATTGCACTCTAAAGTACCTTTGGGAGACGGAATCTGAAGTGTGCTAGTTGACAATACTGGGCTAGACAGTCTGACTCTACATAAAGCCGCTTCCTGCAATCTGAAATAGCAAATGAGAATCCACAGTCATCTTAGGACACTCTGCTAAAACCACCTTGAAAAACAAACATTACATTGCTAATTAAATCAATCAGGGTTCTTTGGAAAACATCGGGATTTAGAGATGAATGATCAGTGAGTTGATCCTTCAGTAGTCCTGTTTGATTAAATTATTTCTTTAAACAGAAGGAAGAAAATGTGTGGGTGACCTCCAGCTCTGATTCTTGTCAACTAAATTTGGTGAGGCTGAACCACTCCTTGGATTTGATAATGGTTTGAAAAAGGCCAGTAAACGGAGACTGAATTCTAAAAAAGATAAGGGTCCTGTGTCCACGCTAGGAGTAGAAAAATTGACCAGGTTGGCAGTTGAACAAAAAAAAAAGGGCCTTCCCACACCCTACTTATGAAATCCCTTATCCAAAGAGGCTCTTCTTTGCACTTCTTTCACTCCCAAAGGTACTTTAGAGTTTCTTGCTCTCACACTATTAATGGCTATACAGGTTGTTGTTGTTCAGTCGTTAAGTTGTGTCTGACTCTTTGTGACCTCATGGACCATAGCACGCCAGGCCTTCCTGTCCTCCACTGCCTCCCGGAGTTTATTCAAATTCATGTTCATTACATCGGTGATGCTATCTAACCATCTCATCCTCTGCCGTCCCCTTTTGCCTTCAGTCTTTCCCAGCATCAGAGTCTTTTCCAGTAGCCCTCGCTTAACGATGGTAATTGGGACCCGCAACTCCATTGCTAAGTGACACGGTCATAAAGTGACCGCAGTGACTTACGATGGCAGTTGTGGCAGTCCCAGTTGCTATCATTAGGTGAATCCCTCATGGTTGCAGCATCCCGGGGTCATGTGATCACCATTTGTGACCTCCTGCTGGTTTCCCCATTGACTTTGCTTGTCGGAAGCCGGCAGGGAAGGTCGCAAATGGCAATCACATGATCGCAGGATGCTGCAACATTGTAATTGTGAGCTGGTTGCCAAGTGCCCAAATCGTGATCATGTGACTGCGGGGATGCTATGACGGCTGCAACTACGAGGACCTGTCATAAGTCCCCCTCGTTCAGCGCCATCGTAACTTCGATATGTATGTTATTTTGTCTCCTATGCTAACTATAGTTGAATTTCACTATTGGAGTTCTCTATATTTTTCCTCTGCATTTTATCTTGTTTTTGACATTATTTTATCTAATACCCCCAGTGACCATTCAACACTGAGCAGATGAGATGGATGGATGGATGGATGGATAGATGGATGATAGATAGATAGATAGATAGATAGATAGATAGATAGATAGATAGATAGATAGATAGATAATATTAACCCTCAAAGTGATATGCCTCGACTAGGATTAGATTCCCTTAGTCTCCATATAACCACTCGGACTGAGTGAATATTCACCCTTTGCTTTTTGTTATCATTCCATGAACTCCGAAAATGAGATGTAAAAGAAATCTGAATCCGTACTGCTTTGCACACAAGAACAGATAATTCACGTCCCCAGAATTTAGACCGTAATTTAGATGGGAATAATTTCTAATCAGGATTCAAAAACAGTAGAAGATGCTGCTGGAAATGGATCTCCTCTTCCTCCTCCTCCTAAGTGGCGATGTTTAGGTTCTTAGTTCACAGGAAGTAACATCATTACATTATTGTGATTCCATATTGTAGCATCCTGCAGCCAATGAAGGGAGTATATGAGAAAGTACAATTCCTTTTGCATTACTAAATGCTTTCCAGGGCAATTTCTATTCAGAACAACATCCCTCAGTGGTGTTTACTCCCAGGGAAGTATTAGATTAGGATGTGCAAAGGGAAGGGAAGGTTGCTTTGAACGAAGCTCCACTTTAGAATGGCTTTACATAGCAACTCTCAGTGGTTTCTGAAGCTCCCCAGTAGAGACCTCAGAAACAACACAAAGCAACTTGGCAAGGCAATTTGTGTCACTGCTTTCCCTCCACAACGTGAAGTACCTTTCTGAGTCAAAATGAGGTGACCTTGGGTAGGGCCTCATCCTAGATTGTAGCCAGGGGTGTACGCAGAGATTGAAAAAGTCAAGATGGTACACATGACTGCTTGATTGAAGCCCCACCCCTTTTGGACACATGTAAATTAAGGGTGGGGCTTCACTTGCATGTGAAGGCTGCCATCTTGACTTTTGTTTGACTTTTTTGACACTCTCCCCATGGACCCCCATCCCTGGATGGCCCTGATTGGCAGAACAGGAACTGTGCAGCAGGGCTGTTTTTAATCACACAGGTTTTTTGTGGAAGTTTGAATTCAGTAGGAAGTCTTGCTAGAGGATATGAACCAGAGCGTGTGCAGAGTGCTAAAAGAATACCAAGTAATTAAGTAGCAGGAGGTCTCATCCATTAAAAAGAAAAATGCTCATAATGCCGCTGTCTTGGGCGCAGAGTATGGGCTTAATTAGCAGACATTAATTATATTTGAAGTAAAAGGTAGAGTTATTATGAAACATATGATAGGAAGGCCTCATTTCTATGTAAACTACATCTTGAAGAGAGAAAAAGAGAGGGAGGGAGGGAGGAAGTTTCCTTTGTTTCTTAAACACAAAGACTAATTTGGCTAACTATCAGCCAGATGGGAGATTGTAATGGTATGTGGGAATATCTTGGGAGACAGGTGGAAGAGCCACAGACTGGACAGCAGTCAGATAAGAGGCAGCTGAATCCGCAGAGGGAATGGGGGCATGGCAAATGTCTCAGAAGGGACTCTCCCTAGTTTCTTGGGCTGTAAAGACGAGGGGGGAGAGATGTACTTTCAGACTTGCAAGATTCTGTTAATGTAACCTTACAATAAAGCTAGAACTAGTACTTCTGGGTGTGCTTCTTGTCTGGAGTACCACACAAGGCTGACAGACACAGGGACAACCTGCGAAGGCCCTTCCCCTCACTTTTCTCTCTCCATTTGTCCTGTTGGTCTAAATAGGCTCAGAGGTGCTAAGAGATGAAACAATCTCCAATGCTTTGTAATTGATGGAGTTTTGAAGGTTAATAAAAGAACTCTAAGCAGCTAACAACAAACTTGCAAAGCAGAAGCGTGAACCAGAAGGGACTTGCACATTACGCTTAATTACGTTCAGAAATAAATTCAGTCTTCACATAGTAGTTAGATGAAGAAAAATAGAGATAGCTTACATTTATTCAGTAGATCTTGATACAAGTAGATTCATAGTAGATCTGTGTGCAAGCAAGATGGAAAGGATGAGAGCTGCATCTTGCAGCACCTCCTGCTTGCAGGTGTGCCCAAAGAGTAATGGAGATTGTTAAACCCCCAAACTCAAGAAGAAGAAGGAAGTGGAAATCAGGTGACCCATGTGACATCCCACAAGCACAATAGAGATGCGTTTACTAGAAAGGACCCCCCCTTATGCTTATGAGACAATGCTGAGTTGACCCCTGATAATTCCAACAGTTGGTAGTCTCTCATGGATACTTAGCAATTTCTTGCAGAACTCTAAAAATCCATGGAACACAGTTTGAAAACCCCTGAACTAGAGATCTCCTCCCCTTTGACCTAGAAAATATTTACATACAGATGCAATGTTTATGGAGGACCACATATGTGAAGTCCAAAGTCTTGGGTTTAACTCTAAAGCCCTGACTGACATACAGCCTGACTACCTAAGGTACCGCTGTCTTGGTACGATCATGTCTGGGCACTAAGATCAGCAAAAAAGTGCAAAAAGAAAAAAACTGGAAGAAAAGTAGAAAAAAAGGAGGCCAATTAGATCTGGCCCAAAGAACCGGCTCAGTGACCCCACAAAGACTGAAGAACTTGAACTTGAGAACTGTGGAGCTGGGGCCTATGGAGCCAGGGCCTGTGGAGGCCGGTGGAGGCCTTTGGAGGCCTATAGAGACCATTGGAGGCCGGCTGGAACTGGAACCGGCGGTGGGCTTGAAATCTGGCCCTGGAATTGGGGTGCCCCAAAAAAAGACGGACTCATTTTATTCTATTGTTATCTGGACTCCACTATTGAAACCAAGATCCTTCCATTTGAAGAACGACCTCCCCTGTTGTCAGGGCGGCAGAAATCGCGGGGTCTCTTGTGTGAGTGTGGTTCCCCCCCCCGTGAGTGGGAGGCGCGGGTGGGGGGCCTAGGATTGTATGTGTGTGAGAGAGTACCTATCCCTGAGTGAGAGACAGGGTAGGTAGGAGTGACTGTTTGCCCCTCTGTGGCTAGTGAGAGAGGCCACAGGGGGCATAGTGATTGGATGATGAATGGAAGGGGCGGTTGGGGCTTACCAGCGCCGAGAGCTTCGGTTGGTTGCGCTGGTGGCCTACGACTGCCCAGGAGGATTGAGAGTGGAAGGATGGATGCATGGAAGAGACCCCTGCCTAGTTCCGGGTTTTCGAGGGATTCGGGAGTGGAGGCGACCGGATCAGGAAACTCTGGGGACTATAATGTGGGCAACCCGATCGAGGTGGTGACGGGCAGGAGATACTGTGACGGGAACCGGAGGACAGGCCATCTTCGGGGAAGGCGCCCCCGGTGTTTGATACCGGTGGCGCGTTCCGGTCCTCCAAGTTCAACCCTAAGTTCTGGACAGCAGATCCTTGCGGGCCCTGGTTTCCGGCTGCTGCTACTTAACGCCAGGTCAGTAAACAACAAAGCCCCTCTCATAAGTGAATTAATCACGGAGAGAGGGGCTGACCTGGCGTGTATTACGGAGACCTGGCTGGGCCCAGAGGGAGGGGTAGCCCTCTTGGAGATGTGCCCAGCCGGATTTCAGGTGTGGCACCAGCTGAGAGACCGGGGTAGGGGAGGAGGGGTGGCAGTTATCATCAGAGAGTCTCTGGTGGCTTTCAGGGGCCTTGCTCCACAAGTGTCCGGATGTGAGACCCTGTTTTTCAAGTTGGGTGCCTGAGAACAGTTGGGAGTGTTGCTATTGTACCAGCCTCCCTGCTGCGTAGCAACCTCCCTGCCTGAGCTGCTGGAGGCCGTCTCAGGGTTGGCGGTGGAGTTCCCCAGCTTATGGTCTTGGGGGATTTTAACCTGCCGTCCCTGGGACGTGCCTCGGAAGTGGCTCGGGAGTTCATGGCTACCATGGCAGCCATGGGCCTGTCCCAGATTATTCTGGACCTGACTCGAGACAGTGGACTCACTCCGGATTTGGTTTTCTTGTCAGAGCAATGGCAAAGTGAACTGAGGGGAAAGTTAGAACTATCCCCGTTGTCATGGTCAGATCACGTCCTGATATCCCTAGGATTCTCTTATGCCGCCCCACTCTGCAGGGAGGCAGGATCTACTCGATTGGTCCGCCCCCGGCGACTTATGGACCCACTGAGGTTTCAGAGGGAGCTGGGGGTAATACCCGAGGATCTGCTGCACGGTCCAGCGGAGGCATTGGCCGCAATCTGGAATAGGGAAGCGGCCGGTGCCTTGGACAGGATTGCGCCGATGCGACCTCTCAAGCCCCATTCGACCCGTCACTCCCCGTGGTTTACGGAGGAGTTGAGCGTCTTGAAGAGGGTGAAGAGACATCTAGAGCACCGCTGGAGAAAGACGAAGACGGAACTCGACCGAACACAATCTAGAGCCGCTATTAGGGCCTAGCTTGTGGCGGTAAGAGCGGCAAAACGTGATTATTTCTCCGCTCTTATTGCGTCCGCAGAATGCCGTCCGACGGCCCTGTTTAAGATTACTCGATCCCTCTTAGGTAGGGTTGTAGTGACCACCCATCTGCAGGGCCGTGCAGAAGAATTTTCTGAGCATCTGCAGGATAAAATTGCTCGGATTCTGTCTAAGTTGGACTCCATGCGTGGAATGCAGTCTGGGGAGATGCCGGGAGAGCAGTCTTGCCCTGTTATCTGGGAATGATTCAATCCTGTTGGACCTAAGGAAGTGGACAGGATCCTTCGAATTGTTAATTCCACCACATGTCATTTAGATCTCTGCCCTTCCTGGCTGGTAAAATCGGCCAGGGAGGTGACATGTGGATGGGTTCAGGCTATGATTAACACATCCTTGTTGGAGGGGGTGGTTCCAACGGCCTTCAAGGAGGCATTGGTACACCCCCTCCTCAAGAAGCCGTCCCTGGACCCTACCATTCTGGACAATTTTCGTCCAGTCTCCCACCTTCCCTTTTTGGGAAAGGTGGTTGAGAAAGTGGTGGCGTTGCAACTTCAAAGGACCCTGGATGAAGCGGATTATCTAGACCCTTTTCAGTCAGGTTTCAGACCGGGACATGGGACGGAGACTGCATTGGTCGCGCTTACGGATGATCTCTGGTGGGAGCAGGATGGAGGTAGTGCATCCATCCTGGCTCTCTTAGATCTCTCAGTGGCTTTCGATACCATCAACCATGGTATCCTTTTGGGGCGGCTTAGGGAGTTGGGGGTGGGTGGCGTAGTTTTGTGCTGGTTCACCTCCTTCCTCCAGGGCCGCTCCCAGTCGGTGCTGATAGGAGAGGAGAGATCTGGCCCGCGACTGCTCCTATGTGGGGTGCCGCAGGGGTCGGTTCTCTCTCCTCTCCTATTTAACATCTACATGAAACTGCTGGGCGAGGTCATCCGACACCATGGGATGAGGTATCATCAGTATGCGGATGATACTCAATTGTATATCTCCATCCCTGGTGAGGTAAGTGATGCAGTGTCCACCCTGTCCCAGTGCCTGGGGGCTGTGAGGGCCTGGATGGGGAACAACAGGCTTCAATTGAACCCTGGTAAGACCGAGTGGCTGTGGATTGATGGCTTAGCGTCTTCTGGGAAATTATCATCTTTGGTTCTCGATGGGGTAGCACTACCCCATTCGGAACCGGTGCGTAATCTGGGGGTCCTTCTAGACTCACGACTCCTGCTCAAAGAGCAGGTGGCAGTCGTGGCTAGGAGGGCTTTCGCACAACTTTGGTTAGTGCGCCAGTTATGCCCATTCCTGGATCGCGACGCCCTCCGTACAGTCACTCATGCTCTCGTCATCTCCCATGTAGATTATTGCAATGCGCTCTACATGGGTCTACCCTTGAAGACTATCCGGAAGCTACAGCTGGTGCAGAATGCGGCCGCACAGGCAGTTTTGGGTGCGTCAAGATCCGCACATGTAACACCGCTGCTCCGTGAGCTGCATTGGGTGCCGGTTTGCTTCCAGGTACAATTCAAGGTGTTGGTTATCACCTTTAAAGCCCTACATGGCATGGGGCCAGAATACCTGAGGGACCATCTTATCCCCATATTATCGACCCGCCCCACCCGGTCATTCAGAGAGGGCCTGCTACGAACCCCATCAATTAAAGAGTGTCATCTGATGGGGGCTAGGAGGCGGGCCTTCTATGTGACAGTGCCCACTCTATGGAACATCTTGCCTCCAGAGTTGAGACAGATCTCCTCCCTCCCGACCTTTAGGAAAGAGCTGAAGACCTGGTTCTGCCGCCTGGCATGGGAAGGAGGAAGGGATAGTTCCTCATGGGGGTGGCTAATCCCCTAATTTTATAACTGTCCTTCTTTTAACTATTCCATTACCATCTGGATTTTCAATTTAATTTATATTTTCAATTTAATTTATATTTATTGTATAATTGAGATTTTAAACCTTATTTTAACTTGTTTATTGTGAACTGCCCAGAGTTCCCCATGGGGGGAGATGGGCGGTTATAGAAAATAAATAAATAAATAAATAAATAAATAAATAAATAAATAAATAAATAAATAAGGTATAAAGAAAGATATAAAGAAGTGGCTTCCTATCTTCTTCACAGCAATTATAAGTACAATTACATTGTAACCTTTCTCTCTAAAGTTACATCATGACTCTCTTCTTTCTATAATCTATACTGTCTAATCAGAGAAACCATAAATCACAAGTTCATTTTTTTTCTTTTTTACACAAAAAGCCCACAAGGGGTTTCCAGTCACCAATAAATGTAGATATTGTCAGTCCTCCTTCAGGCTTCAGGAAAGGCAATCAAGTCCATCCTCTTCAGCTAAGTCTTTTTAATTGAATTAATAGTAGCTGTTACTTCTTGTACTGAAATTTTGTTAGTTGCTGACTGTTAGATACCTTGAGTATCCTAAGGGAATGGTGGGAGAGTTTGTTTGTTTGTTTACTTATTTATTTATGAAATTTATTTATGAAATAATAAATAGTATGTAAAGAGTGGGCTGGGGGTGCAATGGCTCAGTGGTTAAGACGCCAGTCTTGTCGATCGGAAGGTCGGCGGTTTGAGAGATAGAGATAGAGATAGAGATAGAGATAGAGATAGAGATAGAGATAGAGATAGAGATAGAGATAGAGATAGAGATAGAGATAGAGATGATAGAGATAGAGATAGAGATAGAGATAGAGATGATAGAGATAGAGATAGAGATAGAGATAGAGATAGAGATAGAGATAGAGATAGAGATAGAGATAGAGATAGAGATAGAGATAGAGATAGAGGCGTGGTGGCTCAGTGGGTAAGATGCCAGGATGGTCGATCGGAAGATCGCAAGTTCGGAGGTTCGAGAACGTCAGCTTCTGAATGGAAAGGTGCTGGGGTTCCAGTCAGCTGGAGGCTACAAAAGCTCTGTTTCCCATATTATATGGGCAATGTCAGCTTTTCTCTAGTAGTATACTGAAAGCAGGGGCATGGTGGCTCAGAGGGTAAGACGCCAGGCTTGTCGATCAGAAGATCGCAAGTTCGGAGGTTCGAATCCCTAGCCCTGCGTGCAGAGTGAGCTCCCGCACTAGCTCCAGCACTTGCCAACCTAGCAATTCGAAAGCATGCAAATGCAAGTAGATGAATAGGTAACACTTTGGTGGGCAGGTAACAGCGTTCCACATGCGTCATGCCGGCCACATGACCGCGGAAGCATCTTTGGACAACACTAGCTCTTCGGCTAACAAACGGAGATGAGCGCCGGCCCCTAGAGTCGGACACAACTGCACAAATGTGCGGGGGGAACCTTTACCTTTATAGATATAGATATAGATATAGATATAGATATAGATATAGATATAGATATAGATATAGATATAGATATAGATATAGATATAGATATAGATATAGATATAGATATAGATATAGATATAGTTTATCCATGATCTTTTGCCTCATATCAGCTGCTACGCTCTGTAATGGAGGGGGTGGCAGTGATGTTCCAGCTTCAGGTGTTGGCTGCAGAATGCTTCAGGCATTCTCTCAGCAGCTCATCTTTAGGTGCCATCTTACTGATGTACTCATGGATGCTCTGGGTCTCATCCAGGACAGTGGGTGGGTGAGTGGCTTTGACACTCACCAGACCCCGCCTGCCATCTTTCTGGCTGGTGTACAGTCTCTGGGTGTCTGGGTACAATATATACAGTATATATTGCAGAACATCTAAACCAATAATAAAATAGCCATATAAAATTCTAATTGATCAAATTTACAGCTGTCCAAAGGAAAGGAAAGGAAAGGTTCCCCTGTGCAAGCACCGAGTCATGTGACCCCTGGGGAGACGCCGCTTTCATGACATTTTCCTGGCAGACTATAGAGCGGGGTGGTTTGCCATTGCCTTCCCCAGTCGAAATTACCTTTCCCCGAGCAATCACATATAAATACATCCCATAATTTACCTTATACTGATAGGTGTGCTTCCTGGATAGTTGCGCAATATCCAAGGAGGCTACATTTCCTTTCCAAGAACACTGGGGTTCTCAAACGGACTTCCAGACAGGGCCGCAACTGCGGGGGGGCAAGCGGGGCATGTGCCCCAGGCGCCGTGCTGGGGGGTGCCAAAATGACAACACCTCCCTCACCAACCCATGGGGGGGGGCGCATGGAATCCATGTTTGCCCCGGGTGACACAGACCCTAGTTGCGGTCCTGCTTCCAGAATCCCACAGCCAGGAAGATGAAGAGGGCTACCTACAAAAGACCACAGAAAAGAAGTCAGACTGTGTGATGCACTAGGGGAGGAAGTGAAAGCCTTGAGTATATACAGGTAATCCTCACTTAACGACCACAATTGGCACCAGGATTTTGTGGCGGTTGTTAAGCGAATCCCCGTGGGCGTTAAGCAAACCATGTGGTCGTTAATCAAATCACATTGTTCCCCATTGATTTTGCTTGCCAGAAGCCAGCTGGGAAGGTTGAAAATGGTGATCACATGACCATAGGATGCTGCGATGGTTATAAATGCGACCATTTTACCGACCTCAGAAGGATGGAAGGCTGAGTCGACCTGAGCCGGCTACCTGAGAACCAGCTTCCGCTGGGATCGAACTCAGGTCGTGGGGAGAGTTTCGGTTGCAATGCTGCCACCTACCACTCTGCGCCACACGAGGCTCTAAATTATAAATAAAGTAAAACATTTTAAAATAAACAGATTTATTAACAAGCTTGAGAATATTAAAAAGAAGTTTTCTTCTAGCATTCTAATGGATACCATAGTATGCGTTAACACCAGCTTTCTGGCAGGTTCAGGAATATCAGCCAGCCTTCTCCTTGACTGCAAGCTAATTTTATTCCTAAATCATTAATACTTTTCTATTTCGCAAACGTTTGAACTTAGCAGAACTCAAGATTCTTATTTGCCAAGTATCCTAGGTTGGCTGGGACAGCCACAATGTGGAGGGTCATTTTCTAGAAAACCCTAACCTGGGTAATTCCTGTTTTCAGTGGGGGAAAAACCACAGGATAGAGAGCATCTCTGCAGGTCTTTGTGGCAGATTAGTATCCAGGCTTAACACATACCTTCAAAGCATGAGACTGAGGGAGCATCACCCAGCACACACATACGATGGAGCCATCAGGGGAGAGGATTGTCTAGGCCAGGGGTGCCCAACCTTTTTGGCACCAGGGACCAGTCGTGGAAGACAATTTTTCCATGGACCGGGGGCCGGGATGGGGTTTGCAGGCGGGAGCCTCACGCGGACCACCACCGCTCACCTGCTGTGCAGCCCACTTCCTAACAGTCCGCGGCCCACTAGTGGGCCGTGGCCCACAGGTTGGGGACCCCTGGTCTAGGCTATCATCTCAAAATTGGCTGGTGAGCTAACCTGTATTTTATTATTTTATTTTATTTTATTTTATTTTATTTTATTTATTTTATTTTATTATTTTATTTTATTTTATTTTATTTTATTTTATTTTATTTTATTTTATTTTATTTATTTTATTTTATTTTATTTTATTTATTTTATTTTATTTTATTTTATTTTATTTTATTTTATTTTATTTTATTTATTTTATTTTATTTTATTTTATTTTATTTTGTTTTGTTTTGTTTTGTTTTGTTTTGTTTTATTATTTTATTTTATTTTATTTTATTTTATTTTATTATTTTATTTTTTTATTTTATTTTATTTTATTTTATTTTATTTTATTTTATTTTATTTTATTTTATTTTATTATTTTATTTATTTTATTTTATTTTATTTATTTTAGTTTTTATTTTTTTATTATTTTATTTTATTTTATTTTATTTTATTTTATTTTATTTTATTATTTTATTTTATTATTAATTCAATTCAATTCAATTCAATTCAATTCAATTCAATTCAATTTAATTTAATTTAATTTAATTTTTGTATTATTTATTTGTTTGTTTGCCAAAATGTATATGCCGCTTACTCTTCTGAATCTTAAGTAACATTAGTTCTGGAATATCTAAACATTCAGTTTGTTTGATTTATCAAGTGACCACTGAAAATGTAGACCTTTCATAAATATTATTTCCAATATGTGTCTTGCCGGCTCTGAAATGAGACACATCGGCGAGGCTCTAAGTTGCAGTTTCAGTCCTTGCATGAACATTGCATCAGTCCTTAATGTTTCGATGGAATGCTGGATGTCTTCCAATTTGGAAGTCAATGCCTTGGATCAGATGAAGTAAAGAGTTCTCTCCAAGCCATGTCACTATTCAATGGGTGAAACATCATGCTCTTGACCGCCTAGGACACAGCTTTCCAAACTGTGTGTCGTGACACTTTAGTGTGTCGCAACACACAGTCTGGTGTGTCGCCACACAACCCGGAAGCAGCAGCAGGGGTGTGTATGGCGGCGGCGGCAGCGGCGCGCCATCAGCGCTTCCGCGTTTTAGCCGCCATGCACGCCCCCACCCCCCCGCGCCCTCCGCACCGCCGCCGTGCATGCTCCCGCCCCCGCGCGCGCCCCTGCGCCGCCGCCGCCATTATTGTGTCACCAACGGCGGCGGCACTTTGGGAAGCACTGGCCTAGGATGTGACAATATGATCCGTGCTTAATGGACACCAAATATGAAAAGTTTCTCAAAAGGTTTCTGCCTCTCTCCTCTGCTTGAGAGCAGGGTATTTTTTTTCTCCTTCTTACCACAGAAAATGAAGGAAGTAAGCCAATACAGAAAGTGCTTTCGTTGGCTGTTACACAACTCTAACTGTGGGTCAGATCAGGGAGATATATCCACGCTGCTCCTTCCAGCTCCAAAGAAAGCATAAACAGCTGCTGCCTCTAGCTGTATTCTGCATAAACAGTCTGGAGAGCCACATTAATGTTATAAAGTGAGTGCAAGTTGAGTTAGGCCTTCTGTGGATCTGTTTTCACCCGTTTAGAGGTCAGGGTGGATCCATGAGTCTGTTTAAATGCGTAAGTCCCTTGGAGTTAGAGACCTGTCCTGCTAGTTCTTTGCACACACCCAGAGGATGCTATGTTGTTTATGATGATAGTGTTGTTTGAGGGTCAGGTGAGACAGATAAGGCAGGATCCCTTTAAACTCTGCAGCTGTTGAGATTTAAGATTCCTGTGACTAGTGCTCTTGAGGTGGGTGACCTGAGGCAATCATGCCTCTTAAACCTGACAAACCTTACATTTTGACAAAATGATGCAAAAGAAATGGGATGGCCCAAGAGATCATAGGTCAGAGATGGGAGTGATTCTTCCCTCTGAATGGAAGTGTGGTGCCTGGGTCTGCTGGCTCTGTGTCTCAGATAAAGGCCAAGTGCTGCCTCCTCTTTTTCAGGCAAAAACTACAGAGCTCAGGATTCTGCTGTAAGTCTGACAGGGAGTCGGATGGTTTAGAATCCTATGCTGAAGAACCTCATATGTCGTATGGGTGTTCATTAGATATCACGGAAATTGTCTTCAGTTCCCAGTCAATTCCTTCAAAGGGAAGCTAAACCTAGATAAGCCAGGTACCCCTGACACTACTCACTGATTGGCAATGGTGTGCAAGGGCATACAACAGTAATATAATTCGCTACAACTGGTATGTCCTCTATGGCCTCTCATCCTTTCAGGTCATTGTTCCCTTGACCCAGGTTTCCTACTTTTTCTCAGATTCAGTACAGTTGAGTGTAATGAACTCTATCCAGGATGTGCCAATCCAGACATGTATGGTAAAACACAAGGATGGAGCTTCCAACCATGGCATTAGCTACAGTACACGTGTGCCATACAGGTAGTCCTCGCTTAGTGACCATTCGTTTAGTGATGATTCAGACTTATGACGGTGCTGAAAAACCGACTTACGATCGGTCCTCACACTTATGACCATCGCAGCATCCCCACGCTCACGTGATCACGATTTGGGCACTTGACAACTGGTTCGCATTTATAACCATCGCAGCATCCTATGGTCATGTGATCACCATTTTCAACCTTCCCAGCTGGCTTCTGGCAAGCAAAAACAACAGGGAACAACGTGATTTGCTTAACAACCACATGGTTTGCTTAATGCCCACGGGGATTCGCTTAACAACCGCCACAAAATCCTGGTGCCAATTGTGGTCGTTAAGTGAGGATTACCTGTATATACTCAAGGCTTTCACTTCCTCCCCTAGTGCATCACACAGTCTGACTTCTTTTCTGTGGTCTTTTGTAGGTAGCCCTCTTCATCTTCCTGGCTGTGGGATTCTGGAAGCAGGACCGCAACTAGGGTCTGTGTCACCCGGGACAAACATGGATTCCGTGCGCCCCCCCCATGGGTTGGTGAGGGAGGTGTTGTCATTTTGGCACCCCCCAGCACGGCGCCTGGGGCACATGCCCCGCTTGCCCCCCCTCCCCCCCAGTTGCAGCTCTGTCTGGAAGTCCGTTTGAGAATCCCAGTGTTCTTGGAAAGGAAATGTAGCCTCCTTGGATATTGCGCAACTATCCAGGAAGCACACCTATCACTATAAGGTAAATTATGGGATATATTTATATGTGATTGCCACAAGGTCCAACAGGTAGCTGTATTGTCTGCCCTTACTGGTTCCTTTTGGGCAGGAAGGATTCAGCCTTCTTCGTGAGAAACTATTGACCTTCTGGGTCGAAAACATGAAGTTCAGCCAGGTGGCTTATGATTGGTTTCCATCACCAGATGCCAATTTTTGATCCATGCCAAAACTCTCAGCAGGCCTTTCTTTCCCTAAATAATATCTGGCACATTTCCCAAATGTACTTTTGAAATGACTACCTTTATTGTAACTGACTTTAAAAAACACACCCAGTGTTTGAACATGTTTCTGAAGTTTATTTTTTATAGCTAACTTTATGATAATTGACTATATACTTAAGGCCCAAGAGCAAATAAGGAATATTTTTGCATTCATTTAGAAAGTATCGTGTTATTGTCCACATATAAAAGTTAAAGCCAGTTTAGCTCTGTGTTGAAGATTTCCTGATACCCCGTTAATACATTAATCTCTCTGTCTCTTCCTCTCTCCCTGTCTTGATTTGAAGACAGATTTTATGGGCTGTGCTATTTTAAATTACAGAGAGGATCTCAATTAATTCTCCACTCTTCCATATCCCCACTTCCACTCCTTCCACATGGAAAACACAATCAGGGGGAAAGGAACACCAATGTATTCTTATTTCCTGCTAATATCAAGTTTTTGATGTGGAAAGTTTTGGCCAGGGGAGAGGGCAGGGAGAGATATGGAAGAGCTTCCTTTGATGTCTGCCTCTCCTCATCATCTGAAGTAATTAGCCTAGATTTATCTCTAAGGCTATTAAGACAACTATTCACACAATGAGGCAGATTTTGAAAGTACCTGTATGAATGGATCTGTATAGCTAAAACTGCCTGCTATGGCAATACTTTACAGTTGTACACACCCCTAATGGGAATGTTTCTAATGGAACACTTCTCCCCTCAACATATATTGATAATACATGAGGGTAGTGATGCCATCCCACATCATTTGACCATCCAAATGTTAAGGATGTTTTTCTGCAGAGGCGAAGCCAGCTAAAGGTCTGGCCAATGAGTAGGAAAACAACAGATCCTGAAGAGACACGGTAACTCCATCTCCCCCCCCCTCTCTCTCTCTCTCTCCCTCCCTCCCTCCCTCCTCCAAGAGGGGAGTTCCTGGAAGGGAGGGCAGGGCAGGTCGAACCATGATGTGGCACAAACCAAAACCACCCTGCCTGAATGCAGTGTCCTGCTCATCACGTCAAAAGAGTCAAGCCAGAAATGACAAAGGAAGGGATATTCTTAAGCAGGCACGATATCGCTCATACAGTATTTTGGGTGAATAGGGAGCAAGACTGCACAATGAGCAGTTTGCAAAAACAATTGGTTGCTTTCATTTGTCAGGTCTTAAAATCAAAGTCACTGCTATCGTCTGCAACCATTGGCTTAACTAAGTCAGACATGACAGTTATTTCAGACAACCCTTCCCAATTACAACACTGGGCTTAGGATGAGAGAAGGGTGGTTGCCTGAGGCCAAGCTTTCTCAATCCAGGGCCCTCCAGATGTGTTCAGATGCAAGTCCCATCATTCCCAGTCAATGTCACCAATAGTTATACTGACTGGGGATCATGGGAATTGAAGCATAGCTGGAGCTGGGTTGGGGAAGGAGTGATTAGAATATTGTCAAGAAAACTGCAAAGGCAGGGGGAGTGTGCGTTCTGGGAACAGAGAGAAAGAAGCAAGGGAGGGAAAACCCGGACAAAGCACCCTCCAAGCACATGACATAAGTAGGAGAACAACTCACTCATGCAGTGAAAAGTATGAACAAATATTCTCTTAGGGGTCATTGTTTTTTCCTTCTTGCTGGATGCTTCTCCCCAGATGGGTGAGAGCTGCCTTCTGCACTGTGCATCTTTACCTTCTCATGAGAGTTGCACAGATGGCTCTGTTCCTAGAGGGCAGATGCAATAGGTCAGGTCCATCTGTCTTCTGAGTGTGATGCCTTCAATCTACCTCGTGATGTTCTAGGGATTTCTAAAACTGCACAGTATCGTGCTGGTTTTATCTCTTAGATGGAGTAAAAGCCGGCTGGGTGACTTTGGGCCAGTCACTCTCTCTCAGCCCAACTCACCTCACAGGGTTGTTGTTGTGGGGAAAATAGGAGGAGGAAGGAGTATTAGGTATGTTTGCCGCCTTGAGTTATTTATAAAAATAATAAAGGCGGGATAGAAAATGAATGAATGAATGAATGAATGAATGAATGAATGAATGAATGAATGAATGAATGAATGAATGAATGAGCTGGGTTGCCCAAACTGTGTATCTCTCAAAGTGCTTGTCAAATTGGGTGAAAGGGAATCCTGGGACTCCGTTGAAACCGATCAAGGATCCCTTGGAAAAGATAAAAAATGGCAGGCAAATGTCCGTGAAAGTCCATCATTACAAGTTTAATTCTCTACTAAATAGCCACAAGGTAGCATGGGTGTGACTTAAGGTTCATTCAAGTCCTGGAAGGCTACTAATGTTTAATCAGAATTGAGACTGCAGTGGGGGAGTTTGGGGATTCATCCCTCGAGAAGAAAGAATTAAATCTGCATTTATCATGCATTGAGGTCTCAATAGGGAATGGGCCTTTTTTTACTTTTGAGTAAAAAACAAAAACAGGAAGGGGGTGACATGCTATGTAACAAATGCAGGTTCTTTTATTCTTGTTGTGTACGGACTATAACTCCCCGAATCCATAGCCACTGACCATGTGTGGATGATAGGTTAGATTATGCCCGGACGCTATGTGTTTTTATTTTTATTTGTGTTTATTTGGTTTTTTATATTTGTATTTTATGTATTTTATTGTAAGCCTCCTAGAGTCACGTAAAAGTGAGATGGGTGGCTATATAAATCAAATAAATAAATAAATAAATAAATAATAAATGTTGGCTGAGAATTCTGGGAGTTATATTCATCATACCTCCAGGAGGTATCAAGTTAAGGAAGGCTGGTTTTATGCAACATTTTTACTTTGAGCTTTCCTGAAGACTGAAAATTGTAGATGCCCCATCCTATAGCTATTTTTACCAACTTTGGGGAAATGAATCTGGTTGACTGGACCATATCTAAGCTGTGTTCTGAGCTATGATACTGTTACATGTGCAAATCCTCTATTGAGTATTGAGAAGTTCTGAGTGTCAAAGAACATCCTGTAAGGCACTCCATCCGATATCTATAATCTCCCTGCTCTAGAGTAACTCACAGACGCATGAGTTCTTAGAAGCAGAAGAGTTTATTATAGTATACAGAAGTTAGCATGAACGAAGACTTGAATGGCTGGAACCAGTAAAGCCTGCACATTTAAATCTTTCCCCCCCCCAAGGTTCTTTGGTGGTGACACGTGTAACTTGTGCCTTTCCAAGCTGCTCAGACATCCACTAGCGGAGATGTGTATTCGCGATCGTCAGCTAGGTGCGAACCGGTCTACTTCAAAGCCGTTGTCTCTTTCGTGTCACTTGCAGCCTCCTGGAATGTGCATCCCGTCTAGCGTCTTTGGCAGAGATCTGCCAATCTCTGACACATCCATCATGTCTGGGTCACAGCCACTAATTCTCCCTTTTCAGTTTTAGGAGTCCTTGCCTCAGGACTTCCAAGCAACATTCAGCTTAGTGAAACCTTAGACTCAGAAGAGACCTTGTGGGAGTCACCTTGGTAAAAAAAAGTGAAGTCTCCTGCAAGCTGAGTTTGGTTCCTTGTGAATTAATTCATGCAAGTGGTTTTCCATTGCCTTCCACCAGGAAGGTCTTTCAACTTGTATTGTCGAAGGCTTTCATGGCCGGAGTTCGATGGCTGTTGTGGGTCTTCCGGGCTGTGTGGCCGTGTTCTGGAAGTTGTGGTTCCTTACCACAACTTCCAGAACACGGCCACACAGCCCGGAAGACCCACAACAGCCGTCTTTCAACTTCCTAATCTAACTTATAGCCTAGGGTTCTCTGGTAGTATCCTATCCAAGTACTAAGCAGGTGTAATGGGATGTGGGAAAGACCTTGGGAGACGGGGTAAAGGAATGCTGCCTAGGGAACAGTCAGATAAGAGAGGGCATAGCCTGAAGCTGGATAGGAGGAAGGGCAAGAGGCTCAGAAGGGACCCTCCCTCGTTTCTCGGGCTGTAAAGGAGATGGTGGGAGAATTGTACTTTCAGACTTGCAAGATCCTGTTAATGTAGCTTTACAATAAAGTAGGTCATCTGGTTGTGTTTCCTGTCTGGTCTACCTAGTAAGGCTGACAGCAGGTTGGACAATGCTTATTTGTAGAGAGTATAGAGGATGGCTTTGAAGAACAGAGGGATGATCCGTTACCAAGGCAATGATCAGATAAACGATGCTTGAGTCCAGTCCAAGAAAGTAGTTTACAAATAAATTGGTATACCATTTATTTTTTAAAAAGTGTTCCTAGGTCAGTTTTAAGGGCAGAAATCTATTCATTAAGGCTTATAAAAATATTGGGGGATGCAACCTTCCTGCTTCTCCTTGACCTCTCAGCAGCTTTTGATATCATTGATAGGGGTGTCCTTCTAAACTGTTTCTGAGGGATTGGCATGGGGGACACCATTCTTCTTTCCTCTTTCCTAAGGGGGCAGTTCCAGTCAGTGGTAGTAGAGATGAGAGATCTGCCTGGAGACCTCTATTCTGTGGAGTGTCCTAGGCACTCTGCTCTCCCCATTTCTCCTTAATATCTATATGAAACTGCTGGGAGAGGCCATTAGTCAGCATGGGGCCAAGTATCATCAGCATGATGATGATATCGAATTATATATTTTGGCCCTGCACCAAACATTCTATTGTTCAATTAAGTGTTTTTTCCACCCTTCTCCCCAAATATATTTTACAAAGTAATATAAATTGCTGTTGTTTTATCTGATGACTGGTTCTGATATACCATTGTCCTTTTGGCTCTATCTGAATAAATGAACAAAACAGGTCACAGTTTAGAAATAGAATCTGCTATTGCAACTGGGCCATGTAAGGAACAGATGGGAAATCCCCTCCATGAGGACGGCCCTGGGTGTGCTAATGGCTACTCTTTTGTACTCTTCCAGTTCTGTACGGTTAAGCTTATAATTAACATGAGTGATATCCCCTGGAGCCAAGTTTTTAAAAAAAGGAAAGAAAGGAAAGGAAAAAGGCAAAACTAGGCACCCTACAGGAGAGACCTTCAAATTCAGGTTGAGCATAGTAATTCACGCTTATCAAAAAGTTGGTATGAAAGGCAACAGCATATTGAGCATATACCCAGGGCCGGCTCCTACTCTAAGCCCTTCATCCTACTCCACCTAAATTAAATAAATAAGTAAATGAAGACTAAGAGCTATGTATTAATTAATTATATTTGTATACACCAAGGCAGGGCCTACAGTGAGGCAGGTTGTGCTGAGAGATCATGAGCTCTGTGGTCAAATCTGGGTCTTTTCAGCCCTGCAAACCATGACCTTACACTGATGCTAAGCATGAGACATGTGGTCAGGAGCCTGAAGGGGAGGTTCAGTGCTTCACAGCTCAGAAGTCCTGCTTAGGAGCACAGCTAAATAAAATTACAGGTGGAAGTGGGGCTCAAGCAGACCATGCTGTAGGACAGATTGTGAAATGGACGACTCTACATACTTCTCTACTTTCAAAACTAAGTTCAGACCTACCACAGGACCTATCACAGGACAGCAAGTTTAAAATATGCATTGTGATGTCACAACGCAAACACTACTGCTTGCTTCCTTGTGTGTGATGTAGAGATGCAAATACAAAAGGGCAGAGATTGTATCATGACTTCCTGATGCCCACTTTGTAATTCTGGCATCTCTGTGGCTAGCTGCAGATGCTTATGATCAGAACTGGTCAGTATTTGTATAGCAGACCACCAGGATATTCCAGTGCTATAGGGGAGATTGCAAAGCTGAAAAAATAGCTACTGTACAGTAAACCCTCAGTTTACCAAACCTTGATGCAGTGGTCCTTGAATACAAGGGACCAAATTCCATCATCATTTGTGTGGTGTTGTCATCATGCAGATGATGTAAATAGCACAAATTAAATCATTTGTTTCCTTTGCATGGCTGCAATGCCATGTTTTTCAGTTTACTAGATTTGGGGGAATAATAGAAACTCCTTCTCTCAATTAGTCCATAAAAACAAGGTTTCACTGTATGTGCAAAGTTGTAGAGAACTCCAGAGGAACAATAGGACACCTCAGGAATATCCTGCTGTTCCTCTGCTGATCCAGCCATTTCAATGAGTTCTGGAAGTAATTTGTGGTGTCCTGCCTTGAAACAAGCCATTTCAAGGTCAGACCACATCCATAACACCACAAACTACTTCCTGCTTTGAGTTTATTTCCCAAAACCTACCGTACCCCTAGAATGGCCAGATCAAAGTGTTCTAGAGAAAGAAAAAATATCTTAGAAGATAGCAATGGCAAACCACAGGCATATCAATGCCAAGGAAACAATATGGACATTTCATTTGGTCACCAGGTGTCAGCTCAAAGGAGACTTTCTTACACTATCATCATATCAAGAGTAAAATGAGATTTGGTTCTACCCATCCCAGTGCTAAGGGCAGTTACTTGGAATAAGCACCATTCTGTCTTAGAAAAGGATTTGCTGCTTTAAAGGACAGGCATCAGCCAACACTCTGCCCCAAGCTATTTCTGAGAACTGAGAACTGTCTTTTGATGTCTATGAGGCTCATTTGGGGTGCTCTCTCCCACTTTACTCCACACCCCTTCTATGCAGCTGCAACCAACAGGCAGGGTGGAGGCTGCTCCATAAATGCAACAACAAGTGACCATGGCTAGCAATACCCAGAGGTAGCCTATGAAGTAGGCAAAATGGTATAGAAATAGACCAAATTGTGTGCCCCTCCCCCCATGTAATAAAGGTAAAATAATGGCCATATGAAACTCCTCGATGGAAAACATGTAATATACTCTTTGGTAACAGAATCCAGCTGGCAGAACCCAGATCGCTTTCCCAGTTTGACCTCCTGGCCTTAGCCCTGTCAAAAGAGAGTGCTACTCCTGTTGTTTCTGAACACAGGTCTAGTATTCTTTTAAAAGTGTGCTAAATACATTCTTCTTCTTTTTTTAATAAGAATTTTATTAAGTTTCAGGCAAAGATAACAGCTACAGAAAAATAAAAAACTACAAAGAAAAAAAGAAAAAAACTAAAAAAGTGTAGAAACACAAGAGAAAATTTTTCAAAATTACAAAAAGAGGTGACTTCCGACTTTTAACAGCAAGGATATACAACAATTTTCCACAATCAATCCCTTACTCTATATTAAACCAAAATCACATTATTTCTATAAATCATTCCATTGGCACATTATAAAAATCACTAAATATAGTTGCTCCCTCCCCTTATATTAAAAGAAAAAAATATACATAAACCTCCTAATCAACTTCCCCCCCAAAGATAACATTTATTTAATTATTTCCTTCCTACTACTATTCTATACATTCCTGTCTACTATAATAAAGATCAAACTAAAAAACATAAATTTTCTGCCATTGTACTTGATAATACAACAATTTTAATAATCTTAATCATATTAAACCCAAAACCAGATATTTATTATTTTTTATTATACCTTAATAATCTTAATCCATGTTGTTAAAGATAAATGAAATCAGCCAAATCCTAAAAGCAATCCAGATATATATTCTTAAACCCTTATCCCACTTCAAAATAAACCAGAGCATTTACATGTCCCCACAATGCGCACAGAGCTTTTTTCTTAAAAAAATAGAACAGCCCAACTGCCCCCCTCAAAAACTCCTACTTCTCTTCAGGAGACCTTTCATACATAATAACCCCTTCTTTTCCATGGCGTTCCATCAGAAAATCAATTTCACTTATGGCTTGCAACTCGATCTCTCCCTTACATTTCTTCAACTCAACTACCTGATCTTCATCCAGCATTTCAACAGAAGTCCCGATCTCACTCTTAGAAGAGACATTTCTGTCGCTGTTAAATTCCTCAGTTTCATCCATGACATCCCCAACCAGATGACACATTTTGGACCTCATATTTTCCACAATGTCCTGAATGCCTTATCTAATGCGAAGAGAGGACTCACTGGAAAAGACCCTGATGCTGGGAAAGACTGAAGGCAAAAGGAGAAGGGGACGGCAGAGGATGAGATGGTTAGATAGCATCACCGATGTAATGAACATGAATTTGAGTAAACTCCGAGAGACAGTGGAGGACAGGAAGGCCTGGTGTGCTATGGTCCATGAGGTCATGAAGAGTCGGACACGACTAAACGACTGAACAACAACAAAAAAAGGAATCAGAAAGAATCTGCTTAAAATCTTGTTGGAAGTCAGAGAAAGTCTGCTTAAAATCCTCCATGTCTCAAGCAGTAGAATATGGTGCCCCCTAGGAGTTTAACCAGCGAAATTCTAAGATATGAAGGAATTCCAAAATGTGTTTACATAAGTGAAAGTGAGATATGCAGACAGTTCCCCAGGGAAAGTAGGAGCAGATAACTGAAAGTTCAAAATAGCCGACTCAACATGTAGCAAAAAGCTAGTATCTTCAAATGTAGTACAAAAATAATAACAGGGAGACAATCCTCCTTAATATTTGGATGGAAAACAAAGTCCAAAACTTAAAAAGAATTTTTTTAAAAAATTCATCCCAAAAATAACAATAAGCACCAAGAGAACCCACTTCTCCTTGCTGTAGAAAGCCTCTCTTAGGGTACTTGTACTTAAAAGAAATATAAATTGGGTGATTTAGAAATGGGGTGGCCGGTCTTAGTGTCCCTTTAAGGTTACAGCGCGGCTTGGAAATGGTGACGTCCCAGCCTCCCAGCTGCTCTCACCAGTCGAGCGCGAACGCTGTTTGCGATTTTCTGGCTGCAAGCAGCCACGTGGACGACAGACGGGGTGATTCCAGGTGTTTTTCCTTTTTCCGGAAAAACACTCCTGGGCTTCAGGAAAAACCTGCCTGAGCCTGAAAAAACTGCTGTGTTGTCAGTTCTGCCCGCTGAGCCCGCGGGCACAGCTGTTCAGCCCGCCATGTCCCCACTGGAAGTCCTAAATGCATTCTTAAAAAAACAATTCTAGTGCCATTTCAGAAAAGTGCTGTACCCATGTATAGAAAGAGCTCTGGTAATGCCTGACCAGGGCTTTCTGAAGCACCAAGCACCTACAAGTTCCTGTTTGTCCATGCTGAACCACAAGTTTCTCTGGATGGTCAGTTTATGATTCAGTGTGTTTTGCCACCCTATAGCATTGGGTTAACTGCATAAACCACGGTTAGGTTAACCACTGGTAAACTTGTGAAAACGCAACTATTGAATTCTATAAACAAACTCCTAAGGGCAATTAAGAAATGAGCACTAGGGACTTCCCAAAAGCAAAGCATTCATGAAGCTCTTGAAGTTTCTACTGTCCCTACCAATGACATATCATCATGTGATAAATGTTAACTGATAAGAGCACAGTGAATATATAATTAATGGAGAAAAACTGATATGGAATCATGGTAGAAAGTGTCAGCTTTCAGTTGATGATTATCTCTCCACCTGCCACAATTGCAAGGGGTGGAAAGGCCAAATTCTAACCATGGGACTAAAACCATGGGCCTTAAAGCAGGGGACTTCAAAGGTCACCATGGAGAGAAGGTAAAAAGAGGAAAGTTAATTCCCAGACATGTGATTTGTCTATCTCAGAAATTCCCAGACAGTAGTTAGCCAAGTGCTACAGAGAATTTCATCCAAAGGCACAATCATAATTTGCTTAGACAAGTGTTTCTCAACCTTGGGAACTTTAAGATGTGTGAACTTCAACTCCCAGAATTCCCCAGCCAGCATGTCCACACACCTTAAAGTTCCCAAGGTTGAGAAACACTGGCTTAGACAGAGCCTTCCCCCCTTGACCGGGGTTAAATATTATAGCTGCATACCTGAAATGGTTAAAAATTAGTTCCATGTAGTTCCATGTGCAACTTGGTTTGCTCTAAAACCACAGTTACTCTGTACACCCAGGAACTTAATCAGGTTAACATAATACATTATGAAGATCTTGTTGGAATTTGTTATTTTGATTCATCCCTCCTCGCTCCTTCCTGTTCTCTTTGTGAAAAGGAGGGACAGGAAGGAGCAACAGTTCCCATGTTCAGGCACCACTAGAGGAATTAAACAGGACTGTGAGAAACAGGATAGGCTGTCAAGTCAAGTTCAATTTATCACGGTCACTGACCAGTACAAGTTAGAATTCTACATGGTAAACCCATTGGGCTTTAAAATATAAACCCTCTGATTTGAAATAGTTTTAAATCTAACTTAACAAGTCCCAATTAAATATTAAAATGCATTTAGATCACAATGTAAATGAGCCCCTTATCAAATTTAAATACAGTCTTATTCATTTACATTATCATGACCAATATTCTATCAGTTGTACATAATTATAAAAATATAAAATATAAATATTAAAATGAGTGATACAAAAATAAAATATCATATATCATTTATAATATATAATATATATACCACTTAAAATTATTACAAGGAATACCATACTACATTTTCAAATCATAGTCTGGTGTATCTTCATGGCAGCTGCACAGAATCTGGCTACTTGCGCCGTAACAGTTGGATATTCATCTATAAGTAGCATTTGCATAGAGACTGTATCTTGACGCCTCGGATATTTATTGGTCAGAGGTATTATTAATTTATTCCTAAGCTCTTTATAAAAAGGGCAACAAAGGAGCACATGGTCTGTAGTTTCTATCTCTCCTATGTTACAAGCGCAGCACCTTGCAGCTAAAGGGATTTTTTTGTATCTGCCATCCAAGACTGCAGAAAGGAGTGCATGGCTTCGAGCTAGGGAAAAAGCTTTCCGATGGCTAGGAATTTCGAGTTGTGTAAGATAGTTAGCGGTATTAACTATATGTTTATTATACTCTGAAGCTAGGAAATAAGGGGCCTTCTCTAAGTCTATTTGTTGTTCTATGGCCTTTATCCTTTGCTTCAAGGCCAATTTTGCCTGTTCGTAATCCATTCTAAGAATTGCATCCATAGAAAATCATAGGTTTACAAGACTAATTTCAATATCCTTTAGCCAGGAGGATTGAAAATAATCTTGGAAAATGAGTGGCGCTAAACCTTGAGGGAAATGCTTGAGTTTTAGCCAGAGGTTTAGGGAAGCTAGTCACACTCTTGCCTCAACTTTTATCATGCTGGCTTCTAATCGAAGGTAAGCATTTGAAACACACTTGGGCATTTGGAATACTGCTCTTATGAATTTTGATTGCACTCTTTCCAGGGAAGTAATACTTAAAGTCATAGCACCAACACAGGACCCGTAAAGGAGCTGGGCTAATGTCTTCGCCTGGAAGAGTTTAAGAGCTGCTGGTATATAGTGCCCTCCTTTATTCCGGAAGAATTTTAAAATGGCATTTGCTGATTTATGTCCAATATCGGCTGCATAATCAAAGTGAGGTTTCCTAGATCCAGTGGCATGCATGACTACCCCTAGGTATTTAAAGCTAGTCACTTGTTCTATTCTGTGCCCATTTATATTCCATGTGCGAAGTTTCGGCCTTTTGGCGAAGGTCATTATGTTTGTTTTTTGATAATTTATTTCAAGCTGATTATTAAAACAATATTGGGCCAAGGTTGTCAAAGCTCTGTTGAGACTTATAGACGTCCTAGAAAGTATGACCGCATCGTCTGCATAAAGCAGCAGGGCAATATTTCAGTCCCCTAATTTAGGAGGGTAAAAGTCTGGGTGATTTAGGCATCTTACCATATCATTAATATAAAAGTTAAAAAGTAGTGGGGCCAAAATACAACCCTGTTTCACCCCCTTTTGTACTTTGATTGGTTTGGAAAGGGACCCAAATCTATTACATCTGACCTTCAAGGTCGTGTCCGAATATAGGGCACAAATTAAATAGAGAAGCCTGCTATCTATTGAGGCAGCTTCCAACTTCTCCCACAGTTTAGGCCTAGATATAGAATCAAAAGCAGCCTTTAAATCTATATAGGCGGCATACAATGATGTTATCTTATTAGTACTATATTTTTCAATCAGATGTTGAAGAATCAGGCATTGTTCAATTGTTCCTCTGCCCTCTCTGAAGCCAGCCTGCTCGTCCGCAATAAGATTTCTCTGGTCCAGCCATTCTTTAAGTTTTCCTTGCAGATGTCTAGCATAAAGCTTGCTAACTATATTCAGTAGACTAATAGGCCTGTAATTAGCAGGATCATTTTTCTTCCCTTTTTTAAAAATTGGAACTATAATAGCCAGACCCCAATCCTCTGGAATTCTCCCTGAATTATCAATATACGTAAAAAGTGAAGCTAAAATTGGGGTCCACCACTCAGCATTATTCTTTAATACTTCCTCTGAAATAAAATCCATCCCGGGAGCTTTCCCTTTTCTATGTTGTCCAATAAGATATTTGATTTCAGTCTCCGAGACTGGCAGCCACTCGGATAGGCCCTCAGTCATATGTGTCAACATCACATTATTAGGATCCTCATACATTTTCTGAAAATGGAATTCCCAAACCTCTGTTGAAATGTGGGAGTCTAGAATAGTAGATGATCTAGCTGTCTGATTAGATAATAATTGCCAGAAAAGGGAAGCGTTCTTCAGTTTGGCAGCTTCAATAAGACATTTCCACATGATTTTCATGTCCTGCTTCTTCTTAGCCGTCACCAGTCTCTTATACTGTTTTTTACTGGCAAGAAGATATTCAAGAGCCTTGGTGTTTACATTGTTATTGGTCTCAGATTTATATAGGTGATATGCTGCAGTGAGAGCTTTCTTAGCTTCGACACACTCTTTGTCGAACCATGTCTTGGATGGAATCACAACCCTTTTGATGTTAGAGTTAGGAGTGCAAATTAATAATGGTTGTAATTTTTGTATTAAATTTTTGTACAAAACCAATGGGACTTGTGAGGTATTAGGAGACATGAACGATAATCAAATTGTTTGTAAGTCATCCTCTGCTAATGTCTTTCTCACCCTTTGATCAAGTTGTGAGGTCCATCTGGCACGACAACTTACTTGTCCTGCTGGGACAATGCCAGGGACAAAATATGTCTCTGACCATATCTGAGTGGAAGATGTCTTCAACTGTAGACATAGAGGCAGGTGATCATTTTCTAGGTGCGGAAGCACCTTAAAGGACTCCACTGAATGTAGTAAGTTAATAGGAACTAACATATAGTCGATGGTACTTTTCCTAGACCGAGCCATAAATGTATATTCTCCTGGATAATCACTTTTAATAGCACCATTTAGGATGAATGGATTAAACTTGTTTGCAAACTTGGCTAAACAAAAGCCAGCATAGTTGGATCTTTTATCTTTGGAGAGGCGTTCAAGGGTGACATCGGATGTATTGGGAGCGTGGGATGGCAGATACTGGTGAAATTTAGAGAACAGAGTATGGTCATCAGGACCTAACCTTGCGCTAAAATCACCCCTGAGGAGAATCAAAACACTAGGGTATTCCAGAAGGAGATTATCAATGTACTGTTCTATATCTAACCACATTGCCTCAATTTCAGATCTTCTTTGTATTGGCAGGAAGTGTACATTAATAATTAATAAAGAGATAGTTGTTGTGGGTCTTCCGGGCTGTGTGGCCGTGTTCTGGAAGTTGTGGTTCCTAACTTCCAGAACACGGCCACACAGCCCGGAAGACCCACAACAACCATCGAACTCTGGCCGTGAAAGCCTTCAACAATACAATAAAGACATATTTCCCAAATCTAAGAGTATGGCCATTGCTATTTGATTAAGTGGCTTCAAGGATCTATGTCCCACTCTCAGAGTGGTGGATATAAAAATTCCCAGGCTGCCTTTCATCCGCCCTGGTCCTCTGCCAGCAGTTGCCTCCAGCTTGTACGAGTGATAACTATTGAGTACAAGGTCATCAGCTGTTGGGCCACTGTAATAATTTTTGCTTTAGCTGATTCCACTTGTTTCTGTGTAGTATTGATAATTGTATTAAGAGCTACAGGCTCCTCAGGCTCCGGTATTACATCTGGATTTTGTAATTCTTGGTTCTCATTAACAGTTTTCTGCCTACAACTAGATTGCTCTATCTTTTTGATGCATTCATATTGTTGTCCAGGGTGAAAGTTTTCTTCTTGCATTGTTTGAAATGTTAAATTTATTAGAGGCTTCGCTGTATGGCAAATTGCCATTAAAGCTCCTCTTAAGTCATCTAATTTCTTAAGTATATCAACTTGACTATTATCTGAAAGAACACTGAGTGTGTTAATTAGGTTTCCTTCTGAAGGATCAGGAGATAGCTGAGTTGTTGTCCCTTGAAAAGAATGTTTGCTATTACTGTTTCTTGGCATAATCTCCATTAATGAGGTGTCCTTGGATTTATCTGAGGGAGTGTTTCTACTATGAGTTGGATTTCTAGCACTCTCTTGGTTTTGCTGTAATATAAGGGAACTAACTTCCTCAGAATGAAACACTCAAATTGGAAATATTGAAAATGTATTCAAAAAAGGTTTCATCTTTAAAAGCATAGATATCAGAGAAAAATCAAAAGTCAACAAAATCCGTCTAAAGCTACCTCTAGCTGGTAGCCAGTCTACCTTTTGTAAATCCACAAAACGTTTCTCACATCGTAGTAACTGGCTTAATGATTGGGATATAGCTCTTTTCGTCTCCCATTTGCCTCTATTAATTCTATTAGTTTGTATTTGAAGGGCTATCTTATTGGGTTGTAAACATTTGCCCAGTACAGATTTTTTCCCCTTTTCATCTATTTCTATACAGTTATTTGTCATTTTCAAATCTTCTCTTTTAACTCCTAATAAGGGGTTAACTTCCGAGGCTGAAACTTCTCCTCCTCTGCTGCCCAGCTGCAATGAGCAATGTGAGTATAAGCCCTTAATTTTATCAGAGGCCTCAGTTTGATTTGAATTATTCTTAACGAGATCAGCAAAGGAGTCTTTTAAAGAGTCAACTTGAGTTTGATCATATTCAGTAAATCAAAAATTGAAAGAACTGTCTGTGCCATCAAAAGACTGTGTCTAGATTTAAATTCCAATGAGTTTTGGGCTTGCAAGCTTTTAGGATCCAAGAGGCCTTCCTTGTTTAATTGTTCTGCAGCTGTGCAAGCTGCAACAGCCTGTGGGGAAGGAATATTTTCTGTCAATGATGAAGTAAACTCCAGCAAGTGCTGACTTTCTAACTCAGCCTGGAAGTCCCATTCTAAGGAATCATTTCTATTCAATAGATAAGACGGGGAACCATAGTTTGCTGACGAAATTCGCTTACTTATAATAAATCTGTCCACCTTCTGTTGTTTCAGCGGTTTTGATGAGGGTTGCATTGCTGAGGGAGTCCTTTGTCTCTTCCTCCTTTTCCCCATATCAAAAGATATGTGGTCTAAGTAAAATATAAATAAGCAGAGGAGTCTCCGTCACAGGATAGCAAGCTATTTAAAATTGAATGGTGAATTTAAAATGTAGTAAGATAAGAATACAGGAACTTGTTAGAGGAGCTTGTTACCTCCTCCCTGATTATAAAAAATGTGATTCCACAGTGTCCAGGATAAGCTGGAATGCTTATTAGCTAGTAGCAATACTAGCATGAAAAGAGCCCAACCACTTTTTAGAACAAAAGCATCTTCACTGGGATGGATCTGAAGCCCATTCAGCAGTCTTTTTAGAACTACTGAAATGGAGTAGAGCTGCAAAGTTTGTGTACAGAAAAAGAATATTGTTTAAAAACAGAGCCCATGAGCATATTAGAGAGATCTAGGTTAATCTTTAGCCCACCCAAGCATAAAGAAACACATGCTTAGACATGGCAGGTATGAAAAGTAACTACAAAAGAGTCCTTACATTTATTCATTCCAGGTACAGCATTTTTGGTAGATAAATAATGTTCCATTTCTTCCTTGTTTCCCTAAACTTAATACCTCTTGCCCTGCTTGCTGCAAGAGATGCATGTGGAAAGGGGGAAAAATCTCCTAGGCCCATCCATGGCCTAGAATGGAGCAGCACACAGCCATGTGCTTGCTCCTGGTCCAAGGAGGAGAGAGAAAAAGAGAGAGGAAGTGGGAGTGGCCACAAACAGCTTCCTCAAAAGCATGGAGAGCTTGCATGCTAGAGCAGCCATCCATATGCTTTTGAGGCATGCTGGATTTGCCAGGATCTCCAACAGGATCCACCTATGCACAGTAAGTATAGGTGAATTCTAGCTATGATTTCTTTACAAACTCCCCTGCCTTAAATATGGGAGTTGGAATATAGGTTTCCTTTGAAATGGATATCAGTCCTTCCTAGTATTACAACCAATTAATTATCTTCCCAAGCAAAGCAACATCTGTGAGAAAAAGAAACTGGCACTAGTGGAAATAGGTCAAGAGAATTGTTAGCCTGCGAGGTAGTCCAGAAGCACAACCAGGGGTATTAGCTCTATCTTTATTGTAAGATAGAGCAAGTACTCCTTGTTGTGCTTTATTGTAAGGTTACATTAATAGAATCTTGCAAGACTGAAAGTATTTCTCCCCTCCTTTCCTAAAAAAACTAGGGAGGTTCCCTTCTGAAACATTTCCCACGCCATCCCTCCTTCTGCAGACTGAGACGTCTTTTACACGCCAGTTGTCCAGTCTGTGGTTCTCCTTCCTGCCTCCCAAGGTCATTCCCACAGACCATTACAGGAGCAATGAAACATCTGCAAGAAAACAAGGCTCAGAGAGCACCAAGGACTATATATATATGAGCCTTGTTGTTTTCTTGCAGACGTTTCATTGCCAGGCTAGGCAACATCTTCACTGCGAAAAGGGAGTGGGACTTGCTCTCTGTTTATATACCATGGTTTGTCCTGCTTGTGTTGGTGGAGGTGTTGTTCTCTCCTTAGTAGTTCCTTGATTGGGCTGTTGTTTGCTACTTGGTTGATTGACCGAGTTAATAGTTCCTTGATTAGGGTATATTGTGCTGTTTGATTGTTCCTCTGGTGCTAATCCTGGTGTTAATCTTTGCATATCTGGGTGTTCATTGTTGGGAAGGAGGTGTTCTGGTCTTCTGGCTTTTCTATTGTCTCTTATGAATGGTATGTAAATTTTGTTTACCTCTATGTGTCTGTTGATGGCTGCTTTGTCTGAGTGCCAAGCTTCTAGGAATTCTCTAGCGTTTTTGGATTTGGCTTGGTTTAAGATGCTCACAGTTTCCCAGTTGAAAGTATGGTTAAGTCTGTCCATGTGTTGTGAGATTAAGGAGTTTTCATCATGTCTTCTGACTGCTAGTTGGTGTTCATGGATGCATTCTGCTAGTCTTCTGCCGGTCTGTCCTACATAGTGGCTGTTACAGTCCTTGCACTGTATGTTGTAGATAACTCCTGTTTTTTCTTCTTGGGCTACTTGGTCTTTTGGGTTACGTACGATGTTCTGAAGGGGTTTGGTTGGTTTGTGTGCTACAGTGATGCTGTATGTATTATAATGTATGTATAAATGTAAGTAAAACGCAGGTCTCTTATCTTGCAAACAAGAAGACAAGATGCACAAGGGAAATGGAGAAGGGTGAGGGGAAAAAAACATCTTGAAGAGGCCAGAACAAAAGAGTGGGTGGTTAACAAAGCACTTACCTAAAGTTGGAGTTAGGAGAAATTGCCCAATAGTGTATTGCCTGCGATAGAGCAGCAATGCTGGCCAGGGATTATGAGAACTGAAATCCATCCCATCGGGTAGACACCATGTTGGGGAAGGCTGGCATATAGAATTCAAATAATCCCAATGATTTTGCTAATGAACACCCAAGAGTAGGGCCAGAGCTTGAAAGGGGAGAGGCATGCTGGCCTTCTTTTGTTGGTGTTCTCATTGGATGGTGATGGCACACAATGAAAGAACAAGCACAAGCATAAATACAACCTACATAGCAGAGGGCCAGGCTGTTTGTGGGACTGCCTGTCTCCCACAGTCTTAGCTTGCTCCACCACATCCAGTAGACGGGGCATGCTCTGGGTCCCTTCTAACAAACAATATCTTGTTGGAACCCGGAGTTGTGCCTTCTCAGGGGCAGCACCTGTTCTATGGAGCAGCATTCCCCCAGAGAGTTGGATGGCCCCAACCCTGTTAGCCTTTGGCAAGGCACCAAAGACCTGGCTGTTTCTACAGGCGTTTGAGTCAGAAGGCTAGATGGGCTCTGCTGATGTTGATGAGGTATAGTGTGGGGTTTTTTTTGGCGAGTTGGGGTTATTGTTTTATCCTTGGGTACCAGGGGTTATTTGTCATGGTTTTGTGTTTCTAATCCTTGTGCACCACCCAGAATCACCTGAGATGGTCAGCCATATAAATCGTATATATATAATAAATAAATAAATAATAATAATATAATAACAACAACAACAACAACAACCAAGGTACCTTAAGGGCATGGCAACTAGCCACAGACAGTGTTGGTTGCCTGAAAGGAGGTAGTGATGCACCTAGGCCACAAGGCAGTTGGTCTACGATTTTACAAATTAGAGGAGATGAATATGGCCATAACATTTAAAAAGGACCCTGAAGGAGTCAGGTGTTTGTGTGTGTGTGTGTGTGTGAGTGTGTGTGTGTGTGTGTGAGAGAGAGAGAGAGAGAGAGAAAGGGGGCGACATTTACTGAACGGAGCAAAAGAAAGTCTAGAAGCAACAGAGGGATCTCTCCCTGTCTCTGATGAGCAAAGCTTTTCATGTGCCAGAGAAATCTAATCGTCCCCAGGGCTGTGCAGCCAACTGCTCCCTAGGTTGCTGTTAGTGACACAGGAAAGCTGTGCCTCTAAGAGCATCTCATCTCGTGTCCTCTCTCTCCCTGCATCATCGCCTCCTCCCCTCCCGTTCCCGCTGTAAAATGCTGGCCCTCGATCTTCTACTGCATTCTGGCATCTACCGGGCTCTACCTTTGCGCTGTGATTCTGCAAAATCAGGCCCAGAAAAAGCCTTTTTTTTAAAAAAAGTTAGCGCCGTTCTTCCTTCCTCTCTATTTCTTCTTTGGCTGAGCCTGCTTTCCTCAGCATCGTTCCCCCCCCTCCCCCGTTCAAAAGCTGGGCAATGGTATCGCCCCGGCTCTATCAGATGGGACATACGCTCTAGATGCTGCTGGAACGTACGAGCATCCTCGCAGGCTGCGACAGAGGCAGAAGCGGCGCCCGGGCGAGCAAACCCTATCCCAGCCGGCTGCTAAAAGACGCGACTGAAGCCGCTCGCCTCGATCCCTCCTCTCTGAAGGGGCATTATCCCGAGCGGAGGAGCGTCACTTAACAGGAAAAGATGACGCAGGGGAAGGTAGGTTCAGGCTAGAGCAGGACATCGTGCGCTTCACTCATGGTGCCGAATGACCTCCATAGTCTATTTATCAATTTAGCATTGCCCTCTCGTCCCAACGGTTGAAACAGCGAGGCAGCTATCTGCGTCTCTGGATGCTCAGCGTGAGATTGCTCTTAATAGAGCCTCGATGGAAACGAGATTTTTATTATTCAATCAATACAGGGCTGATCCCCCTGGCCCCCTACACTCCCACCAAGATTAGTTTTCTTACCCGAATCTGGAATATTCATAAACCGTAAATCATCTTTATTTCCCCAGGCGGGGGAGGCGGGAGTGAGTGGGTTCTGAATCCGTAGGAGATGCAATTCCCCCCTGCCTGCTTTGGTTCCCCCCAATACTAAGAAATCAGTTGCCATGGCAACGCAGCAATAGCATCGAATTGAATGTCCCTTTAGCCCTTGATAGGTTTCAGGACCCCTGGATGGCAGACTCTCATATAAATGATGCATTTTATAATGGTGTAAATCCTGTTGGTTGTAGGGTTTGATATGTGCTCCTTAATTTGGAGTCCCAGCTTTGTCTCTTGTGGTGCCACTAGGACCGGGCATCAGGACCTAAATCCAGAACCTGTAACTCAGGCAGAGGCACAAATGTTCATCCAGAGAGCTGCAAGTCATGGGTGTAGCAACAAACATCCATTTTTGGACTGATATAGCTATGCCGGATTCTTTGTTTCTTTTTCTTTTAAAATCTTTTAAAGTCCTGGGGCTAGATATATACAGGGTTGCCGATGTTCGTGTCAATGTACTGTTTTCGTCTTTTAAAAAAGGGAGGCTGTATGCTTCCGAAGAACATACGTGCCTGCCCAAAAGGTGTCTTCTGTAAGAACATAAAGTCTAGAACATAACATTACTTAGCATCATATTATGCAACTCTGGCTTGGAGAACAGAATGTGGCTGGGGGGTGCTGAAATTATGAACTCAGATTGCACTTCTCTGGCTACTCAGTGGCATTTAGGACAGGTATGAAATGATAAAGTGTGTTCACCGAAGAACAGCAGGTCATTGTGGTTAGACAGCTTTTTGGCAACAATTCCTATCAACTGTTCTCCTCAACCCCCACCTTCCAAGTCTCCTTTCAGCCACTTGAGACCCTCCAGATGTCCTGGAACTACGATCACCAAAGGCTATGCTGACTGGGAATTCTGGGTATTGTAATCTGGTGAGCACTGGGGGGGGGGTGTCCAAAAGCTTATCCCTTTGAATTAGGTCATCTCTGTCTCAACAGCACCACACTGACGCAGTTCTAGGATATCCTCTTTTGCATTTCTGATTCGCTCTATATTGGTGAATATCTACTGATTGCCTCAGCTTGTTCAGTTGCAATGTGTTTAATTATTATAAATCTGTACAGAATTTGTCATTTCACTGCGGCAATTGGCTACAAGGAGGCTTTGTTCAATCAAAATAGCCTTCATTTTATTTGTTCTGTCTTTATGCGGCTGCTAAGTGGTGGATGATAGTGACTTAACCGAAACTGAATGACAAGGTTACAAATTTAGGCAGGCTGACTAGGATTGAAGTCAGATTGAGGTTAACAGGGCCTTTAATTTGAATCAGTTGTCAAGATGGAGATGTCAAGGAATACTGTCTATATTTTGATAAATCTTAACTGTGAAATATTAAGGGGATGTGACATTCCTATCCAAGAATCTTTTTTGGAATGGCTAAAGAATCAGGGAATTTGTGCCCTTCTCCCCAGGTTTTGCTCAGCTGCAACTCCTAGCATCTAAACTGGGAATTGTTCAATTACATCCAGAGAGCCACCGTTTTCCCTTCATAGGCCAAATTCAGGCACATTCTGAAATTCTCTTGGTTTCTGTTGGCTTTCTGCAAGGAGGAATAGAAGAAAAAACTCATATGACTTTATGGCAACAGAAAGTTAGATTTTGCCAAATCTGTTAAGTCCCTCATAGAAATACTAAGAGCAATCTAGGAAATTTAAATATGAACACTCTCACAAATTAAATGAAAAATGTCAACAGCAGTGACCTGCTGTTAAAATAATAGTACAATAGGTGCTTGGGAGCTTATCTCTTCACAAAACAGTTGCCTTGAGAGATATAAATCTGCAAAGCAGCCATTTTCGAGAATATCAGATACCCCCTCTAGCTCCCTATCCCAACTACTCTTGCAGGATCTTCCGCACTACCCCTTCTTACCTTTGTTCTCTTTCTGGGCTGAAGACATATTTCCAGAGAAAGCCCTGGACTGCAGTCTCCCATCATTTTGTTTCCTAAGGCAGTGTCTATGGTCTAGAGCTATGCTGGCTGGGGAATTCTGGGACTTGAAGTCCACACATCTTCAAGCTGCCAAGGTTGAGAAACCCTGCTCTAAATCAGGGTTTCTCAACCAGGGTTCCGTGGAACCCTAGGGTTCCGCAAGAGGTCACTAGGGGTTCCCTGGGAGATCATGATTTATTTTAAAAAAATTATTTCAAATTCGGGCAGCTTCACATTAAAGATGTAAATTTCATTCTTTATTTTTAGCTTAAGGGTAGAGGGTTGGGGTTTTTTTTTTTTTGGAAATTAAGATGATCTTGGAGGCTGACATTTTTCTTTGAAGCATGGCAGATTCATAGCTACCAGTGGATAAGCCAGTTGTGAAAATTAAAACATACAAAAATTTGGAGGATCGGCTTATCTGTGGGTGGTGCGTTTTTCATGGTATTTTGGTTAAAAATTCGAGGGTCAGCTTATCTAACAGATGGGCTTATCCACGAGTATATATGGTATATTTGAATATAATTTTAGACATTGACCTACTTAAAAGAAGTATCCATGGATACTTTGACACTTTGCACATTATTTGGAGACTCATTTCTACCAGATCCTCCCTTCCTTTAATAAAAGCTTCTGGAGCTCCTTGAAGAAAGGCATGATATAAATCTAACAAATAAAATAAATAAATCCCAGTTTCTTGATACATGTGCCTTTTTTCAGTTCCCATTGGCTAACACAAAGGTTCTTGAAATAATTGACAAGCAACCTTATGAAAAGTTTTGTTTCCAAAAAGTGTATGTGCAGCGTAGCAGTGAGAGGGAAGCTAAATATGTATGTTTGGTTTCAATCAGTACCTATTCATAATGACGTGTGGATAGCAATATGTGAAATAATGTATTTACTTCGAAGGAAATCAAGTTTTCTCTAAATAAGTTATCTTTAAATGGGACAGTCATTCCAGATTATCTGAGAGATGGAAACAGGGTTGTTGTTTCAGTTTAATTTTCTCTTTTGGAGGTATCTTACATTTAGGCTTGTTTTCTTTTTTGGTAAATATAATAGCTCTTCCTATATGAAAGCTAGACATCCAGTTCAGACTTGGGAGGCCTTTTGCTTGAGATCCAGACATATGGTAGCTGCTGTACATTATGAATAATTTTGTGCATTACTACCCCATTTGATGTGAGATATTTTCAATAGAGCAGAGGATTAAAAAAAATCAAACAGTAACTGAGTAAAACGAAACAAAAATGGAGATTGCTGAGAAAGAGAACCTAGGACTTGTCACGCAGGAGACGTTCCCCAGTGTTATAGCTCCAAAAGCAAACAGCTTGAGTAGCCCTGGCCAGGAAAGCGGGAGCATCATTGAACACCAAATAAAGATAATTTAATAATATATTGAGAGCCAGTCTGGTCTAGTGGTTAAGGCAACGGGCTAGAAACTGGGAGACTGGGAGTTCTAGTCGCACCTTAGGCATGAAAGCCGGCTGGGTGACCTTGGGCCAGTCCCTCTCTCTCAGCCTAGTCCAGGCAGTCCCCGAGGATAGGACATGATTGAACAGCTAAATAAATAAATCATCAGACATTCCTGAAGAATTCAGTAAGGTTAGGCATTTGCCCCATTCCCAAGACAAGACACAGGCTCATTATTGCAAACCTCCATGAGTTGCAAAATGTGGATGTATGCAAATGTGATCAGTCAATCAATTGACCAAAGAGCATGATCATTCTCAATGGGCAGGGAAAACCTGAGGAGGTCAGAGAAGCAGGGTGAAAGGCTTCTGACCATGCATCCCCCCACATTTATTCCAGGCTGAGAGGTTTGCAGAGAACTCACCCACACATATGCCCCGAACCCTGGAACTGGGTCTACTTTTGATTCTCTTCTCCATCTCTCCCCATGTAAAATTTACAAGAAGGATGATCGTTCTTTTTCTTTTTTTTAATCTATTTTTTCTTTCCATTTTGCAGCTCTCTGTGAATAACAAGCCTGCAAATTCTGAAGGGCAGCAGGGAAATGCCGAAATAAAGCAGCCCACTGCCCCAGCAGTACCACCAACCTATGAAGAGGCAACTTCGGCCGAAGGGATGAAAGCAGGGGCATTTTCTCCCCCTCTGAATGTTCCTCTCCATCCCACTTGGGCATATGTGGATCCCAGTGAGTTGTCAGATTAAAAACAAAAAAAAATTCAATTGGTTTTGAAATTTAGCAACTTCTTGTCCTATGTCAGTCTGTTGGGTTTGTAGTAGATCTGAAATTCAGGTCAGAAAGCTTTTCTCTGCCTCACAAATCACACCCCATTACCCTTTGCTTGCAGGAGAACCAGATATCTTTTCCTCTGCAGGAAAACAGGAGAGAGATGGGCAGGGATAAATTTAAATAATAAACAAACAAACAAACAAACAAACAAACAATAACAGAACCAGTGTGGAACAGAAGTGTGAACATTACGAGTAGTGTTTCTCAACCTTGGGAACTTTAAGATGTGTGGACTTCAACTTTCAGAATTGCCCAGCCAGCTATGCTGGCTGGGGAATTCTGGGAGTTGAAGTCCACACATCTTTAAGTTGCTGAGGTTGAGAAACGCTGATTAGGAGTGTCCAAAGGGGAGGTCAAAAATGGGATGTGATTTAAGCCCTGACCATTTGGATATATATGTGCAATGTTGATGCCTGTACAAAAGGGATATGGCTTCATAAGAGGTCATGACTGCCATCTTGACTATTCTGAAATACCCTCCCCTTCCCCCCCCCCCCCCGGAGAGTCCTGCTTAAGATGCTAGACTTGGAATAAGGGACCTATCTTCAGCCATGAAAGCTCTTTCAGGCTGTGGGCCTGGTCACCAGGGCTGCGTACAAGCTCCAAAAATGATTTGGAAAAAGTGTTTTGGACTCAGCCGATGATGTTCATTAAAACAACCTGCCTTTTTCTAGGCTTCTGAGTGTGATCTCAACATAGAAAACGACAATCTCAGAATATGTCTATGAAGGTTCTCAGTCATCCAGGTGGAATTGTCTGTAGCTTGAATCATGTCAACTGGATTTCTATTTTCTCAGTGGAAACGTTTCGCTCTTTATCCAAGGAGCTTCTTCAGTCTGAGCAAAGTTGGTAAGGGAATCCTAAATATGTTTCTAGGTAGCTGTGTGACCTTACACCTGGGGCTAGGTCATGGTTATATTGAGATGTTATTTTAAGTCCTTTTATTATCTAAAGGAGGATCGTTAAGATCACCATGCTGCTGTTGAGCTTGTGAAATGGTCTTAATCTTCCTAGGCACAGAAGACAGAGCCGGGAGAAAGATGGGAGAAAGATTGTGCCTGAGGCCCCCACCTCTATTCAAGGAAGGATTTTCCAAGTTGGCATAAATGGATTCCTTGACCCCTCTCTCAAACCACCTATCTTCTCTGTCTAAAATGTGAACATTAATGTCCTCAAATGAGTGTCCTTTTTCCTTTAAATGAAGATAAACTGCTGACTCTGGTCCTGTGGTGTTACTTCTCCTGTAACAGGAGGGAGGATGGGAGGATGGCCCAACACAGGAGAAGTAACACCACAGGACCAGAGTCAGCAGTTTATCTTCATTTAAAGGAAAAAGGACACTCATTTGAGGACATTAATGTTCACATTTTAGACAGAGAAGATAGGTGGTTTGAGAGAGGGGTCAAGGAATCCATTTATGTCAACTTGGAAAATCCTTCCTTGAATAGAGGTGGGGGCCTCAGGCACAATCTTTCCCCCATCTTTCTCCCGGCTCTGTCTTCTGTGCCTAGGAAGATTAAGACCATTTCACAAGCTCAACAGCAGCATGGTGATCTTAACGATCCTCCTTTAGATAATAAAAGGACTTAAAATAACATCTCAATATAACCATGACCTAGCCCCAGGTGTAAGGTCACACAGCTACCTAGAAACATATTTAGGATTCCCTTACCAACTTTGCTCAGACTGAAGAAGCTCCTTGGATAAGGAGCGAAACGTTTCCACTGAGAAAATAGAAATCCAGTTGACATGATTCAAGCTACAGACAATCTCAGAAGGTTCCTGCATTCCACCAGTCAGACTTTTAGTAAGAGAGATCTGAAGAAGGTGAAAAAAGGCATGCTTGAACATGAATGGTGATAGATAAACAGGGAGGCAGTTGGCTTGAGGTCCCAGACAGAGGAGGCCCTACCTTGTCCCACTCCTTGCTTCATGACTCACAGGGCCTTAATGGAAGCTGCAGTGGAGGAAAGGAAGGAGGAGTGAAGACTGTACCACCACCTTCTCTGCTGCCATTATAAGCTATCGCCTGAGCAGCAGCAGCAGCAGCAGCAACAGCAGCTCCTCACCTAGCCCTCTCTCCCTCTTCTCCTTAGTTGGATCACCTGGAAACTGGGCAAGGAGGGGCTGGATCATATGGTAGAAGCAGAGTGCCCAGAAACCCCCGAAGCTTCCTTGATGCTCACTTCTTGCTCTCTTCTCTTTCTGGCTTGAGGAGGAACAAATGGAGAGAGAAAGACCTCTAGGTGGTCAACTGGAGGTGGTCTTCTAAAGGAGGGGGGCATGAAGGATGGATACCTGTGCAGCTGCATTCTGAATAGAAGGGGGAGAAGAGGTTCCCCTGAATCAAATAGCCAGGCAGAGGGGAAAAGGGATACTTTGTGTGGTGACCCAGGAGGTGAGGGAAGACCCTTGCAGGGGAAGAAGTGGCTGCAGGAGCTTCTTTCTTTCTTTCTTTACTTATTTATTTTTCAACTTTTGCCACTGCCCATCTCCCCCCATTCTTTCTCTTTGTCCTCAATTGCTGTAGCTTGGAGGGAGGGCTTGGTGCCCAAGGCCTCTTACCAGCTTCCTCCAAATCACCACCAAGATGTGAATGTGGAGTTCCAGGCTTGCTTGGGGGTTCCCATCCGAGACGGCCTGGGTTGAGCAGCAAATTTATTTATGTATTTATTTTATATCCTGCCTTTATTATTTTTATAAATAACTGAAGGCGGCAAACATACCTAATACTCCTTCCTCCTCCTATTTTCCCCACAACAGCAACCCTGTGAGGTGAGTTGGGCTGAGAGAGAGGGACTGGCCCAAAGTCACCCAGCCGGCTTCCATGCCTAAGGTGGGACTAGAACTCTCAGTCTCCTGGTTTCCTATTGGCTCCTTCCCAGGGCTGAGAGGGAGGGACTGGCCCAAGGTCACCCAGCCGGCTTTCATGCCTCAGGCGGGACTAGAACTCTCAGTCTCCTGGTTTCCCATTGGCTCCTTCCTAGGGCTGAGAGACAGCGATTGGCCCAAGGTCACCCAGCCAGCTTTCATGCCTAAGGCAGGACTAGAACCCTCAGTCTCCTGGTTTCTAGCCCGTTGCCTTAACCACTAGACCAGGGCTTTCCAAAGTGCCGCCGCTGGCGATACATGAGCGGCGGCGGTGCACACGTGCACTGTGGTGCGGGGGGGCGTGCGGCGGCGCGCGCGTGCACGGTGGCGGCGCGGGGGGTGCACATGCACGGTGGTGCGGGGGGGCGTGCGGCGGCACGCGCGTGCATGGTGGTGGCGCGGGGGGGGCGTGCGGCGGCGTGTGTGTGCATGGTGGCAGCGGCTGCCGCTGCCGCCACTGTGCATCCGCGCGCCACCGCTTCCGGGTGGTGTGGCGACACACCACGCTGTGTGTGGCGACACACTTTTGTGTCGCGACACAGTTTGGAAAGCTCTGCACTAGACCAAACTGGCTCTCCAAATCAAATCAAATCAAAATTTTAAAAAAAATCAAATCAAAGGAAGCCAGAAAAGTTTCATGGAGTTGCCATGGAATACCAGAAACAGTGATGCCGAAGCATTTCTGAAGAAGTCATCTTATTGTCCCAGATGTTTTTAGCTCATTATATATTGAATAATATATAGAGACAGTGCAAGAGCTTTTATAACTTTCCATAGTGCTATATGATGTATCTTTCTTGCTGATTAGGAAAATACTGGATCAGCACATTTATACTGGAAAAACATTGCCCAAATGCTTCTGTTTATTTTATCAGTATTCCATAAGGAGCACCATAATTACTTACCTAGATGACAAAGCAGTAAATACAGATTGTGGACTGTTGCAGATATAGTATTTTCAATCCCCTAACCATAGTTAAGGAAGAGTGAGCATCCTATATATTTCTTTCCCTCCACATTTTTCCCCACTTGCATTAGAGTATACTACAGCTTTGCCATTTTTACAGAACACAACTGTGTAACACAAACCATGGTTAGCATAACCATGACTGGAAAAATAATATTGTAATTAAGATTAGTTTCCCCAAAATATGCTAGGATAATATCTGAAAGGGATATAGGTGTACAGAGAGAAACTCCCCATCTCCTAACTATGGTTAGAAAACTGTGTAGCCTTGGTGGCATAGAACATTAACCTTGATTTATTGGTTGGTTTATTTTTGGTTGAACAGAATATGCAAACCTTATCATGGCCTGGCATTATATGTGAATCCAGCCATTGTGGTTGCTTAATAAAAAAAAAAAAAAGCTTAGCAACGGATGTTGCCATGTCAGTGGCTATTATTTGGCTTGTAGGAACCAGCTAATATTATTTTTTTTTGAAGATGGAAGGTGGCTCATCAGAAAAATATTGAGAAGATCAGGGGGTGAATGGGGCAGTGGGAAGATACTAAGAAGATGGGGGTGGGTGGTCAAGAAGACACTGGGAAGAAGCAATGTGGGCTGGAAGACACTAGAAAGATTGGGGAAGGGTACATCCAAAGCATGTTTTGCCTATTTTAGATAACACCCCTGAGTCAAAACTGACTAGGCAGAAAAATTGAGCCCCAGAAAATCATGACAACAGTGAATGGGAGACCCCACCAGTCCCTTGAAGATTCCAGTCCTATGCCATCACAATGCAGTGACTTGGAGGGCAAGGCAGCTTCGCAGAAAGTCTGTTCTCCCATTGCTCTTCATTGTTTTTTACTGCTAGAGCCATCCAATGGAGAAGTTTTTCCTGCGTAAAAACAAGACAAAGTTGGAATCCCTACAGAAATACAGTAAATGCAACTGATCAATCAATTAATTCTTAGCTTAGCTATTACTATACAAATGGGCATTTGGAAAGTGGATTTAAGGTAATACCAAAATGGAGCTGTTGCCAAAAGGCCAAAATTATTGACCATTACCCCAATGGCAAGTTGTGGTGCTTGATTGTCTTAGCTCTTTATGAGAGCAATCTAATTTAATCAATAACCATTTCATAGGATATTGATATTGAAATCTTACAATAATAGTAGAATTTACTGGCAAACCTGGGGTTATCATTACATTTTAGGCAATAACAGATAAATCAGAATTATTCTCCCCATACCCAGTTGTTCCCATGTCTAGTAACAGTTATATAAAGTGTACCATAACAAGTAGAGGGTGTGAATATTCAATCTGAGATTTGATTGAAAGGTAATTTGATCAAATCACCAAAATGTATCAGATTTTTGAATAGAATAAATATTCCAAATTAAATTGGATATCTCAAACCAAATAACTTAGCTGCTTTTTGTGCCTACCCAGAAACATTTTTTTTTCCTGAATGAATTCAAACATCTGAATCAAGTCCATTTTATGTCAATTCAGACATCCAAATCAGGTCAGTTTTCTGAGTTGAATTGGAACTCTGAATCATATCGTCAATCTGAATTAAACTGGTAATACAGTTTTTCTTAATGTATAATTACTCTAACAACAAACATGTCTATGGAGTTCACTCAGAGATTCAGGAAAGGTCCTATTTCTTCCATGCTGCCCATCTACCAGCCAATTTAGTCATTAAATTCATCTAAAAATTATAGTTCTCATAATGATGAAAGGCCCAATATTTGTGGTACGATACAAGAAGAGGGTGTGACCTCCATGGTCTTTACTCATAATATACCCCACCCCAGATGATGATGCCACCAAAGAATTGAGAGTTACAACTTGGCTGATGATCTTGATATTCAGATCAGACTTAATCTGTTCCGTTTCATTGTTTATGTTAGTATGCCAGTATTCTAATACTTTATAGTAGGTTTTGTTTTTTTCTTTTTACCAAGTTTTTTTAAATATGTCTATACATAGCTACAACAGAAAAATCCACATTTCATCTATAATGTTCTCTAAGATGTGGAGATTTCATATGCACATGTTTTATCAACATACATACCTGTTAATGCACTTCCTATCCAAGAAACCATTTTAATGCATTTTTACCGGTAGTAATTGTGCAATTTTCTCTGGCTTAAGCTCCCCTACCTCTGTTTTTATGTAATTCCTCCTGTTTACCTGCAACTTTTCTGAAATCTAGTTCTTTTGGGGACACATCTCTCACCAGCAACTTTCTGTGCCTGTATGTCTGTATGTATTTCTGACCAGCAAAAGGCAGGTGTGCCAGATTAAATGCTGGAACAAAGGCAACAGTGAACCACCCACTCAAAGCTGCTTCACAAAAGAACACGCTCCCCTTCACTTTCAAGGCTAAGCAAAGTGACTGTGTTCCTTTCCTTCATGCTGCTCTGAGGCGTCCCCCATGGCTTCTACTGGCACTTGGAATTATTGGGGGTGGGAATGGGGGGAGGTTCTGCGCATGTGTGCATTACACAGGCTTCTGCCGATAGGTTACTTGAAACTTTGCATAGATCGATAATAGATAGGGAAAATTTATTTTTGCAATTGCTGGAGAAGTCAGCAAGGTAATACGTAGTTCCTAATCGAGGCAAATTGCAATGTCTTTTCATCTTAATGAGGTGTGTTATGTGACTTTCCTAGCTCAAAGTGCCTCACTGTGACAAATGACAGCCATCTTGCCAAAACCTAATGATGGCTGCCAATATTGGTCTCATGGAAGAATCTGTTCTGTCAGACCTTCTCGGTCCACTCTCACAGGAATTCTTGCTGGTTTGTTTTACATCATAAAAAGTAAAGTCACCTCTTGACTCCTGATGATTTATAGGGATGTGGCTAGTGAAGGAACATTGCTGTTAGGGAACTGGCTAACTGAAACATTTTGATTAGGATACACAGTGGGACAAATGATTTACGCAGGTGAATTACTTGATCTTTTCATAACAACTTTCTCATGCTTCACACAGGTGGATCTGTGAATAGATTCTCCTGACCCTTCCACTGTCCTGATTATGTCTCTTTGGTGGCCTTTTTTGGTCCCTTAATGACTCACACAATAAGTAACAAACCTCTACCTTTGAAGGGACCTGTAGAGATCTTCTGTTTCAATATTCCACACATTCTCGATTAGTCACTGCAGGTTAAGGGCCTAGCCTGCTTCCAACCTGGCCCTCATGCTCATTCTGATCCCAATAACGCAGCCCTTTGTTACATGCATGAATTATGTTCCACCATGTAAGCCAATGCGGAGGAAGAATTTGGATGGGAAGGGAGGTTCTGGCAGCGTAGAAGTTCTTCTGTCTGCCATATGTAGAGGAATGTCAGATGTGTACGGGAAGAATTCTAAGTGAGGTTTTGTATTGAAAGTCTGAGTCTCTTGTTTGGATGGGTCTGTGCTGAAAGTCAACATATCCTGTTTATGGATTTTGTGAGGGTGGGTGGACATTTAATACCCCTGAAATTGGGGAAAAAATGAAGGTTGTGGTCCTGATTTCCCTCCTCCAACTGACAACTTTTTAAAAAAATGAGGCCTGTGAAACGCTGCTTGCACAATGTCCCTAGAATTATATTTTATAATTCTATAATATTATAATATTATAGATATTATGAGTGGCTGGGTGGAAGGAGACATTGGCTAGTGCAAGTGTCACACAATTGAATAGCCTTCCCCAATCTGGGGTTCTCCAGATTCGTTGGGACTGTAACTCCCGGAATTCCAAGGCAGCATGGAAAAAGGTTTGGAATTCTGGGAATAGCAGTCCCAATACATCTCAGCGTGCCAGGCTGGGGAAGAATGCCGCTGCTGCTGCTGCTGCTCCTGCGGCTTTTCAAAATAATGGCAAAGCTTCACCTTTTCTCTAAGTTCAATAGTGGTGGAAGGGGACAAAGAACTGCCTCTCTTCACTACAATAAGCATTGTAACTATTAGGAAACTTCTGCTCAAATCCCAAACTTTCAGTGAAATGCTGATGGCCTAGCAAGCACATAGAGGGATGCCTGCAGTCAATGGCCAATAATTTTCTACAGTCACCATATAGCCTTTTATTGGCCAGCATATAGCAATCTGAGGGCAATGGTGGCTCTAATCTAGCTGCCAATAATGGGTGCTCAAGGCCAAACATGTATTTGGTGCCCAACTCCACACACAAAAAAATAATGGTATTTTTATTTGATTTTTTTTTCCTGTGAATTTTGGGAGCCAAAACCTCCCACCTTAACTTGGCACCCAAGGTGAGCCCCTAGTTTACTTAGATGGATGGGGAAATTCTGGGAGTTGGGGGAAATCATTTCAAGATCCAGACACTAGAAAAAGATGTCTTGTACCCTAAAGCAGAACGTCTGGCTGTCAGTTCCAAGTGGTGGAGGTCAAAAAATAATACAGAAAAAAGAAAGCCAAATTGCTGAGTTTTCCTGGTATCCCAAAGACTTGCTGCTTGAGTTGGGCTGCCCAACCCTTCTAAGGCGATGGCTGGCTTGGTGTTTATTTTGCGACAGAGCGTTGCATTCAGAATAATAAAGCACCCCCTTGAAACTGCTACGTGAAGCAATGGGACCCCCTTGCTTTGAAGAGGGAAGCAAAGTGGCCATATTGTTTAGCCTCCCTGTGCTTCAGAGCCCCGTTTAGCCTTCTCTCACAGAGCTTGCATTGCAGGAGAAGGCAGAGAGCAGATCTTTTGAGGAGTGCCAGCAGAAGGAACCGAGAGAAGTGCCTCCAGGCTGAGCAGCTTCAGTATATGCTACACGCTTGCCCATAGGGTGCTATTGGCAAATTATCCCAAGAGCACTTACCACTTGGAAGGGATGGTTTAGAATTAATAGGTCCCCGAGCTCCTTATCTGCAGCTCCCTTGTGACATTTAAACCTTGATCGTCCGTATCCTTGTGGATCAAATAAAGTTGGTCAAGAATTTGAGCAAATTTACTGAAATATTGCATCATGAGCATCATTATCTGTTGACCATTGTGGTATTAATGAACCGCAGGGAAGGGAAGGAGCCAAAAATTCTTTTAGTCCAAGAGAGAGAACTAAAATGGCTCAGCTTATGCAATCAAGCTACCAATGGACGGCCTAGAGCAGTGTTTTTCAACCTTGGCAACTTTAAGACGTGTGGACTTCAACTCCCAGAATTCCCCAGCCAGCCATGCTGGCCTGGAGGGTAGTCATAATGTGGTAGAGACGTCCTGAATATTGTTACAATTTTAGCTTGCAGGTTGCGTATTTGTATTTAACATCCTTCCACATACAAAATAGCATAGTGGGGGAAAGGCTGGGCTAGAGCCTTCTCTTTTGCTTGCAAGATTTTCATGGCATGTGATTCTGACACTGGGTAAACAAACCTTCTCTTGCCCAGTGCTCTGGGAGCCTCTGCGGGGTTTCTTTACTGAACAGTCATCCAAATGGGCAGTTTCGCTCAGGAGATGAAAGATACGCAGAAACTTGGAGATCCTGGTGGCACAGTCACAGGAGTGAGGAAGTTCAGGGAAATCGATGGGAAACATGCCAGGTGACCAGAGTTGCTGGTCACCCAGGGAATTAATCTCTTAGAACCATCAGGAGCTCCAGGGCTTGAGATGGGAAGCTCTGGAGATAAGATTTCTGAGCCGTAGGCTTCAGATGCAAAAAGAGAATAGAAGTATAGGCAATCAGCAAATATCAGGTAATCCAAAGCTACTTTGTCAGTCAACTTTGATGTAAATACTGGCTTTCTACATTCCCCTAATCAATGCCTTTGCAGCAACAAATTGGATTGTTGTACACCGCCCAGAGTCACTTTTCGTGAGAAGGTCGGCCATATAAATGTGATTAATAAAATAAAATGAATAAATAAATTAAATAATTTCAGGCTCTGGACCTAACGATATTGTGGTAGCTCCTCTCTTTAGCAGGTACTGTGCTAGTTCACCCATTTGGGATCCTCTCACTCATTCTGCTGAGGGTGTCCCAGATTCCTACCTAAAGAGTTGTCCTTCAGACTTTTATTAATCTCAGTAATGTTTAGCAGCAAGATGGGGTGAGTCTAGGTGCCCATAGCAATGGTTTGGTCACTAACATAGCATATATAGCAGCAAATGAAATCCTTTGAGAAAACTTTTACATTTGCTAAAAGATGCTCTATCAGGGAATATAACTCCCAATCTCTTCCTTGTGATAACCAATCCTGATACCAGAGAAGAAAGGGAATGGCAGTTAACAAGTTGAAGGTTAAAGTTAAACATGAGTATTGTTGGAGCATGGATAGTTTAGGGCTATAGCTTATTTAAGATGGAACTTTAAAAAAGGTTCCCCCTGCACATTTGTGCAGTCGTGTCCGACTCTAGGGGCTGGTGCTCATCTCCGTTTGTTAGCTGAAGAGCCAGCATTGTCCGAAGACGCTTCCACGGTCATGTGGCCGCATGACGCGCGCGGAACGCTGTTACCTACCCACCAAAGTGGTGCCTATTCATCTACTTGCATTTGCATGCTTTCAAAGTGCTAGGTTGGCAAGAGCTGGGGCGAGTGCGGGAGCATACACCCCTACTAAAGAATCAAGTTTTGGTTTATTCCTCCTCTCGGATCCAGCATTGTTCTTGAATGCTCAGGTAGAGCTATAGCCTGGAATATTTTTGCTCACTTCATCTGGTTTACCTGCCTGATCCTTCTCTAGGGCATGTACAACATGCCTTTGTTACAACAGGTGATATGATCGATGGCCCTTTATTTGAAGTTTTCCTCTGCTTGGACTCTCCAATCCCAGATCAGTTTCATGATAAGTAGAGAGAACAGGAAGGATCTTGTCATTGTCCATCAATACCCAGCACCTTAATAGAGGCTGAAGTTTTGTAGGTGTATTTTGGTTTAGAGTGGCATTATTATTTCAAGATCAGTCTCTCTATATATCTAACTTTGGATATACATATTTTAAACAAAGAAATGCCCAGCTTTCTTCTTAATTGGATGTTGTACAGGTAGTAGCTGTCCTGATTTTTCTAATCAAAGAATTGAGATGTTATCCAAGTCAGAAGCTTGGGCCCAATGTTTTTCTTACTCAGTTGTTACCTTAAGCAGGATACCAACTGTTCAAAACCAAAAAAAAAAAAAAAAGCAAGCTGTTGCAGCTGAGATACATTTGTCTCTGGAGGGACAGAGTTTTCATCATAAGTGATGTCAAGTTGGTTAATCTCAGACAATTAGACAAGGCCAAGGGAACCCATCTGCACAAGGATTAATTATATTCACGAGCTTGCTTAATATTCAGGAATATGGAAAGCCTCTGGCCCAGAGCTGAAAAATAAAGTCCTATCTGCACTAAAAATACCGTTTTCACCATTCCATTTTATCTTATCGCTAGCAAAATGCAGCCTATTGGTTTGGCAGTGGAAGGAACATGTTTTTTGCAGAGTTTTCTGGAGGTACTACAATTTATTTCCATACCTCATGCACCCTCTTATCATGTGGCTACCTGCTTGCCTGCTTTCCATGGGGCTCCTCTCGATAGAGAAAGGATTTCTAATTATAATCACTGAAATTTCATTTGTGAGATATATTTAAAAGGAGAGACTTAAATAAAAAAGATCCCTGGAGATAGATAGCAAACAGCTCAATAAAACTGTCAGCCGAGTTTGATGTGGCAGTGAAACAAAGTCTTTGTTTGAAGGTATTGTGAAAGGGAGTGAAAATAAAATTGAGAGTATTGTAATACATCTACAGTGCAGTTTCTAGAGTGATAACTGTGTTGGCCTGTTGCAGCAAAAACAACCGAGAGTTGTATTTCACCTTACAAAATAACAGTTTCATTATAGCAGGGGCTATGATCCATGATAGATTATGTTAGGATAAATGTTTGGCTTTAAAAATATTGGAAATCCTTTGTGGTGATAGGGGTGATGGTGATTTTAATCTCTGATACAGTGGTTTTGGGATACTGTGCATCATCCTGGGCTAGCATCACATTAGTCCCCAGGATTGTATAGAGACATGGTTCCCCACCGCGGGTCCCCTAATATTGGGCCACAGTATCATTGGTGGAAAGTTAATCAGTGGTTTCGCCAACCCCCCGTTGTGTTTTCTCTGCCTAATTTCCCAGAATCCCTCTTTCTACTTCACACAGAGTTGTGGAATAAGTTGTGGTAGCACCTTTTCAGATTAACAAATTGTATTAAAAGGCATAAGGCAGAGCTTTCCAAACTGTGTGTCGCGACACAAAAGTGTGTCGCCACACACAGTCTGGTGTGTCGCCAAACAACCCGGAAGCGCTGATCATCATCAGCTCTTCCGGGTTTTCCTGCGGCGACACACCAACTGCAGCGCGCAAAACCCGAAAGCAGCAGCAGCGCTTCCGGGTTTTTGCGCGCTGCCGCACTTCTGGGTTTTCCCGAGGCGACACACCAACGCCGGTTGGTGTGTCGCTGCGGGAAAAACTTTGGAAAGCCCTGGCATAAGGTTTCATGAACTGTAGCAGATGCAGTGAGAGGGAATCCCTACCAAATGCCAATTGTCAAGGATAGTGATTAAGAAGGGTTATTGCTTCAAGCTTTATTTGTAGCCCCCCTCCCTACAAGGCATGGGCTCTTTTGCTGACCTTTAATACAGTAGATATAAAACCAACCCACCCATCCACCCCTGATAGACATGGTAAAAAAGCATTATAGTGTTTCAGAAGTTATGATGGTAACGGAAGTGTTGTTGACATTATAACATGTAATTTCTGTGATACCAATTCCATGACCTTGGCATGTAATTCTTTCAGTTTCACATGTCATTTGAACCTAAAACAAGTCATGAGGTTGTTTCTTTCTTGAGATATTCACATGATCCCAAGAGGATGACGTCTGCCTGGGCTCCCCCAGCCCTGTTTGGTCAGATCTTTCACCAGAACTGGAACATGCAGTTTTCAAAGTCATACCAGGTTCATCTTTGACATTTTTCTTTTTCATTAGATCTTTGACCTCTGATACTGTCGCCTGTGACATCTTTTAAATCTGCCCATCTAGGAGATGGGAACTTTCCATGCACTTCAGCCTCAAAAGCAAATCAAAGTTCGTTCTCTCTCTCTCTCTCTCTCTCTCTCTCTCTCTCTCTCTCTCTCTCTCTCTCTCTCTCCCCCCTTTCCCTACACCTGCCCCCCCCTTCATATGTGTTGGGTTGTTTGGATTCAGATGCAGAACATAGCACAGAACCAAGCTGCAAAACAGGGGATCTCTTCTTTTTATCCGAAATAGACTTCATAGAATGGAAATAAAAATACCTAGGTAGCCTACTTAGACTTTAATTTTTAAAATGTGTGTGTTTATCTCTTGATATCTCTTCATGTCTATACTTTTTTCATACTGTTTATTTATATACAGAGATGGTCAATGCTGTCTCTTTTTCCTTGCATGACTATTGTTTTTCAAGGCATGTTGGTTCTGTCTTGTTTCTGCCTCAGTTGGCAACTAGCTTTTCTTAAAAATCCAAACAAACAATCATATACATGTGCAGGCATATTTTCAGGTGCAAAATACATCTCTCTGCATTTCCCCCTAACATTTTCTATGTCATTTCTCTAGCCCACCCATTTTATACACAATTTTCTCTCAGATAGGTATTTTATATACGTTTTTTCAGTTGGAGACCTATATTGCAGCAATTGGAGATCAGAAACCTAAGACTAGTTTCATTTCCACGCCTACCTGAATACAAGAATGGCAGATACTAAATTTGGTATATTTTCTCCCCTTCCCTATTTATTACGTTTATTAGATATAATGTAGTATTGTACCATATCCAATTTATATGAACGAAGATCTTCTTAAAACGAAGGATATCAAGATAGGTTCTGTTTTAGTTATTTGTCTGTTTGTTTATTTATTTGCAGGTTTTCCCGGTCAAAAGTCTCAGGGTAGGTTAAAAAGGTAAAGGTAAAGGTACCCCCCGCACATTTGTGCAGTCGTGTCCGACTCTAGGGGCCGGTGCTCATCTCCGTTTGTTAGCCAAAGAGCCAGCGTTGTCTGAAGACGCTTCCACGGTCATGTGGCCGCATGACACGCGCGGAACGCTGTTACCTACCCACCGAAGTGGTACCTATTAATCTACTTGCATTTGCATGCTTTCGAATTGCTAGGTTGGCAAGAGCTGGAGCTAGTGCAGGAGCTCACTCTGCACGCAGGGCTAGGGATTCAAACCTCCGAACTTGCAATCTTCCGATCAACAAGCCTGGCGTCTTACCCGCTGAGCCACCACGCCCAGTAAAAAATAAAAATAACAGTCATCCTAAACCCACACATGGACACCATGAATGATCAATGAGGGTTAAAGGCTCAGTGGAGCACAGTGATCTTTTGGTGATCTTTGAAATACCATGAGGATGCTTTATTGTTGATAATAATAAGTTAGAAGCAGGCAGAGGGGAGTCACCGTTTCTCCTTGCAACTGCTTTGACCAGCTGGGTTGGAGGCTTTGTTTTTTTTTCTTCTTCCTCATGGAGTCCAACAGTCCAGTGAGATAGGGAAGGGAAGCACCATCACAGCTTGCTAATCCAATGACTGGCTGGGAGAACCTTCGTCTTTCTTCAAGCCCAACTGCCCTGGGAGGAGAAGAAACAGGTGCACATGCTCTAGAGTAATGGTCTACTCTGGACCTCTGGAGCCCATTCCTGCCATAGCTGGCCATTATAGGACTAATGGCATAGGAAAACAATGCCTGGCTTAGTGCATCTGATGAAGTGAGATACAACTCACAAAGGCTTTTTTGCCTTTGAATAAGATGTGTTAGTCAGAAAAAGTATGACCAGATCCTCTTGATTTTTGGTACCATGGATTAGCACAGCTTTCCTCCAACAGTGTTTGTGCTCCATGAAATATCTTCCCATAGAAGATTGGCTGCCACTACCTGCAAGTGATTTCAGAAGAACAGGGAACGGGGGTGCTGATGGCAGCAGGGGACTTTTCATCAAAGCTGTGTAATCTTGTAGTTGCTGACTGGATAGATATCCCAGCATGAACGTGGACTGCTGAAATCAGCCAGAAGAGCTAGCCACTCCATAAGACAGGCTTCTGTACTTGCATGGCTCTGATGGAGGTACTGCTTGCCTCCAATATTGCCTTGGACTGGCTCAGGGGGAAAAAATCAGATAATGGGTTAATTCAAATTAAACCCGAAACTTTGCTCTTTGTGTAAAGTAAATATTCAGACCATAAATCTTGGCAGGGAAGAGCACAGTCTCGTCTTTTACGACATACAATTTTGCTTAGAGAAATTCCTGATTTTCCTTCTGTTTCAGATACCAGTCCTAACTATGGAAGTGGATACTCAGGGGAAACTGAGACCCTCACAACTTTCAGCTGGGATGACCAGAATGTACGCAGGGTATTCATCAGGAAGGTAATGTCAGAGCAGTTATAACCAAACCAAGCTCAACCCTCAATCAGTAGCAAGGAAGATCAGCAGGCTGCAAGGGCTTAGTTCATTTTTATGCAAGTCAGAAAGAAGGCCAAGATCAAGAACAGGTTTCAGAACAAAGGCAAAGCATCAGATAGAATCAGAATCTAAAGCAAATTCCAGAAAGAGTCCAGTCATGAAGAGGGGCCTCAGAAATCATAACTAACTCCAAGGCCCATGGGCTGCTACTGTAAATGAAATCAGAGCTCTTAAAATTACACTCAGCCCTCAGGCCATCTAGAATTCCTCCTAAGCATAAAACTCTACTCCAGAGTGGACTTTTGCTCATGCCTATTTCTTAGTTTTAGATCTGGATCTTCAGTTTCCTCCACTTTATGGGGCTTGGTGGTATTCCAGCTAATTCTGGTGAGATGCTCCTAGCCACATGAAGTTTTGAGCCTGTAACTGTGTCTTCAGTTAGATTCAGGACTGTTAGGCCTGGGTTCAGGACTTTGTAGGCTCAGTGGCTCTCTGAGAGATTCACAGCTTATTCTCTATGAGGACTCCTTCATAGGAGGTGGCACCATCACCCGTGGATCTTGTCCTCATCATCCCAAGATTCTCCATCACATAAAACAGTCCCTTCATGTGGACATCTGTGCACATGAACAGCCCCTTTAAACCAATATTGACTACATGGCCCTTATGGAGATGGCCAGAACATGACCATGTAAAGAGATTATAATGTGTGAACTCCCCTGAGAAATAATGGGTGTCAGAACTAGGTAGATTGGGTCTGGCTTGCTTCTTAATTATCGAGACCTCACAAAGAGAATAATTGTTGAGCATTAACCAGGCTGATATTTATCCTGTTTCTTTGATATTAGGTTTACAGCATCCTTTTGCTTCAGCTCCTTGTTACAGTCAGCATTGTGGCTATCTTCACTTTCTGGTAAGTCTCTGTCCTAGCAACCCTGCCTGGCAACAAACCCTGTGCCCCTGGGTTCCTTTTCTGGTTTGCTTATTTTTTTTTTCTAGTGATGTTACTACTCCCATATTCTCCTACTCTACATGTGTAAAAGGAGGAACTAAACATGTAGAATTTTCTCATAAATGTCTGTGTAACCCTACCCCCCCCCATCACACTTCTACACTGCATGACTTGATTATGTTTTATTTTAGTGCATGTCTGAAGCATTAAAGAATGCCGCTTAGAAATATTCAAATCATAGCATCCCTTAAGGGATGTATTTTTAACCAGACACTAAAATCCAAATTTATCTTGAAGACTGTTCTACGTGAAAGGTGGTGATCGTTCTATTTTGTGTTCTATGTTAGCCATGACGAGCATCAAGACCTGCTGTTCCTAGCATTGCAGAAAGGCAGGCAGGCAGGCAGGCAGGCACTGAGCTATTTATAAAAGCATCCTTAGAAGGACAATTAGGTCAATACTAAAATTCCTTATTTTTTCTGAATTTAATCAAGCCAGTTGCTGATGACCTTGACCTGAATAAAGTTGCACTGAACACTTTTTTAAAAAGTGTTTCTTCAGACAGGATGCCTAAAGCTAAGTTATTAGAACTGGTACAGCTCGAGGGTCACGTAAATCAAATTGCCTTTAGCATCAATAATAAATTGACGATACTCGAGCCCATTCAGGCCATTTAATCAACTGTTCTCTGAAATGAAAAGCAACTTCTTTGGATCAAAATAAAATAAAGACATCAATGGCTGGTTGTGAGGGAGTCTCCACTTCTGTATAGACTGTGTGTCAAGCTGAGCAGCAATGTTCTCTCTTCCTTGTGGACTAGAGGGATTAAAGGTGCCTAATTAAAGGTTTGAGGAACCTATGCGTCTTGAAGTATGGCAGGCTAGAGCTATCAGATCTGGGTTGCCAAAATCCCAACCACCGGTGGATGGTAGCAAAGAAACAAAGAAAACTCTCTGCTGCTGTTTAGTGGTCACCTATATTTCCGCAGTCTAGATTTGGTAACTTTAACATAGGAAGACAGTCTACAGCCCTACCTCAGGGAGCAAAGTGCCTTGTAGTAGCCAGGCGTTGGAGGGAAGTCAGCCTCATGGCTGCCATGATATTAAAACCAAGGATCGGAGCCTCAGCTCAGAAGTATGAGCAGGAACATCCTCAAATGTAGCCTGGTTGCCTTGCCACATCTCAAAATCAAGGAAGTAATTTGCTTTTGAAAACCCTCCTGCCCCCCTAAAATTCTAGCCATGCTATCCCAGCCCTTGCCAATATAGCAGCAGGTGTTAGCTATTATACAGGATGCTAAGAGCATTCAAAGCAGCCCTGAATCAGAGATAGTATTGTGATCACAGCTGGCATGAGCAACCCAGAGCACTGCCAGACATCTACATTAAATGCATGTTTATTTATTTATTAAATTTTGCACTACCCATCTCCCCCCAAAGGGGGACTCTGGGTGGTTTACAATAAAAATAAAAACATTAAAATACCATAAACATAAATAAATATCGAATACAAATACAATGTAAAGTATAAAGTATAAATACAGCATAAAATCCAGATGATGATAATAGTTGTGGTACCACTCATGTATATTTATTTATTTATTTATTTATATTTCAATTTATATACCGCTCCATCTCCCCACAAGGGAACTCTGGGCGGTTATATCATGTATGTGAGCTAGCAGAAAAATATGCAGCGTAAATTGCACTGCCTTAATTGCCGATTCCTATTCGGTCCTTACTGGTATAATGCAGAATAAGTTAAAGAAAGCAATTAGTGGAGTTCCTGGTCCTTATTATCCTTCTAGCATCAGCTAGAAGTGGGAAGAATACCACTGATCAGTCTACTTAACATGTAGAGGGTCAAAGTACAATGCTAAGCAGGTATTTTAGAGCAGCTGGTTTAGCCACCTGTCAAATGGCTCAGCTAACAGGTTGCAGATGTAAAGATGCAACATGTCTTTTATCTCTCAGTTGGGCTGCTTCTCTATTTGGGTCTAGCTCTCTTTTGAAAGACCACTAAACCCATTTCCAAAACTAATCCAGCTGATAGGTCACAAGTATGGAGGAGCAGTCTAAAGTGGGAGGGAGCCATCAATAATGAACCAACTCTGTCCTCAACTATTGCTGTAGGAAATGGCTGACAAGGAGTGTGTTAGCCCTCCCAGGTAAACCAGACAGGAAACACGACCAGATTAGCTACTTCTACTTTATTGTTAGGCTACCTTAACAGAATCTTGCAAGTCTGAAAGTACAAATCTCCCACCATCCGTTTTTATCACCTGCCAAGTTAGGGTGGATCCTTTCTAAGTTTCTTTCTCTGCCCGTTACTCAGTTGTGGCTCCTCCCCCTTTTATCTGATCATTCCCTAGGCAGTATCTCTCTCCACTCCCCTTTGGTCTTTCAAGGTCATTCTCACATTCCATTACAGAGTGGCTGTCACTGGAGCACCAGGAAGTGGCCTGCAGACTAGGCAAAATGGTGTCTTCCCCCCAGTAATAAATAGAGTAAAAGTACATCCTTGCAAACTCCCTTGTCCGTGAAGCAGCAGAAATACACTGATTGGCAACAGAATCCGCAGTGCACAGCTGGCAGAACTGGGCTCTTTTCCTCATTTAACTTGACCTGTGCAGGAGAAAATAGTGGGGTTTCACACCCTTTCAAATTATGGCTCAAGCCATGTTTAAAAAATAGGTCTAGCCTTCTTTTTGCAAAGAGCTCTAACTTGTGTACATTTGGACAAGCCCTTCAGAATGGGCCGGTCAGGCATTAGGCAGAGAGGGATCTGGATGGCAGCCTGGTGTCTGGCCTCTCCTGCAGTCCAAGCCAAAATGGCCAGGAAGGCAGTGGCCACAGCAGAATAAAGTGGCTAACAGTTGATGGGCAGATCCCAATCCCTCCCCATGTCATCAACTGCGTTATCAGTGAAGAATGCTGGCTGTTAGAAGACGGAAAGGACTACTTTAAAACCAGAAAGGCTAGATATGATTTTAAGCTTCCTCTGTTGTGGTCTGGGGATGATGGCAACGTTACATAACTGGGGCATGTTCATGCTTAGCAGGATGTGAGGATGAGCCCTAGGATTAGCAACTGAGCCCAGAGAGCAACAGTGAGGATGGAAAGAGGAAGAATGAAGGGGAAGAGGCAGTGGGTGGAAGGAAAGCTGATGCCTTCCTTCTCCCCCATCCAAATTATTGAGAAATCATGTTCAGGGATCAAGGGCTTTGGTGTCCCATATTTTGCTCTTGTTCATCCAATCTCTTGTGTTTTTATTGCAGTGAACCAGTTCAAGGATACGTCCAAGCAAATCCAGCCTGGTACTGGGCTTCCTAGTAAGTACAGATTTGATCTCAGAGATTATTTGTACGTCAGGCATCACTGTTAATGTGGTACACTTTAGGGGGATAAGAAAAAATACCAAACACTATACAAAATTACCCTATAGCTTCATTTCATTTTTTTCCCAAGGAGAAGGTGACAGGACTGGCCTAGCCAACCAGGATCAAAGTGTAAAACTGTTGATAGCCGATTATATTTATTTTTTTCTGTGGCTGTATGTTGTTTGAGGAGTTCAGTCTGGTCATTGTGTCTATATTCCTTTATTTACTCTTTACTCAGAGTCATCCATGCTCAGTGCGTGAAATGAGGGAGGGAGAAAGAGGGAGGGACATAGGGCACATGCCCCCACTGCTTTTTTATTCTGTATTTTGCTGAAGATTCTTTTTTTAAAAGAGAAACAAGGCTTAAGGACAATGCTGCTTTGACTAAGATTGGTAGATTTCAGAGAGGATGGAGCTTGGGCTGTTCATTATGCTCCCACACACCTTTCCTCTATACATACTTTGGCCACTGTTTCTAGGATTCTCTAGGGTAGTGTTCCTCAAGCTTGGCAACTTTAAGATGCGTGGACTTCGACTCCCAGAATTCCCCAGCCAGCATGGGTTGGGTGGGGAATTCTGGGAGTCGAAGTCCACGCATCTTAAAGTTGCCAAGCTTGAGGAACACTGCTCTAGGGAAAGGAAGAGGATCCTGCCCATCTTTATCCCTGCCTTCTGTGGTTAGAGGCCTAGGAAATCTCAGAGCTGCACCTTGGAGGGCTGGCCACCTTTTCAGAAGCCAGAGAAGAGGCTGAGTGAATAAATAACTGCGAACAGACAATGGGGGACAAATCATGCCCAATTCATGGGGCAAAATTAGAGAATTCTTTAAGCAATAACAAGAGTAAGAACTTTAAGAAAGGAGAATTTATTTAAGCAAGCTGCATACCTACAATATTTAGTGCTGTTATTAAATGTTTCAAATGTTCATGCAAGTTTGGGAAATCTGGGCCACCCGAGCTGCAACTACTACCATTCCCACTCTATATGGAAAAGGGATGCTGGGAATTGTAGTTCAGCAACATCTTCAATACTCATTTGACCTTCCCTCAGATGGGAGTGGGACTTGAAGAAGAGCCTGTATCAGAAGACAAGTAGAGCTTTCATCAGTCCAGCTCATATGGAAGAGCCAGTTCTTGAGATGTTTTTGTTCCAGGCTAATTTGGAGGTCAAAACCCTGTTCTTTGTCTGCATAAACTGGTCTTCCAGATCCATCTCTACAGACAAGTGTTTCCCCATTTCCTCTAATTGCAAATTTAGGTGCAGACGGATGATAGCTGTGTAAGAAAATGCAGACTCTGAGATACCAAAGGAAGGCATCAGCTTCGCAGTATGAAAGAATCTTAGAAGGAAAAAACTAAGTTCAGTGATAATTGAGCATGCTGGGAAAAGAAAAGGGGGAGAGAAGAAGAATGGAATGGCTTATTCTGGAAGAGGACATGTTTTGTTTTGCTGCATGTCTCCCTTTGGGCCATTTAATGTCAGTTCAGGCGTTCTGGCTTTCAGTGTGATCAGCTCCTGCAATGACCCAGGAATTCCAGAATCTCATGGGCAAGGCATTCCGTCCACACACATCAAGACTTCTGTCCTTGATGGCTGTGTGTGCAAACTTAGAATGCCATTACTGTTGGGGTGGTGGGCTCTTTGCCAGCTTTGAAGCTCTGGCAGGTACCCAGATTGGCCACAGTTCAGCCATTGCCACGGTCAGTTGGCATATTCAATTGCCAGTCATCAAGGGGAAATCAAAGATAGGGAAATGAAGTGATCAGTATGGATAAGAGGCAACTAAAGAGGTAGAGAAAGTCCATTCCTGCAGGAAAAAGGTATGCCAGCCATGAATTCATTATCAAGGTCCAATAGCAGCAATAGAAGATGGGGAATTTCTTTTACCATGAAGAGAGAATTTAGCAGGCAAGCTTCTTCATATACGTACAGACACAGTTACCCCAATCAAGGTTTTCTCTCCATTTCCCAAGACCCAATAATATACCATTCTTCTCTGGATAAGTTGTGGGGTGGGGGTGGCAGGAGTCAATTAAACACTCAAGGGAAGTATAGGGTAGGATGGGACAGAGCACTAATAACTTGGGTTGCTGGATGCAAAAGAAAAATAGCAGCAGGAGTAGCTTGCGTGACAAGAGGCTGGCTGAATTTTCTTGTTCTGCATAACTGTTCAAGGTGCAGTACCTCTGTCCTCTTCTGGAGGTCCAACTTTTCACAATTGCTCTGATTCTTCAGCCTAATGGCATACCGCAGCCTGACTATTGCAAATGTAACTGGAAACCTGCCTTCCCATTAACAAGCCGATTTCCTTACCAGACAGACGTTGACTGTCTGGGGAGCAGTTTAAGGTTACATTCTATTAAACTTTATCTTGTGGAAAAATACTGGTGGAATGTTTAGGTTCTCTGGGGAGCGAGGGTTAACCTCCCGTTCGCTTTTGAATTAGATGCCTTGGGTTGCTAATAAACCTCCATTGCATTTTGCTGGTTGGTTACAGTACATGGATGGCCTTTTCCCACCCCTGTTAGAACTGAAGTGGGGAGGAGGAATTTCTATTTTCTGTCCCTCCAAGATGGAGTCTGGATCTTAACATAAAGCTTAAAGGACTTGGAAAATATGTGCCAAATTAGCCATCCACTTGAAGGCTAATTCTCTTTAGCTCAATATCTCTGTTGGGAGATACATAGAGATAATTATAGTTATATAGATGTGTATGTGTGTGCATGCCTTCTAGTCAGTCTTGACTCCTGATGACCACCTGGACAAGTCCATATAGTTTTCTTGGCAAGGTTTTTCAGAAGTGATTTGCCCTTGTCTGTTTCTGGGGGCTGAGAGAAAGTGACTGGCTCAAGGTCACCCAGCTGGCTTTGTGCCTAAAGCAGGACTACAACTCGCAGTCTCCCAGTTTCTAGCCTCATGCCTTAACCACTACACCAAACTGGCTCACCATATAGAAATGTAGATATTTGCAGGTGCAAGACTGACAATCTTTTGCCAGCAGACTGTCTACTGATCATGGGAATTGTAATCTAACACTTCTGGAGGACACCTGAGTATGAGAACCTTATATAAAAGTACAGTACTCTCTAGAGCTGAACAAATCTTTTGAAAGGAGTATTTTGGAATGTACAGGCACATACAGTACAAAGTTCCTCTTTTCACCTCATAAAGCAACCACATCTTTTGTCAGCCTTGTGCAGCTGCTCTGGCTGTCTGTGGTATGGTGAGTGTAGATCCACAGCACTTTCTCACAGCTGTGTGGGCACATGGATGGGAAATACTAGGAACAGCTTCCAAAGCCCAGCTTTTCAAATTGCTAAATTGTTCCAATGCGTATTTATTTATTTATTTATTTATTTATTTATTTATTTATTAAATTTATATGACCGCCCATCTCCCCCAACGGGGGACTCTAGGCGGCTATGTTTGAAAAACCTGCTTCCGTGGGTTCCAAAGCATCCCTTTCAAAAGAATTGTGCTGCCCGACTATCCCCATATTGTGGACCAGTGCTGACCAAAACTGCAGACCATATAGTCCTGCACAGAGGTAAACCTCAGCAGAACTGGCTTGGGGTGCATAAACTGGAGGAGAGGGCGCATTATTATTTTCTCCTCTACCATAACACAAGGATTGGACTTTGCATAGGTTATACTTCCAAACCTGTCCCGCAAATACCTGTCTTCCTCACTGCAGAAAATGTGCCATAATGTTCACAGCAGTAGACATCAACATTGTAAAAAAAGGCAATGTATGGGAGCCAGGAAGGCCTTGTATAATTTGAGGCAGAGAAAGATGCTGCTCCCTTCCTCTTCCTGGAATCCGGTATCAGGGCTGGGACAGGGCTAGGTGGACAAAACATCTGACTTGCTAGAAGGCCATTGTTGGCTCAGAGGCCAAGAGCAGCTGTTTACTTAATTTTATAGGAGAAAAAATTCTCACAGAGAAGTATTTAAGGACACCATTAGGGAGGGGATACTTCCTGATCTTGGTGACACCGGCCAATTTATGGGCCTTCTCCCTTACTTGCATCTACGTAGTTTCAACCTGAAATCTGTTTTACTCTGTTTTGTTCTGGTGATCGCAGTAGGTTGCGATGGAAATGTTATAATTTATGGCTGTTGTGGGTCTTCCGGGCTGTGTGGCCGTGTTCTGGTGAACACGTGAACACGGCCACACAGCCCGGAAGACCCACAACAGCCATTGAACTCCGGCCGTGAAAGCCTTCGACAATACGTTATAATTTATCATTGCCTTTTTAGTGTACAAAGAATCATTACATCCAGTATTTATATACTGCTTTTTCTCAGTATTTGTTCACCAAGGACCATCTATGAAAGAAAGAAAGAAAGAAAGGAGAAATGCTTAAGATTTAGAGCAACAAGAGACAGGATTCCCTCTGTTCCTCTTGGTTCACTCTCTTTCTCTCTCTTTTCTCCTCCAAGTGCTGTTTTCTTTATCACCTATTTGATCCTTGCCTGCTGCTCTGGACCAAGGTAAAATTACACAAGGGGTTTGTACTCTTTGTTCTGAGTTGGTTCTGTTTGGGGAAGAGACTCTGCTGTCATGGAAGTGTGGATATTCTAACATCACCTGAGCCAGTCTCTTTGGCCTGTCTAAAGAGCCAGATATGGCCACCGAGATTTTTATGGGTTTGCTTCCTTCTGGGAAATGGAGCAGAGGGGGTTACGAGGTTTTTGCATTATTGTTATTGAACTAATTAAAAATGCAACAAATAAACTGTGTTCACTTATAGGCGAACAAGTTGAGCATAACAGGAAGAACAAGAACATAGACAATATGAGTCTTCAGATGAGCATCAGTTTTCAAAATAGGTCTAGGTTTTTTTTCTGTAGCTTGAATCATGTCAACTGGATTTCTATTTTCTCAGTGGAAACGTTTCGCTCCTTATCCAAGGAGCTTCTTCAGTCTGAGCAAAGTTGGTAAGGGAATACCAAGGGAATTAACAAGGGAATTCCCTTACCAACTTTGCTCAGACTGAAGAAGCTCCTTGGATAAGGAGCGAAACGTTTCCACTGAGAAAATAGAAATCCAGTTGACATGATTCAAGCTACAGACAATTCCACCTGGATGACTGAGAACCTTCATAGACAGGCCTAGGTTTTTCTTCGCACAAGCTCTCCTTTGCCTGCCAGCCATAAAATTCAACCGTCTGCGCCTTTGGGAGCTGAATCAAAAACATCTAAATGGTTTCTCCCAAATCCTCAGAGTAGCAGTTGAATGCATTCAATGCATAGTAGCCACCAGTCATCAATGCTCTTTTAGAACTGCATCTTGTATCCATTAATGCTCAGTGAAGAAATGCTCTCATCGTTCAATTATTTTAAAAGTTTAACTAAGTCATTATCTTTTCATTTGCAAGTCTAGGATAAAATTCTAAATGGTTAAGATTCAGGACCTCTGTTCTAAAAAATAATTCTGGGAAGGGGGAAAAGGGGGTGAAAGAAGGAAAAATTCTGGAAGGAAAAATAAGGAAAAAACAAGAACAGCTCCACATAATTAACATGACTAGCTCAGATTCTATCTTTCAGTTGCATCAAAAGACATTTCCCATATTTCAGTGCTTTGTCTTGGCATTTCATGATGGGGAAAGTTCTCTGCTGTATATATATAAATTACTTACATTATCTGTTATACCAGGGCTTTCCAAAGTTTTCCCGCGGCGACACACCAACCGCCGTTGGTGTGTCACCGCAGGAAAACCCGGAAGTGCCGCCATTGCGGCAGCGCGCAAAAACCCGGAAGCGCTGCTGCCACTTTTGGTTTTTGCGCGCCGCCGTTGGTGTGTCGCTGCGGGAAAACCCGGAAGCGCTGATGATGATCAGCACTTCCGGGTTGTGTGGCGACACACCAGACTGTGTGTGGCGACACACTTTTGTGTCGCCACACACAGTTTGGAAAGCTCTGTGTTATACAATAGCTTAGACAGAAAAGAGAAAGTTCTCATTCACCTGATTACCTTGGTTGAAAGGACTGGTGTATCTCAACACCTTAATATCTTGGCTAATATTTGATCCAAATTAGGCTGGGTAGCTTTTCAATCAGCTCTAGCTGCCCCTTTAATGGCTGCTCAGCTCCATCTGCAGCTATTAGGAGGTTATGGTTAATTTTCATGCCATAAAAATTGTTTCACCCTCTTGCACCTTAGGCTTAACTGTAATTCAAGTGAAGCTGGTGCCTTGATATCAGGCTCTTTTATGTACTAGAGTTCCTGCAAAATTGTACTTGCTGTGGCCTGATCGCTTTAATTGCTCTGTTGTTCTTTAATGATCTTATTATGCAAGTTAATGATATACAACTTTCCTTTCATGGTGATGCACTTTGGATAACCAAGTTCACTCGGCTTCCTTTCATTGAATTCACAGGAGGTACTTCCCATGGAACCTGATCCTCCTCAGCATCTTTGTAAGTAGCACAGTCACTGCTGGGATTGTTGCTCAGCCATGGGGGAGTTTTACAGCTAATCCCCTAATCTGTACCCCCCTAATCTGTAAATTCAAAAGGCTAAAGGGTTATCGCCCATCTATTTTCAACCACAAGTAATTATGGCATGCACTATCAATGACAACCATCCGATGGATCAATAAGGGAGACATCGTCAACTTCTGAAGATTCCAGATTCCTGCTCCTCCTTGGTGTTGCAGATGAACTGAGCGCATCAACAGTGGAGGAAAAATTAACAGGAACAGCATGAGTTTCGTCCTCAGTACTGTGAACCTGACCTGCATGTAGCTATTTTGTCTAAGGTGTCTACGCAACACCTTCATTAACTTGAATAATTACCCAGTTATGCACAACTCATCTGTCACAAGTCCAGCTACAGCATGATAGCCTCTTAGGAGGACCTCTGCTTTGCCCAAAAAATCCTTTACTCTCTTCCCTTATTTTTCCAACAGGAGACAAACAATAGAAACTGGATGGTTATGGAATATGGTAGACCATAGAATGTGGTCTTCCATCTTAGTTGTGAATGCTTGCCTTGGATAGGCTCAAAGAATGATATCCTTAAACGGTTTTACATCATTTTTATTTCGTAGTCTCCAGCTTTTGCTTCTGCAGTAACTAAAGATCTTTATTTTCACAGACTCTGTCCATGGCCTACCTGACAGGAATGCTCTCCAGGTAATTCCCCATACTAGGCACCTGAATAACTTGCTCTCTCTGTGTGTGTGATTATATTTTTCTCTGGCAATTTTTCTGTAATCACTACCTCTGAGAATCGAGCCATACATCAAATATATAACTTGATTTTGATTTCTAGACTTTCTAAAACCATTATTTTTCAGTTCCCCAACTGTAGCCCAAATCTGTATCCAGTAATCAGCTATATATAATCAGCCACCTTTTCCCAACAGGGTTGAGCATCATTTGCATTGTATCTACAACATTAAGGAAAGTGATAATATTTATTTAATCTACCTGGCATGTAGTAGTATTGACACAGGATTTTAATATATATTTAATAAATTTTATTAGAAGTTTTACAAAGAACATAAAAACTAACACAAACTAATAAAGAGTAAAAGGAGCAAAGAAAGAAAGAAAAAAGGAAAAGGAAAGAATAAGTGCAGACAGAGAGAATAAAAAGAAATAGAAAGAAGAAACTTCCAATTTATTTTGCAGCAAATATAAGTACAATTACAAAATTAACTCTTACTCTATGGTTACAAAAAGTAAGTTCACTTTTTTCTACTATCCAGGTTTTTTTTCCTAATCATCAAAACCACAAATCATAAGTGATTTTTTTCCATTTCATGCAAAAAGTCTATAAGGGGTTTCCAGTCAGCCATAAATGTAGATATTGTTTTTTCTCTAATCGACGCAGGATTTTTTTATAGATATACTGTATCACGACACGATACTCTGTTTTCAGAACTAAGCCCACCCTCTTCCCATAGTATTTTATCCCAATATTTTTCCATTTCAGGAAAAGAAAAGAAAGTTAGACTGCAGTTCAAATGAACTGCAGTCGTTTGGCAGGTAGGGAAGACAGTCTATTAAAAGAGTAAGTGACTGGGACAGAATTGCAGTCAAGCTCACCCGTTTTCTCCTAACGTGGAATCCTTTTCTGGTTTGCACAGAAGCTAGTAAGATAGAAAAACTAATAATAAAGCCCCAAATACTAATTCTATACTTATTTATTAAACTCTCATTTTTAATTCTCAATAAAGGCACTCATCGTTTGATATTGGTTGGCCAAAGCTTTAAGATTAAGAGCATTTCCCCTCAACTGAAAGGAAAAGGAAAATATTACAGTGGTTATTTTTATTTTTGTTCTGTTAATTTTTCTTGCTATTTGAAATCATACCTGTAAAATTGTTTTATAAATTGAAATTAATTTAACAAGTTATTCATATAACTGGCAATGAACTCTACTAAATTATAGGACTTTTTTGGGTAAACATGTATATCATTGTACTGTTAGTTTACTAACAGCTAAGTAAAACTGCTCAGTCTGTCTATTAGAAACTGGCACATATGATCAAGTTTGTTTCTAGGGCCAAATGGATGAGAATAGGGATCATCACCATGGTGCCAAGGCACCCACAACATTCCTATTCTCCAATTCTGCCCAGAAATGAATAGATTGGGGGTGGGAGGGGGGAAGATGCTAGAAAGAATCTTCCTTTTCAATCTGTCTCTGGTTTGGGTATTGTATAGCCCTCCCTTTGTTTCTGCTGTAACAATCTCCCGTAGGGCAACATCATGGATTTCCATTGTTCTGTATTTATCAAATGGCCAACCAATGGGGTGGTGGGGTGGGGAGAGCAAATGGGCTGTGAGGAGCAATAAACAAAGCTGTCACTCAAGCACAGCATCCCAGAGAACTGAACAGAGCAATAACTACTATGCTGCCCCTACCCACCCAGCAAGCTTTGCTGCTGTTGCAAAAGAAAACAAAAGCTAACATAAATTTGGGCTCCATTACCGAGCATATTTTTCTAGAAGCAAGTTCTATTAAAATCAGTTAGGATTTTGGCAAAAACACATGTTGAAGATGGCAGTGCCTGAATGTAACACAGATTTCTTAGTAATTATTTGATTAGATCTTGACCAACACATTCTGTCCACTTTTCATCTCGTTTTAAAGACAGAGAAATACTAGTGGACATAAATAACAAATGGGAATTCCTACAAACCTTGCAGTTTGGAATTTTTCTATTGTGGGTTTCAAGCCGCTTCTTCTATTTGCCCTACCACCCGAAAAAGATAAGCTGTAGGGAGCATGGCCATCCTCATTGGGCTGTTTTTGCTTACCCCCCAATTTAAGTAGAGTCTGTTTCTCTCTCTCTCGCTTCCCACTGCTGCAGATTTCAGACTGCAGATGGTACTATTTTGACTATATTAAGTCACTTTCCCCAATCTGGGAATGGCTTGATTTCAACTCTCAAGATTCTTCAGCCACACAGCTGTTGCTAAGAAGTTTGGGAGTTGAACTTCACACATTTGGAGGGTTGGGAAAGGCTGTCAGAAAGCCTCAAGACATAGAAATGGAGAGGCTAGCTCATCAACTCATCACTAATGATGGCCAACTAGATTATTCTGGAAAGAAAACAGACAGGGCATGATGGTAATTGCCACCCATTAAAAAAATAAATATAAAATTTAGTAGATGATTCTGCCTTATAGAGTGGTATCCCAGCACATGGATCTGTGCATGCAGAAGATTGCAGGGTTAATCTGTAACATTTCCATTTTGTAATTTCTAATGTAACATTTCCAGTCTTGGGTAGCAGATCTGATAAGAACCTGAGATCTTGGTGTTATATCACTAGTAGGAGTGGCAGTATAGGCAGAAATAGACCAATTGCCACATTTAATACAGAGTTGGAAATGGAAAAACAAATGGAAATGATGGGGAAAAAACTTGTTTTAAGGTTGAGAAAAAAGTGAAATACTTGGAATTGTATGTTATACCAGAATAATTATGTTAAGAGATGGAATGAAATCAAGAAGGACATGTTAAGATGGGAGGAATTACAATTGTCATTGTTGAGGAGAATTTCTGTGATGAAAATGAATGTTTTGCCAAGAATGATGTTTTTGTTTCAAACAATACCTATTATGACAACTGTTGTACCATTTAAACAATGGCAGAAAATATATCTAAGTTTGTATGGCAAGGGAAAAAACGAAAAATGAAATATAAAATAGTTCAAGATGCAAAGGAACAAGGAGGATTGGGACTGCCTGATTTCAAATTGTATTTTGCAGGCTGCTGCTTAGTCTGGATGAAAGAGTGGGTTTTGCTGAGAAATAAGAGACTTAGAATTAGAAGAGCCCGATCTGAGGTTCAGATGGCCTGGTTTTCTATGGTACGATGGAGTTAAGGTTAATGTAGATTTTAAGAACCACTGTATTAGAAGTGCCATATGGAGAATATGGAATATATATAAACCCAGACTGTGCCAGAAATTGCCTTTATGAAAATGCCTGTTCAGCATAAGAAGCATTTTACAAGAAAGAAACAGTAGGTAAAGAAAAATGATTAACTTATCAAGAGTTGTTAGAACAGGAACATGGAGAATATAAGATGAAATCAAAAGAGCAGTTGGCTGTAGAGGGATTTAGTTTTCAATGGTTTTCATATGCACAGTTAAGAAAAAGATTTAACCTGGATAATAGGACATTTGGAATTGAGTGGTAGAAGACAGAATTTGAAGTTGAACTATGTACAAATGATGAACATGTAATTGTAAGATGTATAAACTTTTATTGAAATTTGAAATGGAAGAAGAGGCTTCCGGTGGGAATGGTGGACTGAACGGCTGTGCCTGCTGGTTCAGCGGGTGGAGCTGACAACGTGGTAACTTTTTTCGGGCTCAGGCAGGTTTTCCTGAAGTCCAGAAATGTTCTCCAGATCAAGGAGAATACCTGGAATCACTCCATCTGTCCTCTGGATGGCTGCTTGCAGCCAGAAGATCGCAAACAGCGTTTCACATTCGACTGGTAAGAGCCAGTCAGGTATTAGCCTTTTCCTACATGTTGAATCGGCTGATTTGAACCCTCACTTTTCTGTTCTCACTTTCCCTTGAGAACTGTCTGCTATCTCACTCTCACTTTATGTAAACACACTTTGGAACTCTTCCATATCTTCGACTTTTGCTGGTTAAGCTCCTAGGGGGCGCCATAATCTACTGCGTGAGACATGGAGGATTTCAAACATTATTTCTGACTTCCACCAGGACTTTAAACAGATTTCTTCTGACTTCTATCAAACGTGTATGCAAGACATCCAGGACATGGTGGAAAATATGAGATCTAAAATGTGCCATCAGGTTGGGGGTGTGGTGGATAAAATTGAGGAATTTAAGAGCGATAGAAAGTTTTTTTTAAGACTGAGATTGGGATTTTTATCGAAATGCTGGATGAAGATTGGATAATGGAGTTGGAGAAATCTAAGGGAGAGAGTGATCTGCAAGCCATAAGTAAAATCAATCTCTGGGTGGAATGCCATGAAAAGAACCTGGAATCTTTGGATTTCCGGTGGGGGCATGGCCGACTGAACAGCTGTGCCTGCGAGCTCCGTGGGCAGATCTGACAACACGGCTTTTTAATGGGCTCAGGCAGGCTTTTCCTGAAACCCTAGAGCATTTTCATGGACAGAAAATGCTCGGAATAATCCCATTTGTACTCCAGAACGGCGCCTTGCAGCCAGAGGATCGCAAACAGCATTAGCAATCTGGTAAGAGATGCTGGGAGGCTGGGACATCACCATTTCCAAACCGCGCTGTAGCCTTAAAGGGACACAAAGTCAAGCCACCCCATTTCTAAATCACCCAATTTATATTTTTTAAGTTTATGTACCCCAAGAGAGGCTTTCTACAGCAAGGAGAAGCAATCTCTCTTGGTGCTTATTATTTTTTTTTGATTAATTTTTAAAAATCTGGATTAATTTTTAAAAATCTTTCAAAGTTTTGGCTTGCTTCCCCATTTTTAAATATTAAGGAGGACTGAGAATAAATAAGTGCATACCTGCTATTATTTTTGTACTGAATCTGAAGAATTTGATTCTTCCCTACATGTTGAATCTTTCTTTGGGAAGTTGCCCCTTATCAGTTTTACTTTTGTAAACATTGCCGGAAATCTTCTATTAACTCTTACTTTTGCCAGTTAAGTATCTAGGGGGCGCCATAATCTACTACCTGTAACATGGAGGATTTTAAGCAGACATTCTCAGAGCTTCGTTGTGAGATCAAACAGATTTTTTCTGATTCCTGTCAAGCTATTATGCAAGATATTCAGGACATTGTAGAAAATATCAGCTTTGAAATGTTTTATCTGGCTGAGGAGGTTGTGGAAAAAGTTGATTCTGGTGAAGATGGAGATGTTTCTACCGACAGTGAAATTGAAGCTTTTGTTGTGCCGGATGATGATGACCAGATTTTCGTGCTGGAGTTAAAGCACGAGGCTGTGGCACAGACCGAATCACAAATCACGAATGGAATTGTTTTTCTGGTGGAATGTTATGGGAAAGAAGAGACTTTGCTCTGTGGGAGGTTTTCTGATGAGAAGTCTGAGTTTCTAAGGGGGGCAGTTGGGCTGTTTGACTTTTTTATGAAAAATGCCTTGTGTATATTATGGAGATATGTAAATGCTCTGATATATTTTGAAGTGGAGTAAAGATTTAAGAATGTTTATTTGGACTGCTTTTAAGGCTTGTATGATTCTATTCTTTTTTAATGATTTGGATTAAGATTAATTGGATTGTTTTTAAGGTTTGCTTGTTTTTATTTCTTAATGATTTGTTAAGATTTATAAGGTATAATAATAATTGTTTAGTTTTAGGGTTAATAGGGTTAAGATTGTTATAGTATTATTAATTATAAAAGTAGACAATTTATAAGGTTTTTTTAGTTTGATTTCTATTATAGTAGACAGAAACGTATAGAATAGTGGTAGGAAGGAAATAAGTAAATGATGTCTTTGGGGGAGGAAGTTGATTAGGAGGTTTATATATTTCTTTTTCTTTTAATATAAGGGGAGGGAACAATTGTATTTAGTGATTTTCATAATGTGCTAATGGAATGATTGATAAAAATAATGTGATTTTGGTTTGATATAAAGTAAGGGTTTGATTATGGAAATTGCTGTATAGTCTTGCTGTTAAAAGTCGGAAGTTAACTCTTTATGTAATCTTTAAAATTCTTTTCTTTTTGTATTTCACACTTTTTAGATTTTTTTCTTTTTCTTTTTGTAGTTTTTTTTCTTTTTTGTAGTTTTTATCTTTGCTTTAAACTTAATAAAATTCTTATTAAAAAAAGAACCTGGAATCTTTGAGGGGGACAGTTGGGCTTTCAAGAGGAAAGCTCTGTGCACATTGTGGGGATATTTAATTGCTTTGGTTTATTTTGAAGTGGGATAAGGGTTGAAGAATGTTCATCTGGTTTGCTTTAAGGATTTGATCGATGGTATTTGCCTTTAAAGATTTGGATTTACTGTTTTGAATTGTCTTTGTTTTTTGGGTTTATTAAGATTGTGATTATTAAAATTGTTGTACTATTAAGTATAATAGCAGACAACATATGTGCTTTTTAATTTGATTCTTATTATAGTAGACAGAAATGTATAGAATAATGGTAGGAAGGGAATAATTAAATATGGTTTATCTTTTGGAGGGGAGAAAGATGTTTAAGAGGTTTATATGAACTTTTTCCCCTTTATTTTAATATAAGGGAGAGGAGTAACTGTACTTAGTAATTTTTATTATGTGTTAAAGTGGAACGACTTATAGAAATAATGTGGTGTTTTGGTTTAATATAAAGTAAGAGATTGATTATGGAAATTTTTGTATATCCTTGCTGTTAAAAGTTGGAAGCCACATCTTTTTGTAAATTTGAAACATTTTTCTCTTGTGTTTCCACACTTTTTTAGTTTTTTTTCTTTCTTTGCAGGTTTTTTTTTGGTAGTTTTTATTGTTCTCTTGAAAGCTAATAAAATTTACTATAAAATTTACTATAAAAAAAAGAAACGGAAGAAGAACAAGTGAAAGACTATATGATAAAATGGGCTAAGAACTTTGGACACAATATAGTGATGGAACAATATGTGGTTAAAAGGATTGAAATTTACATTATGTTATAACGTAAAAGAGAATTTTTATAAAATGATGTACCATTGGTATATGAGTCCAGAAAAATTGTCTAGAATGTATAAAGGTGCTTCAGATTTATGTTGGAAATGTGGACAGCATGAAGCGTCATTTTATCATGCCTGGTGGACTTGTAAAAAAGCCAGAAATTTCTGGGTTCAAATACATATAATGATACAAAGAATTTTAAAGGTCAACATTCAACTGAAACCAGAAATTTTCTTGCTGGGATTAATGGACAGTCAATTAGAAAAAAGTCCCAGAGATTGTTCTCTACAACCCTGAAGGTGGAAATTGGCCAACGCATTGCCAATTTTTAACAAACAGATCCACAGACAAATTAATAAATTCCAAACAGACTTTCTTGTGATGTCGCTGACATTTACTGCTTGATTCTGCTCAATAGTGTCATGTCATTACTCTTTTTGCAGCTACTACAACACCAAGTCCGTCCTCCTCTGCCTAGGAATTACAGCTTTGGTTTGCCTCTCCGTCACCATATTTAGCTTCCAGACCAAGGTGCATAAATGCATTTATAACTTAGCTGAGTCTCCCTCATTTCACCCTCCCATACATAAGCAGACTTACTTTTTTTGGTGAAAGTTAGCAGACGAGCCTTTTTTTGATAAAGTTATCTGCAGTCTTAGCAGAAGCAGGCTTTCACCCTAGAGCAGCATTTCTCAACCTCAGCAAGTTTAAGAGGTGTGGACTTCAACTCCCAGAATACCCCAGCCAGCATGGGGTATTCTGGGAGTTGAAGTCCACGCCTCTTAAGCTTGCTGAGGTTGAGAAACACTGCTCTAGAGTTTCCATCATTGAGCAAAGGAACCGACTTATATTGCATCTCTTGTCATGCAGGTAGTGGTTGTCTCGAAGAGCAAAGTTTCCTTGGAATTAGCCTTGCCTCTCTCCCCTCCCCCTCCCCAAATTTGAGAATTGGATCAAGTATTGCCAGCTAGAAAGTTAAAATTATTTTTCTCCCTCTGAGAATGAAGTTATTTGGCAACTTTTCAGATGGAGAAAAAGTCATTGCTATTTTTTTATTGCCAAAAAGTCCTCTTCAAACAGTATGGCGGGTTTTTTAAAAAAAACACCCTACAGTCATCACTCGTTCAGAAGGACTTTATCAGGCAGGAACTGCAAGAAAAGCAAAGCAGAGTGGAATAATTTGGGAGAATCTTTTGCCCCTACCACATTGCAAGTCAAAAGTTGTCTATTGTTTGGAAGGGCTGAGTTCATGCTGCATTGACAGGCTGTCTTGACTTCGTCCCTATTTATGAATTTGCCCCATCATTGGTATTGGGGTGTACTGGAGTTTATAGATACCATGGAAGGGAACTTACATGCGTCAAAGATAATATACAGTAAGTTCAGGGAACATATAGTAAAGGGTATAAAATGGAGAAGGGTGGTGGTGGGTCTCATATGGGTACTAAATGAAGTAGCAAACATTTGGGGAAATTTCTGTTCATTTATGGGAGCCCCCTCAATCTTGTGACCTGAAGATCCATTGGATATCAACTCCAATGGCCCTTTAAGAGGGCAGGTTCAATGCATCTGGTAAATATTAAGTTGGGAAAGGCAGATGTGGGCATCAATTAGGCTATAGATTAGCTAGGGGGTTTCAAACTCATCCATCCAGCTTGCATTAATGACCTCTTGTTTCCTCCCACAGTATGACTTTACGTCTTGCCAGGGGGTGCTCTTCGTGATGCTGATGGTGCTGCTGTTTAGTGGGATCATACTGGCTTTTATGCTTCCTTTCCATTATGTAAGTTGCATGGTTTTGTCAACCAAATCCACATTTGCATCCTTCCAAGTGTTATTTCGCCACATCCTGTAGAAGGTGAGGTGCAGGACTATCTATCTATGCCCACTTATGCAATTTATTTAGATGCCAAAAACACTATCTTAACTTTCTCCTCTCCATTCGTTTTCCACTGTATCTGTACTACCTTCACCAGTCAGACTACAGAAAGATCCTTGGAAAGCAGACATGGTTCAAGAATGTGAGCCCGACTAGAAATTTGGAAGGGAAATGATTGCCTTTTTGCTTTGTCACTAGCCAATCTCACCCGGCCAAAAGAGATTTATTCTTGGTATAAAAGTTCAGGCAGACTCTGAGAAGGGTTAAATGCTCTAGAGATCCCAAGGGAACTGTAACTGTGCAACAAGATGTACAACATATCATTTTTGGGGGGTGAGAGGGTGGGGAGGTGATAAGACTAGGGATGGGAAATCTGTGGACCTTGAGATGTTGCTGAACTAAACGCCCTGTATCCATTGACTAGAGTTGCTAGGAGTTATTATTCAATAACATTGCAGAGGACCACAGGTTTCTTCTCCTTGACAAAGATTGTTAAACTGCAAGGATCAGAATCTACTACGAAGAGCAACTTAAAGCCAATTTTTACATGTTCTTACAAAATGCTTGAAATATGAGTGTGCAAATGGCTAAAAAGAAAACCCTGCAAACATTATTTCTCATGGTTGTTGTGGGTTTTCCGGGCTGTGTGGCCGTGTTCTGGCAGTTTTTGTTCCTAACGTTTCGCCAGTAGCTGTGGCTGGCATCTTCAGAGGACAGGAGCACAGCTAGAAGATTCTCTCTGTGCCCAAGTGGAGGGTGTGTGTTCCTGCTGGTGTTTATAGCTGCCTATATGACCTTATGAACACGGCCACACAGCCCGGAAAACCCACAACAACCATCCGATTCCGGCCGTGAAAGCCTTCGACTATACATTATTTCTCATGTTAATTAGAATCCCATGCAGCCCCTGATGGACACCATTTGGATTTTCCACCTTATGCAGACCAAAATACCCCATGGAGTGCTTGCACTCTTAAAATTCTCTGTTCAATTTGGTGACTGAAAAAAACCCTGAAGGTTCGATTTCATCAACTGTCTCCAAGACCAGAAGAATTTCTCTGAGTTTCTTAAGGGAGGATGATGGTTGGGGATCCTCTTTAGATTTGATTTATTTTTCTCCTCTATTTTTTAAATGTTTGCTTTCACCACAACTGCTGCTGGCACAGCTGGTGTAACACAGAGAGTTTGGACAGGTTGTCAGTCCAAAGGGGAAGTGCCAGCTATCATACGGATGTGGTAAAGAATTTTGGGAGTGCCTTGTTTCAGAGGCGAGGGTGAGGATAAAAAAAAAAAACAAGGTCAGTCATCTTCTGCTGATCTTTTGTTCCACTGCCTGTGAAATCTGGTCTGTGGGCTGCTAATTGCCTGGTATCAGAACTGGTTTACACGTTTTGATGCATGTTTTCACTCTTTTCTATGTACTCTCACTCGGTAATTTCCTCCTGAGCCTTAGCTCAATTTCTTTTGCCATACAGTTACCTGTGGTTCAGGTCTTGCTATCGCTCTGGCAGCAGAAAGTTTTGTCAATGGGTCATGTTTAGTTTTGAGTTGCTCATGGGGCAATTATTCATTGTGATAGAGAGGGAAAGAAATGGGGTAGAGTGGAGGCAGGGAGGAAGCTTAGAATCTCTCTATCCCAACAACAAAGTTTGCATTCTACCATTTGTTATCACAGAAGCCTACGAGATACTGAGAAATGTTGACCAAACAGGGAGCATAGACCTGTGTTGTGTTGGCCTATGGGGTGAGGTCCCCTTTGATCATCGTAGACCTGCTTTGTTTGCTTGATTTTCGGCTGGGCTGGGCTTTCCATTAGCCTTGTTGGCTGGGATCATGTGGCACAGCTAATTGTTTCCCACTGGAAAACCGTTTTGAACTTCTACTCACATTCTTCTGTTACTATCAATCTGAAATAGCAGAAGACACCATTTGCAGTGGGACGACTTTCTAATGTCCACTAAAAGCAACATAGGCTTCTGACAGAGCATGGGAGAAAGAGGTTACTTTATTGGTAGGGTTTTAGGGTTCTGTGAGAAACAACATCTTCTTCTTCTCCCCAGAGACGTCCATTTAAAAAATAACAGTGATGGATTATATAGCAGTTACCAACCCCTTTCACCGTATCCAAGTCATTAAATGTGGTTGGTTTTGCTGTTCTTTTGGTAGAACCAAAACATGTGAATCTACTGAGAAGCACAGCACCTCAGAGGGAGCAGGAAGCCAGCAGAAAAGTTGGGGGTTAGCAGTAGCTTTAGCCTGGTCCTCAGAGTATCTGATCCCTCTGATCAGTTCACTCAGATGAACCTTGGACCCTTGTATATCTTAATTTGCCTAAATCCCTGATAGGTAAGGCTAATAAGAAAACAAAAATTGGCCAGATGAAAATGCAGTTGTTTGTTTGCCTGGAACGTTGAAGATGGGAGTTGTAGAAAGTAAGACCCCAACATGATTTTTACAAAATCTTGAGTGCGTAAAGAGTTGTGTTTCATATTCCATCCTCTCCAAATGGCTTTCAGCACATTCTTGTGTTAAAAGAACTATCTCCTTGTTTTTCCTGATCACAACTGTAACGTAGGCCAAGTCTGCACACTAGAGCATATCATGTCCTGAAGTTAGTTCCAATGGATCACATGGTGATGAATAGTATGCCTGAATGCGTTCAAGAATGGAGGTTGAGAAAGGTTGAAACAAGACGCAGCGAACTAGCTTGTCCCAGAGAAAATCATCCTCTTTCTTAATGTGATTTCTATTGGCAGAAAAAGTAGCAAGGCCCTTTTTTCTTTGGTCGTTGACCTTAAATAAATTAATAAATAAATCTTTGCCAGAAAATTTTTTATATAGGGGAGCTTCAGTCATGTGATCCCCCATTTACAATTGCCACCTGCCAATGCAACAAGCTGATAAAAGCTTTACCATGTGATGCATGTGGATCCTCTTCTTATTACCCCTATAGTAAGCAACAAAAGAGTTTCCCAGCACACACACACACACACTTATTTGAGCATGGTAATTATAAAAGGAGATAAGTATTCAAAATCTGACTCAGGGGAATGCATGCTTCCGTCATCTACATGAGGCCCGATAATGTACAAATGAGATGTTATCACCTATGTAAAAATATATAACACATTCCAGTCATACATTCATCTTAAATATTAACAGGAGCAAATATGGGAGAGTAATACTGCTCACATTTCTGAATTATTCAGGCCCAAGGTGAATTCAGTGGTGCTTTTTAATTAGTCTCACTATATGAAAGCAAAGAAATCTTGCTCCTTAATTACACATACATACTCACAGACACACACACACACACTGATAGAAATAGTAGGAACTGGATGCCTAAAGATTTAGCCTTCATTTGCCCCATTTGCTTAAACGAGAAGACCACCAGCACAGTTCTGCAGGCACACAAGTCCATAAGAATGTCCCAACAGATGAGCGAACTTCCTGCGAGAGACAGAATGACTGAATGAATAGAATGATGATGGTGCCTTCAGGGCCATCTAGTCTCAACCCCCTGCTAAATGCAGGATATCCAGTGCAGGATGGACTACAGCATCCCTAACCATGTTTGCTGTGCTGGTGAAGGAGAGCTGTGCAACCATTTCAAGAAGAAGCCTCCAGTCCCACAAATGAACAACTCCTACCACTGGGAGCTTCTTAGGTGTAGCTGGAATCTGCTTCCCTGCATTTTCCACCCACTGATTTTCCACCCACAAGACTACCTGTCATTATGCTCACTTGGTTCTTTTCCTTCTTCCGGAAACATTTCTATTCTTGGTAAAAATAGATTTGAGAGTCAGCTGAATCTTCCTTCTTTCAACAGGCAGTTGGATGTTCCTGTCCTGATATAGGTTACATTACTTTCTGTCTCATTAGGTTGACCCCAACACTCTGTCTCTTTCTCTGTAGGTGCCATGGCTCCAGGCCGTTTATGCTGTACTGGGTGCAATTGTATTTACAATGGTAAGTCAGCATTGCTTGCATTGTCTAGGCTCAAGCAAGAGTCCTTTCAATAGCCGTGAGTTGCATGTAATTTCGCAGAGGGAGGGGCAGCAAGGGGTGAATGTGGGCTTGGTGATGATGCAAAGTGAGTGCAGTCCCATCACGCACATAGACCAGGACGTTCTGTTTTGGATGGGTTGTCATGCAGGGACTGGGGGTATTTTTTTTTAAACTCCATGCAGCCTATTTTGGTGTACAGTATAGTTGCCACATATTAGCTCTTCTAAGTGATGGGAAACTAATCTAGTGGTGCTGTCAGAGAGGCTCTGGCAGCTGAAAAAATGTGACTTGGGGCATTCTATATCTCTAGGGCTGAAGGTTGCCCACATTTGGGTTAAAGTAGAGAGATCTGTCTGTCCCTTTTATGATATTACAGTAATCTTATAGAAATTCAGTAAAATATTTACCAAATGGTCAAGCATCATTCCTCAAGTGTATCTGCCTTTAAATGGAAGATGAAGCCCTTGGACAATGCAATGCTTCTGTTTAAGAATCCAAAGCAGACTCAAGCATCCAGAAACATGCAGGCCGAGGAAAACTAAAACAATGTAGTCTACAATGTGCCATAGGCAAGGGGACAGTGGAAAGTATACATCTATCGGTGATCAGTTTCAAGCAAGTTGGTCCCAAGATAACCAGAAATGTGGACTGTTGCCAGGTGGATGAATGAATGGTCTCAATAAAGCCATCGACATTTTTTCTTTAAGGCACATGCTAGAAGCTTGTAGGCCACACACTTGTATTAAAGCAACGGTTGGCTGAGTTTTACACGTACATTCATGGTGGAAGACTTGCTGCATAGACTTTGCCCCTTCCCTATTCTGGGCTCTGCTATGCTGAGCGATGCAATATAGACACGGACCAAAGAAAAAGGCAGTGGCGCAGTGGAAATGTTGTAGGTTGGTCTCAGATCAGGTCCTCTTTCATGTACTGTTTCCCTGTCCGCCGCTATATTCTAAGGCAGGGCTTTCCAAACTTTTGCCGTTGGCAACACACCAACGGCCGGCCCAAAAAGACCCAGAAGCGCCGCCACCAGTGTGGCGCGCAAAACCCCGGAAGCGCTGGCGACAGTGCTTCCGGGTTGCTGCCGCAGTGGCTGCCCTTTCGAAAGGGCAGGCTCCGGGGACCCCGAAAATGCCCTCGGTTCCAGCAGGGAGGCAAAAAGCCTCCCCGCGCGCGCGCGCTGCCGGGCTTTCGGGCTCACAGCTGATCAGCATGGGGGGGCCAGGGTGGAAATTCTCCCCGCTGATCAGCTGAGCCCCTTTTGAAGGGGCAGCCGCTGCACAGCAACCCGGAAGCACCGCCGGCGCTTCCGGGTTGTCACGCGACACACTTGGGGCCCCCAGGCGACACAGTATTGTGTCGCGACACACAGTTTGGAAAGCCCTGTTCTAAGGATAGACTCAGCCCGCTGGGTCAGCAGAGTTTTCAGCTCAACAGTTAGCAGTCTTGTCTCTTTGTTCAGTAATCCATCTGATGTGAATGAAAATACCCTCCTTATCTGAGATACACACCTTCTGCGTGCTGGAACATTTCTCTCTCCTTTTACCAGAGTTCCTGAAAAATCTCTCCCTGTGAGAAACAGAGAGATTTTGTGATCATTTTTCTGTGATCATAAGCTACCAAAACGTTTTCTTCTTTTTGCCCCCCCCCCTCATCCCCCCCTTTCTATTTATCATCTCTGCTCACTGATTCTGGGAACTCTGAATCTTGTTCTTACGCAGGTACTCAGCGATAGGAAAGATATACAAATATATAGGCCAACCTAAGCTAAATGGGCCAGTGCCCTAGGCCAACAAGGTTATCAAATCTGTTTCTGTAATCTTGTTAACAATATTGTAATAAACCAACTCACCACTTCCAATTCCAAACAAAGAAAGGCTGTTCCTTTTGCTTTCTGATCATGGCACTTTGCCCTTTTGATAACCCAGGATTGCTTATGTCACTAAACCACAAATATGAATGACAAGCTTTTTTAATGGACCTTTTAGGAAGCAATCATGAAGCAAAGGAAAATGGACGGAAAATAATAATAATAATAATAATAATAATAATAATAATAATAATAGCAACAACAACAACAACAACAACAACATTAGGAAATTAGCTTGAGGCTCCCCTGGGTTGGTGTTGGAATGATGCTGAAATACAGTTTTGACATTGGGACAGCTTAAGGCTGTCTCACTTATCGGTTGGGATGAATCAGCAACAAGGGGGAAGCAGCAGAAAAAAATATTTTGCCGGGGCATGTTTTTGCAGGAGTTAGGGAAGGGCAGTTTGGTGTAGTGGTTTTGCACCAGGCTAGAAATGGGGAGACCATGAGTTCTAGTCCCGTCTTAGGCATGAAGCCAGCTCGGTGACTTTGGGCCAGTCCTTCTCTCTCGGCCCTAAGAAGGAGGCAAGGGCAAACCACTTCCAAAATCTTGCCAAGAAAACTGCAGGGAGTTCTCCAGGCAGTCACCAGGAGTCCACAGACTCGAAGGCACCAAAAAAAAAAAAAGGGGGGGGAAAGTCTCAAATTTAGGACATCTAAGTGTTCTATGACTAATATCACTTCACTTGTAGTTGTGGAGCTGGAAGCACCATTTCACGAGGCTTGTATGGATGTGACAATAATATGAATAATATTATAACCTACAGATTCATTTCTAGCTTGAATTTTAATCTAGGCCAGAGAAGAATCTTCCTCAGCCAGCCTTTATGCCACTTCTCTTGCAAACTATTGGAAAAGAAAAGGAGACCTTCAACTATGGAAACACAGTGGTTGGCTTTGGATCATTTTTTCTCATCCTAACCTACCTCATAGGCTTATTGTAAGGAAAAATCGAAGACCAGCCAGCTAGGACCCAAAGAAAAGTTGTGATATAAATCTAATGAATAACCTTCCCAATTTTTTTATTTTGATATTTAAATTCCATCCTGCCAATGAATATGCACCAGTCATGGTACATGGTTTGGTTTTGATTTAGCATGTTGTGTGAACCCAGCCACTATGGCTTGTTTTGACAAACCACAGTAAAAAATAAGCCAGCTCAACATAATGTATGAAAGATTCCCCTGAAGGCCAGGAGGAGCAGGACAAGTCTACTGGACTGGGTGGTTCCTTTTTCATGTTCTTGCTCTATCCTTGAATGCACTGGAACTCCAGTTGACATATGGATGGAGAAGATCCTCACCTTATAATCCAAGCCAAGGGAGCTTTCAGAGTGAAGAGCATTGCTGGGAGGGAGAAGCTGAATATTCATGGATGTGAATCTAGCTGCACTTCCAAGAGACGTATCTGGGAACATCCATGCCCAGGCTATGTAGACACTTTTTCAAACATCTCTGCCAACTCTTTTCTTCCTAATTAGATTATGGAATTTGGGACTGGGGAACCAGCAACCTTACTATTTTCCCTTTCCAAGTCCTCTGACACCTAAAGATTGCATTGTTAGTCACTGTCCATGTTTGCTTTTCTCTCCTTAGTTCCTGGCCTTCGATACCCAGCTCCTGATGGGGAATCGTCGCTATGCCATGAGTCCAGAGGAATACATCTTTGGAGCGCTCAACATTTACCTGGACATCATCTACATATTTTCTTTCCTCCTGCAGATCTTTGGGACCAGTCGAGAATGAGCTTGGCTGAGCCTCTAGGCCCTGTGCCTGATAAAACAGAAATATATTTAGAGAGAGAGAGAAAAAAAAAGAGAGAGAGAGAGATTTATAATAACACAACAAGTAAGAAAGGAGAGAGGAAAAAGAAGTAACCTCTCTGGCCCTTTAGCAAGCTCCATTGCATCAAGTGAGCATCTGCTCACGCACTGGTCTACTTGAGCTCGCTCGGCAGCCTGTGTGTGTGTGGGTGTGTGTGGGTGTGCACGTGCACATATATTTATATACACACACTGCTAGAGTACACTGGTATATATGCTAGGCCTTCCCTTGCTTCCATAACTGCTTTCAATATGTACATTGAAATTAGTGTAGCAGTACTGGAAAGAACACTGAAGGAAAAAAAGAAGAAATACTGCTGCTTTTAACCTAGAGCTGAAACAAATGAAGAAAGGAATTAGTCAGAAATTTAAGTTTGTCATATCCAAAGTGAGCAAGTTGTTAAAACTACAGAAAATCTATGTGAAGTTCATTTTGTATGATGTGAATTGTTTCAAATTTCAGAGTTTAAGTTCTGGCACAATCCCAGTCTGTATATTGTTGTATCCTCTTATATCTGCCCCCACAAAGAGCTGAGAGGATTATATATGGTTCTCCGACACTTTTCCATCCAACTGGATAATAAGATTTTACCTGCTTTACTTTCTTGGTGGTACTCTGTTAGGGGCCTTCCTTTTGGCTAGATAGTTGAGGCACACAAAATGGAATCCTTTGATCTGGCCTTTCCATTTAATTTCCCAATTTCTAGTTGAGGATATCTTTTAAAAAAATGCTCAGTTATTTTGCATATTTTTGTTTCAGCCCAAATTCTGGGCTAGCCAGAGAAGGAGGGGAATGTGAACCTCATAAAAATGATCTTGGTGGTCTTGCTTAGCAGACCACCTTAGCTTAACAATGTTGGAGCAATGCTCTGGTCCCAATCACCGGTGGAAGCCAACCTTTACTTTACTTACCCATGTGCTTCTCCTAAATCATGTGTTCCCCCTGTCCTTGCTCTTCCCCCACCCAAACATCATTTTCTTGGGGCATTGGTGGTAATGCAGGCGAGATCTTTCCAGGAGCTTATCAGAGCTCAGAAGGAGACAAGGCAATCAGCAAACAGAGAACCGTTGTCGATTTGAGCACTTACCTATTCTCCCATTATTTTGTGAGTGGGTATCGGTCAGGCTTTATTGAAGGAGAGCACCTTGCCAAAATATGGCACCTTCATACATATCATACATAACAAAATCTAAAGAGGATTTCTAAAAAGGATTTATTCGTTCTTCTTAAGAGACCCTGATAACTTTGTACACTCCCAATAATCCTTTAGAAGATGAAGGAGCATAGATGGCAACCTTGCTTCTCCTATAAGACAGTTTTGTAACCCTGATCACTTTTATCCATTAAAAAGAATCTTGCTACTTGTCCTGTACAATGACTCAGAGCCACTTTTTTCTATTTTCTACTTTCATTGTAATCATCCAGACCTAAAAATATACTTGCAAATTGTTGCTTGAAGTGATCCTGCTATCTGTGCTGACAGATGTTCAATGACTGTGACAGCAGCAAACAGCCTTTTTAAGAACTTAGGACTGTACTTTAATTTGTTTTTTACAGAAGGTCCCCAGGGAATAGCATGGTGCAATGACATCACTTGTCAAAAAGTTTGCTCCCCTTCTTCTTGGGAGTGCTTTTTCTTTTAAAAAAATGGTAAAATAGGTATTCTGAGTGCAGAGGTGGCTTAGAATGCTTGCTTTGCTTTAAAGCAAAATCAAACCATGCTGCTATATGTCTCTGCTTTATTGACACGTTTTGGCACTACAGTTCAGATGGCTCATCCCTGGGTTGTAGGAAGACTGCTGAAATTGGAAGTAAATGGGCTGGGAAAAAATGGACTCCCTCAGCAGTCTGCCATGGGTCACACACACCCCCAACCCCCAAATATCTGCTGGTTAAACGACAATGCTGGTATTTGGCCTTGGTTTGGGTGCATCTTCCAATGAGCTTTTAAAGCAGTCTTCCCCAATTTGGAGCCTCTGAGGTGTGTTTATCTGGACTCCCATCCTCCCCAACTGGGAGAGGATGGGCATTGGTGTCCCACGAGTCTGGAGAGCACCAGGTACAATAAGATTACTTTAAATGATTTTATGTCAAGGATGCTTGGTGTCCCTTGTGGGCTGGGATATCAGCGAGGGAACCACGTGGTTGAGAAACAGCTGAACCCAGGACTCCTTTACCAGCCTGGATCTGCAGATAGAGGCAATGTATTGGATGATGCTGTTCCTATTTCTTGATTTACTCGCTGGTCTGCGCTTTTCTTTTTAGAATGCCCTCTTTACCCTCCTAGGATTTCTGCACACATGAGACAGGCCTCCCCGGCACTCTGCCACCCGAGCCGTGTTCAGTCAGAAACCTGCTTAGCTTTCCCAGCATTCACAGCATATTGTGTTCCCAGGTTGCTCAGTTGTCCCAGCAGTACATTCTGTCCCAGGTTAATGTATTCCTTTGGTTGCATTGCTTGAGTGCATCAGGTCCTTGCGCTATGCAGACACGTTAAGGCGCTTCAGCTAGCCCTGCCCTGCGCAACCTGCAGGCTGATTTCAAGACTGGAAAGTGCTCGTGTTTGCGACCTCCATCGGAGCCTTTCATGCCAACGAAGGAAGCATGCCAATGCTCTCTGCTCTAGAAAAATCCTCCCCTGGCACCTGTGTGGCATGACCTGGAAGCTCAGGGAACTACAACTTGGAGGAGATACCCAAAGCTGAGGTCAGCAATTGGTAATCCCCACCCAAATTTCAATAAAGAAATGTTAAAGTAAATTGTGGCTGTGAGGTGTTGGGCGGTTGGACTGAAGAGTTGAAGGTCTTGTCCCAGTCTCCAAAGAGCCTTTAGCAAAAAAGAGTAATTGTGGCCAGGAGTCTTTAGAGCAGAGGGATGGGGGGGGGGGTAACGTAAGAGGACTTTTATTGCTGACCAGAGGGCGATCTCAGTTTGGAAGGGCAGAGAGATGACCTCTGCATGTCTCCAGGCTACAGCCCAAATGAATTTAAGGGAGTACCAGAGTATCTTTCCATCTCCGTTTGGCTCTTAATGTTCCCCATTTGGAAACCAACCAGTTATTTTCTTACTGTGGGCTGAAGGCTAAGACCAGCAGCCTGAAACTATTATTTAAAAGGTGATGCTTCCAGCTGATAGGGGTGGTTTATCTGAGATCTCCCTGAGAATGGAGAGGAGAATGCGTCACTGGGCAGTCTGTGGCAATTCTGGCCCATGAAGAAAAGAGGAGGGATTTCACCAGCAAGGGCCAAGCTGTCCTGTCCCGAGCCTTGCCCTGTTGCAGCGGCTTTCCAAGCACCCCTGCCTCTGTGCAGTCCTTGTACATCATGCAATTTGCCAGGTAATGCCACGTCAGGGCAGGAGGAAAAATTGCCATGCACGTACCAACGAAGTCTCTTTTGCCATCTTTTTCTTTTCTACCCAATTTGTGTAACATACTTCTAAGTTTCAAAGCCAGGATGGAAGGTAGAAGATCAAAAGCACCTCCAGAAGAAAGAGATGAAGCAGTGTGACTTGTGAAAACAAATAAGCACAGCCAGTTTAGGGATGGGAGAAACGGTCCACATTGATGTTCTGCCAAGGATATAAACTCCTTTGTACTCAATGTAAGAGAGGCTGTTCAGGAGCGAAGAACTCTGTATATACCCAAGTCTACTTGCCTTTACGACGTGATTCTCAAATGTTAGGCTATAATTAATAATGTGATTTATTAAATGGATGAATGAAGTCCCAGCAAGTGTGACACCTTGCTGTGGGATGTAAAAATCAATTAACACTGTGGGAGCAAGAGAAAGGGGAGGGGCACACCTGTTGTTCCAAATGCTCACCCCATACCCTCCAACCAAATTTTGCCTCCAAGCCCCTAGGACAACCTTTCCCCACCTGAGGCTTTCTAGAGAAGTTGGCTAGGAATCGTGCATGTTGTAATCTGAGCACATCTGGAGGACACAAGATTGGGGAAGCTGCCTTGAAAGCCAGGTTGGAATGGATTGCCATGAACAACATAGGACTGGTCCCCATCGTCATATGTTTGGCGTTTCAGTTCCATCAGCCCCAACCAAGAGAACCTAGTTCAAAGCTTCTGGAGAGGAGTAGGTTGCCTAACCTTGATTTAGGAGCTGTGGCCCTCCTCCTAGGAAACTATTTCTTGGTAGAGGATTAAATCAACAGAATGCCACCATTGTGCCATTAGTTTGGAGCTTGTATCTACTGGTAGCCTCAACTGCTGAGAAGGAGGCTGCTTGCTTTTATATTGTCCCACCCTTTTTTTTTTTTACAGAATTCAATCCTAGGTCATGTTTATAGGTAGGAGGGAATATTTGAAAGAGGCTTTTTAAATGTTGGATTGTACCTTTTAATGAAACAGACCTGGCAACGAATTAAACAATTGTGCAAAATATATGTTGTGAACCTGCTAGTGTTATCTGATACTTGAACTTATTTGAAAGGTAACAATTCATAGATTTAGTACATCAAATGCCCCTCCAAGCACATGTTATCCTCAAAGCCATCCCACTTTTGCTGGACATCGTGGTCATTGAATCTGTTCTTCAGGCTCTAGGCTTTACTAGATGTTTGGTACTACTCAAAGACTGGAGATGTCTAAGCAACTGGAGATCCAAAAGCACTCAACCAGAGAATGTGGAAAGAGCCCTCCAGAATAAAAATGTGCATTACCACAACGGCTTATTCCAGAGAAGGTCTGCCTATGTGGTTGCTAAGAATTGACACCAACTTGATGGTACATAATCAATTAACAGCAGCACATGATCAACCATCTACAAGGAATATCTACGTCTCTCGGAAGCAAGCTTAAATGTAGCCATTCAGCTAATATACAGTATTTTGTCTTTTTTAAATTTAATCCCAGAGATATTTTAAATACTGAACACTTCTGAAGTTTCATTCACACCAAGCGGGGTTTATGGCTCAATTCTGTTTTAAGATGGGAGGTATAATATTAAGGGAGGTATAATATTAAGGGAGGTATCATATTCTGCAGCTTCCCCTCAGAGCTTTTACAAAAATCCCAAGTAAAAACTTGCAAAAACTTAAGGGTTTTTTTTTTGGTGAGTGTGTGACTTGATGCTTAGGACACAAAGGGCTCTGGTTACAGAAGGGCAGCTTTGGTTTCAGTGTCTGAGAAGGCTAACCTTTCTTTCATAAGCCCAGCATCTGAGGTCATCCAATTAAGCTCATGGATAGGAAATCAAGATTTAAGAAAAGGAAGGACTTTTGACAATTTCTGTGGAGAAAAGGATCGTGTGTTTTAAAAGTGGCTTTAGATACTTGTAAGAACCTGACTGAAGTTGGTGAGTTGTGCTGTCAAGTGGAACAGATCGCTTGCTGTTTTGCCTTTCCCTGAGAGTGAGTTGTTCCTCCCATTTTCCCCTCAGTTTGCACCTTTGTTTTTTGAAGAGTCTGCACAAAATTGCACACACATCTTGGGGTGCATCTCTACCCCAACATTTCTTGTATTTTTATGCTGCATTTTTTCCCTATGGAGCTCAAAGTGGCATCCATGGGGGACAACCCTCATTTTATGCACACAACAGTTACTCTGTGAAATGGGCTGAGCAGAGAAACAGTGGCTGGAGTTGTATGGCTGAGTAGGAGTCTGAACCTAGATGCTTCTGTTGTCAGTCCAGCCCTTTAGCCCCTATGCTATACTGGCCCTAGGGCATATTAATGGTATATATACATGATATATATATATATATATATATACTATATTATGTCCCTTGTTTTAATGAAACGTTTTATTGTAAACCGCCCAGAGTCCCTCCAGAGGAGGGAGATGGGCGGTGATAGAAATTTGATTAATAAATAAATAAATATTAATCATCCATGGCCTGGAGATGGGGCCATGTTGATGGTCTATGTTAGAAGGTGGCAACTTGTTGATGGACTGAGATCACATTTCCTTCCTTCCTTCCTTCCTTCCTTCCTTCCTTCCTTCCTTCCTTCCTTCCTTCCTTCCTTCCTTCCTTCCTTCCTTCCTTCCTTCCTTCCTTCCGTTTTTGGTGGCCAGGGATGCAGTGTGTGGGGAATAAAGCCAAATGGGCAGGGTCAGGATTTCTGGAGATTTCTAGAAGATGGGGAATTTGGGATTTTCTTTCTCAGCCATGTTAAGCCACCTTATGGCTTACACTTGTAGTTGTGGAGAGTTTCCTGTCTCAAATTGGCAGGAAACTGTTTGGTAGGCTGCAAAAAAGTGATTTTCCCACTCTTTTTTCCAGTTCCATAGTACATACTTAGTAGTATTTAAGTGTTTAAAGACTTTATCTGAAACATGATGCTGGCTTGGTGGGCAACTTCACCCAGGCAATTTTCTCCTATTAGCCTCTTTTAAACTAGTGAAGGCACTACAGCAGCCAGCATCACATCTCAGTGTCGCTCTGAAGCCCACACTGTTCAGTGCTCATTCCTACACTCTGTGTCTCTGGCTACAGTTTACAGCCACCTGTATCTGCATGTGTGAAAAAAAAAACCTTGCTTGTTTGCAATGAGAGTAAGGAAAGCATACAATCAGTCACTGCCCCCTTGTGTTTTTTTTCCTGAATTTACAGAGCAGCTTCCTTTTGTGCCTGGGGTTGGTTGTAGCCATCTTCTGAGGCCCAGCTAGTTCTCTGATCAGTAGCCAAACCTTTGCTGCTGTTTCAAGTGAAGAGAACAGCAGAGGATCTGGTCGTTCAGCTCTCACTGTAGCGAGAAGCAGCGATGGCAATAGCTTGAAAGATGGCTCCTGATCAGAAGATCTAATAAGGAGGTCAAGGATTGAGATTTTATTGGCAGGTGCTCTGTGTGTGAGGCTTCTCCTTGCACACCCAGCTACTATACCTTTGGTATGTTCACTATAGGAACGGAACGTAGTTGACCCAACTCTGTGGTTTCGTTTTCAGTATGAAAACATTGTACTTTCTTCACAGGTGTGGCTAATCATTGAAAAACAACTACTAAGTACAATGGTCCTTCATTTGGGGACCAGGAAAGATCAAGGGACACTTGCTAATTGCCAAAGATCACTGTGTGTGTGTGACAGGCAATATAGCAGAAGTGTGGGAGATAATCTGAGATTAATCCAATGGAGAATAAATGGTGATGCTTACTAGTTTTTGGCAGCTCTCTCTCTGTCTGTCTCCTTCACACATACACATACACATGATGAAGGAAGTAGAGCCTTAGGACAAGACCATTGTGGTACCATCACTGCTGGCCCACAAGGAAGGTTTCTTTCCCTGATATAATGTTAATGCTGGGTCAAAAGATTGTTATTTTCCCATGCATCTTAAAGATAATTTATCCGGGTATTGTATGTTATTTTGCTATTTTGATCTGCTCCACACTTAATTGTTATTGCTTTGATGTGGCTGTTGAAAGCAAGGGTGGACTAGAACAATAAATCCAGGCTCCAAAATTACAATGTCAGTGAGTCAAGCATAATTCTTTTGCACTGATTCATACTTAATTGAGGTTTTCTAACACATATTTTGGATAGTCCAGCCACCTCTCAAACTTTACTTAGTTACTGAAAGCTCCCTTTCCCTGACCTTCCATCAAGGTTTGATCCTTGCATCCCCTTAAGCCATGTCAGATCACTGCTATTAGTCTCAATCACCCATGATGGCATTTTATCTTTTGCCCAGCAAAGTTCCTAGAAAAAGCACATTTGCTTGTAAAATAAATTTTATTTATTAGCCTTTATATAAGACAAGATATTGATAGCAATTTCCTCTGCATCAATTCGATGAATGGATTTCGACATCCACTGCTTGAGTGACTGATAGTAATAACTCAGATTTGTTATATTAAAAGAGTCACTACAAGTATGCTAACTAAGTATTTGTGGGCAGCGTTTGTGGACTAGTACTGATCTGGCTGTTGGTTCACCTATGATGCTTTGAGAAAATATGCTTACTCCTTGGTATTTTGTGATTGCAGTCATTTTAATTCTAATCTATGGTATCAAAGCAGAGGCTAATATTTTTGCTGTAATAAAGTATTACCTGCTTCCAGGAAATCACATATGCTCCAGCAATGTTTGTTAACTAGGGGAGTCTTGACTAGGAAATCTGTGGAGGCTGCTTTGTATTTGCTAATATGAGCTGCTAGAATTTCCACTGTGTAGCTGTTAGCCCCAGTGCCCAAATTAGGATGTGTGAATCTATCAGTCTCATTTTTCCCCCGAAACTTAAGATACAGGTAGCCCTTGCTTAACGACCACAATTGGGACCAGAATTTTGGTTGCTAAGTGAAGTGGTCATTAAGCGAATGCGACCTGATTTTACAAACTTGTTTTACAGCAGTTGTTAAGTGAACCACGTGGTCATTAAGTGAATCCCGCAGTTCCCCATTAATTTTGCTTGCCAGAAGCCGGCCGGGAAGGTAAAAAAAATGGCGATCACATGACCATGGGAGTTGTGACAGTCATAAATGTGAATTTTGGTTGCCAAGTGCCCAAATTGTGACTGTGGGGACACAGCGACGGCCATGTGAGGACCGGTCGTAAATTGGTTTTTTCAGCACCGTTGTAAGTCTAAACAAATGTTGTTAAGCGAGGACTGCCTGTAATTTGTTCTCATTTCACATAAAACATCTGACTCATTTTTGTGCACAGTTCACAGATTATAGCTAGAGATATCATGCAATTTCCAATTTCTTCTTATATTATCACGCTGAGATGATGTCCCTTTTACAATCACTTGCCCGCCATTGGCAAAAGAAGTCACGTATTAGGAGATCCTGGCAAAGTGATTTGAGAGAAAAATACCATTTTCTCATCCAAATCTATATGTTAAATGTCCAATCCTTAAGGATCTTTCCCCACACAGATAGACAAGTAATGAATCAAATCTTCAATCTGGGACCATGGATGCTAGTGGGATTTTGTGGTATTGCCCATCAATCACTGCTCTTAGTATAGAATGAAATATTGGAGGAGTAAAACCCTGTCACAATATCAAGGAAGTTATAATAATGAGATAGCCAGCTTTCTGGTGATCTGTTTTAAGCCTACTACATCATGCAAATAAATCCAGTCTCTCCCCTTTTTATGATGATTCAACAAGGCATATTTATATTGTACATGGGAAAGAATGCAGTAATGATTTCCACGCCTTCTGATGCTTCAGCACTTTGAAGGACAAGCTAACTAGGGACTTACTATCCTTCAGACCGGCGTGTTTGTATTAATTCAGGCATTCTGAACCTGAGCTTTTCCTAAAGGAAGCCTAGTGCTGTCTGGAGAAGAATGGACGGACTTCCTGGCAGAAGCATCATTATGCCTTTGTGGAAATGGTTTTGTGTAATTTCCGGAGCTTGGATTAAATCATTAGTCCAGCACAGATAGCCCCAGGTAAAGGTAAAGGTTCCCCCCGCACATTTGTGCATCGTGTCCGACTCTAGGGGCCGGTGCTCATCTCCGTTTGTTAGCCGAAGAGCCAGTGTTGTCCGAAGACGCTTCCACGGTCATGTGGCCGGCATGACGCACGCGGAACGCTGTCACCATCCCACCGAAGTGGTACCTATTCATCTACTTGCATTTGCATGCTTTCGAATTGCTAGGTTGGCAAGAGCTGGAGCTAGTGCAGGAGCTCACTCCGCACGCTAGGGATTCGAACCTCCGAACTTGCGATCTTCTGATTGACAAGCCTGGCGTCTTACCCGCTGAGCCACCACGCTCCATAGATAGCCCCCGAGAGCAGCTGTATTAACACCTTGTTCTGGGTGAGCTTTAAAAATGAGTCGCCACACAGTCATATAATAAAATACATTACTGTTTCTGCTACCATTTTAGTGTTATATATGTTTAGGAAGATATTGCTTCTTTTGAGAAAGGTCCACATATTTAAGCTGCTTACATTGTTTTATGGCAGAACCTTGGACATTGTTCATCATTTTTCAAAAGCCGTAATTTCTGATTTCGCATGCATGGTGTTTTTCTTTTTTGAGGTACTGTCCAAACATGGATAGCATTCTCTTCAGCCCAATTTTTGTGAGAAAAGGATTATGTTGCATGTGTGCGCGCACACATGTATCTGTAAAATCTCCCTTATACATTTTGAAATAAATTTTCCCTATTACAATGCATTTTGGTAAATGATTTTCACCCAACAGAGAGAATTCTGCTGCACGTATCCCTCCAGTATTATTATTATACATATTTTGGGGAGGGCTTAAAAAAATTACCTTACAAGAGTAATGAAACAGTGAAGAACAGTTGCATTTTGGTTTAGCATAAAGGTCTCAGAAATGTGAGTTTTTGTTGTTGTTTATTCGTTCAGTCGCTTACGACCCTTTGTGACTTCATGGACCAGCCCACGCCAGAGCTGTACATTCTTATTAAAATGTAAACCAATTTTTCCCCAATCGGTATGACCAGGTTTCTCGAAAATTCCTGAAATCAAGGTTGCCTTCTCCTCACAGAGATGGTGAGACAGAACAAAGTTGCCTGCCTCCATTACTACAATCTCAGTGAATCAAAGACATTTTAAAGGCAATTTATTTGTTGAAGAACTCTAGTCTTCTTTTCTTAAATACAAAAACTTTCTGAGCAGTGGGCAACTGTATTTACTGTATCTGGGTGATTCCCTGGAATTCCTTCCCTCCATAGATCCTCATTTAAGTCAAGCTTAATGTCTGGTGTCTTCTGACACCTGAGGTTCTACAGCAGAGCTTTCCAAACTGTTAGTGTGTCGGCTGCAGTATGTAGGTGTGTCGCGCAAACATAACGAGAAACCTCTGAGTTGGACGCTCAGAGCCTCAAGCGCCTCGCTGCTGCCGCCTCCGAGCCCTGCCAGGATTCCGCACAGGTCCTAGTGCATGCCTTGTGCCCTGCTGTAAGAGGGGAGCTCTGTCCAAGCCTTGCCCTGCTGTAAAGGGGAACTCTGTTTTCATGAGATATGTTGTGTCCCCATACCAGGGCTTTCCAAAGTGCCGCCGCTGGCGACACACCCAGGAGCGGCGGCGGCGGCGACACGCGTGTGCACGGCGACGGCGCGGGGGGGCGTGCAGCGGCGCGCGCGCACGGCGGCGGCGCGGGAGGGGCATGCGGCGGCGCGGGGGGCGTGCGCCGCCGCCGCTTCCGGGTGGTGTGGCGACACACCACGCTGTCTGTGGCGACACACTTTTGTGTCGCCACACACAGTTTGGAAAGCTCTGCCCCATACATTTCGCTATTACAATTTATGTATGTGTCCATATCTCTTATAAGTTAGTTAGTTTAACCTCCGGTTTGCTAGTAAAACTGAATTGCTGTGTCGCGAAATGATCCATGTCTAAAAAGTGTGTCACCAACATGAAAAGTTTGGAAAGCTCTGCGTTAGTGTGTCGGCTGCAGTGTGTAGGTGTGTCGCGCGAACGTAACGAGAAACCTCTGAGTCGGACGCTCAGTGTTGTGTCCCCATACATTTCGCTATTACAATTTATGTATGTGTCCATATCTCTTATAAGTTAGTTAGTTTAACCTCCGGTTTGCTAGTAAAACTGAATTACTGTGTCGCGAAATGATCCATGTCTAAAAAGTGTGTCACCAACATGAAAAGTTTGGAAAGCTCTGCGTTAGTGTGTCGGCTGCAGTGTGTAGGTGTGTCGCGCGAACGTAACGAGAAACCTCTGAGTCGGACGCTCAGTGTTGTGTCCCCATACATTTCGCTATTACAATTTATGTATGTGTCCATATCTCTTATAAGTTAGTTAGTTTAACCTCTGGTTTGCTAGTAAAACTGAATTACTGTGTCGCGAAATGATGCATGTCTAAAAAGTGTGTCACCAACATGAAAAGTTTGGAAAGCTCTTTTCTACAGCCTGGAAATCTCCTATCCCAATACTGAGCAGGCCAGGTCTGTGTTTGAGAACTTCAGGCGGGTGCTGCCACCTGCAGGACTGGGAAATCAATTGGGAAGGTGAAAGAACATTTGAAGAGAAGAAAAGGCAAGCTATTTCCATACTCTTGCCAAGAAAACAGCATGAGTATTCCCACGTAGTCACCAGATGAGTTCAGCTCAAATGTATCTTTATCCATAACTCAACAAGCTTCCAGAGGGATCTTATTTCCACGGTCCATGTTCCTCTACAAAGGTAAAGACTGGCTTCACTAAATTCTCATACGCACCTTGTTAACAGGGCAAATGCATATCATTGCACAGAATCAATGTTGTAGGGAACCTGGTATGCAATCCAGAACCAAGCTCCAATGCAGCCATTAAGGACAGGGAATATAATTAATGCTAGAAACTTGTGACACTCTAATAATGACCGTGGAAGCAGAGAATACAGCCTCAGGCTTGGGCATTTTGGCCTTCATTAACAATAAAACAAAGATGAACCTTCGCCTTTCTAGCTTTCATGGTGCTGGTGGAGAACTTGACACCATGCTAATCCACTATTCTGTATCAGTACCTCACACTTAAAAGAGAATAATTCTCTAATGACTTTCAGTGCAGCGTAATATTCTGTCACTTGTCAAACTTTAAAAAATCCATTTACCCACACATGGCAATAGTTTTTGTTTTGAGGGTTTTCATTTTTTGGAGTTAAATGTTTTCTGCATGGTCTGCTAAAAAATAAAGCTCTGGAAAATGGAGTGAGGGAGGAGACGAACCCTAAAAAGATATTGCCATTGTAAGTCGCGGTCTCATCACCTCTCCTCTGGACCACTGCAATACGCTCTACTTGGGGCTGCCTCTAAAGACCATGGAGAAGTCAAGCCCCTTTGCTAAGCAACACTCTGTGCACATTGTACCTGGGCTTCAGGACCTGCATTGGCTCCCATAGGTTTCCAGGTGCAATTCAGAGTGCTGGTTTTGATCTAAAAGGTCTTATATGGCTTGGAAGCTGGATACCTGCCTTCTGCAGCCACAAACCACCCATCTGACATGGTTGCCCCAGAAAAAGCTGCTGCTTGTTCCTCCCTTCTGTAAGTATTCTCAGAATGAGTGTCTGCCCTTTGGAATAGCCTCCCTGCCTGATTTGCTCCTACTTTGATTGTAGGGTGAGGACAATGGATTAAACATTTCTCTACAGCAACATTTGCCAAACTGGCAATGGTTATGATGTATGGACTTCAACTCCCCAAATCCCCCAGCCAATATGGCAATTGCTAGGAATTCTGGGAGTTGAAGTTCATACGTCTCAAAGTTGCCCAGGTTGGGAAACGCTTGTCTATGGTGTATATGGAGCTTTTATAACGGGCTTTGGGAGGTAAAATTCAGCTTGTTACCTTTTAGAAAAATGTTTCTGCCTGGACCTGCTCACAGGGCCCAAATCTTCCCCCGCTTGAAAAGTTTTGTTAGATAAGTATGTCTCAAACACTCTGAATTTGACAGGAGGGCCTTAACTTATCTTCTGCCCCTTCTGTTTCCAGTCTGACTAATGTCTTGTTCCACTGATGAGTGTAAAGCAGGACTGTGCAAGCCATGAGGCTGGGGGATACCTCCACAAAATATGCCACTCCAGGACAAAGGCCAGTACAAAAACCACCACCAATTTAATGTATTGATAGGAATAAACAAGCATGTGATTGTTCATATGACTTTTCCATATCTGTGTAATAATTTCTCATTTTGTCACATTAAACATTATAGTACTGTGGCCTCTTTCAGATGCCTCACCTTGTCACCTCTGTTGTAAAGAAATTCTGGGTTGCACACAATTGTGTGCGCAACCGAAGTATGCTTTTGCATTTAGCAATTGTGGTGATAATATCATCCTGGTATTAGAAGTGGAATACTGTAGGACACCAATCCAAAATCTAGCCTGGAGCTATAAGCAGAAAGGTCAGCCTTTCGTTAAGCCTCTTTGTTCCCAGACTGGGAGAAGAGCAGCTGAGAGAGGATGTCCTCCTTTCCTCTTTTCAAGCTACAGGTAAAAGGTTATTTGATTTTAACTATCCCTCATTATGCCCGGGATCAAGTGTGTTTCATCTGCTGTAAAAAGGTAAAGGTTTTCCCCCGCACAGTCGTGCCCGACTCTAGGGGCCGGTGCTCATCTCTGTTTCTTAGCCGAAGAGCCAGTGTTGTCCGAAGATGCTTCCGCGGTCATGTGGCCGGCATGACGTGCACGGAACGCTGTTACCTACCCACCGAAGTGGTACCTATTAATCTACTTGCATTTGCATGCTGTTGAATTGCTAGGTTGGCAAGAGCTGGGGCGAGTGCGGGAACTCACTCCGTCACACGGGGCTAGGGATTCGAACCTCCGAACTTGCGATCGTCCGATCAACAAGCCTGGCATCTTACCCACTGAGCCATCACGCCCCTTCATCTGCTGAGATTTGCTCTTTTTGAGAAATATCAAAGGCTTGGGGTTATGCAATATAAGGCAGCGAAAAATCCACCCATAAGAAATTGGCCAGGAGGAGGGAGGGCCTTTGCCAAGTTATCTTGGAAAGGGAAGACACCACCTTTATGGAGATCTTCTCTGTCCTGGAACCTCCCAATCCCAATGGGCAGGGGGGGATGCCACTTCTTAGCCCTCCCCTGGGGCTGTATTAGTCTGTCAGAATTGGCTGAGAAACCCCCTCTTTTCCCCAATAAGCTCAGGCCAGCATTTATATTATTTTGCCTTCCCTTTTATCTTCATATCTCTACCTTTGCAAGCAACCCAGTAAGATAGCTCAGAAACAGTGGGTGGCCCAGGATCACCCACCCAGGGAGTTTCATGGCTTAGACAGCCGAGTATCAGGAGAAACAGTTTCTGGAGGAGCAGCTGACCTCAGATTTCTCCAAACTGGACAGAAGTAACCTGCTGAGAAACAGGTTAACAAGGTAGAAAACATACCAATGCTCTCTGCTAGTTAAGTAAGACTGATGGCTTTGTTTTATTTTGAAGAACAGCACATTTTTTTTTCAAGTTAATGGCTTACAAGGAAACCAAGAGAAGATGATGAGAATCAGGAGGGTTTCTAACATATTAAGACTGTTTGCCACTTATTTGTATCCCTAGGGCAGGGCTTTCCAAAGTGCCGCCGCTGGCGACACACCCAGCGGTGGCAGCGACACGCGCGCACACGGCGATGGCGCGGGGGGGCGTGCGGCGGCGACGGCGCGGGGGGCGTGCGGCGGTGCGCGCACGGTGGCGGCGCGGGAGGGGCGTGCGGCGGCGCGGGGGGCGTGCGGTGGCGCGGGGGGCGTGCAGCGGCGCGTGCGTGCAAGGCGGCCGCCGTGCACGCGCGCGCCGCCGCTTCCGGGTGGTGTGGCGACACACCACGCTGTGTGTGGCGACACACTTTTGTGTCGCGACACACAGTTTGGAAAGCTCTGCCCTAGGGCATAGCTTTCCAAAGTGTGTGTGGTGACACACTACTGTGTCGCCTGCGGTGTCCTGGTGTGTCGCGCAAAAACCTGGAAGCGCTGATGGTGGAACCAAAAGAAGCGGCACCCCTGCCAATCAGTGCCGCCAATTGGCGGGGGTGCTGCTTCTTTCGGTTCCTCCATCAGCGCTTCCAGGTTTTTTGCGTGACAGACCAGGACACCGCAGGCCGCGCTGCTGCCATTGGTGTGTGTCACCAACGTGAAAAGTTTGGAAAGCTCTGCCCTAGGGAATAAAAGCTGGATTAATGAAAATTCTCAGGTTACCAAGAATGGCCCGTATGTTTAGACAGCCGGGCTGAAGTTTAAGCAGGGGGATTGTGATAGCTAAAGCAAAGCAGAGAGGACAACTCTGAGAGCCACAAGTGCCTTGGCCAGGGAGAGTTGGTGGTGTTTCTTCTTTGGGGTTTGCAATGCCTCAAATTCAAAGACAAAAGGGTGCTTCCAGTGCACTTACGTAGCCCCCACCTGCAACTTCTTCAAGCAGCTGCTTCATCTTTTCCTGGGACTCCTCCACAGCTGCACCGCAATCCATATCCTGGTTTGGTTTAACTAAGGAGTTCTGGACAGGGGCTATGTGGATGTCACTATGCACTCCAAAGTATCTTGTTGCCTTTGAATCTGAAGCCCTGCACAGCCTTTCTCTGGATGACACAAACTCAGCTCAGGTCTTTCATTAAAGGGTGTGTCCCCCGTCCCCCAAGCCGTTTTTGGGGCTCTGGCAACTCTCTGTGTCTACAGTTGCCAGAAATCGGTGGCAGGGCTTCCGCTATTCTGAACTGGGAAACACACAAGAACTGTAGCGTACATCAAAATAGGCTTCATCTTTTCTGAAAAACAAAACCCAAATGTTATGTGATAGATATAAACACAAAGGGAAGAAAGGATGGGGGAGAGGCCCTCTTTTCACTGAAGGCAAGACACAAAAATTGTTCCTTTAAAAAGATGGTATGTGTAAGGTGAGCATTAAAGGAAAGTTGATAAAATCTGGTATAATGACTCAGCCCTAAATAGCTTTCAGAGGAGACTGTAAAACCCTCTTGCCAGAATAAAGAAAAAAAGGGCAGGGACCATCCATACAATCTCTCAGGGCACAAGGAGAGTTTATGACCACATCATTTCTTCCAGATCTAAAGGATTTTTTTTACAGAAAATTGCCCAACGGTTCCCATTTCAAAAAGCAAACAAAGTAAAAAAAGGAAATCTTTCTGGCTTTCTGTGACATGATGAACAAGGAAGGACAGTTTACAGAGCAGAGTATTCTTATCACAGCCTCATCCTTAAGTATATTTAATTAAAAACTGAAAGAGAACACCTGCTGAAGTTTTTATTTTATTTATTAAATTTCTATCGCCGCCCGTCTCCCCCCGAGGAGGGACTCTGGGTGGTTTACAGCAAAAAACACAATTAAAATACTGTACCATTATAAATACAATAAATATACATAAAAATAAACAATAAAAATATAAAATATGATAACAGCCAGATGGCTAAAAGTTTTTTTTAATCAATCGGTGGGTATGAATGTTACTTTAGGGCCATTCTAGGGGGCTAACCAACCCCAGGACTGACTGTTCTCCTTCTCATTCAAAGCCTGTTGGCAGAACCAGGTTTTTAGTTTTTCACGGAAGTCCAGCAGCGAGGGGGCCTGTCTTACCTCCGGGGGAAGAATGTTCCAGAGGGCAGGGGCTAGTACAGAGAAGGCCCGCTTCCGAGACCCCGCCGGATGGAATTCTTTTAACAGATGGGGTCCGTAACATGCCCTCTCTGCCTGACCAGGTGGGATGGGTCAATGTAATGGGGATGAGATGGTCCCTCAGGTAGCCTGGCCTCATGCCATGTAGGTCTTTAAAGGTAATATAACCAACACCTTGAATTGGACCCGGAAGCAAACTGGGACCCAGTGCAGCTGGCGTAGCAAAGGTATTATATGTGCTACCCTTGGGGCACCTAAAATTGCCCGTGCGGCTGCATTCTGGACCAGCTATAGCTTCCGGAAGTTGAAGTCCACACATCTTCAAGCTGCCAAGGTTGAGAAACACTGCTTTAGGGCATCAGAGAACATCAAGAATGGCTACTTCCCAGATGAGCTGGCCTAAGCACTGTTGGGGTCATCCTGCTCTGGGCATCTGCATCTTCAGACACGCTAGACCCGAGTGCAAGATTTGTGGGGCCCCACTGCTGCTCCTCTTTCAAGGGCAATTAAGATTTTCCCTCCTGGGACTGGATAAGCTTTTCAAGAGGCAGCCTTTTCACAGGGCAATTGAGATGGCGTGCCTTCTCGGTAACGGCGCCCACCCTTTGGAATATGCTACCCCCGGAGGTGAGGCAGGCCTCATCGCTCCCGGCCTTCAGAAAGAACTTAAAGACCTGGTTCTGCCGCCTTGCGTGGGGTGAGGGGGGGAACAGTTCCTCTTGGGGATGGCTGGTGCCATAGGGCCCTTTTAAACATCTAAATACCAAACAATCGCATCTTGGATTTTTATACTTAATTTTACTATATTAGAGTATTTTCTTAGGTTGTTTTAATTGTTGGATTTTAATTGTTGTGTTTTGTAAACCGCCCAGAGTTCCCCTGTGGGGAGATGGAGCGGTATATAAATTGAAATATAAATAAATAAATAAATAAATAAATAAATAAATAAATAAATCAGGGACCACTAACCGTTCTAGATTAATGTTGATTGTCAATGTATTCATTATCAATAGTAATACTACTGATATGTAAGTTGGCCTTATTGAAATTAAGATGATACAATCTGTCTCTTTCCCATTCATTTTACCAGAAAATCAAGCAGTGGAAAAGTACAAAGTCTTAACAGGCACATTTCTGCTCCTCCTCTTCCTCCACCTCCTTTACTTGAGTAAATATAATAATTCTATACTGATGAAAATTAGATATTTATATTTCCGGTCCATCTGCTGGCACATTTACAGGCAGTGACCTGCATCCTACCTGCATCTTTGACGTTTGTGATTAATTAGTGAAGCAAATACAAAAGTATTCAAAACACCATTATGTATGTACCATAACCATGAGTTTCTGCTTCCTGTTTACAAAATTAATGCACTGTCAGCTAAGATACTATGGTTTGAGGTCATAGTTCCTTCCATGTTTAACATAAATAAAACTCAAGGTGATGCATATACATTCTGAAATCCCATTTCAACTGAAATAATTTGCAGATAGGAAGTAAGATTAAGATCTAAATTGGATCCAGAGTCAGTCATACTAAAAAGTAAAATGGTTGAAGTAAAGAAGCAACTTAGCACTTACTGGTTGTAGCCATCAAATCCCAATTTTGTACTGTTGGTTTACTATCTCCAAGACTGCCTTTTATCCTCCCATGGAGCTAGTGACAATGGCCCATCGAGGAGGGAATCTTGCCAAATTGGGGGTGTGTGTGTGCCAAAAAAGGGCAGCCAGCCAGTTTTCCCCCCCACCTGCATTCTTCTTTGTTGGGCTTGTTTTTTGCTGTCCAAGATTGAGCTTATTGAGTTTCTTGATGAAATGAATTGAATCCTTAATATATGTTGGCATAGTCCAATGTAAGGCTATAAATGTGCAGCTAAGTATTTGGCAATATTTTATGTAGGAGAACCAATGGCACTCACAATCAGATGCAATGGCACAAACTCTTTTTAGATCTTTGGTAACCCTGGCAAACATGATGGCAAGGATTGTATCCTGCAAAGGCTTTTGTACACATTGGGTAAGATTGACAATGTCTGGATGAGGTGATTAGTTTTCTGTAAGACATTGGTTGTCACATCACATCACATCATATATATGTTGTAGGATCTAAGAGGTCCCGGATCTTCTTCTGATAGTCTTCTGTTTTTATAATAACTGCAGTATTCCCCTTATCTGCTGGCAGAATAATTATTTATTTATTTATTAAACAGATTTATAAGGCTACCCAACTCACACACGGTGACTCCAGGTGGCTTACAGAATTAAAAACCATAAAAAACCCATAAAAACACAATAAACACCCCCCCCCCATAATGTTCTTTTTTTGCATTGAGATTTATAGATTTATACTTATGCTATACCTAGTATATGTCTGTAGCTTGAATCATGTCAACTGGATTTCTATTTTCTTAGTGGAAACGTTTCGCTCCTTATCCAAGGAGCTTCTTCAGACTGACTTTGCTCAGTCTGAAGAAGCTCCTTGGATAAGGAGCGAAACGTTTCCACTAAGAAAATAGAAATCCAGTTGACATGATTCAAGCTACAGACAATTCCACCTGGATGACTGAGAACCTTCATAGACATATACCTAGTATAGTATAGACCTTGCGTGCTTGATGCTGTGTGACAGAACCAAACATCTTTCTTAATCAGAGGGCGTTGAGCAATTAATTCATAACCACTCTGTATAGCTTGAGGTCTAATGAACATTTCCTTTCCAATAATGTAAAACAGAATGTTAAAGAGAAAGGAGGGATTGAGTTATATGTCACCCAGTTATAACCTATATTGGGAACAACCCTGCTTCCATCCATCTGCCAGTTAGCAACATTATTTGTAAGGACCTACATGATCCTTCAGTCTGTCTACTATACCTTCCTTTTCCTGTCTGGTGGGACTTGTGGTCTAACATATTTGGAGGGCACTAGACGACTGCTTCTGTGACACAAAATAAAAGAAAATGAAAGTCCTACCCACAAGGAAACCTCATGACATTTTTTCATTGGGATCTAGTTGAAAACATGATGAAATCACAGATCATCTCTACATGCACGGAGTGAGCCATTACCATTATAGTTCCAATCATTTTTGGCACTATCTTGGCACAAAACTGGTGGAGAGGCGAGGGTATCTGAGACTCACTCTGCATTGAGGAATTTGACAAAGGCATTTTACAAAATGGTTCCCTTGTAAAATCTGGAAGATTCATGTTTCCGATACACATTTCTGGGTTATGATGGCCCCCAAATGGTCAGGTCCAAGATTGTTATGACTCATTTATGTGAATATGAGTGCAATCTAAGATCTGATGGCAATTTTAAGTGGCTCACCTATAAAACGTGAGGATTCATAAGAATCTGTGCCTGAGATCCATTTTCTGGCCCCACAATTATCAGCTCTGTGACTGTAACAATTCAGCCCCTGCAAACTGAGATGATGCAAACCCCAAGTGTGGTTTCAGAAGATCCACAGATCAGATTGATCCAGACTCACGTGTATCTACTGTTTTTCCTCAGAGACAGCCTAACCTGTTCAGAAGCAAGCCCTCTCCACGTTCAGTGCAACCCAGCCTTTCTGCTGCTCACCATTCCTCTCTTTGCCTACTCCCTTAGGTCCCCAACTAGGTTTTTTAATTGCCGCCCAAAAGTTAAAGTTTTCTGTATCTGTCTGCTGCCACCTCATAGTCGTCCGGATTTTTTTGCAGCCCAGGCAAAAGTCTGGGTCTGTTGAAACGTCAAACCGAAAGCTCGGGGATGGGATTGTAAAAAACTCGCACAGAAGCAACGGACTTCAATCACTTACTTCTGTTTAAAAGCTTTGCTATTAACCCGCCTCTTTTCCCCCGGAACCTCCGCTGCTGCTGCTCCGTTCCTACCCGGATAGAAAGCCTGCCGGCCCTAACATGGAGGCGCCTATGAGCGCGCGCCGTAAGGCTCTTGCAGGTTCCGAGTTCCCGGTTCTGCCAGGCGGGGCGGCGCCGTACGGGAATTTCCCCAACTACTCCTGCTTCCATCCGCCCGAGGGACGCGTCTGCCTCTTACCGGCAACTCTTTTGAGCAAGCTGTTCCCAAACCCGCGTGCGGGGCCCCTTTTGGGCCTGGATGTTGGATGCAATTCAGGGGTAAGAAAGAGAAGGAGCGGGAGGGGAGGGGAGGAGAGGTCTCAGCATCTTTGCATAGCGCAGCTGTTCCCCTCTTTGTTTCTTCTTGCATGCAAATGGACATTCAGCTGTTGCAACTGTTTTTGGCGAAGAGGGGGAGGCCATCTAAGGATGCCGTGAGCACTGAGGTTATACCCGGGGCAGATACGTCTGCCAGCTTTCTGTTCTTTCCTCTTTGTACTGGACAATGGAAATAATGCAGGGGTTCCTAAACTTTTTGCCATCACACCTCCCTTTAGGGTAATCTTAATGTACATACCTCCTCTAAAAGTCCAAACACCCAAATGAACAATGAAAATAATACAATGAAACTCTGGGAAAGGTGTATTTATTGTGACAGTGTACAACTAAAAGGTTCTTCACACCTCCCCTGGATTCTGTGTGCACCTCCCCAAGGGAGGTACCCTCACAGTATGGAAAACCCTGGCCTAAAGGGTCTGATTAGTAAAATAGGCAGTTTCCTGGCCGTATTAGCTGCTCCTTGCTTTGTAATGCTTGCTTTTCTCAGCTGAAACCTGACTTTTCTTCATCTCTCTCTCTCTCCCCCCCCCCCCCCGTTAAAAATGTGTATGCTTTGAAAGTTCAAAGGCAGTCTTCTACAACATGGCACTGTTGGACTACATGTCCCATTATCCGCAATCAGCACAGATAAAGTGTTAATTTACAGAATACAACATTAATTTGGAGAAAATCTATGTGTTCAAAAACAAAAATGACTTGATGGCACATAATCAGAAATTAAATGAAATGATGCCATCAGTGTGAAATAGGCAAGATGATTGCCTGAATAGAACTATACGTGGGTGCTAATTTTTTTTTTTTTATGCTAAGGAACCAAAAAGTATCTAAATGGCTAAGACACACTTTTTCCCAGATCCAACCAGGCATTTTTTTACATACCTTGAGGTCGGGTTCTCTGGGCTTTGGGAGATCAATACTAAGGTTTCCGGGATGTTTACCCACATTTAATTGGAGCCTGGAATGGGATCAAATCTATTTTGATTAGTCCACCTTGTCTGTTGTTGTGTATAACTTGGATCAGGTGCCTGACTACTAGATCATATCTGGCTCCATTGATCTATTAATGGCCCTTTTATTTGAGTGCCAGGCTTCCAGAAATTCTCTACTTTCCTGCTGTGTGCGTTATCAATTATTTCCTATTACTCCAGTCAGTATTGATCTCAGTATCAATCTCCTGAAGCACAGAGAACCCAACTACAAAGCATGTCCAGCGAATCCAGGCTACCTGTATTCCAAGAAATTGTAAAGCATTTTTTGTAGATCAGGCTTTCCCATCCTGGTGTGTTCCAGATGTGTTGGACCAGTACACCAAATCCCCAGCCAGAATTGGCAAAAGGTGAGGGATGATTTGACATTATAGTCCAGCCACATCTAGAAGTCCATCGGTGGCTCACTTCAAGAATCCCCTAAGAAATAGGATGCTATGTAGACAGTTGGATTTCTTTTATGGGGTTAGCTATCATAGCTATACAGGATGGTCCCAGCCAGTGTCCTGTTGAATCTGAGTTGCTGGAGACAGTTATCTTCATATATAACTCCACCTGTTAACCTCCCAGGTGGCTACTTTTGAAATACAGTGCCCATCTACATGAACTGTTAGATTGATCTAATGGGGGTGTTATTATAGTAAACAACAACAGAAAAGGACTGTTTCATATAATTTGGAGTCAGATCTGCTGACATTAAACTATGCTTTGGCTGAACTTTGGTTAGGGTCATGGAGGGGCAATTACAGTTATTCTAGGGGTGGACAACTAGGGGTGTGTTAGAGTAGGGGTCCCCAACCCCCGGGCCATGGACCGGTACCGGTCTGTGGCCTGTTAGGAACTGGGCCGCACAGCAGGAGGTGAGTGGTGGGCGAGCGAGTGAAGCTTCATCTGTATTTGCAGCCGCTCCCCATCGCATGCATTACTGCCTAAGCTCCGCCTCCTGTCAGATCAGCGGCAGCATTAGATTCTCATAGGAGCGTGAACCCTACTGTAAACTACGCATGCGAGGGATCTAGGTTGCGCGCTCCTTATGAAACCATGCCCCCCCCCCGGTCCGTGGAAAAATTGTCTTCCACGAAACCGGTCCCTGGTGCCAAAAAGGTTGGGGACCGCAAGCTGAGAGACTTCTTTCTTTCCTCTCTCTTCAGGAACTCAGTGTCGCCCTGTACAGACACCTCCTTGGCTTTACCGATCCGGAGCATTCTGTAGATGGAAAGGACCTTCGCCTCCTCTGCTGCGACATTGATGCGGAGCTGATTGAGAGAGCCAAACAACACAGCCCTTTCCCTGGTTCCATTTCCTACGCCACTCTTGATATCATGGACCACAGTGCAAGGGAGACCCTGCTGAGCTCCTATTTGAACAAGTTTGGCCGCTCTTGGTTTGATATTTGCTTCTGCATGTCTGTGACTATGTGGATCCATCTGAATCACGGGGACGGTGGCCTGGTGAAATTCTTAGCTTGCCTTGCCGCTAAATGTACGTACTTACTCCTTGAACCCCAGCCATGGAAATGCTACCGTGCAGCTGCTCGGCGCCTGCGGAAGTTGGGCCGGAATGACTTTGACCACTTCCGTTCGCTCACCATCAAAGGGAACATGGCTGAGAAGATAACTCAGATCTTGACGAGAGACTGCGCCATGGAGTTTGTGTGTTGCTTTGGAAGCACTAGCTGGGACAGGAGCCTCTTGCTCTTTAAATCGAAAGAGAAAAAGCATTTGGGATAATTCAGGACTTGGGCATTCCTGCATTTAGTCAAAGAGAAAGTGGCAGGTTATTGGGAGAACCAGCTCTTTTGCCGTGTTGTGATTGAACTGCAAGAGTTACATGGAATCTTGAAAATCATACATTTTTTATAACAAATTATTTTCAAGCTTTACCAATATACCTTGACTCTTGCTGCAATCTCGAAATTTTGGAGGCAGATGCTGAACAGAGGATTCCCACTAGATGGGAGCCAGGTTTAACGTAATGTTTTTATCCTCCAGAAACAGGAAAGTAGATATGCCCGGTTTCTGTACCTCATAAGCTTTGCAATTCCTTTCTCACTCATCACAGGAAGATGATTTCTGTTATTTCTGAAATAAAGCCTCATATCTTTTTAGGCTTTTTCTTTTGGCTCTACACTGGCTCTTTATTTTATTTCTTGATAAAATTTATATTTTGACAATATAAATGGCAGTGCTTTTTAGGGAGAACTTTTAAGGCCTGCTCAAGCCCATCAGAACTGGGTGGGCGGCTGAGTGCTAGTCAATTACATTGATAAAACTTCCCTTCCTCCTTGGGTTCAAAGGCACCTGATAGAGTGAGTGAGCGAGTCTCCATGTGGCAGATCAGATTCACATGACCCTTTGGCTGCATCCCAGGCTCAGCTTTCAATTGATTTCTTTTTTAAAGCAGCAGAGAAGTGTGGAGTGGAAAGAGCCACTGGAAGAAGCAGCTGCTTAATCCCTCGGGATAATTTTACAGTGGGAAGTACTCTTGAGCAGAAAAAGAGAAGGTTATCCACGTATGCTCCCTTTCAGCATCCCACACAAATATACCCCCCTTTGATGATTTTGAAGTAAGCAAATGCAAAATTTTGTGCAATGATAGATTTGTGTGTGTGCAGTGTGGGGGTCCTTCTGGACTCACGATTCCTGCTCGAACTGGTGGCAGTTGTGGCTAGGAGGGCCTTTGCGCAACTTCGTGTTGTACACCAGTTGCGCCTGTTCCTGGATCAGGAGGCTCCGAGAACTGCACATGTTACACCTTGGCTCCACGAGCTGCATTGGCTGCCAGTTTGCTTCCGGGTCCAATTCAAGGTACTGGTTTTAACCTTTAAAGCCCTTAATGGCATGGGACCAGGTTATCTGAGGGACCACCTCTCCCCAGTTATATCAGCCTGGCCCATTAGATCCGGCAGGAGGGGCTGTTATGGGTCCTGTCTGCTAAGGAGTTCCAACTGAGGGGACCCGGGAGGCGAACCTTCTCTGCCGTGGCATCTGCCCTGGGGAACATCATCTCCTCCAGGGTGAGATTGGCCCCAACCCTATTGATTTTCCAGAATCCTTTAAAACTTGGTTTTGTCAGCAGGCTTGGGGATCCCATGGAAATAGGGAGCCTGTGAAATGGCTATACAAGTAGTCCTCGCTTAATGACTTCCCTGTTTAGCAACTGTTCAAAATTACGACAGCGCTGAAAAAGTAACTTTATGACCGGTCCTCACACTTAACGACTGTCGCAGCGTCCCCATGATCTCGTGATAGAGATTTGGGCACTTTGCAACTGGTGGACGTTTATGGCTGTTGCACCATCCCACAGTCACATGATCACCATTTGCGCACTTCACTGTTGGCTTCCCACAAGCAGTGTCAATGGAGAAGCCAGCAGTAAAATTGCAAGTTGTGGTCACGTGATGTCTTGCTTAACGACCACAGCAGAAGTGAGGTTGTAAGTGCATCATGGTTACATGACGTCTCACTTAATGACCATGTTGCTTAGCGATGGAATTGCCAGTCCCAATTGTGGTCGTTAAGTGAGGACTACCTATATTGCATGTAAGATCTTGAAGGTGCACTCTGGTGGTTGGTTATATTTATCTTTTAATTGTTTAATGGTTTTTAAAGTTTTATTTTTAATTGTTCTATTTTTATTGTATGCCGCCCAGAGTAACATTCGTGAGGTGGGTGGCTATATAAATTTGATTGATTGATTGATAAATAAATAAATAAATACATTTAAATAGATATTTGAAAAAAGCAGATTCAAGGAATAAAATTAAGAGCTTTAATATTTGGTTGTAACACCACTGTCTCCATTTATTCATTTATTCTGTTTTTAGTTCTGGAAATTTGGGGGTCCTCTTGGACTCACGGCTCCTGCTTGAGCCAGTGACAGCCGTGGCCATGAGGGCCTTTCTACAACTTCACCAGGTAGGCTAATTCCTGGATTGGGAGGCCCTGCGCAGTCACTTCCTGCCTGGACTATTGCAATGCGCTCTGTCCTTGAAGACCATCCAGAAGCTCCCACTGTCCCAGAATGCAGTGGCACGGGTAGTTATGGGTCTACCACGGTCTGCCCATGTAACACCACTACTTCAGGAGCTGCCTTGGCTTCCTATCAGCTTCTGAGTGCAATTCAAGTGACTGAATTGCACCTATAAAGCCCTTCAGGGCACAGGGTTACTAGCAGGACTATTCATCTCAGATTGTGCCTGCCTGTCCCACAAGATCTAACAGAGGAGACATGCTTCAGGTCTTTCCGTGAAACGAAGCCATCCATTGGGATCCAGGAGGCACGCCTTCTCTGTCACAGCACCTGCCCTTTGGAACAGCAGCCCCCACCCTCATCCCCACCCCACCCAGATCTGAATGGCCCTGATGCTACGGGCTTCCCATAATGCTTTAAAAACTTGGCTTTTCCCACAAGCACCAGATTAGGATATTGTATCAACTCATCTGGAAAATGGTTTAGGGTTCTGAACCTACTGTACTTTGGGCCTCGATTTATGCTGTGTGGTTGTGGTTCTGTGTTTGTGGGTTATCTTTGTTTTGTTTTTAATCCTTTGTTGACCAACCAGAGTTACATTTGTGAGTTGGGTGGCCATGTAAAGAGTTTAAATAAATACATCTACAGGCACACTGCGGTTAGTGACACAAGGATCATCAAATTGCTACAATAACTTACACATTACACATGAATAACCCATTACTCAAAAGTTACCTAATTGCTTCTAAAAAAGCCCAGAAGAAGTCTAATAGCACCTTTTCCGCTAACAAAATTTATTAAAAGGTGTAAGTTTTCGTGAGCTGCAGTCCCATCTCTACAATATCACAGTCAATTGGCAACCAGAAATGAAGCTCTCCTATAGTCACACTCAGCTGACTCAGCTCATGCCTTAACCATCAGCCCCAGTCTTTTAGTCTCACTTTGCTGAATGCCAAATTATACTTTGTAAAGTGCACATTTTCCTACATCCTTTCTTCTGATAGTATAATGCACACCTTTCGTTTCCTTGGGGAAAATATGTCCCTATGCCTCTGTGGCAACCCCCTAGTTTTGATATGGCATGTCACAGCAATGCCCCGGAAAGTACCTGAAAAATTGATCCCTCGCTCAGAGGCCTGAAACACAGAGTCCCTTTTTATCGCTACTCCCCCATGATATTCACGCAAAGGGAGAACTGGGAAAAGCCAGACCGTGCATTTATAGTTCCATCTGGGGTTCTCAGAAGGTGGGACTAAGAAGAGAGTGTCTGTCTGTCCCATTTTATATTGAACAAAATCAAGACAGGGTTACTTTAAGTTGATTTTTCCCACTGCCCTCTTACTCCGGACTGTGTAATCTTTTCTGCAAGTCCCCCCTTAATGGCTTGCTCATACTTCTCTGTCCTCAAGGTCAGCTCTAAATTCCTTTACGGGGTAACATGCATCAGGAACCACAAGACGGCTGCCAGGACATAGTGATCTAAGCTCCACTTCCTTTGTACATGCGAACAATGTTGATGCATGTACAAAGAGGGTGGGGCTTGATTTGTGATGCCACATCTGCCATATTGCCCATTTCGATTTCTCTACCATCACTGATACTGCTGCTAACCATGAGTGAGTTGGGCAGCCATATAAATGTCTTTAATAAATAATAAATCAAATAAATATAATTATATTTTATTGGGGAACCCTTGGCCAAAAGGATCTCTATGGATCAAGGAAACTTTAAATTATCCACACCTCTCAGGCTGCAACAACCTTCTACATTCATTCAGAGCAATATCAATCACGGTTCTGCTAAATCTTGAATTGAATCACCTTCCAAGTTGGTTATAATTTTTAATTTTTATTGAGCCAAATAACTGTGCCCTATATGTATTGAAAAAGGGGCACGATGGCTCAGTGGTTAAGACGCCAGGCTTGTCAATCGGAAGGTCTGCGTTTCAAGACCCGAGCGCCACGTGACGGAGTGAGCTCCCGCACTCGCCCCAGCTCTTGCCAACCTAGCAATTCGAAAGCATGCAAATGCAAGTAGATTAATAGGTACCATTTCGGTGGGATGGTAACAGCGTTCCGCGTGCATCATGCTGGCCACATGACCGTGGAAGCATCTTTGGACAACGCTGGCTCTTCAGCTAACAAACGGAGATGAGCACCGGCCCCTAGAGTCGGACATGACTGTGCAGGAAAAAAACTATACCTTTACCCAGGGCTTTCCAAAGTTTTCCTGCGGGGACATACCAACCACCATTGGTGTGTCGCCGCGGGAAAACCCGGAAGTGCTGCTGCCACTTTCGGTTTTTGCACGCCGCCGTTGGTGTGTCGCCGTGGGAAAACCCGGAAGCGCTGATGATGATCAGCGCTTCCGGGTTGTGTGGCCACACACCAGACTGTGTGGCGACACTTTTATGTCGCAACACAGAGTTTGGAAAGCTCTGCCTTTACCTTTTATGTATTGGAAGATTTCATTATGGAGGTTGCAGTGCATTTGGTTCCCCACTAGAGGGCTCTCTTGTAACACCTTTTCTTCAAGAACATGCAGCACTACCAAAATTATATCACCTTAATTTTCTCTTTTCCTACATTAATTTGTCTATTAATTTTGCAATCTGTGGCTATTGCAGACAAGTCTGGGGCATATTCTAATACAAATACATATTGGTCTAGTTTGGGGGTCTGCATTATGATTCCTGGAGTGGCAATGAACCCACAAATATTTATTTACTTATTTAATTTATATGACCCCCACATCTCCCCCAACGGGGAACTCCCTTGATGCCCATCAGGCTCTTCCCCACTTCATTTTTTATGTTAAATTAAACACACGCGCACACACACACACACACACACACACACACAAATCTGTTTTGCTGCTAAGCAAGCCAAGCCTCACGGACCATCTTTATTTCTCAAAATGTGTCAGGTCCCAAATGAACCCCTAAACTTCTTTAGAAAGCCAAAAGCCACTGATTTGTTTAAAAGTGTCCCATACAGCCCAGCAAAAGGACAAAGGAAAAGTCTGGATCCTTCAGATCTCTATAGGTTTCTTTTGAACTCCAACCTCCAACACAGAGCTTTCCAAACTGTGTGTCGCAACACAAAAGTGTGTCGCCACACACAGTCTGGTGTGTCGCCACACAACCCGGAAGCGCTTCTGGGTTTTCCCGCGGCGACACACCAACTGCAGTGCACAAAACCCGAAAGCGGCAGCAGCGCTTCCGGGTTTTTGCGCGCTGCTGCAAGGACGGCACTTCCGGGTTTTCCCACGGCGACACACCAACGCCGGTTGCTGTGTCGCCGCGGGAAAAACTTTGGAAAGCCCTGCTCCAACATCTAAGCAGGCTTCCCCTATGCCGGAGTCTACCAAAGACCCAGCTGCTCCTATTAATGAGACCTGAGCCTTTCCCCCATTTCAGACCTAGTCATCCACTGCTGTCTGGGGTAGAGAAGCAAGTGCCCTCCAGGTGTTGCAAAACATCCGTTTCCAACACCCTCAGGAGTGATGGTGAAGGATGCTGGGGGTTGTACTTCCAAGTTCTTCATCCATGTTCTATACTCCAGCATACCTGCGTATCCTCTGAGAGGCCGTCTTTCAGACATCACACCCTTAAGGGTCCCAACAGGCTAGAAACCAGGAGATGGAGAGTTCTAGTCCTGCCTTAGGCATGAAAGCCGTCTGGGTGACCTTGGGCCAGTCACTCTATCTCAGCCCAACTCCCCTCACAGGGTTGTTGTTGTGGGGAAAATAGGAGGAAGGAGTATTAGGTATGTTCGCCGCCTTGTAAAGGTAAAGGTAAAGGTTCTCCCCGCACATTTGTGCAGTCGTGTCTGACTCTAGGGGCCAGTGCTCATCTCCGTTTGTTAGCCGAAGAGCCAGCGCTGTCCGAAGACGCTTCCACGGTCATGTGGCCGGCATGACGCACGCGGAATGCTGTTACCTTCCCACCGAAGTGGTACCTATTCATCTACTTGCATTTGCATGCTTTCGAATTGCTAGGTTGGCAAGAGCTGGGGCGAGTGCGGGAGCTCACTCCATCACGCGGGGCTAGGGATTCGAACCTCCGAACTTGCGATCTTCCGATCGACAAGCCTGGTGGCTTACCCGCTGAGCCACCATGCCCCTGTTCGCCGCCTTGAGTTATTTATAAAACCAATAAAGGTGGGATAGAAAATATAACTAACTAACTAACTAACTAACTAACTAACTAACTAACTAACTAACACTCCTAGAAACCCCACCAGTCTGTTCTTTGCATGTAAACTTAAGGAACTTTTTTATTATTTGGAGTGGACATTTTCTAAATAAGCAAAGTCTAGAGGTGACTGTTGTGTTTCTGGTAACCGGTGGGTTCCATTTTTTTTTTCTTAAATCCACAAGGTTTGAGAATATTCAGGATGCACAATCCACACTTTAACTTCACAACAATAGTACATTGTGTGAGGGTTCAGCATTGATTTGTTTGGGTTTGTATTCAGAAAATAGTTTCCATTCCTGCTACCAGTTAGAATTAACATAGCATAGCTAACTGTTATTACTGTACTGTCAATTGTTCCTGCCACTACAATAGCCACTTGCATTTTTTCTGAAAACAATTAAGCTGCCCATTTAATTGTAACAAACAGTACCTCTTGCACTTTGTGGCCATTTGAGTTTCACTGCAAAATAGTTACAATAGCTGCCACATAAATCTTCAGCATTATCGCAGTGTTATTTTTCAAAACATGTTACATTAAAGAATTAGGTCTGTGGTTGGAATGCTAAAGGTCAATCCTAGTTATACAGCCGAGAGAGAAGCTGAATGTTTTTTGAAGAAAGTGTTTTGGCTGAAAGGAAAGGCTTTTGTATTTCACAGCCATTTGCCCCTCCATTTTATATACTATTTGTTCTCCATCAGTTAGGATGATACTTCATGAATTGAAGTGAATGTGCATGCCATGTCATACCATCCATGCCCAATTGGGATTGTATCAGTAAGATAGTTCAACTGATGAGATGGCATCCATATATTGATTTATGTATGTGGGGACTGGACTTTGTTTTTTTCCATTTACTTCCCTGTCCCCTAAATTGCTCTACAAGGTGGGAGTAAAAGGTAAAGGTAAAGGTTCCCCCCGCACATTTGTGCAGTCGTGTCTGACTCTAGGGGCCGGTGCTCATCTCCGTTTGTTAGCCGAAGAGCCAGCGTTGTCCGAAGACGCTTCCACGGTCATGTGGCCGGCATGACGCGCGCGGAACGCTATTACCTACCCACCGAAGTGGTACCTATTCATCTACTTGCATTCGCATGCTTTCAAATTGCTAGGTTGGCAAGAGTTGGAGCTAGTGCGGGAGCTCACTCTGCACGCAGAGCTAGGGATTTGAACCTCCGAACTTGCAATCTTCCGATCGACAAGCCTGGTGTCTTACCCGCTGCGCCCCCACGCCCCCACAAGGTGGGAGACCTTAACCTAATTGGGGAGGGAATACAGAGGAGAGAAGAGTAAAGGGAAGTCCAAAACGTTGCTGGCTTTGTTGCAGGGCCCCTGAAGTATCTCGGTGAGGAAGATGGTCTTGTAGCATATAAATACGGGTGCAGAGTTATTTAACTTTGCAGAATATATGTTACACATTTATATCAATCCCTGTGTCTGAGGCAGGGATGGAACTAGGGTCTGTGTCACCCGGGGCAAACATGGATTCCGTGCCCCCCATGGGTTATTTTGTCATTTTAGCGCCCCCGGGCATCATTTTGGCACCCCCCCAGCACAGCGCCCGGGGCACATGCCCTGCTTGTCCCCCCCCAGGTCAGTGCTTTCCAAAGTCCCGCCGTTGGTGACACACCAACGGCGGCGGCGTGGCAGTGCGCGCGGCAGTGGTGGCACGGTGGCGGCGGCGGCCTCGTGTGTTGCGCTAAAACCCGGAAGCGCTGATGGCGCGCCGCTACTGCTGCCGCACGCACCACCGCCGCGCGCACTGCCGCAGGGGTGGCGGTAACGCGCCATCAGCACTTCCGGGTTTTGTCGCGACACACAACACGCAGTTTGGAAAGCTATGCCCTAGGTAGTTTACTACCTCAGCCCTGGTCTGAGGTAGTAAAGTTGCAGGATATGGCATATTGTAGTAAGTACATCCCTTTCCTACTCAAATTGCCCAGCTGGTGGTAGTAGTGTACCACTGAAGAACTCTCTTAAGGAAATTTAATAATTTAATAAGAAAAATGAGGAAGATGTCTCCCTGGGTCACTTCTGACTTGCCACAGTTATTGCCCTATTAAATCCCAATTCCCAAATAAGAGATGAAAGATGTGTGAAAAAAGTAGCACTTGTAATAATCCAGAGCAACAGTGTGGTGTAATGGTTAATGTATTGGAGACTCAGAGTATCAAACTAATGAAATCCCTCTCCTATCATGGCATTTATTAAGTAACCATGGTTACTTGATGTTTGTTTGTTTATTTCTAAAAAACACAAAGCTGTTGTGATCATCAAAAGTGTGTGTATATGTGTATCTCTCTGTGTGTAAGAGAGAGAATAGGGATAGATAGAGCCAAACAGGCAATTTAGGGTTTCTTGGAGGAAAGGTAGGGCCATAAAAGTAATAGTGAATCCTAATAAGAAATCAGATTTGTCCCCAAGTCTTCAGGACAATTGAAGACTCAGTTTTGACCATCAATTTATGATTCAGACAGAAAATATCCTGGGAAACTTTGCAGCTGACCAGTTTAGTAGGGAGAAATCCTGCATGAGGTTTTATGGAACCAGATTAAGAGAAGTGAGCATTTATTTACATAAGAAGCAACAACTTTTTTGACTGCTCAGCTAAAGCTCTTCTCTTGAGTGCACAACTATTATCTCCTACTCAACAAGCTGTTCTCCATGAAAAGCTGGTTTGGCAAGAGATAAAAGGGTGATAGAATATTACCTTAACCTTCAACTCTTTAAGAAGGCCAGGCATGTATTGCCATAGACTAGCAGCGCCATCAATCCAGCTTAAAGGTGTGTCACTAGAAAATGTCGACCACTTTTCTTATCTCGGCAGCCATCTATCTACAAAAGCCGACATCGACGCTGAAATTCAGCATCGCCTGAGCTCTGCGAGTGTAGCTTTCTCCCGAATGAAGCGTAGAGTGTTTGAGGATCGGGACATTCGCAGGGAGACCAAAATGCTTGTTTACAAAGCCATTGTACTACCAACCCTTCTGTACGCCTGTGAAACATGGACCCTCTACAAACGCCACCTCCAACTTCTTGAAAGATTCCATCAACGCTGCCTCCGAAAAATTCTGCAAATTACTTGGGAAGATAGGCGGACTAATGTTAGCGAATTAGAAGAAGTGAAAACCACCAGCATTGAAACAATGATCATCCAACATCAACTTCGCTGGACCGGCCATGTTGTTTGAATGCCTGACCATCGTCTTCCAAAGCAGCTACTTTACTCCCAACTTAAGAATGGAAAACGGAATATTAGTGGACAGCAAAAGAGATTCAAAGATACTCTCAAAGCTAATTTAAAAAAATGTAATATCAGCATTGAGAACTGGGAAGCCCTAACTCATGAGCGTTTCAATTGGAGGTCAGCCTTTATTAATGGCGCTATGGACTTTGAAGAAGCACGAGTACAGGGCGAAAGGGAGAAAAGAGCTAAAAGGAAGGCACGTCAAGCAAACCCTCATCATGACCGTCTCCCACCCGGAAACCTATGCCCTCATTGTGGGAGGTTGTGCGGATCCAGAATTGGCCTTTACAGCCACTTACGGATCCCCTGTTAAAATTTTACCCTTGGAAGACAATCTTACTCGGCTACGAGTGATCGCCAAAGATAAAGGGAAAACTGCCTTGTTCTGTGACATTGTTAGGGGCAAGTTCCATTCCAGGGAAAGGCGTAGTCCTGCCCAATAATTCTGTTTTGCAAAAGCAGCCAGGTTAAGCAAAGGAAATCACCTGAGTACCTCTTACTATAAGTAAGGGCAGATCTGTGACTCAGCTCACTTATCCCGCAGGCAGCTCAGTTATGTGGCTTCACCCAAGAATGCTTGAGAAGCACTGTGAGGATGCTCAGATGAAAGGCACTGGGAGCTTCATTAAGTGCTAAGCTGTCAACATTTGCGGTTATTTGGACTAAATATTGTTTGCTCCTACCATTCATTTAAATCAATTAAGCTTCACACCACCCCATTATGTGGTAACTAATTACCCCTAGTTGTTGTTTTAAGAGATAGGAAAGTTCAAGACAGAGAGTTGAAATAACCAACTATCCCTCAGAACAACTGGAAATTGCAGGGTTTCTAAGGGGTTCTCCCCTAATCATTTCTGGACCATGAAAAGTAATGATGCATCGTGGATAAGTTTTAGGGCCATGTGGATATTGGAATGGGTCTTTGCTTCACTGAAGACTGAAGCAAAGCTCTTCTTTGTAACAAGAGTGAAGTGATGAGGCACCCCTCTTCTAAAGTAGCATAGTGGCCACATCACTACCAGATAATGGGCCTTATAATGCAATGCAATGCACTTACAAAAGCCCTTGAAGCTGGAGCAAAGCACTTAATTAAGGCCCTATTTCAATTTTTGTCAAGGGCCAGCAACTCATTTCCACAAGGCACTTTGTCATGTTAAGATGGATTGCTGGGTCTTCACAACGTGAAGCACTTCATTGAGGCACATCACAGCTAATCTGCATCGGCGTAGTAACTGCAGAAGTGGCTGTCCTGAAGGTCCAGTAGGGTTTCATTTGGATTTAATCTACCTAAAATATCAAAGTGCTCAAAACCTGGCCTGTCGTAGCATGCTTCCCCCACCCCCCCTCTTCCCATCTGTATGGAAACTATGTAGGCTTTGGGAAGCTCATGGACAAAATGAAGACCAGTCACCTATGGTAGGACTGCAAGATGCAAAATTAAACTTGCTCATCCTGCTACCAAGTCGCAAAGCCCGGTGAAATATGGCCAATCTAATGCTGAAACCTTCATACTTGAAACACAAACATCATCTTTCTATAGCTAAATTCCCAGGTCCGCTTTGGTTTGGAGCCTGCGATGTAATGTAATGGCAGGACTTCAGCTTCTTCATTTCCACTCATTGGGAAGAGCAAAGGCCTGCTTGGTTGGGGATGAGGGATCTGCCCCAGCCTGAGGCATTTTTGGTGTCAGCATTGTTCGCAGAAAGGGCCTCACCCAACGTTTTTCCTTGGTGCTTGTGAGAGTCCACAACACCACAGGATGAGTCATGATCAAAACAAGGGGGCAGACTGAGATAATTTACTAGACTTTGAAGATCAATATAATACATCTCATCATAGTGGGAAAGACTGACCAGGTGGCCCAAGTCCCATCTCTGTTTGCTGCCCACTTGCTCCCTGTAGTAAGCCCATCTCCCTTTCAATTCAAAGGAATCAGAACTGTAACCCAATGCCTTACTCTGGACTAAGGCTCCCTGAACTTTGTGGTCTCAAGATGCTTCTGATGAATCATTCCTAATTCTTTTAATTCAAAGACCTTGTGCAGCTCTTTCACCTTTTCCTCTTTAATGGATTTTCTATGGTGCCCAAAAGATGTCCTAGACAATAATGGGAATGCTCCACGTGGGAGAGCATTCTGTCTGAACCACCATTTGTGGAGAAACTGGTGAATTAGTTAGCTGATTACACAATAAAAGACTTACTTTTCTGCAAACTGACCATGGTTTACAAAGGACACAGGACAGAAAAAGGGTGCAATTTGTAGAGTATATGAGTTATATAGTACAGTGAAAGAGTCATGTGACTGCTTCATTACACATCCATGCCATTTTCCAAATTGTGTGTGTGTATGTGAGACCTTGCAATAAGCCATCAGCTTCTAACAATCTTTGCCTGGTAATATCGCTAAAAGCCCAGCCTGCAGTGCATTAGGAAAAACCTGGGTTTTCTGAGAAGCAATTACAGCATGATAACACTTAGCGTTTATACAGCGAAAGTATAATTTCATCCTACATAATTTGTCTGTCAAGGAAAAAAAAATGTGTTGAGCACTTTCTAGAATATTTTTGATATTGGCCTGGATCCATTAAGCTCTGCCAGGGCACCGCACAAATTGAAAATACACCCTAGAAGGCACCTAGCAATGTGCTGTGGACAATCATGTAAGTCATAAAATGGTCCATGCTAGTCAAGCTGACTTTCCCACCAATTCCTGAGAAGTTTCTGCGGAGTACTTTCTCCACGATTTAGACCCTATTTGCCTGCAAGTGGAATCTCTTCCTCTTTTTTGCTAACCATTTTCTAGCCCAAATGGCTTCCTATGGGTCTCTAGATGCACTACTGCCCTGAATAGATACTTATTTTTAAATAAGTACGTTTGTATCCTGCTTTTCATTCCAGCGCTCAAGGCAGCATACGCAGCACTCTGTCCTCCTGTTTTCTCCCACAACAACCCTGTGAGGTCGGTGGGGCTAAGAGTAGATGAGTGGCCCACAGTCACTCAGTGCATTTCCCTGGCTGAGAGTGGTCTACAATCTGGGCTTCCCTGCTCTTACGCCACAGTAGCCTTAGCTACTCCATCAGAGTGGCTCTCAAAGTTTAGTGAGACTTAATTGGGTCTCTGCTGAAATTTGGCAGAAGGGAGGGAGGGAGGGTGGGAGGAAGGAAGGGTTTAAGTAGGCCTAGCCTCAGCAGGTAGCTCTACCTGGAACATCTTGTCTGGGCCTGGAAGGTAGGTAAGGTTGGAGATGCTTAATACCTGAATGGGAGATGATCAAGAAATGCCAGGGCTGTAGACTGTAGAAGGGCTGTAGAAAAAAAAATTGTGGACAAAGGGAATGGTAAAGCACCTCTGTGTTCATGTCAAGGAAGCTACATGGACATGTCCAGCTAACCACTAGGAGTCTAGGCCGGCCCAAAGAAGGCTTGACTTTTCCCTGCAGATGCTGCAGATGCTGACTAAACACAAATGCCAGATTTAAAAGATGTCAAGCCTATTGGTCAAAACGAAAACCTCAGCTTCTTTCTCTGCTCTTTGGCTTTAAAAACGAAACCTGTTCCTTTAAAAAAAACTATACAAGAAGTCTTTGGAAAGATTTCTTTTAATAACCTTTTTCCTTCTGCTTCTTACAGTACTTGCCTTGCATTCCCCCACCTGTATTCCTGGGACAGCTGCAGTCAGCACTCCTTCCAAACCAGCCAAAGCAAGTCCTTACATCTTGAGTGGAGGAAACACACACACACACACACACTGACACAGAAGCAGCAGCTACCAGCCAGGGCCTGTAGTCTTGGCATGGAATGTGTAGCCTTTCCCAGTGACAACATTGCTCAGATATTCCAAGCAAGAGAGGACAGGGAAAGCAATGTGCTTGCGTTAACTGCAAGGCAAGGCCCCCTTCATGTCTCTGAGTTGCTGACTTCAGCCCTAGACTCTTTTCTATCTTTTCTAAAGGTAGGCCCCCACTCTTAGGTCAACCATTTCCACCACCTTCCAGTTCTATTTATCTTTCAACCCTTTCTCTGGCTAATGTGCAAGTATGGTCTGGGCCAAAAAGACAAAAAATTAATTAAAGAGGTAGAAAGATGTGATAAACTACACAGGCACCATGTTCTCTATAAGTTTCAGAAACACTTAGATAGAATAAAGAAGGATTCCTAATGTGTTAGTTACACTGAGGAGACCGCATCAAATTATCTGGAAGTCCCCAATCCAGGGCGAACAACCTTGATAAGATGTATGGGACCAGACTCTTCCTGATTTTTGCTACCACAGAGTAACACAGCTCTCTTCTGACAATGCACACAATCCCCCAAATGTGTGGGGGGTAACATGATGTGTGAAATTGTTCTCTTGTGCTCAAGTGAGTAAAGGAATTGCCATTTTCTGGTGAGTGACTGAGCTACATTTTTACCACACCTTAATGAAAAGTTACAGGGGCAGAGCAACCCAACAGAAACTTAGCAAAGCCTGTTTTTTGCAGCAAAGCAAAAATAGGTTAAAACAAGTAAAACTGGACTTTAGGGCCAGGGGTGTTCCTGTTTTTTTTCTTTTTTTTTCTTTCCTGAAACAAAATCTGGGTGTATTGTCTCTGACTTAAGACCATTACATTGCAAATTAAATAATGATTATAAAAATGAAAATATATAATATATAATAATAAAATAATGATTTTAATTTTGTTGTAAACTGCCCAGAGTCCCCCTTGGGGGAGTTGGGCGGGGATAGGGAGCCCTGCAGGATGGCCTGTGTCCCGCTTGATGGTGGACAGTCCCTGAAGTCACTGTCTGCTGCAGGGGGTGCCAGTTCAAACTGGACGTAAAGAAATTGACACTGAGCGCTTTGATGGCAGATTAAGAAGGCTGGGAGGGGACCTGGTTGCGGTTTTCTCCACAATTATAATTACAATAGTTATTTCTACATTTGCTATTGCGCATAATAATCAGAATATGCAAATTGTATACCTCTCTCTCTCTCTCTGGCTATGGCAGCCAAGAGTAGAAGTGCTGAGTGGTGAAAAAGCAATCTGAACAGGAAATTTCTTGAAAACTAGAGACCAAGCTGGGACAAGGGCATTTGCTCTACTGACCAGAAAGGGCGAAGCCTCTAAGAGCAGCTGGTGAAAGCTGGAGCAACAGTACAGTAGGACATTTAGTGACGTACAACTGATCTGTAACACATCCATCAGAATGAGGTAGAAGAGTCAGGAAATCATAGAATCATGGAATCATAGGTTGGAAGGGACCTTGGAGGTCTTCTAGTCCAGGGGTACCCAACCTTTTTGGCACCAGGGACCGGTCGTGGAAGACAATTTTTCCACGGACCGGGGTGGTGGTGGTTTGCAGGCGGGAGCCAATTGTGCGGACCTGGAGGGTTTGCAGGCGGGAGCCAATCGCGCAGACCACCATCGCTCACCTGCTGTGCGGCCCACTTCCTAACAGGCCACGGCCCACAGGTTGGGGACCCCTGTTCTAGTCCAACCCCCCGCCCAAGGCAGGGATGACAGGCTGGGAGGCATAGTTTTAGACTCAAATGGTGCTGTCTCATTTTTACCAGGTTTCCATATATTATTTTAAATATATATGTATGTATCAGAGGACTATGGGGCCAGGTTCTTGCTGCTCTCAAAATCTAGCACAGCAATGAAAGAATGGGCATCCCTCTCTTTCTTGCCTCCTCAGGATTTCTACCCCCTCATTGTGCTACTTGGGTAGAGCAGACTGTAGTACTAACTACATGGTGAAAGGGCCAATGTTTTTAGCATCTTTATTCCCTCCTACTCTCTTTTTTTCCTTAAATGGCAAAGTGATGACCATTCTGATATACCTAAAATTAGGGTGGGGGGTTAGTAACACAACTGTTGAAAAATCCCTGTGGGAAAGCTGCATGTGGAAGAGCATCCATCAGGACATGACAGATTTGCCCTGCCTGAGGGAACAATCTGCAAGTGACACATCAAAAGACCAGACAGATAGCTGGAAGTTTGCCTCAGAGGTGAAAAGAAATAAGCCATCTCCTATCTTGGTTTATTGGTAGAAACTCGTCACTTATTTCCCTCTTTCAAAATCTCAAAGATTGGACCTGCAACCCACTGTTTAGTTATTCTGTGGCACAGTTTACACTGACTTGCTCCTGAGGAGAGAAAGATAATCCCTTGGCTGCAGATCCCCAAAGTAGTAAGCCTTCTTTGGGCCTGGTAATTCCAGTTAAGATCCTCTCCAGAAATGTCTAAGAAATTCAGTTGACCTACTGACATATTTGCTGATAGTAGTCATGCTTTCATATAGGATTTTTGATAGTGTCAGTGATATGACAATCCTCATGTTATAAATAATCCCGTGTGTTAATTATAGTTTAAATCATAATTTCTCAATCTAATGCCCTCCAAATGTATTGGACATCAACCCCCATAATTCATAGCCAAGTGTTGTTTTTCTGGCCATGCTGCCAGGAAATTAATAGGATTTGAAGTTGGAGATATAGGAAGATAATGCAGTTAGGGAAACATTAGTATTAAATGAGGGCCTGCACTAGGTTCAACGCACTAGAATTCCACATACATTCAACAAATTGGCAGCTGAAGTGACAGATGCAGCCTACAATAGAACTGTATATCTAGCAGGGACCTCAACTATAATCTGCAGTAACACATAGTAAATCAGTCTTCCCTAATCTAATACTTTCCAGATGCAGAAAACTCTCTTGGCTGACTTCTAGTGACCCCCTGGATTGTTGTAGTCCATGTCTGATAGTCCTATAAAAGGTAAAGGTTCCCCCCGCACATTTGTGCAGTCGTGTCCGACTCTAGGGGCCGGTGCTCATCTCCGTTTGTTAGCCGAAGAGCCAGCGTTGTCTGAAGACGCTTCCACGGTCATGTGGCCGCATGACACGCGCGGAACGCTGTTACCTACCCACCAAAGTGGTACCTATTCATCTCCTTGCATTTGCATGCTTTCGAATTGCTAGGTTGGCAAGAGCTGGGGCGAGTGCAGGAGCTCACTCAGTCACGTGTCGCTCAGGTCTCGAACCACTGACCTTCCGATCAACAAGCCTGGCATCTTAACCACTGAGCCATCGCGCCCCTTCCAATTCTACGTGATGTAGACTTGCCTAATTTGCAATGCTACCCCTTTATTTTTATTTTCTTTATTTAAATTTTCTTTATTTCCCCCCCCCCCCCCCCCGTTTATTTATACCTATTCATATATCAATTCCAATCTTCTTACACTAAAGCTGGCTGCTCTCATAAATTTCCTAAAAATTACAAGGATGATAACTGGAGATGCATTATTTTTCTTCCCTTTTCCATCAGGAGTTTCCCACCCTATTAGATAAGAAGCTCTGCTAATGGTGAAGTTCATTCCTTTCTAGCCAAATGGAAGATAACCAAATCAGTTTCATCCCAGAATGCAGTCAAAGGACCGTTGTGAACAAAGGGTTAACATGCAGAAGGGAGAAGCAACCTGCCTTCTGGGGGGGGGGCAGGCAGGGAGGGGATGGAGCTGAAAGCCCATTGCTATTGTTTCTGCTAAAATGGCTGACTCTAATTAGCATTTTCAGGTCTCAACTGAATATACAATGAACAAGTTCATTCATGTGAAGCTGGGTCTGTTGTTAATGGAAACCAGAGGACAGTATCTGTGTCAACAGCCTTCCCAACCCCAATATATTTTCAATGGATTCCATACAATTCTCCTAAGAGACACGTCTACAGGCTGTGCCAGCTGAAGACAATGGAATCAGAGCCAAATCCACAGCGGGCTAGAGGTTAGGTATGGTGCGAGTCTGCGGAAGGGTGATCTCTTACAACAACACTTTCTGCCAAATTTTAGGTTCTCATGGATCAAGACACAAAGGGAAGTTTTGTGGGGTTTTTTTTAAAAGTACATTATACCGTAAGAGCTTTCAGCCAAAATGAAATCCAATATTCTGTTTCCTGCACTGTCGACACACACTTACCTGTTATTCACTTACTCCTCACTCTAAAGTTCAACACACTTCAAGCCCATGTGCATGTTTTAGGAATAAGCACCATTACATCCAGGCACAGTTAATTCTGAGTAAGCATGCCCAGGAACTAGGTGGTCAGTGACTCATGACATACAGCCTGCATAAGGCATTGTGCATGAGGCGATATTAAATAATTTGAAATCTCTTTCTATGGAGTTTGTTGCATGTGCAATTTTAATTAATTAATTAATTAACCAATTAATGTGCAATTTTACCCCAGCTCATTACCACATAACTGAATAACCATTCTGCACATGTTTTCCCAGAACAAACCTGTTTTAGCCATATGGTGGTAAACAAGCTAGGGGGAAATGGGAATTTCCTCCTAGCTTGTTTACGATTTATCACTAACCAACCAATTAATTTCGATTTATCACTAACCAACCCTGCTGAATTTTAGGAACGTTCATTACTCTTTGAAGGCTATTTAAATGTTTTGCTTCTTATTGAAAATAATTTTAGTTCACTTACATGGTAAGACTTTTTCTTTACCTTTTCAAGGCTATGGAACACCAAGCTTTTTTTCCCTTCCAGCCATAACCAAAAAAAAAAAAAAAGGAGGGGGGGAAGCAGCAACAGCAGTGGAGGCCAGCAGATTGAGCACTAGGTGGTTCTCTTTGGGGAGCCAGCCAAGACAAAGCACAGTGTCTGGGCTATTTCTGCCAAGAGGCATGACTGGCTCAGCGTTGGCCAAAGTGAAGGCGTGGGACCATACAGTACAAGAGCAAGCTGAGTGTTGGCCATAAAGTGCATAAGGATGCTCACTTGGGATGAGTCCATCTAGATACCGTATAGCATGCTGGGAGGCTTATGCCACAAGCAAAGGCACAAGCTGTAGATGGCTTTGTCAGCTCTCTTTGGTGGCTCCCATCTTGACCGGATAGAGCTGTGGGTGTAATACGGCTGTGCAAATGGTTGAGGCAACTCGGCAACTTTCCTTCAACATGTGTTCTCACACTTTGAAGCCCCTTGGGAGGGGAGTTCTGTGCAGGGGCAAAGGACTTCTCCCTCATGGTGACACAGAGACACCGCTTTGAGCTGCTCTGACAGTGTGCTTTGTGGGGCTGAAGCGAGGGACGGTGATTCCATACTTCAGGCATCACAGTGCTATAGTTGAGGTGATGCATCAAATCAGCTTGCCAAAGGTTTGTACCAGTGCAACAGTGACTTGACAGCAGAGCAGGGCCAGGCAGGCATACAGGGTTGAGATATTTTCATAAAGCATTGTGGTGTTCAGGGAAGCCTGGGATTCCAACTAATGTTCTTTATGAAACACTGTTGTAAGATATTTAGAGTTCACCTAAATACATAAAAGCCACTTTCTCAAAATCCCACCCTATTGCCACAATATTGTGTCACATTCTAGTTTTGAGGAGGCGTGGTGGCTCAGCGGGTAAGACACCAGGCTTGTCGATCGGAAGATTGCAAGTTCGGAGGTTCGAATCCCTAGCCCTGCGTGACGGAGAGAGCTCCTGCACTCGCCCCAGCTCTTGCCAACCTAGCAATTCGAAAGCATGCAAATGCAAGTAGATGAATAGGTACCACTTCGGTGGGAAGGTAACAGCGTTCCGCGCGTGTCATGCGGCCACATGACCGTGGAAGCGTCTTCGGACAACGCTGGCTCTTTGGCTAACAAACGGAGATGAGCACCGGCCCCTAGAGTCGGACACGACTGCACAAATGTGCGGGGGGAACCTTTACCTTTACCTTATTCTAGTTTTACCCAGAAAATAGAACATCTATGTAGATGAATGCAGCAGGATTTTGTGGTTAGGAACAGGCTTGATTGTCAGTGACTGGGGTCCCCAGAGGAAGGTTATATTTAGATCCCTTAGCTATCATCAGAGCAAATGTATCCTTCACTTTCTCCCCTATTAGTAAATAATTGTCAACTAGCCCTATTTGGAAGAGGGAGTAAAGTGCTAGATTTGGGTCAGTACTGCAATGAAGGTTTCTCCCACATGACTTAACTGGTACTGGAGGTCTGACCCATAATAGCTGGCATATTCAGGATGAGGTACTCCTCTTTGCCTTTTATTAACAGAAGCATTGATTAGCCAAACATAGTAAGAAGGATACACATTGCAAATCAGTAAGCAAATATTTATTAAGAACTTGCAGGAGGAAAAGAGGCTTTTATTCTTTTTAACTTCTGTTAATACCGGAAAAAAATTCTTCAGAGACTCTGATCCTCCAAAACCAAGGCAAACAAATGAAATGCTGGTGTCCTATTTAACAGGCAGTGTTGTATAACTGGGTGTGTGGTGTGTAGCACCTTTACGTGGGTGATGATACTAAAGAAATCATGAAATTCTCTCCTCAGGTTCTGACATGCTTCTGAGGTGACTGATGCCATTAAATAGTGTGAACATACATAGGAAATATGTATGCATGAAACCTTCCAGCTGTATCTCCATCCAAGTAGGAAAACCCACCTACGGCACACCCTTCGAAATTTGGCTGGCTACAGAGCTAATAGCCAGATTAAGGAACACGGTCCTAGTTAATGAAGAAAATAATGATCCTTATGGGGGGAAGGGGAAAGATTGTTCTTTCCTAAATCCTAATTTAAAGAACTGCAAGGTAGATGGGCCTACCTTCCTTCCTTCCGTAGCAATCTTGCAAAAACTTTACAGGACAACCCTCTGCATGCCTACTTAGAAGTAAACCCCTTGAATTTTCATTGGGCTTAATCCTAAAGTGACAAGATTACATGAATCAACCAAGATTTTATTCAAATTTGCACTGATTATAAGAGTTGAGTCAAGTTGAAAGGAGTCCGTCCAGTGTAACTTGCTTATTTTAATGAAATCAAATATTCAGTTTGATTCAATAAAAATGTTCATATGTGCATGGGCAAAATCCACCAAAACTTTGAATATATCTCAAAGCACCTGATTCACTTCAATATGTTAAGTCAATTTGGGAGTTCAATTCTGAAGATTTTATTTGAAGGAGTGATTAACATAAACTTTAGAGTATGCATGTCTACTTAGAAGTAAACCCCACTTATTTTAATGGGTCTTAGTCCAGGGTAAGGGTGAGGTATCTGAGTCAATCAAAATGGATTTGAATTTGAAGACTTAGCTTAATGTGATAGTGTATCAAATCCAATTCCTTTGGGAGATTTGATTTCATGAAAGTGCTAGAACCCATCCAATCTTGAAATTGCATCAAAGGCAACTCTGAAGTGATTCAACAAATTGGAGCAATTCAGCAGTTCAGGGTGAAGATTTAAAGATTTAAGATTTGAAGGATAAATCAACTGAATTGCATTCAAGTAACATCTCTAAATTGAAATTTGTTGAGCCCTAGATTGTATGGAGTTTCAACCACAGTCTCCCTCAACATGTGAGGAAAGAAACCGAGAAAAAGAAGTCTTTTTGGAAAGGAACAGTAACGTCTCCCTCCCTTCCACCAATTGTGTATCTGTGGACACAATTTTTCACGTGTATGTGTGGGATCCTCTGAATCTTTTCTGCCTACTTTCTCAGCTCTTGATCAGATCTAGCTCCCATGATCACCACTATCACAGAGAGCTGTGAAAAAATGGCCTCTCAAAATTCTCCACTAGATTTGTGTGGAGAAGGGAGAGAATTAACACTGCACTCCTTTTTTCCAGCAAGATGACAAATTCTGGTGCAAAATTTCTTGGAGGTGATAGAAATCATCTATAGTTCCTTAAAGAAAGGCTTATCTGTGTGACTAACCACTGATGTATTTTTGTCCTAAGGGGATATCTGAGTTCAGTGCTCCCAATGGCATCGGCCTCTTCGGGCAGGCTGGCCTTCCGTTTCTACAATGCCTGAGGCCTGGCACCATGCCAGAGAAACAGAGCAGATGGGGGAGGAAATGTTATCCAAGGTAACAAAAATGTTGAAGAGAAAATTCTGCAGTATGAAGCCGAGACAAAGAAAAACCTCAGAAATGTTTCTAGAAAAATGTTTCTTGAGAAATTTCAGCATAATAAATGCCATCATGCATTCAATGATCACAATCCAATTCGAATAGATTCAAAATACGTATTTACTACCTTGATAGGAAACATATCACTCGGGCATGTGTCCTTATGTTCCTTCTGTTAAATCTGAAGTTAATAAATCTTGTTAGAATTATGACAATATGAAAAAGTACAAGAGAGATTGGGAAAAAGCTTTTGTTGTTTAAAAGAAAAAGCACAATGCATATCTTCAGACTTGTCAAACCTTCAGTATAATTTGAAAATATCATTTTCCTTACCAAATCTCCCCTTTTTACCATCTTTGGAGTAGAGTCCTCACATTATAATAAGGGTCAGACCTGACAAAATTTTAGCATAATTCAGAACTATATGACTTTGTTTCCCCAAAATGGGTGATTAAGTCTACATGGCGTCTGCGGATAACTGGACTATGGTTACCGTCCCCCCCACCCTGCTTTTTTTTTTTAATCCCTCCCAAAGCTACCATATTCCCTGTTTTAATATTAGGCCAAGTAGCTTCCAAATGGAAGACTTGAGGATCATCATAGGGCTTGTGTGGAATAAGTAAATGCACCACCTAATCTACAACACAAGTTTACCTGTTGCAAGCCTGTGATATCATACAAGATTTCCTCACAGAAATTAGTAGGATTTATTTTTCAGGACACATAAACAAAATTGCATCATCAAGGATTTCAAAATAACAGGTTGCTATATCTGTTATCTTTGCGTTTCTATGGACAGCATTTGACCTTTAATTTGGGTTAGATTTTAGAACTATAGACTGGTGTTTCACCAAATTGTGAGAGTACTCAAATTCTGACCCAGTTCAATTTGGCCTTTTTAGGATACTCCCCAGCTTAGGTCTGATTTTTCAAAATCAGTGTCAAGCCTGCCTGAAAAATCCTCATTCCACTACTATGGTTATAAATCTGGTAGGATAGTAGTTACAGTAGCTTCTCCTCTGTCTCTACCCCTCCCTCCATCATATTTTCAATTTATGTTTAAGCCCCACTGGCAGTGTCTCTGTGAACAAATGGCAGAAGAGTATTATTTGAATGTGTGTATGTTTCCCAAAATCATAAAATATCCGAACTTAATAATGCATGTTTCTTACATTAACATAGACAATTATGTCCAGAAAATTAACTTGGTCTTGCCACCCCTATTTTAGAGGTTTGCCCTGTTGAGATATAAGGAAATTATCACCAATTTTTCAGTTTTCTTGAAGACCCACCCAGAACTATTTCCATCTCCCTTCCAATTCACAGTGGGGCATCAAACAGGCCTCAAGTTAGGGGCCTTGACACCTGGGCCTTTATGCCTGCAAAACCCAGAGCAGAAGGCTTTCAACAGGGGTGAAACATAAGCTTTGAAGCCCTGTGTTCTGTCACTAGGATTGTAGATCCTGTCTATTGACTCTGGAAGGCCTTTTTGTTTTGTTGCAATGTTTACTGAGGAAGGGGTTGGAATGATTTATTTGCCCTAGACTTGGCTGGATCCCAATCTTCTCCCTGGCCTATTTTCCCCAGCAATTGGAGGGAGCTCCCCACCCAAGGATTCCTCAGTTCTGAGGTGATTCCTTTTGCATTACTTTCTTTTTTCCCTTCCAAAGCCCTGAATCAGAGGGTGTGTCCACCAGGTTCACAAATACTCGCAGGCCTCAGCAAGAAGAGAGGAGATGCTTTTCCATCGTTGCCCTGCAGAAGTAGCCTGTCCCTGGCCTCATGCCATCTGGCCGTGCCAGACAACGCAGCCAACGTTGAAGCATTGCGGCTTTGCTCCTGTCATTTGCATCTCACGGTTTCAATTCATCTTCTCCTCAATTCCAGCCTTATTTCCCACAGCCAGCGGCAGAATGGGAACCGAATCAGGGTTCTGGTTTCTCTTTCCTTTTATACAGGGCTACTCTACTTGGTAGCAATTCTGAGGTCATCTGGATTTTTGTAGTCCAGATTTGGTAGGCTTACCTTGTAATTGGACTTGTTATTGTATTTTGCCTTCAGTCCGCCCTCCTTCCTGACTGATGGAGTCCTTGCCCTTATACTTGAAGGGAGAAAAAAAAAGAGAGAAAGAAACAGATGTGCTGATTCTGTGTTAAGTGAATTAAGGCATCAGTCCATCAGAGACCCAACTGTGAAGGACAGGCACTTACGCACTAGTTGCTCGGACCTTTGTTGGAACTGGCATTCATTACTTGACATCCACTTATTATCAAAAAAGCAGAGAGCACTGTTCCCCCCAATGAATTTCTACAGTTCTCCCCATTCTTCACTGGTTTTTACAGTGATTTTTCTGATTTTTTAAATTGCAGAGCCAGCTTTTCAGAGGCCATGGAATATTACCCCTTGTTATTGGGTAATTTTAGCATAATGTTAATGAGGGCTACCAGATCTTGGCTACTAAAAATTCAGATAACTACCAGATGGCAGCAAAAGACTGTCACTGCCCTAATATTATGGACCAGGAGCTATAATATAAACATTTAGCAAATCAGTTGTTTGTGAATAGAACTGGGGAATGGCTTCAAACTCTTCTATTCTCTCACATAGTTACAATAATGGGAGAAATAGAAGATAATATATGTAGCTCAGGGTTGAACTGTGGAGTCCTTGGTGTTCTCTGATCTTGGCTGTTTGCTTGCAGACATTTCATACCAAGGACTCCACAATAATGGGAGAGGCAGCAATGAAATGATGGCTGGCATCACCTCTTCCACTTTCATCCCAAGAATAGCGCCACCATTGTCTATGTCTTTTATGCCCAGTTTGGTGTAGTGGTTAAGGCACCAGGATAGAAACCGGGAGACCGTGAGTTCTAGTCCCGCCTTAGGCACAAAGCCAGCTGGGTTGCCTTGGGCCAGTCACTCTTTTTCAGCCCTAGGACGCAAGGGCAAACCACTTCCGAAATCTTGCCAAGAAAACTGCAGGGACTTGTCCAGGCAGTCACCAGGAGTCAATGCTGACTTTGTTTTTGGCAAAAACAAAACAAAACAAAACAAAAACCTTGTGCGGACTCTTGTGTGGAGACCTGCATCTCCAGCCTGCGTCTCCTAATTACACACAAGTTCAGCAGACTTCCCACCGCCCACGTTGCTCAGGCACACGGAAGGATATGGCTAGAAGGAGCATCCACACTCACTCTCACATAATTCTAATTGTGGGGGGCACTGAATGCCCAAATCACACCACCGTGTCTGCCTTTCATAAAACTACTAGTGCAAGCTTCCCATTTCCTGGCCAAAGTGGGCTCCAGTTACAACTTGTGTGACTGTTCCTCTGGAAATTCTGATACACCCTTTATTCTGTGCCTTCTGTGTTTCTTCCTAGTTACATTCCAAGGTGCTTAGATGCTTACATTAAGTTCGCAACTGACAAGTAATTTACTAGATATAGAGCAGTGGTTCTTAAAGTGTGGTCCAGGGACCCTTGGGGGTCCCTGAGACCCATTCAGGGGGTCCGCAAAGTCAAATAAATAAATACTTTAATATTTCTCTGTTTTAATTTCTAATACAGCAAATATTAATAGATATAACCCACATAAACCAAAGCTCTTTGGGGTCCTCAATCATTTTTAAGAATGTAAAGGGGTCCTGAGACCAAAATGTTTGAGAACCACTGATCTAGAATAATGCAAATCAGAAAGTCATATGTAAACTGCTGATTTTGAAATTCAAGCAATGTTTTCCCCCTCTTTTAGACTTAACACTTTTAAATATTTGCTTTGACAAATTGGGAATTTTTCCTCACAGGCATGGTGGAACTGCAAGAAGAAAGCTACAATCTCATGTTCTCAGGGGAAAGAAGGATTAGGAACAGAGAGAACCAGATTGAGCCACAGAAACTATTGGGTGATTTGGGGTCAGTCGCTCTTTCTCAACCCAACCTACTTTACAGGTGGTGGTTGTGGGGGAAAACTGGAAAAGCGGGGTACTGTGTATGCTGCCTTGAACTCATGGAAGAAAGACAGAGTATACACTAATAAATAAATAACCCAGATTGCCTTACAATCTGAACATAGATTTCTGCACTCACTTTCTTCAAGTTTGTCAGTTTATTTGCACAGTCATGCAAATATTAAGTTGTTTTTATTAGGTAGATGGCAGTAGCAGAAAAGGAGGGGAGGCATGATAGCGGCACATCTCTGCTTCAAATTAGGTTCTGTGTTCCCTTGATAATTGTCCTTAAACGTCCATTGATGACCACGTGGTGGTGCTGTTATCCTAATTCATCCCCAGCTTGGTAAAGGATAAGCATTTGATTAAAACACCCTTCCCCCTTGTGAGAACAGGCTGTCCAATCTGCTTTATTATTGCACCAAGAGAAACGAAACTTAGCCAACCACACCAACGCATGCACAGATGTGCTGCTGGAGATCCTTGATTAGGAGCAGTTAGTTATCAGTGACCTAGAGTGATCTAATACAGTACTAAAAAAGGAGGACAGGGCACGTGCAGCTTTAAAAATATCCAAGAAGAGAGATTTAAAGAGATTTTTTTTTCATGCCATATGAGAAGTTGCATTTGCTAAAATGTTCTCTTTCACCCCATTGGTAATGCTTGCCTGTCTAGGCAAAAAGCTTGTGTCCTTTTTTTTTTTTGCTTGGGCTTCCTAGATGAGCAGGTCACTCTTTTTGATGAGATACAGATTCCTTTGGGCTCCATGGCACTTCATGTCTATCTTTGTGTGTGAAATTCTCATACCTCAAGGAAGAGATATAACAAGACCCCAAAATAGGCAATGGCTGTGTCCCCCAGAAGTTTAGGGTTACAATATGCATTACTGACCATGGTAGCTGGAGCTGATAAAGCCTGATGTTTGAAACCTCTGGAGGCCATGATGATGCCCACTGGTGGTTTAGTCTCATGTGTATTTTGTGTCCACAAATGCACAATGAAAACACCAGCTTTTTAATGACAAAAAACCCTCCTTCCTTTTTCTTTTCCCTCCCTAATTTCTCCATTCTTCCCTCCTTCCTCCGTCCATTCTCCCTTTCTCCCTCCCTCTCTCTCTCTCTCTCTCTCTCTCTCTCTCACCAGGTACAGTGGCCAGATGTTACCACCCTAAAATTCATGATCTAATTGAAGACTTCAAAGTTGATAAGGATCAATCTTGGTAACAGAATGAGAAATTATTGGCTGTTCTTCAATTCCTACTCATGTTCATTAAGAATCATGCCAAGCACAGTTAAGACTGCCTGTTGGGCAAATATCTTTCAACTACATTATGTGTGTATGTATATGTGTGTGTCTAAAGCAGCCATGTTCTAAAGCTGGTAAACAGGAAGATATAGATGAAATGCCTGAAATTAGGCTTCATGACAGCCAGTGGATAAAATTGGTCCTGCAAGTTTGGATTCTGTCTTCCTGTCACAGACTTAGTCAAGGATTGAGGCAAGTCACAAATTTCTTATTTGGAAACGGGAAAAACACAGCAGCTGTCTATTCATTTCCACAGAGAATCGTTGTGCTGCTGGGTAAGAAATGAAACTAGCCACCAGAAAATTTGGCTGGCCCAATTTCTATTTAGGATCTAGTATAGTCAAAGACCTAAGGTACTCCCAGCCTCATAGTAATCCTCCCAAGTGGAGGATTGCAAATATTACCAATCAAAGGCAATTGTGCAGTTTTTTTTTACTATTTCTGCTTAGTAGACATTTTGTAAGAGGAAGAAAAAAATTAAAAAGTAGAAAACCACCCTCCTAAGTAGGGCTGTGCAGAGAACTGGATTTGAAGAACAAAGTGCGATTCATGTTATTTCATTTCCATGCCTCTGCATATGCTGGGGTTCTCACACAGAAAATGTTGAATATGATGGTTGTTTCTACCCAGCAGTTTATCACATGGCTCCTAAGATTTTCTCCCCTTCCACCACATAGAATCCAAAACACAGTGGCGTGGAGAAACCTGATTGCCATTGGGATGACCAGTCATTCATGAAAAGTTCATTGCACTTCAAACAAACCAATAAAAAACACCCTTGAGTTGAGCTTGACTCCTGGTGACTGTATCCATGCTGTTTCCTTGGCATGCAGAGGCTGCCATAGCCTTCTTCTGGAAATGCTTTCACGATTTCCCACACTAGCCAAGAAGCCTGAAAATTCCAGGAGGTGCTCCATCCAAATCTTAACCAGGGCCAACCCTGCTTACCTTCTGAAACCAGCCAAGGTCAGTTAGGTGCTACAGGAAATGGTCACCCGTTACCTACTAAAGCGTTGAAACATGGAATGAATTAAAACAGTCTTCTTGTTGTGACTGCAATGTTGACAAATGTCACAAATATTCAGAGTATCATTGTTTCCCCACCACCAGGGAAGGTATTCAGTTTCTACACTGCTGTGAAAATCCCACACCCCTGGTAAACCTACACTCAAAGAGTGTTTGTACAATACACAATACAGTTTCTGAATTAACCCATTTTCTGCATTCTCTCAATGCAGTGAATCACAAGCAAACCCCACAAGCTATTTTCAGAGGATACTAAGCCCCCCCGACAAACATATAAGTTAGTTAAAGTTAAATCTACACAAGTTTTGCACGTTCTATAAATGCAGCCAATGGATCTTTAATCAATCTGGTTAATGTAGGCATTGTTTGGTTTTGTTGGGCTTCAGAATGAAGAGAAGGCCTGTGGTGACCAGTGCTAAATTCCATCCTTAGTTGAAAGGAGTGGCTCTGACTAGCACACCACCACTGCTAAGCCTGTACGCTGCTGCCAGTACACCTGGTGAGCTGAAAGCAATTTCTTGAAAGGAAAAATAAGAACTCCTGGCAGATGTTGTGAGTTCTTAGTTAAGGGCTGGAATGTTTGCATTCCTTTCCTGATAGGCTAGTCAGTCCTGAGAAGACCAAGAGATAACCTTATATGGTAAGTGAGAATGCTGGCTTACTTGCCACACCTAAGTAAGAGACTGGACTTGTCAGGAAAGACACTGAACTCCAGGTGGATGACGTGCTTTCCTCCCTCCCTCCCTCCCTCAAAAATGGGATAATAAGCAAGGGGGATGTAACCAAATGTGCCCTATCTTCAGGGAGGCCCACTCAACCTCAAACTAACTGACCATATTTCAGCACAGGCTGCTATGCAAACCCAGCCAAGTATGGTTAGTTCATGGTTCTTTGTGTAGTATGAACCTAGATAATTGTGTTAATTAAGTTTGCCCTGGTTAAGAATACTATAGGCACACACATTTTAAGGAGTGTTGTAGTTCTGGTTTTATCTGATGGCAGAATACCTCTTATGCTGTATAATATCGCTCATTTTTCCTGCTCTCACTGTTGCAGTGTTACTACAAAATTACCAATTACACCAGTGTTTCCTGTAGCAAGCATGTGAAGATACACATGTGCATATGTATATACACATATATGGTCAGGTGTTCTACATGGGCATATACGTGAACAACAATAACAAACTGTGCATAGGCTTATGTTAATTCAGACTTCCATGCAAGAAAGACCAATATAATGTTTTCTATCCTGCTATCCAAGTAGGTACTTGAGAATTGTATTTAATGTGTCCTGCAGATGTTGAAATGCTGCCCAACTTTTTTTTTTGTTTATTCGTTCAGTCACTTCTGACTCTTCGTGACTTCATGGACCAGCCCACACCAGAGCTTCCTGTCGGCCGTCGCCACCCCCAGCTCCCCCACGGTCGAGTCTGTCACCTCCAGAATATTGGTGTGTCGCCAATGGCGGCAGTTTGGAAAGCACTGAATTAGAGGTTTTCAAGGAGAACAGCAGAAGACATGTGTGAGCTGCCTTTTCCCACATTGAAGCAGCAACATTAAAAGAGGAAGTCTAATTTAATCAGGACCCTGGCATTTTGAAACCATTCTTGGGGGCAGGAGGAAATAGAAGAATTCTGTTTGTTTAAATTTTATTAATAAAATCTAGATGGGGTTCATTTGGATTCTCAGATAACATGATATTCAGCCAGGAGATTTTTATGTCCTCAGTGCCAAGCATGCATGCCTCACACTGCTTGCGGCTGGCACTAGGTGGCACTACAGATGTGCTTAGAAGTACAAAGGCAAAAAGGTAAAGGTTCCCCTGCACAGTCGAGTCCGACTCTAGGGGCCGTGCTCATCTCCGTTTGTTAGCCGAAGAGCCAGCGTTGTCCGAAGACGCTTCCAGGGTCATGTGGCCGGCATGATGCGCGAGTACAAAGGCAACAGAGCACAGCTTTCCAAACTGTGTGTCGCGACACAAAAATGTGTCACCTGTGGGGCTCAGGTGTGTCGCGTCAAAACCCGGAAGCGCTGATGGCGTGCCGCCGCTGCGCGCAGTTGCGCGCATGGCGGTGGGCCATCAGCACTTCCGGGTTTTCGCACGGCACACAAGGACACTGCCACCACTGCGGCGCGCGAAAATCCGCTTCCGGGTTTTCTTGCGCGCCGCCGTTGGTGTGTCGCCGCGGGAAAACTTTGGAAAGCCCTGCAATAGAGAGTTAATCTGGAGTCTCTGGCTAGAAATGTAAGACAGTCTTGCTACTCTTGGCAGAACTGTGTCTGCATGTTCTCTGGATTATTTTCCAGCAAGTGGTGTTCAGTATGATGGGTATTTTCTTTAAGAAGCCTTGTTTTACTTCATCTCAATCTCTGAGTTGCAAATAGAATCCACACTTTTTTTATATATATATATATATATATATATATATATATATATATATATATATATAAATTACCGCCCATCTCCCCCAACGGGGACCCTTAGCTTTGTAAAGTCACAGACATGGACCCCTTTCCTGTATTTTCATATAAACGTTCCTTCCCAGTGTTTGTATCTTCCTGAAAAAAAATGCCCCACCCAATCATAGTTACAAAGTTTGAAAATAGCCTCCATCATTGGAAAGTCTTCTGAAGACTTACGGCCACACGAGAAAGGCTCAAATCTTGCAGGATATGGCAATCGTGCCAGCTTTTAGCCATTTTATTGGGGTAGAGGTTTTCCTGATGCCATTCAGGGATGCTGATGCCTGAGGGGCCACATGCTGACTTCACTGGTTCACCATCCCTGGGGCAAATCTGCCTTCTTTGGTCCCATTGAAGTTGCTCCTTATGAGCTTTTTCCTATGTGCAGTTTGAAACAGCACAAACATGCCCTGCCAAACTCTTTTTCCTGTTGTGTCCTAATGTTGTTGTCTTCATCTCATCCCTGTCCTATGAGAGAGACAAGCTTAAGTTGACCTTAGTGATACTGGGCCAAAAGTAGTGTTTTTTTCCTTATTCTGATACTATCCAAGGGAGCCTCAAGTTATATAAAATAGGCCTGAGCAGACAACCAGCTTTGCAGGACATGTGCATTGGCACACATGTGGTATTTATTGGGAACACTTTTAAAGCAACTGTGGCATTTCCTGGGATTCAGCGGCTGCCCTCCACAGCTGCTTGCAAAGTTGGGGAAAGATGTGTCTGGCGTAAGCTATTCCCAGCACACTTCAAATCCCATTTTGCCCTGTAAATCTGGATCTCCGTAGTACAGCTCTAGTATACAATCTGTCAGGGGACTGGGCTGAATGGGAACAGAGGCAAGATAGGGATCGTTAATGGGAAGAGTAAATTTCATCCTGATATTGTTTTCTGCTACTCAGGTTGATAGCATTTTAACTTAGCAGTGAGGAAAGGTCCTGAAGTTCTGTAAGAGAGAGAGAGAGAACATCTGCTTTCTATGCATGAAGTGTCTCCAGTTCAAAGAATGCCAGGTAATAGAATAGAATAATAGAATAGAATAATAACTTTATTGTCATCCCACTATACACTATACAGTGCACAATAGAATGAAATTTCGTTGCAGTTGGCTCACAAATTCACTCAAGCAATAAAATACTAATGATGATGATGATGATGATGATGATGATGATAATAATAATAATAATAATAATAATAATAATAATAATAATCAGCAATGGTATAGATCCCAGAGAAAAGCTGTTAGTCAGAGTGGACAGTAGTCAGCTTGATAGAAGATTTAATTGGATCTGAGGGGCAGGACGTTGATCATTCTGATGCAGTTGCCATATTGACTTTTTTTACACTTCCCCATGGATGCCTGGGCTAGAGTTTTGTGTGTTGCATAATATGCCTCATAATCCTTACTATTTTACTAAGTTGTCTTCAGAATACTTGATCCCCTGGAATAACACTGAAGTCTTACTTTAGCCTTGAAGAAACACTCAACTCAGCTGGCCTGTTTGGTCAGTTTCTGTGTAAAATGGGAAAGAGCACCAACTTTTTTTTACCTCCGGTGAAAGAATGTCTTGGAGTCAGCCCTGATCATATGGAAGGATCAAACTTTCATCTCCCTCCTAAATTTATATTCTCAAATGACCCTTTCATTTTAGTATTAACTCATCACAAGTTTGGGGAACCCTATATACAGGGTTCCTGTGTTCCTTCCTCAACAGGCATTTCCCTCCTTCCAAATTAGTATCTTCCAATGCAGTACAGCTCTTGCCAACCTAGCAATTCGAAAGCATGCAAATGCAAGTAGATGAATAGGTACCACTTCGGTGGGAAGGTAACAGCGTTCCGCGCGCGTCATGTGGCCACATGACCGTGGAAACGTCTTCGGACAACGCTGGCTCTTCGGCTAACAAACGGAGATGAGCACCGGCCCCTAGAGTCGGACACGACTGCACAAATGTGCGGGGGGAACCTTTACCTTTTTAATGCAGTACAGAGCTAGAGTGAGGACAGTAAAACTGGATGCCCTTTTGACCTGTTATTTATCATCCGGTCCTCCTGCATTTCTGTAAGCTATTTTTCATTTCAAATGCTCTGGATTCTGCAGTGAAACAACAACTTAAATATTTAACTTGACTCTCTGGAACTGTTCCACCCACCCCTAGCCCAAAGGATTTGGTACTTGTTTGATCTGTTGAATCACAAACTCTCTCTCTGTGTGTCTCTTTTTCTGGTTCCTCAGCCCCACCTTTCAGTCTACAAGAGATGCCATTCAAAGCTTAGTTGCTAATCCTTTTGGATTGTTCATGGCTCTTTCATTTTGGAATTTTTGTTGATGTTGTTCAGTCAATGTGGTTCAGCAATACAAGCCTGGCATTGTTCTTTGTGGAAAGGAAGAGATGCCCCTTCTGTACCCTAGAGGGCACTATATACATATGTAAACTGTGGTGGGGGGTTGGGGAAGGTTTTGTCTGCCACACCTTATCCAACATGTGGAAGAGGCAAGAGACAAAATAGCTGCTTCAAAGATCATTGAATGCTCCTTTGTTTTCCCCTTGTAATCCTTCCTGGATGAGGCTAGTAACAAGCAATGGAGGAATCTCTCCATTCTGATTTGGCTCAGTTTCTTGATTTTTCCAAACTTAAGTTTGATTGTTGTTGTGGGTTTTCCGGGCTGTGTGGCCGTGTTCTGGCAGATTTGGTTCCTAACGTTTCGCCAGTAGCTGTGGCTGGCATCTTCAGAGGACAGGAGCACAGCTAGAAGATTCTCTCTGTGCCCAAGTGAATCTTCTAGCTGTGCTCCTGTCCTCTGAAGATGCCAGCCACAGCTACTGGCTAAACGTTAGGAACCAAATCTGCCAGAACACGGCCACACAGCCCGGAAAACCCACAACCACCATCGGATTCCGGCCGTGAAAGCCTTCGACTATACATTAAGTTTGATTGCTGAAAAAGGAGATGGGAATATGTCATCCAGGGGAAATATGTCATCCATAAAAAATGCTCCTGGAGACATTTCCTCTGATTGTTCCTCTGATGTCTTCTTTATAACAGCTGGATCTTTATAACATACTACAGGATCTAATATTTTGGTTTGCTTAGCAATTTGAATGCATGCAAATGCAAGTAGATGAATAGGTACCACTTCCGTGGGAAGGTAACAGCGTTCCGCGTGCGTCATGCCGGCCACATGACTGCGGAAGCGTCTTCGGACAATGCTGGCTCTTCGGCTAACAAACAGAGATGAGCACCGGCCCCTAGAGTCGGAGACAACTGCACAAATGTGCGGGGGGAACCTTTACCTTTTATACACATGTTCATTCAGCACAAATGCTCAGGACAATTGGGGGAGAGGGATTATTTTGCTTCCCCACACTACTCCCAAGTTTAATGCTGGATTTGACTTCACAGAAATGACGAGTAGCCATTCTATGGAAGACGGTAACAGCTTAGCCCAATGAGGACTGCCATACACAAACACCCTGGTTCTGCCTCTGGAGACATCCAGATGCTGTCTTCAATCCCTTTGGGAACATCTGGGAAGATTTTGAAGCAGGCAAAAAAATCAGGGCATCTGACAAATGCCAGAAAAGAGGCCTCTCTTCTGTGCTGCGCCTGTGTTCTGCTAGTTTCCTGTGGGACCATCCCCTTCCATCTGGTCCCAGACCTGTTCTCCTGCCCCTCAATCTTCTTTTGGCAGTGAGGAAGACCAGGACCCTAGCTTCAACAGCCCCTTTTAAAAAAAAGGGGGTGGTGGTCCTCCAATAATCTAGAGAGCATAAAACTCTCTAATTGACTGGCTTGTCCCTGGCATAATTGGACGTGTAATTGAAAGGACTTCTCTCTTGTATTTCCTTTCCGGTGGCCATAGCTTCCAGGAGCTCTGCCTCTTCGCTTCCTCTCCTCGCCTAGCCTATTGTTCCCACACTGATCCCCACTGCTAAACCCCTTTCTCAAACTCCAGCTCTTCAACAGCACTTACCCGGATGCTGCATAAATCTGGAAATTCACTAGATGGCAGCCAAGAGATTATTTCTTGCCAGCTCTAGGATAGGAGGGGAGCACATTAAAGCAGTTATGTGGGTATTGCCAGTATAGCTTAATAGAATATCTGTTGTTGCCAGTGTTGATCTTACAACACCAGGAATATTTAAATGGTGAGTAGACTTTGGGTTTATCCATCTACTTTTTTAAAAATTAAAACTCTTGAGATCCACCCATCAGAACCTGGTGCAAGTACACCCATGTAGCACTCAAGAATTCAGAGCTTAGGAGTTTATTTTGTGTAGCAGAACTGAATGGAGCTGATACTCCAGCTCATGAAAATCCACTTCTCATTAATCCAGCTTTTTCCGTTTTAGTAATGTAAATCAGAACAACTGGTGAGTGAGCAACATTGTTAGTATTAACTACTGGGAATCAAACTGCACTGTAAGATGATAATCTATCTTCTGGCTTTCCCTGTTGTCCCTGATTTGAAGTGGTGCCCTGCTGTCCCTGATTTCTGCTGTCCCTGATTTGAAGTGGTGCATTATGACCTTTTTCAACTGAGGTTTCAAGAGCTGTTATCCAACTATTTTGTCTGGAAGGTATGCTTACCTTTCCTGAATGGAATGCAGCCCATCCAGGGTAGGTTGCTCATTGACTCAAAGCCTTTCTCAATAGTGGCTGAAATATCTGGAAGTAGCAACACAGTGTTGCCAGAGCAACACTTGTTTTGTTTGGCTGGTGTTTGCAATCACATAACTAGAAAAGCCAACTTGAGAAAGCAACATAACAAGCACATTAGTTTTCTGGTGAATCACTTGAAGAGCTTCTTGTACCTCCTTTTATCACACATATCTGGAATACTTTTCCAATTGGAAACATTCCTGCTGCAATCAATATATTGTATTAGCAATTGTCTGTTCTATGGAAGAACAGCTTGCAACTAGTCTGATGGCTTCATTATGGACAGTGGTTCTAAGGTGAGAGATCCTTGGGCTAAATCCCCCGGAGACCTTCGATATAAACTCTGGCCATCCTCTCTCCCCCTCCTTCTCCAAATGCCCCCTTTTCAAGGAGAATAAGTTAGGTAGTCCACAGTGAAGGAAAGCAGGTTCTCATGTGATTCCCCCCACCCTATAAACGATCTGTATGGTGCTGAATTTTGGTTCCTTGGATTCATGTTTCATTAACTAAAACCAGACCCATTGATGATTACATCTTGTTTCCTAACGACAGACAAAAGATCAGTCATTATTCTTAGTTCCCATGAAGTGCTGTGGCTGCAAAGAAATTGATATTTTGATTGGTATTGGACTGTAGAAATTATTAAATTAGCAAAATGTCCACTACTCTGTGGGGTGGTTTGGTATATACAGATGATGGACTTACATTGGGGGGATTCTATGAAGGTTCAGGACTACTCCTTATCTACATAGTCCCATCTGGCACTTTGTCTGCTGGTGTTCTCAGCCTCCAATGAAGTGTGCAAGCTCAGATAGATGGATTGGGACTCATCCTTTCCCTTCCAACCCCAAGCACGTTTTTGGATATGGAACCTTGTGCAATGTTAAATTCCTAAGAAGCATCCACATCGTAAGGACAACACAGATCTCTTCAGATTTAAGGACGACAAAGACAGGCATGGTAAATAAGTATTACATCAGCTTATGTAAGGCAATTCTGCCCCTTAGCTTCTTCCCTCCAATAAGATGATACCAAAAGCAGAGCAGTACAGTAAAAAAAAAAGTGGCTAACTTGAAAGACCCCATGAATTTGGGGAGATAATACACTGCTCAAAAAAATAAAGGGAACACTGAAACAACACAATGTAAGTCCAAGTCAATCACACTTCTGTGAAATCAAACTGTCCACTTAGGTAGCAACACTGATTGACAATCAATTTCACATGCTGTTGTGCACATGGAATAGACAACAGGCGGAAAGCATAGGCAGTTAGCAAGACATCCCCAATAAAGGAGTGGATCTGCAGGTGGTGACCACAGACCACTTCTCAGTTCCTATGCTTTCTGGCTGATGGTTTGGTCACTTTTGAATGCTGGCGGTGCTTCCACTCTAGTGGTAGCATGAGACGGAGTCTACAACCCACACAAGTGGCTCAGGTAATGCAGCTCATCCAGGATGGCACATCAATGCGAGCTGTGGCAAGAAGGTTTGCTGTGTCTGTCAGCGTAGTGTCCAGAGCATGGAGGCGCTACCAGGAGACAGGTCAGTACATCAGGAGACATGGAGGAGGCCGTAGGAGGGCAACAACCCAGCAGCAGGACCGCTACCTCCACCTTTGTGCAAGGAGGGACAGGAGGAGCACTGCCAGAGCCCTGCAAAATGACCTCCAGTGGGCCACAAATGTACGTGTGGCTGCTCAAACGGTCAGAAACAGACTCCATGAGGGTGGTATGAGGGCCCGACGTCCACAGGTGGGGGTTGTGCTTACAGCCCAACACCGTGCAGGACGTTTGGCATTTGCCAGAAAACACCAAGATTGGCAACTTTGCCACTGGCGCCCTGTGCTCTTCACAGATGAAAGCAGGTTCACACTGAGCACATGTGACAGACGTGACAGGGTCTGGAGACGCCGTGGAGAACGTTCTGCTGCCTGCAACATCCTCCAGCATGACCGGTTTGGCAGTGGGTCAGTAATGGTGTGGGGTGGCATTTCTTTAGGGGGCCGCACAGCCCTCCATGTGCTCGCCAGAGGTAGCCTGACTGCCATTAGGTACCAAGATGAGATCCTCAGACCCCTTGTGAGACCATATGCTGGTGCGGTTGGCCCTGGGTTCCTCCTAATGCAAGACAATGCTAGACCTCATGTGGCTGGAGTGTGCCAGCAGTTCCTGCAAGACGAAGGCATTGATGCTATGGAATGGCCCGCCCGTTCCCCAGACCTGAATCCAATTGAGCACATCTGGGACATCATGTCTCGCTCCATCCACCAACGCCACGTTGCACCACAGACTGCCCAGGAGTTGGGGGATGCTTTAGTCCAGGTGTGGGAGGAGATCCCTCAGGAGACCATCCGCCACCTCATCAGGAGCATGCCCAGGCGTTGTAGGGAGGTTATACAGGCACGTGGAGGCCACACACACTACTGAGCCTCATTTTGACTTGTTTTAAGGACATTACATCAACGTTGGATCAGCCTGTAGTGTTCTTTTCCACTTTAATTTTTGAGTGTAACTCCACATCCAGACCTCCAGCGGTTGCTTACATTTGATTTCCATTGCTTTTTGTGTGATTTTGTTGTCAGCACATTCAACTATGTAATGAACAAAGTAATTAATACGAATATTTCATTCATTCAGATCTAGGATGTCTTATTTCAGTGTTCTTTATTTGCTGGATCAAAGTTGCTAGCCAATTTCATGGAGGAATATTTTTCCAATAATTTAGAATATAGTGCTTAATCAAGCTGTGAACCAAGGCAGGCTCAGGCACCCTTGAATTGTGTAAGGAACAACTAATGGGGTACCCTTTAATAATGCTACCCAATGTCTTGTTTGAGCGGATCTAGTCTGGAGTAGGGATGGGGGAAGCTGAGGTGTATCATGGTATTGCTTATAGGGTCAAAGTATGTACTGGAATGAGAGCCATTTTGGTGTAGTAGTTAAGGCAATGGGCTAGAAACCGGGAGACTGTGAGTTAGGCTGACCATACATCCTGTTTTGAACTGGACAGTCCCGTTTTTTGAACAATTCTTGACCGTCCCATCATTTTAAGAAAAATATCCATTTTGTCCCGTTTTTGAAAGTTCCCGCGGCAAAGCGCTCCCGCCCACCCGCACACATGTGCCCGCACGTGCGCCCACTTTGTTGGGTGAGCCATGGGTAGGTTAGGGTCCCGTTTTCCCCCCAGGGAAATATGGTCAGCCTACTGTGAGTTCTAGTCCCGCCTTAGGCATGAAGCCAGCTGGGTGACCTTGGGCTAGTCGCTCTCTCTTAGCCCTAGGAAGGAGGCAATGGCAAACCACTTCTGAAAAACCTTGCCAAGAAAACTCCATTTGTCCAGGCAGTCTCCGAGAATTGGACACGATTGAACGGATAAAAAAAATGTACTGGAATAGGAGGCTGGATGTTATGAACACTTGGCCTTGCGGCCCCATGGGGGGAAAAGCCATACTAAAAGTACCTGTATAAGATCAGAACTGTACTACTTCTGAAATAATAGCTGTTATTGGGATTCTGATGAATATTTATACATCAGAAAACCCTCCCTAATGAATCAGCAAACTCAACATTTACCTGAAGCATATCTGAAAGCTTAATATTTGCTAGCTCTTACAGAACCTTCTTCCAGTGGCTTCTCTCCCCCCCCCCCCCCCCCCCCGCAGTGAGAGGAAATATTTGACATGAATGCCAAGTTTTCGGGAGGAACAAATGACCATTTTTCTGTTAATTTTTTCACCATTTTCTTTTTAAATAGCTTAGGACTTTATTTAACACAGCCATATTTCAATACAATACAATACAAATGCACAACAGGGATGTTGCATTCAATGCCATTGTATGAGTCAAGATTCTTACTGAATTGATATTTGAGCCACAGAGAGTGAGCAAAATGAATAGTATGGGTACAGAATCAGAGAGCTAGGTCTTGCTCAAATTTACCATCTAGTTATTGTGAGGATTCTTGGGTTCCCATCTGATAATTACAGAGAAGCTACCCCCACAGATCAATGACAATGCAGGTAACAATGGAGATGTCTTACAAATGACTCAGTGCCCATTTCTTTTGTCACTTAGGAACAGCAGTAAAAAGGCAGTGAAAAGTATAATCCAAATGCTTGGGGTGCTTCCTACCAGGAGGAGAGGTGCTCTGTACTCTCAGTAGTAGAGTTCAGCTTGTACACCTCCCTGCCGTAGCATAGTACACTGGCTTGCAAAGGAACCACATGCAGAAGGCCACCAAATGTTTTTTGGTGAAAATGGGGAGAGGAGAAATATGGGGAAGATTGGACAAAACTTGCCAGCATCAGAGCACTGGTTGGCTGATGGAGCCCTGAATGGACTCACGCCCATCCTTATAGCATCCTTATTTTTGCAATGGTGAGAATGGCCCAGAAACATCGCCTGTTCTTTAAACCATAACTGGAAGGGTTTGTTAACAGAAAACTTCATTGTCTGGAGGTGCTCTTGGTGGTTATGGGGATGAAGCCCTATTTAACATCTTCTTTCAATAAAATCAGTCACCCATGCATCTCTAGTATTTAAACAATAAGATTGCATGAATGCAACTTGATGACAATGTTTGATCCCGGTGCATAGAAATGCTAACTTATAATGGCTTTACATTTAGTACAAGAAAGAAATTAAGCATTACATTTAAGGAAGACCAAAATAAGTGCTACAGATATATGTGTTAGGCATATTATATTATCTCACCAAACACCAATAAATATACCCAGAGAATAGCTTCTGATTTTTCATTTACTACTTGTTACTATACCTTCTGATTTTCGTTTACAATGTATGCATAGATGTTAAAACCCTGACTTTAGAAACAGGTCAACACAACACTTTATGGATCCTTATGATAAAGGCAACCTTAAACATCTTGTGTACTGTTTCCTTTAGAGATTAAGGAATGTGAAATAATCATTGTTAGGACACATAGCCAACCTTTTTTTGGCTTTTTTTCTTTCTCTCTTATAATTTTCCACATGGTTCTCCGCTTCCTCAATGCAGCTTTTCCATGACTTCAAGTTCAAAATCTATGACAAGTTGCATAAAGTGTTCGTCCTTCATCGTACCTGTGTCAGAAGCATGCTTCCCCTTCTTCAATTTGTTTCTGTACTGCATGTTTGCTCAGGAAGAAATTACAGTGAATTCAGTTGGTTGCTAGGAGTTGAAAACTACTTGATGGCACATAATCAATCAATCAATCCTAAGTAAGTATGCATAAAATTGCAGGTGCTTATTTTTAGTTCCCACCATTTGATCTAGCTTCATTTGTGAAATTAGGACAGCTCACGTTATAAAATTCTGTGCTTCAGTTACCCAAACCTAATACTGGAACTGCATTCCCTTTCATGGCACACAGGAAGAGTAAACTATGGGAAGCCAAGACATCAATTAGAGGTTTGCAGGGATTGTAGGAAGAGAACTCCATTAGTTTATGGTAGCAAAAAATCAGGAGTCGTCTGTGGGGAGAGATTCTTCTACCTTGTCTACCATCACTGGACTTCAGATGGTTCCCATCTGATTAAATATTCTATTAAATAATTAATAATTACTAATCATGCACAGAGAACTACTGAAAATACAAAGGGCCTAGTGTGAAAGGAGCCAGTTATTCAACCATTTTGTTCAGCAATTGAAACTTTCTTTCTCCTTTTCACAGATTCTAGCACAGCTTTTGATAATGTTTACCTATTATCTGCACCGGATGAGGAAAGCACATCTTCCACCTCCCATCCTCCTTACTTTCTATAGAGGCACTATAGAGAGTGTACTAACCAATTGTATTTCTATCTGGTTTGGAGGTTGTAGTGCCTCGGATAGGAAGTCTGTGCAGAGGGTGGTGAGGGCAGCAGAGAAGATAATTGGGATCTCACTTCCTCTCATTCAGGACATAGCGCATACACACTGTCTGTCTAGAACCCAAAAGATTGTTAGTGACCCCTCCCACCCGCATTATGGCTTGTTCTCCTTGTTACCCTCTGGGAAAAGGTTCTGCTGCATTCAATGTAGAACAGTCAGATTAGGCAATAGTTTTGTCCCCTGGGCTATTAGACTCCTGAACTTCTAATAATCCCCTCTTACTTCATGGTTATATATGCTGTGTGTAGGACTGATATTTATTTATTAGGGATAAAGATTAGAGGGGTGGAATGGGCAATGAACATATATCACATATATGGTAATTATGGTATTCTTATTTTATTGGTTGAGCCAATTGCAACGAAATTTCATTTCAATGTGCACCTTGTGTATACTGGAATGACAATAAAATTCTATTCTATTCTATTCTATTCTATTCTATTCTATTCTATTCTATTCTATTCTATTCTATTCTATTCTATTCTATTCTATTCTATTCTATTCTATTCTATTCTTAATTTGCTTTGCCTCATTTATTTTTAGCCCCAGTTATCTTCAGGTACCCCTAATCTAACTGGCTACACTGTACTGGGACACAGTCCCATTTGCTGTATAATATCTAACTGGGTGGAATCACACATGTGGTCTGAGATCTTCACTTTTAAAGATTTTAATTTGCTCTTAATGGCTTTTCTGATATGGCCAAAGGGTGATAGAATTCCTGTTCATGACAGAAATCATGAATGGCTGATTAACTGATAAAGGAGAAAGGAGAGAAAATTATACTAATGCAGCATCAGGGATTAAATCTAAATAACTGTTTTGGAAGTAGTGCATTTTCATACCTTATCTCATCCAATCTTACAACAAACCTGTGATTCAGGCCCTTTATTAACATCGGTATTATTACAGATAGGATGAGAGGGTGAAAGAATGTGACTTCTTCCAGCCAGCTCAACCAATTAGTCCATGGCTAAGATGTACTTTTAATTTCTCATCCAATTTTTAAGCTCTGATCACCAGATTCCTAATCCTAGAATATGAGTACCCAATTTCAGTTTTACAACTCTGGCTATAGTTTGGAAATACAAGAAAAGACATACATCACCACTCCCATCTATGTTTATATAAATATACAAAAATATATTCACCCACCTGCTGCTTTGTTCCCAGAATTACAACATGCTAGCATAAACATAATATGGTTGTGTTTTGATAGACAGTTTGACCTGAATATGGGCTAAAATTCACTTAGCTTGGCTTCAACTATACTTTTCACATTTCCCCTCTCATCCCTATCTTGCATGCAAGTTGCAATACAAAACTATAAGAGTTAAAATTATTATTATTATTACTACTACTACTACTACTACTACCCATTCCTAGTACCATATTTACAGCCACTCACTCACTTGCATCTGCAAGTGAGTTGCTATCAGAGATTCAAGGGCTTGAATGAAGATATAACCTGGAGACTCTGTGCTCAGAGATACAATCAGACTAATAAAGATAAAAGGAGGCATGACATTGGATCCTGCAATGATCAGGCAACGTATGAAGCCTCTGGACTGGCCAAGCCTGATGTTCTGTATGGGCATTATCAGCAGAGCAGTATTTAGAGAACTGTGGCATGTTAACTTAACCAGAGCCCATTTTAATGAAAGCTCCACCTGATATTTACAGAAAGACCTGATGTAATTTGTGCTTATCCATCTGCATAAGTGTGTGAATATCACAAATGAAACCACCTATGGAATGCTGGGGCATATGTCTGAAGGCACCTTAAGACACTTGGCCTAATGTCTTAAAATAAGACAAAACAGATTAATCACAGATTCAGTAAAAAACGGGCCTCCAAGAACTGGCTGGTGAGTTTCCACTAAGCTTGCTGGTGTCCATTACAGTTCTCCAAAGCCTTCTAAGGAAATGAAAAATTAACTTTTGCCTTTAAGAATTCAGTAGATCAACTCAAAAGGGGATCCTTGAAATCAGCCAGAAGACCAGCAGTGGAATATACTGACTAGATTCCACCTAATAAACTTTCTCACAGAGCATCATATTATTTGCTTTAATGCATATTTAAAGTTTGGTATAATATATGTAAATAACAGAAGAATGAGAACAACAAACAACATATAGTAAATAATACTGGTTAAAAAGCTATATACTGTTGGCTTATGTTTTGTTGTAGTTAATGCCTGTACTGTAACTGCAATATTAGTTCCCTCACCATACAGTATAGCAGTGTTTCTCAACCTTGGCAACTTTAAGGAGTATGGACTTCAATTCCCAGAAATCCTCAGCCAGCCATGCTGGGAATTCTGGGAGTTGAAGTCCACATATCTTAAAGTTGCCAAGGTTGAGAAACACTGGAGTATAATATTAAAAAGACTCAAATAACGTTCTGAGTGTGACTCACAAATTATAATAGCCAAAGAAGGTTGGGTCAGCATCTTCAAGCCTGCAGAGTCCTGTTTCCAATTGTTACGTTAGTAATGTAAACATTCTTATGGATTCCCATCCACAAATCATTGGTCTTTAGATGAACTGAAGATTCTGGAATGTGGTATCCAATTCCTATTCATATGTCTGTGAAACACCTACTTTGTGGGTGGATGAGATATAACAACATATTTCACTAGAAGGAAAGTAGTGATACGTATCAGAACAAACCTCATAGGCCAAGGTGATGGTATTTGAGGATGCTGGCCCATCACTCATTTCTATTATCATGGCTTATACACTGATTATTTATTGCAACTTCATCATTGTTGCTGTAGCTTCTAGAAAGGGCAACTTCAGACTCATTTTCTCTTTGGCCTCTATAAACTCCAGATTTCACTTTCAGAACTGGGACTTCAGTATTGCCCACTTTCTGGAACATCTTCAGCCTTAGCACTTTCAGTTCTAGGATATGATATAACTGCACATCTATAACTGTAGGTTCTAGAAATCATGCCCTCTGTGCATTTTTCATTTTCTTTGCCACAACTACTAGAAATATTAGCTTCTGAGATACCTTGGTTTTCTTCACTGGAGCTTCTTGATAATAAGTCAGCTGCTTTAAAGCTCTCACTTTCTTCACTAAGGCTTTTAGAAAAGCTGTCTGCTTGTTCATGTTTAGTTCTGGAAAGACCAGACTGTAAGACAGCTTCATTTGTTTCAGTTGCATACCTGACACCACAATCTGGAAAACTTGTATCCCCATGACTTCCTTGGCTTTCTTTACTCTGATCTTTCATAAGATCAACATCTACAAATCCTTCTCTTCTGCTGCTGCTTTGACTTCTGGAGGAACCTTTCAAAATGCCTCTGTTGATTCTAGAAACCACAGATTTTACAAAACCTTCACTTCCATCATTCTGGCTACTAGAAGAGTCACCTTTAGTTGAATCACTATGAGCTCTGGCAAAAACACTTTTGGTTAAGCCTTCTTTTCTGTTGTAGTTTTGAGAAAACCCACTCTCTGATTTGCTTTTGCTCCCACATCCATGAAGGCTAGGGTTGTTATCTGAGACACCTCTACTCTCCGTTGTGTGGAGTCCAGAAAGATCAGATGGTGAAAGTTCTTCACTTCTGGGGCTAGGATCTCCTGAAATATTAGTTTCCAAAGCACTTTCTCTTGCCCTAGTATGAATTTTTAAAACTGACTCCTCACACGTATCTTCATCTACACTAGTAGGAGTTCTGATAAATACACTGTCACTTAAAGTTGTACTTCTTATACTTGGGGTTCTAAAGCCACTACCCTTTGAGACAGACTTTTTGTCACCACTAACACTCCTAGAAACACTACCCTCTACGAAGGCTGTGTTAGTATTACTGGGATAATTATGCAGGTTACCCTCCTGTGTACCTTCAGCATGGGCTTGAGTAAAGACAGTATCTGCAGAGCCTTGACTTTGGTCTCTTTGTATTTGGGAAAAGCCACCCAATGAACTATTTCTGCTGGCCTTGCTGCTGCTTTTAGAAATGCCACCTACAGGGACCCCACCATCTTCAGCACTCCTCGTTCTAGTAAGTCTAGGTTCAGCAAATCCTTCATGGCTGCCTATGAATTCAGTTTCATCACTCTGGCTTCTAGATGGGCTGACCTCTGAGATGTCCCTGTTTGTCTCACTATAGGTTCCAGAAATGCCACCTACAGGGACTCCACCATCTTCAGCACTCCTTGTTCTAGTAAGTCTAGGGTCAGCAAATTCTTCATGGCTGCCTCTAAATTCAGTTTCATCACTCTGGCTTCTGGATGGGCTGACCTCTGAGATGTCGCTGCTTGCCTCACTGTGAGCTCTAAAAGTGCCACCCACAGGGACCCCACCACCTTCAGCACTGGTGGTTCTAGAAACCATAGGCTCAGCATATCCTTCATATCCATGGATGTCTCTGTGTTCATTTTCATCACTGTGGCTTCTGGATGGGCTGACCTCTGAGATGTCCCTGTTTGTCTCACTATAGGTTCCAGAAATGCCACCTACAGGGACTCCACCATCTTCAGCACTCCTTGTTCTAGTAAGTCTAGGGTCAGCAAATTCTTCATGGCTGCCTCCGAATTCAGTTTCATCACTCTGGCTTCTAGATGGGCTGACCTCTGAGATGTCGCTGCTTGCCTCACTGTGAGCTCTAAAAGTGCCACCCACAGGGATCCCACCACCTTCAGCACTGGTGGTTCTAGAAACCATAGGTTCAGCATATCCTTCATTTCCGTGGATGTCTCTGTGTTCATTTTCATCACTCTGGCTTCTAGAAAGGCCACCTTCTGTATAGGATGCACTAGTCCCACTGTAACTTCTAAAAAGGCTGCCTTCTGAGATATCACCACTGTGACTTCTAGCAAAAGCATTGTCTATAAACTCTTCATTTCTGTTGCCTTGGCTTTGAGACTGGTCACGATCTGGAACACTTTCTTTTCTAGAACTATGATATCTAGGTCCAGAGGAATTATTGCTTTCCCCACTTTGAGTTCTGGAAAATTCAGATGACAAAAATTCTGCATTTCTATGACTTGGACTTCCAGAACCATTGTCCTCTTGGATGTTGTCACTTGTCTCACTGTGGGTTCTGGCAAATACAGTCTCAGTCAAGGCTCCACTTTCATTGCTTTGAGTTCTAGAAAGGCTACCCTCAGATATGTCTCTGATTTCACCACTGGGATATCTGCTGCTTTCTAGGTTATCACCACTTCTGCTGCTATGGCTTCTGTTACTCCCAATCCGCTGACTATAACTTCTGGAGTTATTGCTTTCCATGGTGTCTTCAGTATCTGCAAAATTTCCACTTCTATTGCTACTACTTCTGGAAGGACTCCCCAAACTAGGACTTTTAAAAACCTCTGAGGTGTCTCTGCTCTCACTGGTATAACTTGTAGAGAGGCTATAATCTGGATTGCCTCCACTTCTATTGTTCTGACTACTAAAGAAACCATCACTGGATGCCACTTTGTTTCCATCATTGTGACTTCTAGAAAGTCCAGTTTCCAAACTGCTCCCACTATGGATCATTTTATTTGTCAGATCTTTTGCTCTTGATGCCACATCTGGGACATTTGTGATGCCAGAGTTGGATAAAGCTGCAAAGGAAAAATACAAAACACATGGTTTTTCTTTCTTTTTTTAAAATTACCATTTTCTATTTTATTTTTGCTATCAGTACTCATACACCCGAATTAGCATAATTTTGAAGAGCATTCCATTAGTTTTTGATATTGTATCCCATTAGCTTTGCATAATCTCAGCTCATTCAGTTCTTCAGCATTTGGGAAAGCAAATGAGATTTGATTAAATGTTGGATGCCTTTTTAAAAAAATGATCATTTCAAAGAAATATTAAACAAAAAACTTACAGGACTTTGGTCTGGAGTAGATTTTGCTAATGAATGCAGGTGGTGGGGACTCCATGCTGTGATTAAAACAACAACAACAATGAATTAGCTCAGTTTTACTATAAAATATAGGTCTTCAGAAGAAGAAGAATTTAGCAGTGTAAGCAAAATTTAAAAATAAGGAGTCCTTCCTAAGTTCTTTGAAACTTTGAGGGTTCCCTTCCTGGAAAACTAAACAGCCTCTAGGACAACGGATGCATGCTGCCATGTGTTCTCAGGGTAAAAAACCCTAACTCTCACATTGATCTATCCTTAAGAGTTGCAGCTATACATGTAAAGAACTATTTGTCATTGGCTCCTCCTCCTTTTTCTTTTTAGCGGTTATAAAATAGATGACAGTAAATACAAAGCTCTTTTACACTCTTGAATCTTTAGAATTCCAATGAACAGGCATCTCTGGAATTCTAAGCATCCAGAAGACTCTATAACATATTTTGTTAATATCTATTAAGTGTATTAAGGGTCAACTACCAAACTTGGGCAGCTTCAAAGCCCTCTCTTCACACTAACACCACACAAACTCCAATATTCATGCTTTGAGTATAGATGTCTGTATAGAAGGAACCCTTTATATACTTAGATTGCCATGTGAGCTGGAATGCTGGGTGATCAGCTTCCATTACGAAAATGCCCACAGTATGAATGGAAGGAATGTTGTAGAAGACATGCAACAATTAAGGTCTGGGCGGTATGAAAATCCTATCTCTATTTTGGAATTAAAGGTAAAGGTAAAGGTTCCCCCCGCACATTTGTGCAGTCGTGTCCGACTCTAGGGGCCGGTGCTCATCTCCGTTTCTTAGCCGAAGAGCCAGCGTTGTCCGAAGATGCTTCCGCGGTCATGTGGCCGGCATGACACACGCAGAATGCTGTTACCTTCCCACCGAAGTGGTACCTATTCATCTACTTGCATTTGCATGCTTTTGAAATGCTAGCTTGGAATTTTGGAATTAAGCTTTGAACTAATCCTTGACTTAAGTGTTATGCTTCACAACAGACTTCCAGAAAGCCACATTAGTCTATGGTAAAAAAAAATCAGAAAGAGTATGGTCACACCTTTTCTGGCTAACAAATTTTATTAAATTTGATCATTTTATGAACTGCAGCTCACAAAACTTATGCCTTTTAATAAAAAAGGTTAGTTCGAAAAAGTGCTACCAGACTTCTGATTTAGTGACCAAGGATTTTAGGATTCAGATCATCAACTATATATAGTGTCAGTATCTAATGCTAGAACATGCAAGAACTAGAATCCCAGTCCCTTAGTTCTCCAGGCAGAAGTTGTTATCTCTACATCATAGTGTCTGTATCAAAGAAACTGTACAGCCTTCTCAGAACAAAAAAAATACTAAAAACCTGCTGAATGTTTCAATTTTCCTATTATAAATCTGAATCTGATGTTTGAAATGCAAAGTTGCATTCTGAATATTTTTCTTTAGATTTTGACATTCAAACACCATGAGACTGCTGGTATTTCCTGATTTTTTATTTTGATGTTGAAAAAAACCTTCAGGTATGACATGCCATAGGCATCAGATGCTTGAATATTGAAATAATTTCTGAAGGAAGTTCAATCTCCCAAGAGAATTTTGAACAAATATTTTGGAGGCAAATTAATCTAAGCTCTGCTTTCTTTTCAGTTTATACATCCAGAACTGGGGAGTCTTTGGTGCTCTCTGAGCCTTGTTGTTTTCATGCAGACGTTTCATTGCCAGGCTAGGCAACATCTTCAGTGCGAAAAGGGAGTGGAACTTGCTGTCTGTTTATATACCCTGGCTTGTCCTGCCTGTGTTGGTGGGGGTCTTGTACTCTCCTTGGTAGTTCCTTGATTGGGCTGTTGTATGCTGTTTGGGTGATTGACTGAGTTAATAGTTGTTAATACAACAGCCCAATCAAGGAACTACCAAGGAGAGTACAAGACCCCCACCAACACAGGCAGGACAAGCCAGGGTATATAAACAGACAGCAAGTTCCACTCCCTTTTCGCATTGAAGATGTTGCCTAGCCTGGCAATGAAACGTCTGCATGAAAACAACAAGGCTCAGAGAGCACCAAAGACTCCCCAGTTCAACCATGAGCTACAAATATTCTCTTCGATTGATACATCCAGAAGCTTCAAATAAACAGTCTTACCTGATTTCTTCTCCTTCTACTAGTTTCCTGTAAGTGAGAATCTCAATGTCCAAAGCCAGTTTGATATTCATCAGCTCTTGATATTTCTTAACCAGCTGAGCCAAGTCTTGCCTGGCGCTATGAAGGGCATCTTCCAATTTTGCCAGTTTTGATTTGGCATCGTTGAGGGCTGTTTCCCCTTGTAGACCAACATCTTTGATGTTATCATCTAAACGTAGACACTGAGGACACAGAATACCACAAGTGAGGGAAACAGTTTGGCGATCTCTCAAGCCCCCGGTTCTTCCATCCTCTTCCCATTTGAAATAAATAAAAAGTTGAAGTGGGGAGGACACAAAAATGCCTTATTGCTGGCATTCCTTGTGCATGTCAGTGCCTTTCAATAGCAGATATAAATTGTGGCATGTCTCCAAGAAGATAGAGAATCATAGAGAAATGCCTGTTCATATATCTTCACCAGCTAATTGCTACCACTTGCAGTTTTCCTTTATTACCCCATAAGCTTTAATATACAGGAATAGCTTGGTTGCTGTTAGCACTTCCTATTAGCTTGGATAACCATCAGATTTGAGTACTTCTAAGCCACACAGGAAAAGGAACACCATATATAATTGTATTTCTAACAGAAACACATTAATCAGATACTACATGAAGTCAACCACACCAGGTAAGTTAACAAAGCAAAGTGGGCAAATGTGGCCAGCTGAACTTCCTGGACTTACTTTCTCTAATAGTAGTTTTTCTCTCCTTTGTTCTTTGAGTTATAAGTATTCATAATTTCTGTCATAAATGCAGACATTCCTATAGACCACCTCTCCCAGCCAGGTGCCAGGTACCTGCTGGGTGTGTTGAGCCACATTTCCCTTCAGTCCCAGCACATCTGGCTGGGGATGATGGGAACTGAGAGTTATCATATGTGGGAGTTCCCAGACGGAGAAGTACATTTGCTTAGGCAACAACATGGCATGTACTGTATCATGGCACCCACAACATGCATAAGTGAGATCCATACAAACCCAAATTATACATACATACATACATACATACATACATAACACACACACACACAAAAGAGCCACTTTGGTCTAGTGGTTAAGGCACCAGGCTAGAAACCAGGAGATTGTGAGTTCTAGTCCCGCCTTAGGCACCAAGCCAGCTGGGTGACCTTGGGCCAGTCACTCTCTCTCAGCCCTATGAAGGAGGCAAGGGCAAACCACTTCTGAAAAACCTTGCACTTGTCCAGGCAGTCTCTGAGAATTGGACACGATTGACCGGATTAAAAAATAATGTACAGGCAGTCACCAGGAGTCAACACTGACTCGAAGGCACCAAACAAACAAACAAATATATTCTCATATGATCATGAACACTTCCGTGTTCTTTCGTGAAGGCTCTCAATATGAGGTGAGTTAACCAAAACCTCATATAATTTATGACATCATGAGATTTCAGTCATGTTTATTTTATTTTTAGGTTTTTGGTATCAACACTATTGCCAAGAGCGTAGGCTTCATTTGCGTATTCCTATGTGTTTGGGGAGGATCGTGATTTTGCAATCTTCTACCAGCCACATTCTTACCTGGCTTTTCAGAGAGACAATGCAAGACCTCATTTTTTGGATCTGTATATTTAACTCAGCAATCACCCTCCGGTCATTAAGGAGATGATCCCCATACTTAACAGATAACGCTTCTCTTTCATTCAGCTGGAGGGAGAATTAAGAAAATATTACACACTGTAATACGTACTGCCCAACTCCTCCTCCAATATCCACAGCACAGAATATAAAGCCCACCCCCCAAAAAAACATTACTTTGTGATCTACAAGGAAACGTTTCCACTGAGAAAATAGAAATCCAGTTGACATGATTCAAGCTACAGACAATTCCACCTGGATGACTGAGAACCTTCATAGACATATTCACTGAAGTAAAACTCTCTGCCCCAAACCTCTGGAGCTGTAGGCTCAACACGCACAGACCATATAACATTAGATTTGTGACTAAAACAGTATAATGAAATCCTTCCTATCTGAATATTAATCTATTTTCTGCTTTCCCATGAGCATTCCTGTGAACCCTCTTATTTTCTTCTCCTTTCTCATTCTTTGCCTCATTATTATATTTGACCTGGAGATCTTTTTACACCCGATTTCATTTCATTTCTTTCTTAACCTTCCTGAATCTCATTGTTGTATTTTCTGTCAGCCTCCATTTTCTATTTCTTTGTGCCATGCATTTACTTCAGTTAGGCATGGAGGGCTGTGGCAGAACCAAGTTTCTGTAAATTATTCTCCTTTTCAGTGCTATTCACTATTATTGAGGTCCAAAAGCAGCACTTTGGGCAATTTTTAATGATACATGAAGGTATACCTTGCTTCGGGTGAGTGCCTCCAACTCTTCCCAGCTCCTGATAGCCAAATCTTCATACTGAGCTCTCACATCCTCCACAATCCTATGGGGGTCAGGCATGTATCTGTTGTTGTCAATCCCCAGCACAACCGAAACATCTTTAATCTGTGACATTACTTCCTCAAGTTCCTAGATCAGCAGGAAATAGGCTGAGATTAATATGCAAATCATACATTAAGTTTACAGTGGTTAGATCTTGCAACTAAGCGCTGGAAGCTCAGCTATGAATGGATATATGTTAATTAACATTATACATCTTTTTTGTGTTTAATATGTCTCATACATATATTACATCAGTAATATCTACAAAAGCTCTGTATGGTAGGTCGGTATTATTACCCAAATGCGGATCTGAAATTCTATAATGGAGACCTACAAGGAAATGATTTTCTGGCTAAGGAAGAAAGCTCAGAAACAGTAGACTCCCAACTCATATTCTTACAGCAGCATAACAAAAGCAAACAGGTCCCACACACAGCTGAATAAAGATCTGATTTAAGACTCAGTTTTTAAAGAATACTGCAAAACGTAGACATTTTCCTGAAAATAAGAAACAATGTTTTGTTCCTCCTGAGGGAGGAAAGCAGAGGGAGCCCTGCAATCAACTTTCCTGCAAGAATGGAAGGGGAATTGAAAAGAGATGTGGAATTGGCCATTGTGGTAAGGAGTTCTCAGTCCTAAGATGAAAGAAAAGGTTCATAATTCATATTTATGACAATCCTGTGAAGTAGCTTAGAATGAGAGAGAGTGAATGGTCAAAGCTCATCCAGTGTATTTTACAGCCGATTAGGAACTTGAGCATTTGATTCTTCAGTCTTATTTTAACACCCTAACCAATGTTGGTTCCCAGAGTTCAATGGTTAGAAACTAAACGAGGACATCCCATAGATTCTTTCTCATGGATCTAGAAAAAAATGCTAACCCTAACCCTAACTGTTAAATGACTCTCCGTGTACAAAGTTTCCGCATAATCTGGAATCCCTTCACCTGTACAGGTATATTTGCCAAAAATGTGTCCTTCATGATGTCTATGGCCAAGAGAAAGGGATAGGTGGTGTTTGTTATATTAGAGGTGGGACTAGTTGTTTCAAGCTCACTTCCCCTTTATGTATCTAACAAACATGTCAGAAATATTTTTAAGAGTCTCAAAATTCCCTTCTGAATCCTTTCTTAACCTAGTCTGCTCTTTACTATATGAGAAGAGGTGCAATGCTTGTCTGTTGAGCTTTGACTAATCACCCACACTTCAGTGTTGACAGGTTTCGCCAGACTAATTAGAATAAGGAATGGGCATATCTGTCAATATCAGTGTCTCAATTTTGTAAAACTGCTAAGTCCAGTCTGTCAATTAAGGTTTTTTCAAAAGTCTGTAGTAAAATATTGGTGCATATTTCTCCAAACATATGTGTTTTTCTATATTACTTTTTATGAATATGTAAGTGCCTATACAGGGGCGTGGTGGCTCAGCGGGTAAGACGCCAGGCTTGTCGATTGGAAGATCACAAGTTCGGAGGTTCGAATCCCTAGTCCTGCGTGCGGAGTGAGCTCCTGCACTAGCTCCAGCTCTTGCCAACCTAGCAATTCGAAAGCATGCAAATGCAAGTAGATGAATAGGTACCACTTCGGTGGGTAGGTAACAGCGTTCCGTGTGTGTCATGCCGGCCACATGACCATGGAAGCGTCTTCGGACAGCGCTGGCTCTTCGGCTAACAAACAGAGATGAGCACCGGCCCCTAGAGTCGGACACGACTGCACAAATGTGCGGGGGGAACCTTTACCTTTACCTTAAGTGCCTATACACCTTTCCCTAATACACTTCTTTTATTGGTGAACTGCATTGCAAAATTTTGAGAAGGGTGAATCTGAATGATAACTAAGTTTGAGTTTGTATAGGTATCTAAATGTGAGACGCAAGTGAACGACATGTGTCTTCTACCCTTGTCCCTCTTTCCATGCTATCTCCTTTTCTTTGTAAAATAAAGCAACTCCATATTCATAAGTGGCTGATGTTATCAAGATAAGGAGGAAGGGTTTCAAGGTCACTTCCAAAGAAGGCAGATCCGTCAGCATAGTAACTTTCACAGGGGTCCTTGCAGTGAGTAAACCACACACCCCACACACCCCTGTGTCACGGAGAGGCAGGCAAGACCCTGCCTGAAGGCTCTGAAGTCAGAAGCCTTTGAATGTTCGGCCAGTCCTAATTTTTCATTTTCTTAAGCTTTTACTTGTCTCCAGTCAAAATGGATTTATGATCGCAAGAGTCCACAGGCTTTATTCCGCTGATCTCAGAAAAGAAAAAGCAGCAGCATTAGAACCTTTTTGTAGTGATTCTCCGCCCACTTGGAAGGACCAAAGGCTGGGAAGGAACGCATGGTTTGTCTATCAGCAGAAAAAGAACCACCTGCCAGCCCAGAGCATTTGGGAAGTGATTATCTCAGTTCCTAGTAAACAGGCCACCTGCATTTAAACAGAACTTATTTTTAGAGATAAATGCAAAGAAATGTATATCTGCATAATTTTGAGAACACAGTACACTGGCCATGGGATTTATTGCCCCTGAAGCAATGAAGGTTGTCAACTTTAGGAAGCAGCCAAATGACAGTGTCAAGGAGACGCAGGTAGGTTCATGATGAAGTCAGGTAGAATCTGGTTGATGATGAGTGGAGGCTGGAAAAGTGGCTCATCAGCAACTCCAGTATTGATTACCTAACAATATTGTTTACTAAAATGAATCAGCAAAATTCTCACTGGCTGGTTTCTGTTGCAAGACCAATTGGTTTCATGATTCAGTCACCTCACATGATAAAGGAGAGGAGAAAATGTTTGAAAACATTCTATTCCTGTTTCCATTTCAGCCAGATAAGATCATACTACAGCTAGTCCTCATTTAGACCGCTTTGCTTAATGGCCAAGTTGCCGGTCCCAATAGTTGTCACTAAACAAGGACTACCTGTATTCAAGTACTCAAGTTACTACTCAGGGCCTTCGTTTCCTGCGTCAATGTTAGGAGCACATTTTGTTCCTGCAACTAAACACACATACTGTATCTATAAATTCTACCCTAAGAAGAGTCTTCCCCTTTCCTGATAGTTTGAAACCTGTTCCTGATCATCATGAATTAAGCACAAAGCCATAAGCCACATGGGCCTACAACAAGCAACCTCTACTACAGGCACATTAGGTGCTGCATTTTATGCATCAACAGTAATTCAACAATCCAGCTGCATCCATTTTAGATGCAGGCATAAGAAATACCTGTCAGCAAAGGAAGTTGATTGGAAGATATGCAGGTAGAATTTTCTATATGTAGAGCAGAGCTTTCCAAACTGTGTGTCGCGACACAAAAGTGTGTCGCCACACACAGCGTGGTGTGTCGCCACACCACCCGGAAGCAGCGGCGCGTGTGTGCACGGTGACAGTGGCAGCTGCCGCATGCCCCCCCGCGCCGCCGCACGCCCCCCTGCGCTGCCGCCGTGTGCGCGCGCCGCACGCCCCCCTGCGCTGCTGCTGTGTGCACGCGCCCCCCCGCACGGCACCGCTACACGCTCTACTGAGGCGCCGCTGTGCACGTGTGCCGCCGCACGCCCTCCTGTGTCGCCGCTGCGCACGCACCCCCACGCCACCACCGTGCCGCCGCCACTAGCGTGTCACCAGCGGCGGCACTTTGGAAAGCCCTGATGTAGAGAATAGAAGTGCAAATCTTAATGTTTAATTTGTGTCATGGAAAGTTGAGTTCAGTTATTAGGATGAACAAACATGAACATATACTTGTGTGTATGTGTGAATTGCTTCTAATTGCTTTTTCCCTGCTTATATTGAATTCATTTGTTGTTTGTTCATCATATTTCTAGTCAACTCTATAACGAATCTGAGAAGCATACAATGTTAAAAATAGTTTAAAACAAGTATCAGATAGAAAAGAACAGTAAACATCCAGATGGAGCAATAAAATGCATAAGCTGGACACAAAACATTCTCGTAAGAGGCCCACCACACACCCTAAACCAAGGCTTGGGGGAAAAGCCACATTTTCAGGACCCATTTAAATGAGGTCAAACAAAATAAGGGCCGAACAAATCTCGGGATGCTATTCCAGAGGGCAGGCAGCACAACAGAGGAGGCCTACTTCCTGGGTCCCACCAGATGACACTGTTTAATTGATGGGACCTGAAACATTGCACAGGATGGGCAGAAACTATAGGAGACAGATGGTTCCTCAGATAGCCAGACTCTATACTGTGAAGGTCTTTAAAGATGACAACCATCACCTTGAATTGCACCTAGAAACCACCTCTAATCAGCACAGCTCACAAAACAAAGGTATATAATGAGTATACCATGGGATGCCTGCAACTTCCCATGCCACCCCATTCTAAATCAGCTGCAGGGTTAGAAAGCTTACAATCAGGGAAACAAGCATAGCAGATGGCCTGAAAGTGCTCCTTAGACAAGCAATCAGACAGCTTGCTTTACAGTAAGTTTTACAATAAAGCTTAAATGGTTGGAGAGATGAGCTTAGATGCCAAGGCAGGGCAGGGGAGCCATTCTTGACAGAGGTAAGAAGGTGCATAAAATGGGGGATTCCATAATGGTTTGATTTAAGAAACAGATTCTCAAAAGTATGAAAAAGAATACCACTCTGATTATGTATATGTACAGTATCTAGATCAGTGAAGGTGAGAGAGGCTGAGTGAGTACTGGGGAATTCCTTGCTGAGCCAGGTAGAAATAATTAGGCCTCAAGCACCAAGGATGTGTAACAGATGTAATTGCACCCTAGAATGCCCATGATTGACACAGATTAGTGATTCTGCTTCTTAGGTGCCATCATAACTACTCCATGTAACTTAGAATTAAGTTAAAATGCATGTACAAGATATTGCAGGTTACAATTGATCTGGCATGTGATGACTGGGGAGGCTTAGCTGAAAGTCAGGCCAGCAATCCAATATATATAAATAACAAAGGAGAGGGAGTTGATTCACTTTGCACATATTCCAAGGCACAAAGCCTGAGGAGCTCTATGCGGGTATGAAAGTTTTCAAATCCATCTCTGAATATTTGTGTAATTGCCACTGGATGCGTAGTTTCCTTATTATTTCAGCAAACTTTCCATGCTTCAAATTTGGTTCAAACGTTTATTGTAAGGTGCTTGCAGCAGTACAAGAAAGGGAGGGTATAAAATCAGAAAAGGAAGGGTACATCTGCTCTTTACTTTCCCAATGCAGGTCAGTTCCACCTATTTTTAAGCCAGATGTTCCCTGCATCTACAGACAGGATCAGTGTGCAAACGTATATTCTGACCTACATGGAGTAAGAGTCCTCAAGACCTGTTTCTTTGGGGTATGTTTAAAATCCAGATAAGCAGTAAAGTAGAAAAGGCAAAAGGAGAAGGGGACGGCAGAGGGTGAGATGGTTAGATAGCATCACCGATGTAATGAACATGAATTTGAGTAAACTCCGGGTGACAGTGGAGGACAGGGAGGCCTGGCGTGCTATGGTCCATGAGGTCACGAAGAGTCGGACACGAGTAAACAACTGAACAACAACAAAAAGAATTTTCATTAAATGATGATCATACCAGCTGTCAACAAACTTAGATGTTGGATATCTACTACAAACTAACACCACTCCAGGACACATTCCTTCCTTCCTTCTCTCCTTTCTTTCTCACCTTCTCATGGATGGTATTCATTAACTCCACCCAAGCATGAAGTCCATTTAGTTTCATTTCCAATTCTGTTTTGTGCAGAAAGCCATTGTCCAGGTCCTGTGGATTAATGAAGACCAGAGAAAAAAGTTTGTGAGTTTTCACTTTAATTGGAGTTTTTGGCATAAATTTCAGTCCAAAGCTAAGGGAAGGGAGACTGTTCTTTGCAGGATTAGCATTCTGCCACTGCCATTTGCAAATACATAGCATTAATAATAGGTCAGCAATTTTGACTTTAATTGGGAAAAATCTCTGCCAACAGAATTTCTCTGAAATATCCCACCAAAATGCTTGCCTTCCCCAATGGTATCATCAGCTCCAGTAATTATACAGCTTAGAAACAAAAAATGACCTGAATCTTCTGTTTCTATAATTGCCATTTTGAAATGCAGGCGACATAAAGCATGTACATACTGTATGTCTGAGAGGTTAGAGTTTGTAGACAGGACCTTTTTAACTCTGACTACTTGGTTGGGGCATATCTGCTGGAGAGATTCTATGGCATTCATACAGCAATTTATAAGTTCAGTATTTTAATGAGTAAAAATAATGAGTAATAATTGACAAATCCTTCTTACAATAGCTTTAACAAGGAATAAACAGCACTTGCTGATGTTGCAGCAAAGCAATGGGGGCACAGGCATTTTCGGGGCAATCTTGTTCCTAGTGCATCATTCAAGGGAGGACTTGTTCAAAAAGGGAATGGTCCTGCTCAAACTGCCACCACTAGTGCAGTCAGGATAGAGGATGAGATATGTCTGCCCTGCATTTCTAAGTTTCAAATTAGAAATATATCAAATAGAGCCAGTTTGGTCTAGTGGTTAAGGCACCAGGCTGGAAACCAGGAGACTGTGAGTTCTAGTCCCGCCTTAGGCACGAAAGCCGGCTGGGTGACCTTGGGCCAGTCTCTCTCTCTCAGCCCAACTCACCTCACAGGGTTGTTGTTGTGGGGAAAATAGGAGGAGGAAGGAGTATTAGGTATGTTCGCCGCCTTGAGTTATTTATAAAAATAATACTGTAAAGGCGGGATAAAAAATCTAAAAAAAATTCCTAGATTTAGGGAACCAGGCTATGTACATCCTCTACAGATCTAATTTTCCACCATATGTATGATTTCCACAATGCTTTAATAATACTGGAAATTAGAAAGGAATCTGCGTTGGCCCACTATGTCATCTCTTAATCATAAATAAAAAGACATTGAGGGAATAAACAAGGCGAGTGTGTTTAATACAGGATGAACACAATTAATTTACAGTTAATAATAGCAGCCTGCCCTAGTAAGAATTTTTGATGCCTAGGCACCACAGCAATCACCCCCAGCTAACATTCAAAATCATTCCTCTTAGAGCTGGCATAAGAGAACTTCGCAGTGGGACAAGGATCATTACAAAGTTTAGAATTGGAAATGCTGGGAAATTCTCCATTATACATTGAATAGCTTCAATACAATTATATAAACTTGACCAAGAAATAACAGACTGAATACTAGATGATCCTGAACAATTACAGGGTCTGGGCCTGGATTCCCTTTTTTAAAAAAATTGCTTTTCAGAGGAAAAGTTACAATCAAGCAAAACTGTTAAGAATTCATGGCCACTGTCCCAAACCAGCACCTCTAGGACTCATTTACCTGTTCATTCTAGCAACAATAATAAAAACAATCTGATATTATTACATTCTGGATTGTACTTGCTTTCTAAGTGGCAATGAAGCAATTGTGGCAATGATAAAAGTTTTAAAAAATGTGAAAATCAAATGCTAAACTTCAAAAATGTAAAAACTGAATTATCAGATTATGGGAATACATTTCTCGCTATCTTTGGTATACATTTCAGCAACACTTTTCCCATGTTATTATTATTTTATTCCCAGTGTTATTGTTATTTTAAAATTCATGTCAAGCTCTGGCATATGAGCTTTAAACAATGAAAATGTTTGACACCAATTTTAAATGGAACCTTTTAAAAATTTAAACATAACAGAATCTGGCCTTTTTTTTCCTGCTTTGAAGTTATCCTGTTTCTTTCAAAACCATCCTTCTTCTTCTACTTTTTCAGATATTGCTTATTCTAAATCTGCAAGTCATAATTCTGGAGATTAGGGATTACATTAAAGCAAAATAATGGTCTAATTCACTAAGATTCAAACAAAACCGCCCAGGGTCCCTCCTTGTGGGGGAGATGGGCGGGATATAAATGTAATAAATAAATAAATAAAATTCCTTTTGTTATAAAATTTCTCCATTCTGTATAAAATCAAACCTACTGATGATTTATCCACCCAGACACTGTGAATGGCTATCCTCTGCCTGGATCTGAAGTTGAAGAATGCTTCTCTGCTTACCTTTTTGAGTGTTGTGAAGGTGAATTCCATCCCAGTGCGATTGTTTATTTCTTTTTCATATCTAGATGAAAGAAGGATGGTTGGTATGAATGAAATGCCAGAATATATCATTAAAAGAGACTGTATAATTTAGGCTCTCTAGATTTGTTCCCTTTATCTGTTTAGGAAATAAAACCAGTGATCCCAATGCAGACACACAAACATACCACAAAAACCCTACACCTGGGCCATCTGTTCATTTAATTGTGAATTATTATAGCTCTTAGAAGTACCAACATATGGATCCATTATACTGGTTGCTCTGCAGGTGCACACTAATGAGAGACCAGCTCTACTCTGAAGAGTTACCAGAGCACCTATACAATGTCTGGAAAAATAATATACAAAATAATAATTTTGGAAATAATAGCAGAAAAAAGTAATGACAGTAACTAAATTTAGAACAAATGACAGTTAGTGGGACTACTAATCATTCATCTCTCGTCTGCCTTTAATAAGAACAACAACAACAATAATTCAAGTGGGGCAGGGAGACATCCATGGGCACAAGTGCTATGGACATCCGGATGTCTATAGGGCAGGTCTGATATGGATAGATGAATCACTCTATATCTGATCATTTCTGCCCTGTATTTTCTAGAAATTAGCATTTATATCCATGGCTCTTAAACCGTTTGACCCAATTACCCCTTTTCCTGGTCTCAAATAATGTCATTACCACCCAACTCCACCCCCCCTTCCCGATTGTGTTGTTTTGCACAAGTGTCTCAGCGGCAGCAGTCCCAAACTGGATTGTCAACTCACAAACAAGCAATTACAAATTGTTTCATTACCCCCCAGGATATGTGCTCATTGGAAGGACAGATGCTGAAGCTGAAGCTCAAATACTTTGGCCACCTAATGCGAAGAGAGGACTCACTGGAAAAGACCCTGATGCTGGGAAAGACTGAAGGCAAAAGAAGGGGTCGGCAGAGGATGAGATGGTTAGATAGCATCACCGATGCAATGAACATGAACTTGAGCAAACTCTGGGAGATAGTGGAGGACAGGAAGGCCTGGCGTGCTATGGTCCATGGGGTCACGAAGAGTTGGACACGACTAAACAACTGAACAACAAAAATATGCCCAAGTTACCCCCAGTTTAAGAACCACTGATTTAAACGTATGTATTTTGAAAATATTGTTCTTGAAATATGCATTTCTAAATATGCATCTCAAATGATATTTTAATGGGTTTTGACATATTTTTGTCAGTATAACACCCCTGAATAAATTACAGCAAATGCCACAAATTCAGAAGGATAAAAACAGAGTTTTCAAATAGAATCTTCAGTCCTGCAAAGCAGGATCCGGATTTGAAATATGGTCTATGGCCTTGTTCAGGCTGAGGGCCACACTTGTCCTTCGGGTGGCATTCTGGGGGCCACACCCTGAAAACTCTGCAGAGGACGGAACAAATTAAATCTAATTAAATTAAGGCCTAATTAAAGCCCAATTAAATTAAGTACAGTTAACATATTACTTTCTGTATATTAAATAATTTCCCCTTTCTATCACATTAAAAATTACCTACATGGAAACAATCTTTGGAGGAGGCGTAAAAGCACAACCCAAGACATGGACTGCAAGATGTGTACCCCTAAATTCAAACACAGTCACTTACCTTAGACGAATGTCGCAGGAAGCCCCACACAAACTTTAGCTACCTGCTTGCTAGGTAATATGGAAGCAGCTCCTCTAAATAGGATTCCCTTAGTGACCTCCTAGGATATTTTAAGGTACTAAGGCAGAGGTGGGCAGTTCTAGGCTTGCTGAGGCCCCAAGTCTCTTCTATACAATTGGACTGCAACTGCTGAAAATGGGTGGCACAGTTTTTCTCCATTCAAAAGTGGAAAATATATAGAAGATGGGTTGTACACTCTAAAATAGGTTTAAAAAGGTAAAGGTAAAGGTTCCCCCCGCACATTTGTGCAGTCGTGTCCGACTCTAGGGGCCGGTGCTCATCTCCGTTTGTTAGCCGAAGAGCCAGCGTTGTCCGAAGATGCTTCCGCGGTCATGTGGCCAGCATGACGCGCGCGGAACGCTGTCACCATCCCACCGAAGTGGTACCTATTTATCTACTTGCATTTGCATGCTTTCGAATTGCTAGGTTGGCAAGGCACCTGCGCTACCCCTTAAAACACTGAAAATGGATGTATGCCATGCAAAGTTGATACGGCTCTTGAGCTGACTGAAGTTGCACTCAGCTGGCTAAGAAATAAAGGTAAAGGTTCCCCCCGCACATTTGTGCAGTCGTGTCTGACTCTAGGGGCCGGTGCTCATCTCCATTTGTTAGCCGAAGAGCCAGCGTTGTCCGAAGATGCTTCCGCGGTCATGTGGCCGGCATGACGTGCGCGGAACGCTGTTACCATCCCACCGAAGTGGTACCTATTCATCTACTTGCATTTGCATGCTTTCGAATTGCTAGGTTGGCAAGAGCTGGGGTGAGTGCGGGAGCTCACTCCGCACGCAGGGACAGGGATTCGAACCTCCGAACTTGCGATCTTCCGATCAACAAGCCTAAAATAACAATGAAGAACCCATAATTGCCTGGAATAAAGAAGGTACAACCCTAAGTCTCTCCATTCTGCCTCACTGTCCTGCCTGGCGTGGCCTTCAGCCATCTTCAATACTGCTACCAAAAGCATGCCAGTCCCTGCCCTAAGACCGCCTCTTTAGCTATGATTTTTTCTTTCTCGATTCTGACATCTATTTTTTAGTCAAGAAATGTTTGCACTTTAGTCTGTGAGATGCAGATCGTATCAGTGCCTTCTGCCATTCAGAAGCATCAAATTCCTTAAGCATCCCTATGTCTAAATGACTTGAGACTCTCTCAGGCAACCCACTTTTTATCTCCCAATCCTTCTCAACCTAATTTAAAATATATTCAATATTGATCCAGGCTATTTTAACAATTTGCTCTCTGATCTATTTGGACATTAGCATTCTATATTCATAGTCATGTTTATATTTTGCAAGTCTACAGATTATGGGAAACCGTCAGCCAGTACCTGCCCCTTTTGAGTACAAAGAATTGTCTGCCAACCAGTGTTCACTTCTATCCTGTCAGACTGGCCAATAACGGAAGGTCTTGTCCTGCCTTCTCTGGTTTCTTTGGGTCTGTACATAAAAAACCCCACCTCTTCTTCCTTTCCACCAACAGAAAACTAAACAGAAAGCTAACATTTACCCCCTCCTGTGATTTATGTATTTCTGTGCATATACTGCATTTATGCACATTTGTCCATTGTTTTCCCACAGAGATCCAGAGAAGCTTAAATCAAAATAAACAAATTTAAGTAAATGCACTGAAACCCCTCAAAATGGTCTCCTTTGTTACAGCAGCAAATCTTGATTTCTTGCTTCCCAAAGTAATAATACTGGCAAAGTCCTAATATAGCCCCTATTTATAGCATTGTAGGATTAACATTGCCCCGCACTTGAGACTGCACTATCTGGCGGATCTCTCCAATTTCACTGATGTATGTCCTTTCTTTTCTAACAGGAGCTTTAGAGATCATAGAGATGGCTGTTGTGCGTCTTCCGGGCTGTGTGGCCGTGTTCTGGAAGTTGTGGTTCCTAACGTTTTGCCAGCATCTGTGGCCGGCATCTTCAGAGGGCAGGAGCACAGATAGAAGCAAAATCTCTGATAGATTTCGCTTCTATCTGTGCTCCTGCCCTCTGAAGATGCCGGCCACAGATGCTGGCAAAACGTTAGGAACCACAACTTCCAGAACACGGCCACACAGCCTGGAAGACCCACAACAGCCATCAAACTCCGGCTGTGAAAGCCTTCGACAATACATCATAGAGATGACCCATTCAGTGGCTGAATATAGATGACCACTTACCCATGGAGAGACTGATGGGCACAAAATAGCTCTGCAGCCATCTACCCTACAACAAGAAGTTGATTTCTCCCTACTCATTCAGTTTCCCTGCATCTGATTTGAGTTTGAAACTGTCACAAGCAGACAAACAGTCTACTTCCTGGTGGAATGATATGTTGAATGTGGTAAGGGAAAGGCTGAGGAGTGTAGAATCCCCGTAGGATGCTGGTCTGTTTAGTTCCTGAAAGACCCAGCCAAACACAGAAGAGTTTGTCATTGCAAAGCACGTGCCTCTTAAAAAATACAATGGCAACTCAAGGGCACTCTCTCTAATATTCCTCCAGTAAGACTCTTCCTATTGCAGTAATTCTTCACGGAGAAGAAGGTTAGTTCTGCAAATAGCTGTAAACTCGCTTGATTTGATTTTCTGCTATTTAAGTCACTCCTCCCTAACAACATGAGAAGGTAGTTTTCTGATATTACACTCTTTGGTTGTTCCAGTTGTTCCAGATGTATCCCATGTGTCATGTAATTAATAGTTCATATATATGAAAATAGTAATCAACTGTACTTCATTTCATTTTACATTCTTCATAAAATGTGTAGCAGTACATTTTAGAGCAAATGAAGAGAGCAGAGCTCTATCTCCTACTGCATCTGCTCAACTTGTAAAGATCCTCACAAAGGTAATATAAGACTAACACACAATGTGAGGAGTTCCAGGACTGATGGAAGTGGAGGTTCAGGATGGTATCCTCTTGTTCCCCGAAGAGGGATTGTCAATACATGTCTGTAAAGACAGGTTTGCTTAGGTGCTTAAGATGGGATGAGAGCACGGCACCTTCACTTTGTGATCCTGGAAGCCTGCAGGCACAGAGATAGCCAATTATCCCCTCAGTAGGAAATAGGGAGGTTAAGTGGCTGGCTGACATGTAGGTCCCACAGCGGCCCCTCAGGCCTGCTGTGAACCCAGCAGTCCCGCCAAGCACTTGAGAGTGTATTCTCCACAGATGTGGAAGACATATTAACTAAGGAGCAGAGGAAAAAAAACATGCTTTTCCTAAATTTAAACATGAGTGATAGCATGTGAGCGTTTCTAAATACAGAGGTCACAGCTGGGGAGACCCCCTTTAAAACGGCGACACCACGAACATAGTATATTTTTCCTCCCTCCCTTTCTCCTTCAATTCAATTTCATGAGCTCAGGCAGAACCAGGAACTGTTCTTTGATTCTTACGAAGCAAAACATGGTCTTTAGATCAGTGTAATCTATTGGTTTCCAATAGCTATTCTACAACTACACAGTCCATGGTTGGGCTGCCTGGATGAAATTTGCAGAATTAATTCAAATGTGCCAGCAAAGTGGAAGACAAGGCAGAGGCTTTACTCAATTTTTCCTGTTCTAGCAAGCAGTTTCCTAAGCAGTTTCCTGTACCTTGTATGTATGAAATGTTTACTACATCCTAAAGACTCAGATAGCTTCCCGTACCTTTATCCTCTGCAATAGCGTGACCATGCATCCTACTTCACGAAGGATAGCCCTCCATCTGAAGGGAAATCAACGAAGGCTTCTAGGTTTCTGGAATGGGAAATTTGTGGCCCATGGATGTACCTGGTCCTTAAACACCTATTTTGTAGCTACCTCAGATGCTCTTCTTCTCCTCTCCCCCATCCATAACCAACTGCCATGGCTGCCACTATTGTTAACACTCAGTTACAAAGTTGTGAGAAGATACCAAGAGATTTGCTACACTGATTGCTAAGTTGGAGATTAAAGTGCCTTCTCTAGTGTTCCTGTGTACATTTGATATAAACAGCATGTGTGTGTAGGCTCTACTTGCAATAAAGCCACTGAACAAAATGTAAAAAGTCAAGTTAATTAGATGTCAGAGTAATGCTGGGGGGTTATAATATAATTCTGAAGGGAATCCATTACAGAATCTGATAATGACAGAAGAGGCGGCTTTTTTCTGCCTCCAAACAGGCCGCTACATATAACCATTCTTACTTGTATTAGTTGCCTATGATATCCTTGTCTTCCATGTCTATTCTTTCAGGTAAAATATCTCTTCCAGCTCTACCTGGAGATACCTGGGATTGAATCTGGAAATTTCTACCTGCAAGGCATGTGCTAATCTACCATGAACCTTCTTCTAATGCTTACACACAAGCTATAGTCCGCAACTACCCAGAGTTGCTGGAGTTGGGCAGCATATACATTTAATATATTGTAGCTGTTGTCATCCTCTGTTAATTCACTTTTTATGGGCATCTAAACCATCATTCTTCCATTCCCTTTTAGTCGGAAAATCCAACTTTACTGTGTGAGATGGATCATTTTTCTAACATTATGATTATCTTTCAAAAAGTGGCAATTTTTAATACATGCTTTGATTTACAGAGTGGGCAGCTGCACTGCCAAGCATCTACATCTGCACATCTCTGCACTATTACTTATTCACAATGAAGTGCTACGTCTGAATAAGGCTGGGGCCACAGACAGCCTTACCAGGTTTCAGATCTGGAATAAGATATTTGGAGTTGACCTGGGAATGGACAGATATAGAAATGCAGTGAGCAGAAAATATTAGGTAGCTGTTTAGTCAAAATTATTTGACTCTCATTATTTATACCTGGCATAGCCCGCTCAGAAACTTTATACTGTCTGTCAGTTATTGCAAACAACATTGTAAATCTTTAGGTCCTTCTAGGCTTGAAAAGGACTCTTAAGGCCTGAATGTGCAGAAACGCAGATAAAGCCGGTTGGTTGACCTTGGGCCAGTCACTTTCTCTCTCAGCCCAACTCACCTCACAGGGTTGTTGTTGTGGGGAAAATAGGAGGAGGAAGGAGTATTGGGTATGTTCGCCGCCTTGAGTTATTTATAAAAATAATAAAGGCGGGACAGAAACTAAATAAATAAGTACTCAGTGTGCCAAATCCCAGCCTCAGAAGTTGGACTCCCAGGCCAAACCTTGAAGACCCTGAGCCAGCAGCGAAGACGACATGTTCGCAGCAGCTATAAATGAAAAGGAATCAGCGACAGAAACGCCCTGAGGCTTCAGGAAGAGGCCGCTCTTCCAAAGACAAAACAGGCGGTGACAGAACTTTCTCCCCACCCTGGGAGCTACCTATTTCATAAGCCCCATTAGAAGGATGATGGCAGAAAGGTCGGTTCTTCTGGTTTTTCTGCCCTTTGGCAGGAATGTTTGATTTGCAGCCAGGCACACACGTTATGCTTAATTACAGCCTGCCTCATCTATACAGCCCGCCTGATCCCTCTCCCCCTCTTCTTTGCAAATCTTCCTACTAGCCCTAGCCCACCCAGAGAGAGGACTTTCAAGATACCTGAGCTCTTCAAACAAAGCCTGTGGACCCTGCCATAGGCTTCTGACCAGAGCTGGTTGCAGAGGAGTCTTTGGTATCAAAGGGTCACTCTTAAGAGGCGACTCACAATGGAAGCAGAAGGTTCCTTCCCAACTCCAAAAGTTGGAGATCCTTACTAAAGACAATGCGGCAGAAGGGTAGGCAATTGGGGAGGGGAATATGGCAGTGTGCTAGCACATTCATAAAGGCTGCTAGGTGACGACAGGAGGTCTACGCTAATAGAATTGTGTACATCATGTACGCTGACTTTTCTTACAGGATGGCGCTGTGTCTTTTATCAAAAAGAAAGAGCAACCTCTAATGTGCTTCAAAATAAACAAATCTAGTGGATATGATAAATGCAAAAGCAAAACCGCCTAGGGTCCCTCCTTGGGAGGGAGATGGGTGGGATATAAGTATGATAGATAGATGATAGATAGATAGATAGATAGATAGATAGATAGATAGATAGATAAAATAAAGAAAAACAGTTCAGGATATTGAGTAGTAATCATCAATAAGTAACCCTAACACTGGGAGTGAAAAAGGATAAATATTCATAAAGTCCTTACATATAGAAGAACTGTTAGTCCTAGTTTGGGACTTATCCTATTGGAAAATTAATTGTGTTGCTCAAGTCAAATCAGATTAAGCCTAAGAATCAGCTGCAAATGTGTGGCATTTGCAAGGAAACATTCAACTATCTTAGGGATTTTGAAATTAAAACCACCACCACCAGCAATATACTGAAACAAAGAAGTTTCACAGATAAATGTGTTGTTGTCCATGCTTGCTTTTGCTTGCAGTTGGTCCCCACCTCCTTTGTAAAAGTCAACATAGTGTAATATAAAAGCCTATTATTTGCTTGGTGGCTGAAAACATCAGAAGATATCTTTCCAGAGATCTCAAATTGTAACTTGGCCTAACCCTTAGGCAGGTTCCTCATAATAAGTGAATACTGTATCAAGATTAAGGGAATTCTCCAGATCACACTCTTTTTAGGAAGTAAAGATATGTTTAGGTTTAAGTTTTTTTTCCTTTTCAGACAGATGACTCCCACAAAACATTGTAAAGCCCTTCCTGCCTTCGCTAAGCCAAAAAATGGAAACTAGAAAAAGAGAGTTACAAACAGAAAACAAAAGGATTACAAGCAGAAATATATAAAATTCCACGAAGGAGGCCCTTTATGATGCGCTTGTCAGGTTTTGCACGGGCTCTTCATATGCGTGGGTTTAGCGCTCTTCTATAGCACTGAAGGTTAAACAAGGAAAGAGTGATGGTTTTTTTTATTATTTATTTTCTATCTTGCCTTTTATTATTTTTATAAATAACTCAAGGTGGCGAACATACCTAATACTCCTTCCTCCTCCCATTTTCCCCACAACCACCACCCTGTGAGGTGAGTTGGGCTGAGTGTGTGTGAATGGCCTAAGGTCACCCAGCCGGCTTTCATGCCTAAGGCGGGACTAGAACTCTCAGTCTCCTGGTTTCTAGACCAGCACCTTAACCACTAGACCAAACTGGCTCTGCCAGCAACGAGTGCATTACAGGTGTTCCATGGCTTTTGCTGATAAAGGATTGTGTATGGCCTACATTTTACTGTGTTTATTACTTTGGAAGGAAGCAATTTTGCTTGCTCTGTCATTTTGCCTACTCCGCAGGCTCCTTCCCAATGCAGCTGGCCAGGGCCATTCCCTGCCCCCATTCCCTTTCCCTTGCAGTCCCAGCGGAGGACAGAGTTTGCCTCCTCCCTTGCAATTGCAGTCTCCTGTTTCACCTGTCCTCCCCAGCTCTGGCCTGTGAGCTGGGCTACTTTTGGACACAGTTCGGCACTCTTTCAGAAAAGTGCTGGACCATGTTGTGAGCATTTTCATGTCAGCAACCTATAAGTTGGGCAACTTGACAGACTGCTAAACTAACCATTATAAATATCTACCTACACTTGCTCATCCCCATCTCATCCCACATTAAGAAGAGTTGGTGCTTGTTTCTCCCATTGGTAGGTGACACTCAATGGGAGGGGAAACAAAGCCAAGGAAATATTGGTGGATAGCTATCACTTTCCTTTACTTGTCTCACATTAAAACAGGAAGGACAGCCCCACTCTCCAGCCTCGTGCATAGAGACCGTCAATAAGGGCAATGCAATTTATGTCATCATGGTGGCTCAGCGGGTAAGACGCCAGGCTTGTTGATCAGAAGATCGCAAGTTTGGAGGTTCGAATCCCTAGCCCCGCGTGACGGAGTGAGCTCCTGCACTAGCCCCAGCTCTTGCCAACCTAGCAGTTTGAAAGCATGCAAATGCAAGTAGATGAGTAGGTACCACTTTGGTGGGTAGGTAACAGCGTTCCGCGCGCATCATGCTGGCTACATGACCATGGAAGTGTCTTTGGACAACGCTGGCTCTTCGGCTAACAAACGGAGATGAGCACCGGCCCCTAGAGTTGGACACGACTGCACAAATGTGCAGGGGAACCTTTTTTCTATTTTTCCACTGGTTGACAGATTGGAGGGCAGCACTTTAACATGACCCTCTAGTTGCATCCAATGTTGAAGCATGCAGTGCCATTTTAAGAGACCATGAGATGAGACTTGGAAGGAACTTAAAAGGGAAGAAGGGGAGGAACTGGATGAAGAAACTTTTGAGGTCTCCAATGCAAAAGGTGAAAGAATGAAAGAGCCTACAGATCTGGAATCCTGGCAATTCATATGTATTTTTTTCTTTTTTAAAAATAATTTTTATTGAATTTAAAAAAAAAACAGTAATAAAAGACAGTACAAACTAAACTCAGAAAGGAAAAGAAAAGAAAAATAAAGAAAGAGAGAAAATAGAAAGTGCAAGAGAAAAGAAAAAAAGGAGAAAGAAGAAAAAATAAAACAGAAAAATATTTAAAGAAGTGACTTCCGATCTTTATCACAAGAAGTACAAACTTAATTATTCTTCACCCCCTATAAGGCTGCATGCAAGTATCTCTTCTTCACCATAACCCATTCCTTTTTTTTTAATTCGTTCAATTGTGTGCAATTCTCGGAGACTGCCTGGACAAGTCCCTGCAGTTTTCTTGGCAAGGTTTTTCAGAAGTGGTTTGCCACTGCCTCCTTCCTAGGGCCGTGTGTGTGACTGGCTCAAGGTCACCCAGCTGGCTTCATGCCTAAGGTGGGACTAGAACTCATGGTCTCTTGGTTTCTAGCCTGATGCCTTAACCATGACGCCAAACTGGCTCTCAACCCATTCCTTATCCATATGCAAATCCATAAATCATTAACACTTCAGTCCTGTTGTCAGCAAAAAGTCCATAAGGGTTCCCAGAATTTTATAGAAACATATCTTAGTTTAACCTTGGTCAAACAAACCAACTTTGTATTCCTTCCTTTTGCTTCTAGCAAAAATAGCTCCAGACACTTGTCTTCTCACAATGCCAACAACTTTAGAGAATTGAGTTGCTTGCTTTCTGCCTCCACTGTGTGGAAGTTGAAACTGTGGTAAAGTTAAGGGGTTTCACACTGAAGAGAACTGGACCCCTCCTCCTCTTCCTTCCAAGTCCTCTGAGGGAAATGCAATCTTGACTAAAAAAGGTAAAGGTAAAGGTTCCCCCCGCACATTTGTGCAGTCGTGTCCGACTCTAGGGGCCGGTGCTCATCTCCGTTTGTTAGCCGAAGAGCCAGGGTTGTCCGAAGACGCTTCCACGGTCATGTGGCCGGCATGACACATGTGGAACGCTGTTACCTACCCACCGAAGTGGTACCTATTCATCTACTTGCATTTGCATGCTTTCGAATTGCTAGGTTGGCAAGAGCTGGAGCTAGTGCGGGAGCTCACTTCGCACGCAGGGCTAGGGATTAAAACCTCCGAACTTGCGATCTTCCGATCAACGAGCTTGGTGTCTTACCCGCTGAGCCACCACGCCCCAGTCAAGCAATCTTGACTGCTTTGCAGCAATTAATAAGTATTTTTTCAATTCCCCCTTTCTCTTCAAGGCAACAAACTACCTAAATATCCGGTAAATACCTCCCTCCCTCCCTGGACTGCAGGTGAGATAAGGTAACTTGGGTCAAGCTTTTTTTTTTTTTTGGCTTCTTTGACATCAGCAGAAGCGAAGACAATTGCAGACTGCTTTCAGATTTATTCTGAGGCTTGGGGGAGTGAAAACAGCGGCATCATCCATTCCTTGGCCAAATCAGCCACAAAAACTGGTTGGGAAAAGGGTGGGAGCTGAGCTGTCCTGTTACCTGACAATTGCATGTCCCTTTTCAAGGTGTGCTTCCCACTGAGGCTTTCATTGTGCAACATCTTGCTTAATCCTCAGATGCTTTCAGGGGCTAAGATGGCCATGTCTTCCATTGGTAACCCTCCCATATTTTCCCACTGCTTCTTTTGGTAGGAATGACAGTGGGAAAGACAGAATAGTGAGAAACTCATGTGAAGAATTGCAGTCATCTTTTACTTTGGGGAGCCTAGCTTTAAGGAATATTCATTTTATTGAACAAAGAAAGATGGGAATCTGATCTAAGTAAATGCTAGAACAAAAATATACTGTTTTTAAGCAGATTCATGTAACTCAAGCCAAGTCAAGCCAAACAAAACATTCAGGAATGTAAAACTATTTTGATCCTCCCCTAAAATCTGTAGATAACAATCTAGGCATCATACTTGTGTCTGCACTATGTACCTATTTCAATTTTTTAATCCAGGAGAGCAGCTTGTGTGAAGAATATGAGAAATGTTTTGCTGACATTTAGGTCTATGGTCGTAAACTGGATATATTTCTAGAGTATAAATAAATAAATAAATAAATAAATAAATAATCTGAATGTAAAATGTTATGTTGAAAATTAACATATTCTAATTTCAGCTGTATAATAAAATTGCATTCAGTGTTTGTTAAATTAGAACTGAATTAATAAACTTGATCATCATTTCGCTTTATTTTGGTTTTTAAACAAAATATACCCTTCCCATCTCTATCATCGATTTTATCCACTAATCTTTCTGGAAATCCTCTCATCTAGGTTCACCATGGGAACACTTCTTGGTAAATGCTTATGATTCATATGGCTGCAATCTGCATTCGTGTATCTTTTTGAAAGAGGCTATTTATGGGTATGCATATTATTATTTATTATTTACAAAACAGACGTAAGTGCCATGTGTAATAAAAAATATTAAATATAGAAAGCTGAAGAGAGGCCTTGCTTGCAGCTTATAAAGGGATACAAAAGAAAAGGAGGAGGGAGATCATGCACTTCTGAAAACATTTTGAGTTTTGGATTTGGTAGTAAGAAAAGAAAAACCTGCTGTCAGGTAGAGAGAAAGGAAAGAAGGATAGGGAGGAATAGCCATATTATAATCTTAAACTTAAGCAGGAGGTTGCCATTAGAAGAATGTAGAACCCAGGAAGAAGCACACAGAAAGAAGAGAAAAGAAAAGTTGAGGAGTGAGACATTGGAGAGGGCATATTAAATTTATACGTAATTACACGTTTATCTCCTTGCTTCTCACATTTCTTTTCTGTTTGATTGAACTTCATGCACTGGCTTTTCAACCAGTGTACAATACCCACTTATCCATGAAACGAACATGAAGTTAAGAACATTATTCATTAAACAAACTCTAAAATTATGGGGTTGGTTTGTGTCTCAAAAAGGAATAACCTTTCATACAGGCCCCATAATGTCAAGAATGTGGCTCTGTGTAACCTGACCTTTCCTTAGAAGCTGTTCACAGATCCAATGAAAGAGGAATCAGGAAAGTCCCTTTTGGCATTTGGGGGAAGCCCGCTCTGAGACTGCAGCATTAACCAGGCTGAATTAGCTGCAGGACTTCTTTGGCCGAGCAACAAGTACAGTGTTTTCAGGAGTAAAGGAAGAGGCAGAACTGGAGGGGGTATGCTTGGCATAGCCACAAAAAGTCCATCAGGAAAAAAAATATACTCTGCAACACAGAACATAATGATTGCCTTTCCTATTTCAAGGTCACCAGGAACTTTACATTGCAAGGTAACGAAACCCTCACAATAGAAACCCTTTGGCATAATTTCGTTTATGAAGTATGTAGGAATGTAATTCTTACAGGGCATAAAGTAGAGATAGGCAAAATATAAAGGTTTTATAGATAGGTTCACCAAACCTGTGAAGGACAAGAAGAAAAAGCGAAAAGAGACTCACTTGCTTCGGAAAACATCCATAGAAGCTAGAACTTCATCAAGTTCTGAGTCCAGCTGTTCTTTCTCCGCATCAATAGATCGGATTTCAAGACTCAGTTTGTTCATGTACCGGTCATATAGGAGTTTGATGTCCAAATCAGAAAGGGAGTTGTCTTGTTCTTTCAAAAAGTTCCATCTTGTGAGCAGGACTTGGTTGTGCTGTTCCAGATTTTGGACCTGTGGATTATTAACAGGTGGAGGAGACTATAAGGATCTCTCATTCAGTTGCTGCCCCATCATAAACATTGCTCTATTTAAGGGATAAAAAGATATTTTTCCCCCTCCCCAAAATTATCTGTGAATAAGTAGGAATGTTGTTGCCTTACATTGGCTGATAAGATCAAGGAAAAATGGACAGGAGGTACAAACTGACTGCAGTAAGCTAAAAAGTCTAGATGCCTTTGAATGTAGCCACTGCTTGGGAGGGGCAGTCTGTCGGTGAATTTAACTCTTTGCGTAATGTCTACTCAATTGTTTACCTTCTTTTTTGTTATTCCTACTGGAAGGAAGGAGGAATAAGTTTGTGGTCTGTGAAAGAGAATGGCTGGTCTATGCAGATGAGGATCAGTCAATTTGGAAAGTAGGGTACCTCATTTTACAGGCAAATAATTTTAATTGGCAGTTATTAATTCAATTAATATACATTTATATTTCGGACCTGGCCCTGCCCTTTCTGGGGTGTGTGGCTTCTGCTAGGTCTATATATCCATTTATTCACACACAGAAACATGTGAGTCACATGTACACATATATTGGACAAGGTGGGGGGAATCTTCAGGATTAGTTTCGACCAGAGGCATCTGCAGTATCAGATGCTTTAATCAAAAATGAAAGCAGCAGCATTAGGCTATAAAAGTTCTGTTCCTTTCACAGGTGTGCATGATATCACAATGCTTGTACAAAAAGGGCAGAGCTTTGTACTACAGCAGCGCAATGTTACTTTCATCATCTCCCCATTCCCAATCCCCTCACAGATCCTTCTGGTTTCAGCTTTTGGCAACCATCAATTGTTGATGTGGGGAAGCAGGGCATTACACAGGATCTTTTGGCTGTGTTTATAACTGTTTCCTGTTTATTCTTCCTTTGGGGGCCATTTTATATTCAATATTATCTTTCTTTTGGATAAGTACAACAGCATCCAAAATATGCTTATTACATTTTTATCTAGCTTATGGATAAAGCAGCCACTGCCTTCCCCATAACATCACATCTAAATGTTATTACATAACACAAATCAATTCCCACAAATTATTTCAATATCCAGATTCATGTTCTTTGGGTAGATGGGTTTTTCTATAAACCAAATAGCCTATTTTTTTGGTAGATAGCTATTTAATTTGGGTCGGACATTACTTGCATAGCACGTAGCAAGACAAATGTGCTTACAACCAGATTTTTTAAGTTTATCCCAAACTTTTCCAGGCCAGTGGCTCCTACAATATGGCTCTTTAAAAAGCAGTTTGACAGGGTTACAGAACATGAAGGACTTCTGATTGGCTTCAGTGATGATCCTGTCTGTATCACATGAAGCACCTTTAGTTTTAACATGGATAGTAGAATCTAGGATTTCACACCTCGGTTTTCTGGTAGGTCATTTTTAGGCTACTTGATGTGAGAGAGCCTCAGCAAGGGCCAGCACCTGGCCAATTTTATTTGGCCTGGAAAGCTAAGCAAGTTTGGAATTAATTAGTACTGACAGGGAAATACCAGGGCTGTAGACTAAAGTGAAAAGTTTTAGAAGTATCTCAAAAGAAGGCCAGGGCAAGTCATTTCCCTACTGGGGCTAAAGAAAATACACACTTGTTCCCACGTGATCCCCAGGCGGTGAGCTTGACTCATGGGCATCTTTCCCTTTACTACTATATCAGTTTAGTCTCACAAGCAATTGTGAAACTTCAGAATAACATCTCTCACTTAAGGAGTCCAACCAAATTGTCTCCTCATGATGGCATGGGCATCAACATGGCAGGTTTGCTTAATATGTCCCGCCTTGATCAGCATAATTTTAAGAAGGGAATTGGAAAAGACAGAGAAACAGAAAACATATGCACAAGTAAGTGTATCTAGAGCTGCAGGTTTCAGGGCAATCCAGTCCATGCTTACTTGTACATCAGAGCTGATACAACTGGTGTAATCAAACATCTTTCTCTCTCCACCCTCCCCCAGAGGTTTCATCTATTGGTCATGAAACGGACATGATCTGTTTTTTTGTGTATGCATTTTTACAGGTAATATTTTTTTCTTAGCCTTCTCACTTGTTTGCAGAGTAAACACCTAAGCACCACGTTAAGGCTTTTGAATACAGGCCAGAGAAGCCTAAGTGCTGATTTACCATAACACCATGATTATAGCCATCTGAAGAGTTTCTGCTTGCAGGCTACTGCTATACTACCACAACTATGGAGCTGCTGCTATATGTCAGGAGCATTTATTTATATCTATCTGCTGATTTCCCCAACTCTAACCCTACCTTCCACATAGCTGCCACTCAAAAAAAATTTCTCTTTTTTTTTTTTTAAAAACAGAGCATCAGACAAATGACATGGATAGGAAAGCTGGGTAGCACATTGCTTCATTCTGCTTTTGTGGAGCAAGATGGCATTATTTTTGTTAAATCCTACTGGCTAGCATGAGCAAGCCTTAATGGATCACCATTCTCTGCAAATCCTAGCTAGCATCATACTTGCTCTTCATTTTAGTGCTGTGATTATCAGCACAGATCTGAAAACATGAAATACAGCTGGGAAACGTCCTGTTTTCTTAAAGAAACACACTGTAAAAACTTAAGAAACGGAAGGGCTGGTAATCTGAGAACTTTGGTGGCAGAACATTTAGGAAGTGCAAAAAGCAGGTGATAATTATGAAGATAACTAAGTTCTGATTCAGTAATTAGTACTAGGTGCGGATAAAGTTAGTTCATACTGGAATTTGCTCTTTCACTGCCTTTTCTTTTGAAACTCTTAATATCTAGGAGTTGTTCAGAATGCCTTTTGTTCCCCTGCCTGTATCATCTTATCACTCCACACCTGCATCTCTTCTGCTGGAATTTCAATGATACGTTCCATGGGGCAGAAACCTGTCTTGGCAGTGATATTCTAGGATTAAGCCTCTTGATCTGATAGTGCCACCTAAATAAATGAAAACATGTCATATTATAGTATCTGATATTATAAATTATGTCTCTGCAGCAGGGTAAAGCAAAGCTGAAAAAAGAGAAAGTTACGATGTGATGCTTCCTCTTATTTTCACAGAAGTCCCACAGAGATAATAGAACTGCATTCCTCAACAACTGCACAGATGATCATTGTAATAATCCAGAGATCAGATGACAACTATAGAGATTTGACATTCTTGAAAAGGAGCTAAGAAAGAGAGAAAGTAGATAAATAAACTGAAGCAAATAACACCAACTCTGCTAAGAAAATAAATAATAAGCTATCATCCCTATTCCTCAGAAAGGACTCATGATTGAAATTAAGACAGATAACAATGGGAGAGGCCAAATGGAGGTGATAGCTCTTTCTGATTCTAATTAGGTGTTTTGTAATTTCATTAAAGCTTTAAATTAAAAAAGCAACAGTTCCAAACTCTTAAAACAGTGATAACTGCAGAGGCATCTAAATAGACAGGTACTGCCAGAATAATTTCTGGAAGATAAATTAATATAAATGGAAATTTCACACAGCCCTAGAAAAAGCTACTATGCTAAAACACACCTTATCTGCAGAAAATGATGTCTTTATACCTACATTAACTGCTTGAAATATATTACTCAATAAATAACTAACTAGCTGTCTGGTTTGTCACTATGGTGTTTTGTTGGGATGAATAGAGTCAAGATGGGATTAATAAACACAACCCTTATATTCCTCATCATTCCAGTCTCTTCTAAGACCATAAAGATCTGATCCATGCCTTCTCTTCCTGACTTGCTAAAATACAGCATGAAGGTGGGCTCAAATTGCCTTTTCTAAAAGTGAAGGACAGAAGATCCTTTTGTAGAGCCTTTCTTAACCAGGGTGCCATTCAGATATGTTGAATTTCAATCTCCATAATCCTTCCACCAGGACACAGCCATGGTTCCAACCATGTTAACTGGGGGTTATAGGAGCTGAGATATCTGAAGGGCACCAAGTTGGGGTAATATACATTTATTAATATTTTCTTCTATTTGTCTACTAATTAATGATTTAAGCATCTTTCTTCAATAACTGCAGATAGAGCATACTTCACGCAAATCCCATGATGGAAAGCTGCACCAACTCTCCAAATGCGATGGTTTCAATAGATGCAAGGAGCATCTTACTCAAGAGGGTGATACTGAAAGCTGCTTTCTGAGCAAATGACTTCTGTGAATGTGGGAATAGTTTTTCAAACAGTGGGAGGGGTTGATTCTTTGGCCCAGTTCCTACGCCAGCTGAGAAAATGGTTCCCACACTTGTAGAAGACATTGGCCCAAAAGCTTGCATAGAAGCTTCAGGTACCATCCTCTTGGGAATGAGCTTCACCACACCTCTTGAAACTTCACTGCTGGAAGTTTTTGACAGCTTTCAGACTTGGAATATACATGTGGAAATAAATGGATGCAGTAGGGAGGTAGGAGGTATCAGAAGTATGATATAGAATCAGTCTCTATCACTTTTAACAGTTTTCTTTGTTTTCCTTAACCTATTCCTACTTAGAGAATTATAGACTAGAAAAGATACAGAAAACCAAAAATAGAGACTAAAGGTGTTGGTAGAAGCCAGTCACCTGTGGCTACCAGCCACACAGTGATGTGAGCATTATTGTATCCCTTTACCTGAAATATGTGACAATTGTGGTGATAAAGTAAACTATGCCTCACATCCCAATGCAGTTGGATGTTATAGTTGAGTATGGTTAATATGTAACAGGTAGTCCTCGTTTAGCGACCACAGTTGGGACCAGCAACACAGTTGTTAAGTGAAGTGGTTGCTAAGTGAAACTGTGACTGTGCTTATGATCTTATTTCAGCTTTCCTTTGCTTTATAGACCTGCGAGGATTGGTCATAAAGTTACTTTTTCACCACCGTCGTAACTGTGAATGGTCACTAAATGAGTCAGTTGCTAAACAAGGACTACCTGTACTAAGTTTACAAGTAGCTAATACACCACAAATTGCTGCCTTAATCCACATGGTGGCAAGGAGTGAATTGCTTTTTGACTGCTTCAGCCCAAAGTGTAGGTAAAAAGAAAACAAAAAACTTTTATTCCTTGAATCTCAACTTTTCAGAGAGGAGAAGCAAGGGAATGAAAATACACATTTTTTACTAGTGAACTACAAGATTATAGCCAACAGACTCTGAAACATAAACTGCATAAATATTGAACAAAGGAAAATGTGTAAATCAATATAAATTTGTTCATGTCACAGAAAAAAAGGACAAGCATCTAGTACAATGAACTTTGTATAATGGCACACCCCAACTGCCTCTCACAGACATTCTTTGTCCAGATGACATTATATATCCCGACCTTTCGGAAAGAGCTGAAGACCTGGTTCTGCCGCCTGGCATGGGAAGGAGGAAAGGATAGCTCCTCATGGGGGTGGCTAACTCCTTAACTTTATAATGTCCTTCGTTTTAATTCCATCCATCTGGATTTAGAATTATTTATTATTCTATATATTGTATAGTGATGTTTTATATTTTGTTTTAACTATTTTATTGTAAACCGCCCAGAGTTCCCCATTGGGGGAGATGGGCGGTTATATAAATTTAAATAAATAAATAAATAAATAAATAAATAAATAATAAATATTCCCCAGGCAACCTTACCATAGATTCTTACTGTTATTCTTTCCTTTATCTTACCACAGATAATCTAGTAAGGAAGAAAAGCTAGAATAGCTGCCCAGTGTCTTTTGGGTTTTCCATCTAGAGCATCCTGCAACTTCCTCAAAGGTTTGTGCCAAAGTTTGGATTAAGTTTTTGTATTTGCTTTTTTAAAAAAGAGAAACTCCTCTACAAATGACACAATAGAGATATGAAGATTTTAATCACATGCCCAAGATAAAAAATAACAAGAGTTACTCTCACAGTCGATTATGTTGTCAAAAGTTTCATGCAAGTGCAGAAAGTCTCGTCTCCTTCTTCTTCCAAGCTTTTCACAACTGCTGGAGGGCTTGGGAGAGGCAGAATTTTCTCTGACTCACAATTGTTTGATAGAATGAAGAAAACAGCTAGAGAGACCAGCTGTTCTTTGTGATTTCCAACCCTGGTGCACATGAGAGAAACTAGCTCTCGCAGAAGTCACTTGCATGTATGTGACAATGAGGGAACAGTGCAGAGAAGAGTTGGTAGCAAGAGCAAAGAGAAATACAGGAAGCCAACATTATATCTGTGGACCTCTTTTGAAGGGATCTTCTGCCACTATCCCATTATCATAGCCTTTTAAACTGATGCTAACTTCACAAGAATGCATTATTGTAGATCCAGATTAAGTAATTATGGGAAATTGGTATCATAAATCAAATATACCCCTTTGGTTTCAAGTAGCTAAAGACTGTACTTCAAGTTTACAGACTCTTTGAGTAAAGAATCATGGAATCAGAGAATGTATGAGTTGGAGTAGGCTTCATAGTTCTCTATTCCACCTCCCTGCTCAATGCAGAAATCTACTAAACCACCGGAGAGGTGGCCATCAAGCTCCTGTCTGAACCCCCCCCCCCCGAAAGGGAGGGTACGCTGCTGTTCGAAGCAGACTGTTCCTCTGTTAACTGCACTTACCCATAGGGAATTCCTCTTAATCTCTAGCATAAATCTCCTTTCTTTTAATTTCAACTCGTTGGTCATTGCCCTGCTCTTACTTCCAACAAAGGACAGGTCTGTCCCTTTGACAGCAGTTATTTGTAGATGCCTATGGGGGTCTCCTCTTTCTCTTTTGCAGGCTGAACACAGCCAGCTCCTTTAACTATAGTTCACAGGGCTTCATTTCCAGACCAGTTACCATCCCTGTAACTTTTCTCTGAACTTGTTCTAACTTCCCTTGGCCTTGTCCCTTTACAAACGTGTGATGCCTTGGGCTGTGCAGGATTCTCCAAAGGCAGCGCAGCCAAAGCAGAGCACAATGGAACAATTACCTCCCATGGCTTAGACATATTTTTTTAAAAACCATCACCACCCATTTTATTTTGCATTCCTTGCTACCTCACCTCCTTATGAGCTCTCTGACTCCATCTTTACAGGCTTGAGCTATCCGTTTATATTCCTCCTTAATTATCAGCCTGCTTCCATTTCCTAAGTATCTCCTTTTCACTTCTCAGTTTGTCAACACAATCTACAATCCTCTACAATCCTCTTAAAACTTTTTTCCATCTTTTCTTTCTCACAGAGATCATTTGTGACTGTGCTTTCAATACTTCATTTTTCAAGGTCTTCCTCCCATTTGCTTCTCTACTGTTTAGGAATTCAAGCAGTGGTATAAAGCTCATATTTTGCCGATCATTCAAATGTGTCTTCCTGAAGTCCAAGCTATACCATTGACGTCGCTCAGCTTTTCCTTGTCTATTTATCTTAAACTCCAACATGACATTGTCACTTTCCCTCAAGGTGCCTGACATTTTCTGTCATTGACTAGTTCCTCCTCGTTTCATCTTCTGAAAATTAAAATTGTCAGAGGGAAATTAGAAGTCTCTGGGACACCCCCCCCCTCTTTGTTGAGTTAATTTTCCAGCAGATATCTGGGTGATTTAAGTCTTCCATATCATTATATTCTTCCAAACACATTTCTCCCTGCCTTTATGAGATGCAGTCCACTCCTGACTAAGTATCTGTTACATTGGTGATTGTAGGAGGAGACCCATGTTAGTCTGTGGTGACAAAAAATCAGAAAGAGTCTGGTACCACCTTTTCCACATTCTTCCAGTGGAGAATTTTGATTTAGTTGATCCTTATGAAATTGAGAATCCTTTCCATAGTTCTGGAGATAATACTGTATGGTATCTTCTGTAAATTTCAGTGCAAACCCATTGTAGTTCATATTTATTTATTTATTTTATTTAATTTATATTCCTCAGATATAGCTAATCCACTTAGATTAATGGCTTTATTTCAAGATGCCATGATAACGAGCTTGCTAACCCATGTTTTGCTAACCTATTATCTTATTAAAGAGCATCTGCTTCCCTTCATCTGTAACAAAGGAGCCAGCCCCCTCCTTTAGTATCCTCTCCCTGAGCATAATTACCACTATTAGTGCATGCTTTCAATGTTTGTTTGGACCTATGGAGATACTTTTGATAATTTCCTTCCTGTTATCTTTATTATATACAACCTAGAGGCTTTGAGCAAGAATATTACCCTGTTGGGCAATTGCCCTTGTAGAACCATAGGAAAAAGCACTGCTCAAGAACATCTCCCAAACAAGATGCTTCCAGATGAGGCATCTATTGGAAAACTGCACTGGCTCATTGATAAATTTTGCAGAGGCTTCAGAGATCATCATTTTCTCTTTGGAATAAAACCTGCAAAGGAAAATAAGTATGCCTATGCAGTGCAATTTTATTGGCAATGCCAAAAGCCATGCACTTGAAGAACCATAATTTGGAAGGAGTTGAGATACCTCCAAGAGCCACATGTGTATGGGTCAAAAAAAAGGAGCAGACATAAGCCTGTAGCTTCAACTGAATTTAATGACTGAGCAGAATGCTTCCAGATATCCACTTATCCTTCCAGTCAGAAGATAATGTGTAGTTCTTTTTTCCTTAAATCAGGGCTTTCCAAAGTGCCGCCGCCACGGTGGCGGCGCGGTGGTGACACAGGAGGGTGTACGGCGGCGCGCGCGCACGGCAGCAGCGCGGGGGAGCATGCAGCAGCGCGGGGGGGCGTGCGGCGGGGCGCGTGCACGGCCGCAGCAGTGGCTGCCGCTGCCACCGTGCACGCACGCGCCGCCGCTTCCGGGTGGTGTGGCGACACACCACGCTGTGTGTGGCGACACACTTTTGTGTCGCCACACACAGTTTGGAAAGCTCTGCCTTAAAGGATGGGAGTTTTCTCTTTTAAAGAAAAAAGAAGTAGCAGTGAGAAAACAGGGGCAGTTACAATTGGTAGTCTATAAAATTCCAGGCACTGAGGCAGTGCGGTGGTAAACTAGGAATCTCATCTGAAACCATTGTCAAAGTAATTCTTGCCCAAATTTGCAATACAGATTATTGATAGCCTTATGGCTTGGGTTTAATATTCCAAATCCTGCCATGAAAACAATTATCTGTGCTTATTTAAACAGATGAAGTTAGGTTATAAAGAGGCCACTGATCTAGCAAATCCAGCATTGTCTTTTCTGGCCAATAATAGATCACCAAGGCTTCTCAGTGTTTTGGAGAATGATCTTTTCCAGAGCTTCCATCTTGGGTCCAATTAATGTTGAGAAACCAGGATTGATCATAACTTCAGTCTTTCTTCTGTGACCCAAGAAAAGCAGGATTGCATCCAGTATTGCTGGAAAACTCCTTAAAACAATTAATGGGATTTTAATGTTCCCTATGGGATGATATTGGTATCCAACTGGAAAAGAGGAAAGCTTTTCAATATATTTAGACTTGGTTTAAGCGCCAAGCCCAGGGTGACATTGACTATAGCAGAGATACATTTAGGTGGCAACCAATGCATAAAATCCAAGGATATAGTATTGTGGCAATTCTTTGGAATTATTGTGAATAGGTTCTATGGCATTTATAAATTTGCAAAACGTTTTATGATTCTTATCTCACTCCTCCTTGTTACAACCTTATTAAAGATTGATTGTAATAAGATCAGTCACTTTACATGTGGAGAATTGAAGTTGGACAAGATTACCCTGTCACTGTCACATGATCATTACCATCTCCAACCTCACTCTTCGATAAGTAAAGGTAAAGGTTCCCCCCGCACATTTGTCCAGTCATGTCCGACTCTAGGGGCCGGTGCTCATCTCCGTTTGTTAGCTGAAGAGCCAGCGCTGTCCGAAGACGCTTCCACGGTCATTTGGCCGCATGACACGCGCGGAACGCTGTTACCTACCCACCGAAGTGGTACCTATTCATCTACTTGCATTTGCATGCTTTCAAATTGCTAGGTTGGCAAGAGCCGGGGCAAGTGCGGGAGCTCACTCCGTCACGCAGGACTAGGGATTCGAACCTCCGAACGTGTGATCTTCCGATCGACAAGCCTGGCGTCTTACCCACTGAGCCACCACGCCCCCGGAAATATCTGTAGTAGTGGTTAAATAGCTTTTTAAGAAAAATCATTCATCATTATGTGTCATCACTGAGAAAACATTAACTTTCCATAGAAAGTAGTACAAGAATTCCACATTCTACTGTGATAACACATTGGCTCCTTAGGTATTTTTCATTCAGACAAAGAATGTACTTAAAATGTGTAAAGGTTGTATTCTTAACACTGACATTTCAAAAGCTCAATTACTGTTGTGTCAGACTTCATTTTAAGGCACTGGAGGTCATGCCTGCATATTTATCCATTTGAATGTCTTAAACACAAGAATAGTATTCACATAGATGAGAAATAAATGGAGCTTCTTAACATTAAAGCACAGAGATCCCATTCTGATGTGCGTGTGAATGTATGTACAGTATGTGCGAGTTTTGAAGATTGGCATTCCTAGCCTATGTTAGTGAAGCAATCCTTCAGATTAACATGTGTTTGCAGAGCATGAGGGCTTTGCAGTAACCTGCCTTGGAGAGCCAAAACTGTTTTTCTTTGAAAAGAATCTTCTACCTTCCCTATGGGTTCAGTACATAAACAACTTTTTGGTGAGAGAGAGAGAGAGAGAGAGAGAGAAAACCTAAGCTACTTGAGCTTCCTTTTTCAGATTTCTGAAGGTTTATAATTCTGTAAAACTTTAATGGTGTTTTGGATGATAGGCTCAATCATCTGATGAACAAAATAGGACTGTATGCAAATACGTCCTTGCAAGCCAGATGAGGCCCTGTTATATTCTTACTGTTTTTACTTCTGTTTCACCAGTTTTATTTTAGACAGAACTGCCCTGGAATCAGTAAGGAATAAGCTAAAACCTGGCCTGAATCCTCTGAGCCCAGAACATAACATCTCTACCCTCAAACGTTACTTTTTGTTGTTTATTCGTTCAGTCACTTCCGACTCTTTGTGACTTCATGGACCAGCCCACGCCAGAGTTTCCTGTCGGCCGTCGTCACCCCCAGCTCCCCCAAGGTCGAGTCTGTCACCTCCAGAATATCATCCAGCCATCTTGCCCTTGGTCGGCCCCTCTTCCTTTTGCCTTCCACTTTCCCTATGCTGATTGCCATCAGCATCTTCTCCAGGGTATCCTGTCTTCTCATTATATGGCCAAAGTACTTCAGTTTTGCCTTTAATATCGTTCCCTCAAGTGAGCAGTCTGGCTTTATTTCCTGGAGTATGGACTGGTTTGATCTTCTTGCAGTCCACGACACTCTCAGAATTTTCCTCCAACACCAAACGTTACTAATAATTCATTAATTTTCCTTGTTTAAATATAGCAGAGATATAACCTCACTGCTTTATGAAGACATGGCTGCTTCCTGAGAAGTAACATCACCCCAATCAATGACCAAGCTTTATAGCCATTGCACATATTACATTTCAAGGGCCACCCTAAGGTTTGCACAGTGAGTGGGGCCAAGACCTGGGGCGGGGGGCAGTTTGGGAGATTTTAAAATGGGTCCTTAAGCTTGTGCAAGACCGAAGGCAAACATTTTGTCCCTTAACATCTCAAGACCAAAAAATAAAAGCATGCACACATGATCATCCCAAAAGTTGAAAGTCATAGCCTTACTTACTCTAGGGGGTCTGGGGAAATGTTTGATGTTGGCAAACTACATTTGGTATACCAGTATTATAGGGAATGAGATGGAAAACTAAAGTGATGGTATTTTGAAAAGCTCAGTTCCGGCCCATCTTTTCTTTAAAGGCCTTTATAGCCCTACTCACCCCATGCTTTTGACATCTGAAAGGTCAGTTTCTTCTATCTAAACCTGCCCATTAAGAATGATTTCATCAGAGGTCCTTCTTCAGGTGTTGCCTCTGACATGAGACAGATCATGGACACGGGGCTTTCCCAGAGGTGGCTGTCACGTTGTAGAACTGTTTGTAGGCGCTTCCGCTACTTTCTTTTGTCATCACATAAATATATTCTATTCTCCTTGCCTTTAATACTATTGGTTTGCTTTTATGAGAAGGGCTCCTCTTTTTAACCAAATTATTATTTTATTATTGCCTTTATTTAATCTGCAGTCCATTGTTAGTTTATTTTTATGATTATATGGTTTCATTTGCATTGATTTTGCAAAACGGTAGAACGTAAACCTCAGAATAAATGACAATAGAGAATTCTGGATTGTACGCCTCAGTTGGCAGGTGGGCATATTTTTAATGGTTCCCCCTCCCCCCACCTCAAAAATAGTTCCCTCCTTGTAGAGAACTAGAGCATCTAGGAAAGAACTTTGCTAAAACTTTGATGTGTTAGATATGGGAACTTTTTACTTAGGGATGCATTTGGGAACATGACAGCTCACCCTAATCTGATGTGGTATATTCTAGAATGCTTTTACTATAGTAAATCACCTTATTTATTTGGAGTGTTTCCATGATCAGCTGTAATGCATTCATAATATTATTCTGCATACTGTAATGGATCTTCTTCATCAGCAATTTATACTAAGGAAATACATTTAACTTTCATATAGCGATGTTCAATGGAATGATGCTACACCAGGATTCAATTCTAAGTTGTATCCCTGCTGTTTTCCAATAGTATAAGGTTAGATCCAGCAATGGTTTCATAAGCCCTAGGCCAAAAGAAGGCCAGCTGTGGTACAAACAATTAGAAATGTGAAATGAAACCAGTTCATTCCCAGTAACAGAGTTATATTTATTTCCTAAAAAATAATTTAGAATTGACTTAACTATCTGACTGCCTTAAAACTTTTAAAATAGTATTTAGCTGAATCCATAGAAGCTGCATCCTTATGGGCCACTATCAGAATTGTGCTAGTATTAGCACTTTCAACAAACTATATTTCCCAGAATTCATTGGGGGAAGTCATGACAACTCAGTTGATAAAATAAAACATATTAAATTGATACTGTGCTCAAACAGCAACTACTCAGTGAGTGGATAGCTTTAATGTTATTATCCAGAAGGATGTTTGGGAAAATGCAGTTAAGCTGTCCATTGCTATTGTGAGTGCTGTGTGAAAATATAATTGTATAGGTGACATAAAAGTGTCAGTAGTGAGAATCATAGTCAATGACAATAATTCCTTTCTTCTCATTTGCATTTTGAATATTTCAGTTCAAATTTGATTGTAAATATATATATTTTTCATTGTACCTCTCTTCTATACTGTTCAAGTATAGGAACATGTACATAATCACTTGCAAGGTTATGCTTGATTATTTTCACAAAGATTGTTTGATATTTTCAGAGTACTGTATATGCTTTTAGTTCTCTGTGTTGGCAACCACATCTTTTTTTATTTCAATGAATGAAAGGCTAATCTCCCTTCCCCTTCTTCCATGCACTTACAGAGTACGTTTACCACCAAACCCACACAATTACCCAAGGATGGTGTATCTGAACAAATATGAGTATATTACTAAGAAAAAGGTCATGCTCTTCTATTAACTGGAAAAATATAACATTGGTACCTTTCGGCCCAAATTAGATCTGGCCACTGACAATTCAGCTCCTCAAGTAGAAGATTAAAATAGCAACTTACTCATAATAATACAACTCTGAATATCATCATCACTATCATCACCACCCCTACCATCATCCTCTTATGATGCCCTAGATCTGTCAGCTGAAATAGTCTTCCATTTCTCAAGATAAGAAGAAAGTTCATCTTACCTTCCCAATTAAGGCAGCAAATTGATTATTGAGCATCTTGATCTCCTCTTTCTCCTTAGCCCTTATCTCCTGGAGGGCTGGATCAATGTCCAGGTGGAGTGGAGCCAAGAGGTGTTTGTTGACAGACACCCTTGGGTATGTATAATGGTAGCCATATCCTGTGAGGCTGGAGGAACTGAAGTTTTTCTTGCTGGCTTCCCCCATGGTAGGACTGCTGCAGGCCCCATCCCTTGAAGAATGAGAAGAAGAGCAATCTCTTCTCCAGCTACAAGAGGCTTCTGAGGTAGTAAGGGAGCTGGCATTGAAGTTCCCTGAATTACTTGTCATGGTTACAATGAAGGAACCCAAGGAAGCACTAGGCCAGCTAGCAGCTACCGAGAGAGTTGCAGCAGGTTGGGGAGCAGCAGCGTAGATTAATTCCTGTCTCTGCTGAGCTTGGTTTAGCTAATGAATTACAAACACCTGTTCTCCTATGCTCATAAAGTCAGGAGGGTGTGACTGTTGATGTAATCCAGATCAACCTGTTGGCTTTGTCTCTCCCACTCTCTCTTCCTCCTTCCCCTCCCACCTTTTGTAGTTTTGTTTGTGAGGCGAGTGCATATGCCCAGACACTTGTAGGAAGAGAGGGGAAAAAAAAGCCCAAACCTAAAATTACTCCCTTGCCTTCATCTACTTGCTTCCTGAGGAGAGGAAGTAAGAGGAGGTTTCCTCAGTCTTAATGGCAAACAAGAGGTTTGAACAGAGACACAGTCTTGGCTGAACCTCAAGATCAGCCAAGAGTAGGAAGCCTTAGAGAGTTGAACATGTCAAAACATTCAGGCCCTGCTTCTTCTTCAGTGACTGTTCAGTGATCATTTCTATAGTAAAATGCCAATTAAAGATTTTGCATGCTCAGTTCATTCAGTTTCAGGCAGTTTGAATACTAAGACAGATCATAGGCACTTTCTGTCTGCATTGTCTAATCAAGGCTTCTTGATTAAGCTGCAAAGTAAACAAAGAAAATTATTTCCATCTATGCTTATAGGAAGTGTGGGGATAGTAATGTATGTAATCACATGAGTAGTTAGGCTGTAGCTAAAGATGCTTGAATAATTCAGTGTTCACAATGCCTAATAAGAACTGAAAGCATTCATCTCTCCCAGAGACTTGTTCAGATTGAGCTATCCCTCAGATTTTCAGGTGGAGTATATTTTTAAGGCAGTCTGACTTCATTAGAAAGATTACATGATATTTGTGGGTGGAGAGGGCTTAAAAAGTAAACAAAAGAGGAAGCATGATAGAACAAGTAAGTGCATTATAAATGAAACATAGATGAAAAATTAAGAGTTCTGTCCATTCCTACATTTGTCATAGGAAGGACCGTTTTGTGACACTCTTAGACAAGGGTGGGAGAGTCCAGCCCGCCCTTTGTGTTTCATGGTGTGTTGCATGGTGCTAGTTTAGCACACTAGAGACATTTCAGAAGAAGTGCAGGTATTGTAACATACTCCCACAATACATTTCTTAATCTTTTACTTTGGACTCGGTCTCAGTTGCTCAAAAAAGTGGTCAGCTCAGAAAGGGATCAGACAGCACTGTACTTCTTTTTTGGTGGGAATATAGATCATTTCCATCTTGTGCTTGTAGGGCCAATGACCACAGTCTGGTGCACACAGCATTCATATTTCCTAGAGCGATGTGCAGATCCAGATATGAACCTGATGCACAGTTATGCATGCATAACATCCCACTGAGATTAATCTGATTTAAACGTGCCTAATTTTAGCTGGATTTTGATCCTTATTTAATAGGCTGACCATACGTCCCGTTTTGAACGGGACAGTCCCGTTTTTTAAACAATTCCCGACCGTCCCATCGTTTTAAGAAAAATATCCATTTTGTCCTGTTTTTGAACGTTCCCGTGGTGAAGCACCCCTGCGCGCGTGCCCTCACCTGCCCACGCGTGTGCCCACCCGCACACCCGCCCGCATGCACGCACGCATGCACGCACGCCCACTTTGTCCGGTGAGCTGTGGGTAGGTTAGGGTCCCGTTTTTCTCTCAAGGAAATATGGTCATTATTTAAGGATACTTCCAGATGAGACTTTTAACATGCAAAACCTCTGCTCCTTCTGTATGTCTATGAAGGTTCTCAGTCATCCAGGTGGAATTTTCTGTAGCTTGAATCATGTCAACTGGATTTCTATTTTCTCAGTGGAAACGTTTCGCTCCTTATCCAAGAAGCTTCTTCAGTCTGAGCAAAGTTGGTAAGGGAATCCTTAAATATGTTGCTGTGTGACCTTACACCTGGGGCTAGGTCATGGTTATTTTTGAGATGTTATTTCTAAGTCCCTTTATCATCTAAAGAAGGATCGTTAAGATCACCATGCTGCTGTTGAGCTCAACAGCAGCATGGTGATCTTAACGATCCTCCTTTAGATGATAAAGGGACTTAGAAATAAACATCTCAAATAACCATGACCTAGCCCCAGGTGTAAGGTCACACAGCTACCTAGAAACATATTTAGGATTCCCGTACTAACTTTGCTCAGACTGAAGAAGCTCCTTGGATAAGGAGCGAAACGTTTCCACTGAGAAAATAGAAATCCAGTTGACATGATTCAAGCTACAGACTCTGCTCCTTCTCAAAATTCTAGAGGGTATATTTCCAGACACTGTCTTATATTTGTAATCTTCATACATTTTTCCGCCATTTTCTCCATCTTTTTTCTTACCACAATATAGGATTGGTAGTATAGAAGGGTTTACCTGGAAACATCTAAACTGAGCAATCCTAAACTCAAATCAAGGTGTTCCAAAGTCAGCATGCCAATAAATCCTAAAGCCTGACTGGAAGTAGGTCAGGAGAGCAGGAAGAGTAAATATAAAGGTGCTCTTCCTGTTTTTTCATTTAAACTGTCTCCCTCACTGCACTCAATGGAAATACATTGAGACCAATTTGTGAGCTAATCTATTCCAAATTGCTTTGACTGCATCTGGGATTATCTAGCCTGTCTCTGCCACACTCCCCTTTGGGATTTGCGGTAGTTGGGATTTCATTATCTTCTAAAAATCTGGCCTCTAAAGATGCACTGCACCTTAAAGCATTCTCCATCCAAAGTGGAGAAGTGACATTAAATACCGGCCTCCATGAAATGAAAATTGCTTGAAGATTCTTGAAGGCATAGTTGATTACATGAATAGTAGGCAGAATTAGTTATAGGTTATGTGAGAAGGTAATCTGATTTCTACCTGGTCCTTTGCATTTATATAATATGTAATTATCTGTTTACTTAATTACTATGAATATAGGGGAGAATATCTGCCAAGCCTTATGAAGTGGCTAACAAAACTTTAAGGGGAAAACAACTATTAAACACTTAGTTGAGGGTAGTGAAATGAAACCTCTTTTTTTGGATTAGTAGACATTAAAGAGACTGGTTTAAAATCCACAGGATGCTATTTGTGAGTTTTTGAAAGAAATCAATTGGCCTCAATTGTTGTTATGATAAATACATGGTGCCCCTGATAGCAATATTACTGCACATCTGAAACCTGGTTTCTTATATTGGTGAGAAAGGTTTCATACCTTCTATGCATTTTTTTGCCAGTTGTGCCTCACAATTTCCTCTCCCTGAAATCTAGATGTTATGGGCTGTTATTCTGTATTAACTGACATGGGGAGAAGAACTTCTGCTGGAACTTTAATTGGATATCTGTTTATATTCTTCTTGTTTCTGGAAAGGAGGCCTGTATCTCCCACCCAAAACCAATAACTGATGGGACACCCTGGGCCTCCCCTCAAGCTTTCCTAAATGCTTCCCTGTCCTTACCAGATGCTTGAAGCTCTATGGTGAACTTGGCAATTCAGCAATATATAGCTTTATAAAATTAGCAAGATCTTCACACTGCTTGTTTTTCTACTCAGTCAGAACAAAATGTTTTCTCTCTTACCAGTCTGGACGTGCCAAATCAGGGAAAGGGATTACCTCTCTCTTAAAAAATGCATGGCCCAAAGCTGATCTGATTATAATTAATAAACTATAATTGATATAAAGATCTGGATTAAGTTTGACTTTGGTACACAAGTCATAGTTAGACATCAATTCAACTCTGCTGTTCTGTGGCTTGTCATCATGAAGCATTACAGAGAGACACGTAAACATTAAAACCACTAGACCAGACACCTTCAAATTGGTTATACCAAGGATAACTGGTCCTTGGTGAAGGAGCAATGTTTTGGCTTCTGCTTCTTATTGGTTTGATTTCTAGATTTTTATTGGCTTGGTCTCACCTGAAATAAGGAGAATGGGATCTTCTCCAAGAAAGGTTTATGAAAAAAATCATAGCTGGCAAAAGATGCTGCACTGAGAGGATTATCTGATGAGAAAATAGTTCTAAAATGCTGTTTTAGGCTGCTTTAACAAAGTTTAGATAAGTAAGAAGAAGTATGATGCTAATGGGGTCAAGCATAATACACAATGCCTCTAGTCCATCACTAGCTTCTGTATCTCCTAATCAGGATATGAAATTGCAGCAGACCTAGCATAGGTAATCTACTCAAGATCCCAATATAGGGATCCCTCAATTTTAATAACTATTTCTTACAATTAAAGGAAAAAGTGAAAGAAAAATAAATATATATATATTTAAAAGCAAAGATAGCTATTGGAGTCAGATGCAAAATCTATCTATCTGGGCCTATATGAAACGGCCACTGTATGTTCCCTTTTCCTTGAACTGGCAGAAAGTTAGCAATTAGTCCTCTGTCTTTTTCAGAATTATCCTACTGAACACCGCCACCGGCTTTTAGTCTCTGGGCTTTCACTGGATTGTTTCCCCTTTCTTTACTCTAAACCTCCTGTTTCCCCCTGTTAGTTTCATGCTTCAAAATCTTCAGTTCTCGGTCTCCATTAGCTGCTTCTCTGAAGGAAAAGAGATCCCAACAGACTACCAATATGGGCTATGCTTATTTTTCCACCTTCCATGACAAATCTTAACCACCCCCATCCCCACCACCCCATTCTCCTTAAAGAGATCTATTTCCCTTGTTTTTCATTCTTGGCATTGCTCTTCATTCTTCTAACATGCCCTTATCCTCATTCAGGATAATAATCCAGGAGAAGGTAGGTCCCCCATGTTACAGAACATTGAGATAGGGATGTAGTCAAAGTTTTCATTCAGAGATCCTGGCAAGGTAATCAATATGGCAGGTCCTAGGCTATTCCCAACCTCATTCAACTAAAGCTGTTCATATGCTAAACCTCAGTGCCAGGTTTCACTTCCTCTAACCATATGGAGTCCCTCCAGCATTTCATCAGAGAACATCATACTTGCAATGCTTGCTTTATTTATTTATTTATTTATTTATTTATTTATTTATTTATTTATTTATTTTCCCGCCTTTATTATTTTTATAAATAACTCAAGGCGGCGAACATACCTAATACTCTTTCCTCCTCCTATTTTCCCTACAACAACAACCCTGTGAGGTGAGTTGGGCTGAGGGAGAGTGACTGGCCCAAGGTCACCCAGCTGGCTTTCATGCCTAAGGCGGGACTAGAACTCACAGTCTCCTGGTTTCTAGCCCGTTGCCTTAACCACTAGACCAAATGTGAGAAATAACCGCTCATTGACAGGAGTATAAGTCAGGTTTTCTGGGCCCTCAGGCAAACCTCCCTGTTGAGGGCCCCCATTCCTGACAGCTAAACTCAGTGTCAAGTTTCCTTTGGCATTATGAAAGCACTTTTCATCTCCTTCGTGTTATGTTCTACTACTCCTCTAGTATCTATCTTTTGCTGGGAGTTGGATGGCCTTATAAATCTAAATTATAAACAAGTAATAAATATTGTGCACAGAGCAGAGGCGGGACTTGAAATCTACATGATGGTGACATTAGTCCTTCATTGTAGCAAAAATGTTAAAAAGCATATGTATTATTTTTTTTATAACACTGTCATAGAATTGCCTCCTACAGTATACTCCTGTTTCCAGTCTTCCCATTCTTTCGTCAAGGCCTTAAGGCAATGCTGTATACTTAAGATTTCAGAAAATGTTGCAAGTCGACAGGAAGATATAGAATCATACATGTATTTGGAATGAACCTTGCTTATACTTAAGCAAAATATTCTGTGGGAGGAGAAGTGGTTGTATTATGTGTGAGAGATATGGAATTTCCTGCCTTTTCTTCCTTTTGTTGCAATGGTGTGGGAGTGATAACTTCTTTAAAGGGTGTTTTCCCACCTTTCCTGTTTACACTTCCACCATCTCTGCCTTTGCCAAATATCTAGTGCAATTTGAATAGGCAGAATTGCCCCAGCTCTAATAGGTTGGAGGAACCGGAAGCTATGAAGAGGCTGAGAAACATATCTGTTATGGTGCCAGTGTGCATGGCAAACTGGCAATCAAGATCTCCCATAAATTTTAGTGAATCCAAATGCCCTGATTGATTTGGAGTCCTGTTAAGTTATGTAATATTCTACAGATAAAATGGTAGACAGCTGTTCAATAATAATGGTCCCCCAAAACAGTAACAAAATATGTATAGGATCATTTGTCCTCACAAACGTGTGGTACTTTATTATAATCCCTTCAGAGGTGATCGCAATGAAGGGGAGCAATGGGGATCAGAATAACCTCTTCCATTCATCAACTATTCCCAAGATGGTAAGAAATTCATTCAACTGCATTTAAATGCCACTGACCAAAATTATATGTGAATTGGAACAAAATTATATGTCATTATCTTCATTTTTCAAAATTCTCTCATGCAGAATACAGTGCATCCCCCCCGCCCTGCCCCCCCATATACTTGGGGAAACTGTGCATAAAACCATATTGTAAAGAGAAGAATGAACATCAAATTGTTTGCAAAACTGTGCCTGTTAGAAAAAGCCCAGATAAAAAGGTACAGTGTAGGAGAAATGCATATGGAAATATTTAAGTTTCCTTCTGGAGTTTTTAAACAAGCAAATGTGCTCAAACATGGAAGGATAAGTTTGGAAATACCAGAAATCGAACAAAATTGCCACTAAATCACTAGCTCCACTGAAACTGACAGGACAACTCTATGTAGAAGTCATCAACAGCTTTCTACCCTTTTGATAGAAGGGTAGAGGCCTGAATCTACCATTAGAAGAAATGATTCTATCAAATATCTAATAGAAATGTTGACAGTCTAAATAAAAATGTAACCCTAATAAATGGGAATATTGTCCCATAGAGTCTTCATCACCTTCATGAATGAAACTGTATTTTAGGAATTGCACACATTCTGTAAATATTTCTCAATTCAACACAATTTTGATTTTATGGGAAGATTAGATGAAACACTGCATATAACAAATATTCAGTATTTTCAGGAAATAGCATCATCTAAACTTCTGAAGGCGTCACCTGACAGTTTATCTTATCCTTGGCTTTAGGTTTCAGTGGACTGCATTGCAGCCATTGTCCTGACAGAGAGACAATGGTACCTGCTGGATAAATTATGTATAGGGATAAAGTGGTATGATTTCCAAAAGCAGCTATGTTGATTTTCAAAATTTTCCCAATGTAAACAGTTGTCCAGAGTGTGCAGTTTCTGATCACACAGCATTGTTTCTGAAGTAGAACAAATGCAACAGGAATTCTCTATGACTTTAAAGCATGTTTTGAGTTTTATGCAAAGTGTACAAGGCATAGCTTGCTGCAGTTATTCCTTCTTTTACTCATGTGCTTCTCCCATCCACCCACTGCTGTGTAATTGTGCTATATCTTGGTGAAAGACACAAAAAAACCATCGTTATACACTCAGTAATTGATGGTATTGTTTAATTAATGTACATTTGCAGATATATCATTAAATCATCTCAATATGATTGGGTATTATCACAATTCTTCTTGCCTTTTCCCCCTTAAGGACAGGTATATGCAGTGGTAGAGTGCTATCTTCTAAAACAGAGCTTTCCAAACTTTTCATGTTGGTGAGACACTTTTTGGACATGCATCATTTCGCGACACACTCTTACAGCAGGGCACAAGGCAGGCACTAGGACCTGTGTGGAATCACAGCAGGTTTGGAGGCAGGAAGGCACAAGGCAGGCACTAGGACCTGCGCGGAATCCTGGCAGGGCTCAGAGGCAGCAGCAGCAGCCGCGACACACCCAGACACTGCAGCCGACACACTAACATGTCCCGACACACAGTTTGGAAAGCTATGCTCTAAAATCTTGATGGACTCATATATTTAGTCCCTCCAATAAGATCTCTAGTTAGGCAAAGATGAAATACTTAAAATTACATGTCTCTGTTCTTCAGCTTAACTTTCTTGCAGACAGCAGTTGTTTCCACAGATCTCTAATATTTTTCCTTACTGGTATTTGAATCCATGAAAATCCATTTTACTATCTGTGCCTATAGGTAGTATTCTGGATTGACTTTCCACCCTGATTATCAGTATCAATCCATTAGTTCATAGCTTTCCAAAGTGTGTGTCACCTGCGGTGTCCTGGTGTGTTGCGCGAAAACCTGGAAGCGCTGATGGGGGAAACCAGAAGAAGCGGCACCCCCGCCAATCAGTGGCGGCGGTGCTGATTGGCAGTGGTGCTGCTTCTTCCGGTTCCCCCCATCAGCGCTTCTGGGTTTTCGCGCAACACACCAGGACACCGCAGGCCGTGCCACTGCCGCCGCCGTTGTTGTTTGTCGCCAACATGAAAAGTTTGGAAAGCTCTGCATTAGTTTATTGATTAGTCATTTGACCATATCAAGAAGTTATAAAAACAATACAAAGAAAAAGTACATCATAATCATAACATGTTGTCGCCCCTGCAGTCCACCCCCATCTGTTCTGAGTGGTCGATCCTCTTCTGGATAGTCTTTCATATAAAAGACATGGTCCTCCTAGTAATATGCACGTTAGTTCCCTGCAAAAAGGGAGTGTCCTAGTTTTTCTTAGATTTCGAAAAAGGAACCAAGCAATCAGCCCTTGCTACAGAGTATAGTTTATAATCAAACAAGATAGGTGGAATGTTTTCCACAGCTGGGGCACTACTTATTCACATTCTTTCACTTTCACTGTTAGAGCTATAAATGTCCCCAGTGTGGGTTTATTTCACTAAGTCCTGAAATAACTAAACCCTGTTGCAAAGTGTGATGAAAACAGAATGCCCAAATCTACTCCCAATGGAATGCATAACAAAATTAATCCATTCTTCCCTAAGGGAATATCAATTATACTGTTTCAAAATATCTGGTTCTCACATCTGGAGGGTACCAGCTTTGGAAGATTACCAAAAAATAAGACTTCAAAGGTAGAAACACTTGAAAACAATTTGGCAAATAGCACAAATGAAGCAATACTGGAACAGCATTTCCCAGAATCAGGCATCAGAAATTAGCACATCCAAATACTTTTTGGAAGCACCACCACACAGAACATATTCTAGATGTCCAAATTGCGTGTAACTTAGGCACAAACTATTTTGACCACATATATCTTCTTCAGGAAGGATATATACAACTTTGCAAATTAATTTAAACATGTAAAACTGGACTGTTAGCCATTGCTATCAGCTAAGCAATCAGGAGCTATGTAAGATGATGGAAATCTGGATCTAATCGTAAAGTATAATGCTACCCAAAAGTAGCTTTATTAATATATGTTCTAAACCTCTGAGGCATTCAGTCTGAACTGTACGTTGTGACATTCACACAACCGTGAATGAGTTTTGCATTGAATTTGATCAAATCCGAAACATCTGCACTCTGCACCGCTCTGTAATTTCACATGTACTAACTGATCTTAGGCTTCATCTTGCCAACATTACATCACAGTTGCTAATGATATACTTTACATGCCCTTTTCTCATTGTCTCTATGTTTATACAAGGTAAGATGAATGGGTGTAACAATGAATGGCATTCTGAGAATTGATTTTGTGCCATCAAGTCGTTGCTGACTCTTAGTGGCCACATAGATAGATGGTATCTATTAGTTGTGTGGACCTGTTTGCAGTTCCTAGGAATAAAAAATACACCATAGATTTTCAGGCCTGTTCACAAATCATATCTTAAAATTCACTTAATTCACCACCACCACCAAAAATGTTAGCTTGTAATTTGTACATTGCATTGATCTAACCATTCAATAGAAAGTCTAAAATTATTCTAATGGAGAGCATCTATAGCCTGTAATGAACCTTGGATTATGTTTAATTCATGCACTGTTTTCTGGCAGCAGGAAGTTGAACTGGGATGTTGTTGAACTACAACAAATAGGAACTCCCAAAAAAATCTAAAAAGGAGAAGGAAAAAAATTGAGACAGCGGTCAACACATTTCAGGCCCAAACAGTCCTTCATCAGGAACATTCAAAACAAATAAGTTTTGGGGTTCAATGTGTTGTCTTTTCTATCTTCTGTGCAGGAACCCAGTTTAGTAGTTCCAGTATATTTGTGAAGCTTCATGTTGTGCGCTAGTTACGCCCCTTCCTGGAACGAGAGGCCCTTTGAACGGTCACTCATGCCCTGGTTATCTCTCATATAGACTACTGCAATGCAGTCTACATGGGGCTACCCTTGAAGAATATCCGGAAGCTACAGCTGGTCCAGAATGCGGCTGCGCGAGCAATTTTAGGTGCCCCAAGGGTGGCACACGTAACATCTTTGCTCCGCGAGCTGCACTGGGTCCAAGTTTGCTTCCGGGTCCAATTCAAGGTGCTGGTTATGACCTTTAAAGCCCTACATGGCATGGGACCAGGTTGCCTAAGGGACCGTCTCGTCCCCATCACATCGACCTGTCCCACTCGGACATGCGGAGAGGGCATGCTACGGACCCCACCTGTTAAAGAGTTCCATCTAGTGGGGTCGCAGAAGCGGGCCTTCTCTGCAGTAGCCCCTGCTCTCTGAAACATCCTTCTCCCGGTGGTGAGATGGGCCCCCTCGCTCCTGGATTTCCACAGACACTTAAAAACCTGGTTCTGCCATCATGCTTGGGGCGAGAATAAGAGTAGCCACTCCTGGGGATGGCTAGTTTCTTAATACAACTTTATTTCACTTGCAGTAGTAGAAGAACTTGAGCCATTTGGTTTTTATTATATTTATTTAGAATGTATTGTATTTATTGTGTGATTTTACATTGTATGGCTTAGTTTTGTTTTATTGTAAACCGCCCAGAGTCCCCTTGTGTGGAGTTGGGTGGTGATAAATCAAATGAATGAATGAATGAATGAATGAATGAATGACATAAACTGGATGGGTAGGTGGGTTTCCTCATTTAGTTACAATGTTTACTGGATGACGGTTCAGTCACTCTTTTTAAATCTTACTTCATCTTCAATAAGCTCATTAGGGAAGATGTTGAAAGACTTCCCTGAGCTCTTTAAAGGATGTGATAGACCCAGACATTATAACCTGCCAATGATATTCCCAGAGCTCTTTGGATAAAGTGCAGAGTATAGCTATGTGGGGTGTGTAATGGGGTGTGTGTAATGGGGGCGTGGTGGCTCAGTGGGTAAAACACCAGGCTTGTTGATCGGAAGATCACAAGTTCGGAGGTTCGAATCCCTAGCCCTGCGTGAGGGAGTGAGCTCCCGCACTAGCCCCAGCTCTTGCCAACCTAGCAATTCAAAAGCATGCAAATGCAAGTAGATGAATAGGTACCACTTCGGTGGGTAGGTAACAGCGTTCCGCGTGCGTCATGCCGGCCACATGACCGCGGAAGCATCTTCGGACAACGCTGGCTCTTCGGCTAACAAACGGAGATGAGCACTGGCCCCTAGAGTCGGACACGACTGCACAAATGTGTGGGGGGAACCTTTACCTTTACTATAGCTATGTGTGTGTGAGAGAGGGAGAGACAAACAACTTTAAAGTTGACCTTACCCACCTTCCTTCTGCATTTCAGCAGGCACCACTGATTGCCGATTAAAGTGCATTTGTAAAGATGGCTTTCTGTACAAGAAAGGCAAGTCAAGGCAGCCACATCGAGTGCCACCTGCTGTCCTCCTGTCAGAGGCACAGTTTCCTTATAACACAGATCAAGTGTGTGCTTTTTTCTGGCAATGCAGGTCCATCTTCCCTGAGGGTTTTGAATAGGGCTGTTGCCCTGATTTAAAAATGTGAGTCAAAACAAACTGGATCTTGATTGATATGAGGCAATCAGCAAATTCCTCGTTTACTCATATTACTAAAACTAATTTAACCTGTCTAAATTCACCAACCCAGGAAACAAAACTGGGTCTTGACTGATATGAGGCAATCCACAAATAGCTCATTCTCTCATATTTCTAAGAATTCAGGCTGACCAAACTGGTCTAAATTCACCAACACAGGAAAACAGAACGTAATACAGGTAGTCCTTACTTAATGATCACAACTGGAACTGGCAACTCATTTGCTAAGCAATGTGGTCGTTAAGTGAAACATCACGTGACTGCGATGGACTTATGACCTCACTTCCACTGCAGTCGTTAAGCGAATCACCAGCAGTCGTTAAGTAAGACATCATGTGACCGTGACTTGTGATTTCACTGCCAGCTTCTCCATTGACTCTGCTTGTTGAAAGCCGGCTGTGAAGCACGCAAATGGCAATCACGTGACCACAGGATGCTGCAACATTCATAAATGCCTGCCGGTTGCGAAGCACCCTAAACTTGATCACTTGACTGTGGGGATGCTGTGATGGTCTTAAGTGCGAGGACCGGTCATAAAGTTACTTTTTCAGTGCTGTCGTAACTTCAGATGATCGCTAAACTGGGCAGTTGTTAAGCAAGGACGTAGAGTGTATCTATTACTGTAATATAATATTCACTCTTTGACTTAGAAATCATCCAGGAATAATGTGGTTGAAAAGAAGATCACAAAAGGCACAGAGACAGTGCTAGAGATGTATAAAACGGAGGGCTGTTTCTGCTTATGTTGACCGAAGTCAGCTTTCACTTAGAAAACTGGCTTGTAGTTTTTTTCACTGGAGATGGAGAACGAAATATCTTCAAAATGGCCCAGACCCAAATTCCTTCCCCATCTGTTCGTAAAGGGAGTTAGGCTCTCCAATCTATTTAACCACACACTATTTATTTTCACATGCATATGAAAGAAGAATACACCCTGAATCCAGTTAAGTCCCGATAACCATTCCCTTCAGAGTGTGTACACTGGTGTGTCCATATCAGCAGGAGCTTTCCAGCAAACATCTCATTCTGAAGGTCCGGGATCCAACCTATTCCATCTCTGCACCAGTTCGCTGCCAGAACTGTGACTTTCCCAGCATTTATGGCACTACACTTTTGGCCCCTGAACTTCAACATCTCCACAGCAGGTCATTTCTATATCTATTATACATCAGAATTGGTGACCCATTAAGCCACACACAATTTACTTGCAATGCATTGGGGCTTTGCAGGTATTTAATAGGTTTTCTGTCTTTGCAATCTCGGGCAGCAAAATCAAGACGTTTATTCAGTTTGTGGTGGGCCGACAAACTTGGCAAGAGGCCATGTTTGCTATGGGGCCTCCCTGGTTGACAAAATTTGCTAAATAGGAATAAGACGTTAGCACACATCAGAGTCTTGCTTTTTATGTGTCAGTTTTCCATTTGACAGTTTAAAAGCTGTTAAGTTAAAAAGAAGCAGATTTGGGGGACAAACTATAACTTTATTCCAACTCAGAGATAACGGTTCTTTGAAATTAATGACTACATTACAAGTAGGGTGGGGAAAAGAAGAGAATGTGAATTAGAAAAGGTTCTGAAAGATAATGCGTAGGATGGTAGGATTTTTACAATTTTCACAGATGCCCGTAGATGACAATGTAGCAGATTGTCACAAGTGTGAACGTTCTTGCATTACCTAGAAGAAATGGCAAATAGCCAAGATGCTCATGAGACTTTATAAAGTAGAGTTCTTGACTATTTTGGTAGTTTCTCCTAGGGCAAAATTTAGAGGAATTTTTAAAATTGCAGAAAATATTTGATAAAACTAAATGATCTGAGGATAGAGATGCTGGTGCAGAGAAATTTCCTACTGCCCAATTTTTGATATTGTTGCTTTTTACCAAATATGAATATAGGAGCAGGTTTCTTCTTTGGTGGAACATCTAAGGATTTCCAAGTAAGAAACAGAGGATACAAAATGCTTAATAAAATGTCTCAGGAAGATAATAATTTTGAATAATTTTGCAATTACAATGCAATCTCTATTTAACAGATCATTCTTGGAGACAAGGTGTTATACCCTAATGCCTGCTAAATCTGAATGTACATCATTTGCATTAAGCGATGTCTTTTGGATCACACAAGGAGTAGAAATGGATATAAATGACATTAATTTGCATGAATCCTCTGGACTACTTGGATATGATAAACTTTGTCTATTATTTTGAAGGGATTCCAAACGTTTTGTTCATTACGTCCAAAGTCTACTAAATCAGTATTTGTTAAATTGAGGTTTCATTGTAAACAAATCTCACCAAATTGCGGGACAGCTTGGAAGATTTCAGAAAGAATTCTGCTTAGTCACTCTATGCCTATTGATGCTTAATATGAATGCATGCATCACCAATGATAACTATAGTACAGACAATCCATTAAAATAAACCTAATTCATTTTGGTTTATTTCCAGAATCTGATTCATAAACTTTGTGCATTTTATAGGCCCTGGAGCTAAACTGGTTTTAGGAAGAAATTTGTGCCTCAAGCACTTCTGTAGACTATGACAGCTGATGGGATTGGGGAGCGAAGAGATTTCAATAGAAAGCAACTTTGAATGATGCAAGAAGGATGGACCCATTAATAAACCTAATCTAATTATTTGAGATTAAATTGTCCACCCCACAAAAACGTTGGCAGTGGGCAGAGCAAGAAAGAGATAAAAAGGCAATGTATTTGTTGTAGTGAATAATTTGTAGCTCAGAATAAATACAATGATGACACTGACTGATGTCAAATGTTGTAGCTGACCCAATATGCACAGAGGGACATACACTTGGACTGTCTTTTACTTCTGAGTAGTTGGGTGAACTAGAAACGGGGGACTGAGTCCTTTCTCATGGTTGGATCATGTCATGGTTCAGATGAGATTTGTCACTGCCCATTGCCTCTGCAAGATGGATGGACCCACTAAGATGGTTTTCCCCGGGCACTTAATGGATCCAGATGGATTCCCAAGAGTGCTTGGGGAGTTTTCCAACAACCTGATAGGTGGTTCGTTAGGAACCTGGTAGAGTCTTAGAACTGAGAGGCAACCAGGACATTCTCTCTGTGGGTTATTCCTAGGGAGCTCCTTGAGTCACTGAACACTGCTGGGAGATGAAGGGGCAAAGGAGACACCTGGAGTACTAGTAGACATTGGTGAAAACAGCACAGTTCTGGAAGGCAGTTGGTGATCAAAAGTGGTCAGCTTGTCCTTTAATTTTATTTGTAATTATTTACTATTTTGGTATTTAATCTTTTATATGTAGTTTCATTCTTATAGGAGATGTTGTACAGTATGTGTTTAATAAACATAATCTGCCAAGACTCCCTATTATTCATGGCAGGATTTAGATACGATAAGCCAGTGGTTCTCATCCAGCGTGCCACAGATGTGCTTGTTTCTACTGTGCCATGAGATTTTTGTCTTATGTTATTTTCCCCCAATATTTTTTGTATTATGTATATTCTGTATAATCCATATATTCAATACAGTGCAGTTATTTTAAAAAATTGTATAACTTCCCCTCAAACCATGTCTTACACGTTTAAAAATAGGTACAGTATATGCAATTAACAATTTTCTGATGTGCCACAGAACTACTGTTATATTCAATATTGTGGCACAGATTCAAAAAGGTTGAGAACCACTGTGATAAGCAATCAGTTATCCTCTGAAAACAAAACAGGGAAAGAAAAAGAGTTTATGACTTTACAAATATCTAATATATGTAAATGGGTTCCATCCAATGCCAGATGAATAGAATCCTTCCTGCTCCCTAACTCTATGCTGAAGGTTCTACAACACAGCAAGGATAGGAGCCACCTGTCTGGAGAGGACCTGGCTGTGGTTTTCAAGCACCCTTAACCTAAAACAAAGAAAACCTCAATAAGTCATTAATAGCTGTGGCAACCATTGAGGTTGGAGGAGCACCTCCTAATTCACTTTTACATATCTCCAATGAACTATCTATATATTTTACATATCTCCAATGAACTATCAATGAACTAAGGGGCACGGTGGCTCAGCGGGTAAGACACCAGGCTTGTCGATCGGAAAATCGCAAGTTCGGAGGTTCGAATCCCTAGTCCTGCGTGACGGAGTGAGCTCCCGCACTAGCTCCAGCTCTTGCCAGCCTAGCAATTCGAAAGCATGCAAATGCAAGTAGATTAGTAGGTACCACTTTGGTGGGTAGGTAACAGCGTTCCACGTGCATTATGCCGGCCACATGACCGTGGAAGCGTCTTCAGACAACGCTGGCTCTTCGGCTAACAAACGGAGATGAGCACTGGCCCCTAGAGTCGGACACGACTGCACAAATGTGTGGGGGGAACCTTTACCTTTACCTTTACCTTTTAATGAACTATCACCAAGTCATCCATCCCAGAATAAATAGAACCTTTCAAAGTCCTTTTCCTCCAGTTCATTTGGTTGACCTTTGTTTCTTGACCATCATACTTCTTTCTCTGTATCTTTGCCTCTTCTCATGTTTACTATTTTGTTTAGGTAAGCTAAATTCTCAGGAAAAGCACCATTTTGTTATCTCCTCACCTGTTTATTTCTACAACTGAATTCTGCATAATGTGGAGCTTCACAGCTTAGCTTTCAATCCATTACCCACCATCCCCTTGAAAGCCTATGTTCTTGATCTCACTTGACACTAACATTTATCTCATGACCAATAAGTCTGGGGTTATTGCTGTACAGTCCATAAGTCATCAAAAAGAGCCTTTGTCCTCCATGAGACATAGAGTTATAAATGCCCAGAGAGTAACGTCTTTCCCCTTTTCCCCTGAAGCCAGTAAATACTGACTTCCTCTCTCTTTCTTTTGATGTTGCTTTGAACATTTTGGAAACAATCCCTTCTAAGCGAAACTCAGCTTTTCTCACTGCCTCACCATTCCTAGCATTCATGTTTGTCTTTCTTAAACAAAGCTCTTTTTTTGCATTCTTCTTTAACTGTTGTGGTTGCAATATCTCAAACCATTGGACAGGAGACATGTGGGAACATAGGCTGGGAGGTTGCTGTTTTTCTTGTTTTTCATTCATTCTCCTGTCGCTATCTGCAGAGCGCATCTTCAGCTGGGGGAAACTGGTCTAGTTTTGCTCTATCCTCATTGCTAATATTTCAGGAAAGGTCAGTAGCAAAGACCTGAAGACAAAAAAAAAGCAAAGTTGCAAAATATATTCATATTTTTCGTCTGTGCTAAAAAAAGAACACAAAAAATGGTTTTGCTGGTCTCATCCATGATTTTTCCAGTATGGGAGTGTGTTGATCCAACAATCAACAGCTGGATATATTCAGATAGGTAAGGTTGTTCCTTCCTTAAACACCATTATCAGTTAAAATAAGTATACACTGGGTTCATATATTGCACTATGCTATAATGAGGTCTCATTTGAGCTTTGAACAGAAGCCCCCAACCTTTTAGCATATTTGGAATATTTGAACATGTTGCGGACACACTTGTAAAAAGGTTGCAGAAGCCTTTGTCTATTTGTACAATAACTCCCTCTAGAACCAATTACAGGCCACCGACTTACTACTAGCCAGCCCCTCACTATTACCACTGCTTATGTTTGTCGTTTTTCTGAATAAGTGGGCACGTTTAACAAACCACTGGCTGCAGCCATGTATCAAGCTTATGCGGTCTAATTGGACCCTTGAAGCGTTATTAGGAATAAAGAGGATGGTAGAGATTGTAAAAAGATTGTAACGTAAAAAGTCAGATACCATATAGTAGGAAGTGTTTGAAGTGACAAGAGAAGTATTTGGGGTGTCTTGGCATTCCCAGTCACCATGCTGGGACCCTATGCTTAGTTAAATGAGTGAATGCAGCTGTTACGGTTTGTAAACCATGATTTATAGCTTAGTTTTATGTATGAATCAGGCCACAATGCTGATTTGCAAACTTATTAAAACAAACCATAGCTTAGCACAATGTATGTGAACCCACGTTGCCTTGTAAATGGAGGAGGGGCTTTAGGTTAACATGAACCTGTATCAATCATGCATTTACTGTATCTAACCATCTTTAAAAATCTTTTGATGTTTGGGGGGATGAAAATATTACAGCCAAACTGTTTTGCTCTGTTATCATTTGGAGCTGCCCCTAAACAATTGATTATAACACTTAGCATTATGGGAAGTTAGAAAGGGATCTTGAAGTTTCCACTCAGGTAAAGCATTCAAAGAAACGTTATGTATGAGGGAGGTTTTCTGCAAAACCGTAAGTGGAATTTGTAGTCTATGCAGCGGTCCCCAACCTTTTTGGCACCAGGGACCGGTTTTGTGGAAGACAATTTTTCCCCAGACTGTGGGGGGGGGGGGGATGGTTTCGGGATGAAACCATCGGAACTGGTAAATAAAATAATGGGCGGGCCATGCGCAGACTAAAATAAGTGTCGGATTCTGACTTCTCATAAGGAGCGTGCAACCTATATCCCTCACATGCGCAGCTTACAGTAGGGTTCGCGCTCCTATGAGAATCTAATGCCGCCGCTGATCTGACAGGAGGCGGAGCTCAGGCGGTAATGCGAGCAATGGGGAGCGGCTGTAAATACAGATGAAGCTTCACTCGCTCGCCCACTGCTCACCTCCTGCTGTGCGGCCCAGTTCCTAACAGGCCACGGACTGCTACCGGTCCGTGGCTCGGGGGTTGGGGACCCCTGGTCTATAGTGTCCTTCTCCAACTTAATGCCCTCCCAATAAGCTGGAATAACTCATTGAGACATCATGACGCAAACTCTGTAATGCCATGGCCAAATACATAAAAGCAGAACTTGCATCATGACATCACAATGCATGTTTCATCATTTTAGGACCATCATAGTTAGGAACAGACCCCTATGCCTATTTACCATGATGCTTAGGTATTTTGGAAGTTTAGGCTTTGCACATAAGGAGTCTTTAGACCAGTGTTTCTCCATCTTAGCAACTTTAAGATGTGTGGACTTCAACTCCCAGAATTTCCCAGCCAGCCATGCTGGCTGGGAAACTGGGAGTTGAAGTCCACACATCTTAAAGTTGTTAAGGTTGAGAAACACTGCTTTAGACTGATCTTTGTTTTTGTAGAGTCCTATGATCTGAAGTTAGTGGCGACACGGACACATCTGTTTTTCTTGGCAGCAAAACAAGTGATTTACCACTGCCTTCTGGGATGTTCTTTCAACTTCTAGCTTACATCCTGGAATTTCCTGATAGTCTTCTATCCAAATAGTAACCGTGTTTTTGCTCTGCTTAGCTTTTTTTTTTTTAGGTCACCTAAGAATGGCTTGGTTCTTCCTACTGTTCTCACTGTTTTTGTTTACCTTTCCCTAGAATGGCCAAACTGGAACTACAGGGATTTGAAAATGGTTTTGGAACTAGAACTGCTTTTTAAGGGCTTTTATCGTGCTATGGTTCATGAGGTCACGAAGAGTCGGACACGACTAAACGACTGAACAACAACAAATCAGCAGATATCCATAGTTCATACCATGTGATAAAACCATGTGTCTCATTTTTTTTTCTTTTTTCTTTAAAGGTAATTAACCCTCTATAGCATCCAGACATCATATGACTCTGAGAAACAACAAACAAAACAACAGCATCCAATTTTAATTCCATCATTAAATATTGTGTACACCATAGCCTTTACCTCATTAAACTACTCTGTATACACTGCAATACTCCGCAATTATGAGAATAACAAATAGATAATTGTGGACAGGAATGCAGACAAAGTTATGAAATATGCCCCAGATTTCCTTCCATCCCATACTTTGTTTGTGTGTGTGTGTGTGTGAGAAAATATTTCCCAAAAGTTAAAACCAGAATTGTTCACCCAAGATCACAGAATCATAGAATGTATGACTGTTAACTGGGGCTGTATCCTTTTAAGGGTAGCATAGTCCCACCCACTTTTTGCCATCTGCTTTACTAGGATCTCATGGGAGATTCTGTCAAATGCTTTGCTGAAGTTGATATATGCTATATCCACCACTTTCCCAGCCTATCAAAAAAGAAAAAGAGAGAGATTAGATTGGTTTGGTATGACTATGCCGGTTCTTGCCAAGCAATGCTTTGCTTTCTAAATGGTCACAAACTGACTGCTTAGTAATCTGTTCCAGAGTTTTGTCTCATATCAATGTCAAGCTGATTGGTCTGTATTTACTCATCTATTCTCTCCCCACTCACCCACCTTTTTTTTTTTTTTTTGAAGATTGAAACAGTGTTTGCCTTTCTCTACTCCTCTGGCATTGTCAGGCCCATGAGGTAGACCAGATGAAGAAACTGACTCTACAGGAAGGTTATAACAGGGACGCGGTGGCTCAGCAGGTTAAACTGCTGAGCTGTAGACTGCCGATCAGAAGGTCGGCAGTTCGAACCCCCCGCACAACGAGGTGAGCTCTCGTTGCTAGTCCCAGCTCCTGTCAACCCAACAGTTCGAAAGCTTAGCAAGTAGATAAATGGGTACCACCTTAAGTGGGAAAATTTGCTGGCGTCCTGTCGGGAAGTCGGTTCCACCGGAGAAGAAAAAGATCGGAGGAAGATCGAATGGCGGCGGTGACGACGGACCCGGAAGTAACATCTACAGGAAGTCAGCAGCCGGCTCAAGGCATCTTGGGAATTGTAGTCCGGAGCCTTAGAAGAGTCAGTTCCCTTACCCCCTCCCCTCACGCGTGGTGAATTGTATAATTGTATAAAGGATTGTGGATGTAAGCCACCTAGAGTCCTCCATTGGGGAGGGGATAGGCGGGGTATAAATATCACAATAAATAAATAAATAAATAAACTATATTTACTGAGTAAGGCTATAGTAACAGAATCTTGAAAGTCTGCTTGTGTTTGACCTTCCCTCCCTCTTATATCCCCACTGAGTCAGGAAGGAACCAGCTTGAGCCTCTTCCTAATTCTATCTCCTTTCCCAGGGTTTAAGGAATGTTTCTGCCCTTGTTTCTGTAACAGCTTCTGAATATTCCCTTCATGGCCATCTCCACGGCTCTCTACAGGCACGATGTCTACTCTCCATATTTTCTCAAGGATCTGGTCTTCAGGTCTGGTCCTGAAGACTTAGAATGATTGATGATAGCCAGGTGCTCCCTAGCCCTGTATTGACTTACCTGAAATCTAGCACAAATGGGCAATTATGTTCCTATTATATTTTCTGTAGTGTCTTGAAGCCCAGAATGATCTAGCTGGGCAGATCAGGCTGGGATGATGGGAGAGAAAAGAGAAGAAATTAGCAGAAGTGGCAGGGATGTAAGAATGAACACATTTCTGCTAATGGGTATACTATGGTACAGACTTCATGTGATGCCCTGTCAAGATCAGTTATAGAACTTTGTTTTCCCAACCACTGTCATGTGAACTCATCCAGAGACACTGGTAAGAAATCATGGTAGCTAGAACCAAGATGAGAGCAGGTAATAAGGCATATGTTTTCAGCAGTAGACATCATACATGATCAACATGTAATTTGTTGTTTAAAAAATGAATTGTAATAGCAACCAGTAAAAGGCAAAGGTTCCCCCCGCACATTTGTGCAGTTGTGTCCGACACTAGGGGCCGGTGCTCATCTCCGTTTGTTAGCCGAAGAGCCAGCGTTGTCCGAAGACGCTTCCGCGGTCATGTGGCCGGCATGACACGTGCGCGGAACGCTGTTACCTACCCACCGAAGTGGTACCTATTGATCTACTTGCATTTGCATGCTTTCAAATTGCTAGGTTGGCAAGAGTAGGGCGAGTGCGGGAGCTCACTCTGTCACGCGGGGCTAGGGATTCGAACCTCTGAACTTGCGATCTTCCGATCGACAAGCCTGGCGTCTTACCCGCTGAGCCACCACGCCCCTTAATAGCAACCAGTAGGGTCTTCTTATTTATGACCTCAAAGAGTTTATGAAAACTTGATTTCAGCATGATTGTGACCATTCCCCCAGGGGGAGAAAATTCTACTTCTAATAAAGGAGAACAGTGAAGATTGATTATGACCTTGTATTATCTGTTTACACGTAAGCAAACCAAGCTTTCTCAAGGCACCATTTTCCAAAAAGCAAAAGCATGACTTCTAAGGGCTCCTCCCCCTCCCCCCAAATGACTTCACTTTTCAAACATTTCAATTAAACTCCTATCTCTCAATCGTTTTGTTTGTCCAAATGTATGCTACCATCACCTGGCTCTCTATATTCCCTTCTGTTCTCAGATGGGGGCATCTTTCCAAAGGATGAGGCAAGAAGACCAATCTTCAAGTCATATTATGCTCATCCTCTTTATCAGTGGTGAGGTTTTGCAGACCTATAGCAGTGTTCATTCATAAAAGTTAAGGATGCCAAACACTTAGCAGTATATTTGCAGCAAAATGTATTCCACAGAGATGGAGGTGTGTGCCATTTAACGCTTCAACCATTGCTGCAGACTGTAAAAAGACCCTAATCTCCATGGGCTCCATATTAAGGAAAATATTGTTTTCCTACAATAAAGGGAAACAACTGATCCTAGGTCAAATGGTAAAAAATGGAGCAGAGTTGTAAACAGAACCTAGATCTTCTAGTTTACCACATTCCAAGGCCTCTCCCTCTATACCACACACTGTGCTTGTTGTGTCATTACACCATTTAGGAAAACATCTTGAAGTCCAAACACTCCTACATCCACCCCTTTTAACAGGAAATCTGCAATTTATGCATCGAACAACTTGTGCCTCCAGCTCCAAGGAAATGAAAACTTTGCACAATACCGCATCCAATCAGTACGCTCTAAGAACTCCACATCCAAAAGCTAACGCTGGGTCAAGAAGAGAAGCCTGGTGAAGGGTATACGTTTTTTCTGGTAAAAGGGCACTGCTGTATTATAATGTTGTTAAATCTGGTAATTTACAGATTAAATAGACTTTTTTTTTAATCTGTTCAATCGTGTCCGATTCTCAGAGACTGTCTGGACAAGTCCCTGCAGTTTTCTTGGCAAGGTTTTTCGGAAGTGGTTTGCCCTTGCCTGCTTCCTGGGGCTGAGAGTGAGTGACTGGCCCAAGGTCACCCAGCTGGCTCTGTGCCTAAAGCGGGACTAGAACTCTCGGTCTCCCGGTTTCTAGCCTGGTGCCTTAACCACTACACCAAACTGGCTCTCAAACAGACATTAGGAGGTATCTATAAGGAAGAATCCAGGCAGCATCATGGTTGCAGAAAATAAAAGCTAGCAATGGAGCATCTTCCCCGAATTCTTGTCCTCAAGCCCACAACCAGGATCTTAGAGTAGCTCTGCTGGCAACAGCCCTCCTGGGCTTTGCTCTCTCTTGACCACAGCCCAGCCTCCTGCAAGGTGAGAGATCCTGGTCCATTCTTGCATTCAGTAGATGGCAGGACAATCCTAACCCCACATCGATGTTCCCAAATTCTGGTTTAACTAGCATTCCTAAAACTGAGATATTACTGAATTAAATGGGAGCATCTGTTATAGTTCCTCAGTTCCTTTGCATCTGCTGCTATTCTTTGTTACCAAAGCATATGTGCACCTGGCTTAAAACACAGCCCACTGCAAAAGTAATCCTGATTTCCTTATCAGCATATGAAAGTTGCCACAAGATTCTTTTTGTAACCTATTTTTGTGATGTGATGTATCTTCCTGACAAAATCTCGTATTAAGTACCTGGGTACAATCATGCACACAGCTATGTCAAAATGACTGTGTGATTTTTAACTATTGCATCATCTCACATACCTACAGCTGTGCCTCTGGAAACCAAGCATTTCTTCATGCATAGAAAAACAATCGTGATACAATCATTTCGGTAATCGTATCAAGCCTTCCTCTTTGCACAACTTATATACATGCATCAGTATAGATAAAGAGGGGTCAAGACACAAAGGAAATAAAGGGGCAGCAAAGGGGACATGCTTTGAGTTTTGTACAGAATTTAGCATAAAACGTCAAGCATCCGAAGTCTGGGAAGAAATTAGGATAAAAAAAATATTGGATGCATCCAAATGGAAGGAAGGAAAAGCCTGGGGGGAAAAAAGCAGCTTGCTTGGTTTGAGCCAAGTGCTTATTTAGCTATTTTACTTACTTGTTTTGTTTGTTCACTCTTTTAATTCATTTTAGTTACTCATACAACTTACTTTGATCATGGAGGATGTGAGGGGTGTAGAGTGCCAGATCCTCCATCACAATCCCTCCTGGCTCTCACACCAGCTAGGATCAGAAGTGTGAGGAGACCATTTTTTCCCCTCAGTTCCCATCTGTTGCTTCCAGTGGGGTCAATTGAGTCTCTCCAAATGCCAGTGAAAGGGGGTGAAACTCCCTGGTGGACAAAAGAATTTTCCCTTTGGCACTCCCAGATCAAAGCTTTTTCTTTGGTTTTATCCTTATCAAGCTTCTGCTGTGGACACAAACACAGACGTTATGCAAGGTCTCCATTGAAGGTAACTCGGCCTCATTTAAAGGGCTTGGGACCTATGGAAGAGCCACGCTAAATGTAACATAAATTGGATGAATGCAGTCATCAGTTTAAGCAGAATTAAATAGCAGGACCTACATGATGAAGAGAGGCAATTAACCCTTTTCTGCCAACCGGAGAACTGATGAAGTTGGCTCTACTTCTTGAAGCTCCTATTTGCCCCAGCAGGGAGAGCTCAGGTGGTGCCATTATGACTTCCTTCCCTCTGTAAATAGTAGCTTTAGAGTAGTGTTTCTCAGCCTTGGCCACTAGAAGATGTGTGGACTTGAACTCCCAGAATTTCCCAGCCAGCAATGCTGGCTCAGGAATTCTGGGAGTTGAAGTCCATACACCTTCAAGTGGCCAAGGTTTAGAAACACTGCTTTAGAGGGTAGGAAACATGGCTGGGAAGAGGGGGCAGAGATTAAACTCCCCAACAGCCCTACTATCTACTCAGAAGACATCTGTCACCACATGCATTGTTTAATACAAAGCTTTCCAAACTGTGTGTCGGGACACGTTAGTGTGTCAGCTGCAGTGTCTGGGTGTGTCGCGGCTGCTGCTGCCTCCGAGCCCTGCCAGGATTCTGCACAGGTCCTAGTGCCTGCCTTGTGCCTTGCTGCCTCCAACCTGATATGATTCTGCGCATGTCCTAGTGCCTGCCTTGTGCCCTGCTGTAAGAGTGTGTCGCGAAATGATGCATGTCTAAAAAGTGTTCACCAACATGAAAAGTTTGGAAAGCTCTGGTTTAATATATTCATATTAATTGCTTCCATGCAATTATATGACCATACTATGTTTTTCATTTCACTCACCACATTCACACAGTACTATCTGCATGGCAATTTAAAACTTAATGATTTTCAATTAGAAGATCTCCCCACCCCCCCTTTTGAAGGTCCCCGTGGATTTGGAAGTTCCAAATGATTCCGATGCCTTAGTTATTGGCCATTCTTCCATTTGGGATTCTTGGACTTGCTTCAGGTGTGCACTTTCCCCCTTACCTTTCCCACATTCCTTTCCTTGCAGTGGTGTAATTTGCATTCCCGCTGATATGCATCAGTGAGCATTTCCAAACATCCCCAGTGTGCCTTATTGCCAGGCACCTTTCCCCAGCACTGCAGGGTTTCCCCTGGGGCTCTGCTGTGAAACATAAGTTGGGAGGCAGGAGGTGGGGCAAGCAGCCTAACAGCGGATAATGCCCACAAGCACAAGGCCAGCATGCAGGAAGACCCATTCCATCCGGCTGTGAGGAGGAGGAACAAAGAAAACAGCTGCTTCCCCGGGGGTGGACACGTTTAGAAGTCTTCTATATCAGTGCTATTTGCTGCTGGTGCCCTATAATGGCGAAGGGCATGTCCAGCAGCAAACTGGTCCACTGCCTGCCTGGCTGATAACAGCATGGGTGTCATGATCCAGCTACAATTACCGGGGAATCTAAAGAGGCTTCACCCTGTATTTCACTGCAGCCTTCTTAAACCCTATGTAACCTCCCACAAGTGGCATCCAGTACAACCTCCACCAAACCCAATCATGCATGAAGGGCAGCAACATTTTGAGCTCAAGGAGATTTTGGACTCTCAATTCCAAATTGCAATATTTAGTACGATGGAAACATTTCCCTGACCCTGAATGGGTCTCTTCCGTGAATGTTAGAGCTCCTCAATTGCTTTCCCAATTTCACCTCAAGTACCCTCTTAAACCTTCATAGATCTTTAATAATTTTGTTTAGTCTTTTTCAGGTGGGGCAGAATGTCATGATCCCTGTTCCAATGTTGCATGGCTTTGTAACAGCGGGCATGCATGAAAGAGTTAAGGGGGAGTGAGGCCAGACCTGCATTCCTGGACGAAGAAGAGTCTGCTAGCCTGGCGAGCAAGGTCACAGGAGTGTGTGAAGAAAGGAAACTGGAGAAGATCTGAGGATGGCCTGATAAGGGGGAGGGGAACATTGGGGATATTATCCAAGGAGAAAGCCCGTGCTTTCTCCAGATGCAACTTTCTCTTGTATGCAGTAACTTAGCAGTAAATCGGTTTTCCAAAACACTTTGTGAGACTCGTTGCTACAAGGGTTCTGCAGTCACTACAATGGGAAAATAAAATACAATACCATTCTCAGCCATGGAAACTCACAGGGTGATTTTGAGCCAGTCACTCTATCTTTGCCCAGTCTACCTCACAGGATTGCGCTTGTGGGAATAAAATGAAGGGAGATCCTTATATAAGGTGATTTGCACTCCTGGGGGAAACACAGGATATAAATCTAATGCATAAATAACAGTAAATAAAAGACAAGGAAATCTCAAGTGTGGAACAAATAGAAAATACAAAATGAATGCAAAAGGGTAGGGAAAAAACACACACAAGTTGAAGATACTGGAAACAAACAAATAAAATTCCACCCTTTTCTGTGGACACTGAATGTTGGAAAGTAGAAATTCCGGAGGGAGAATGGAACAGTGTCCCCATCAGGAACAGCCCCTCCTGAAACATTACATGGTAGGATTTTCCACTTTCAGGTAAATCTAAAAATCTAGCCTCCTTGCCTCACAGCTGTTCAAAGCAGAAGGACAACATTTATTCTTGTCTAACCAGATTCCTCCCCCGAGCCAAAAAAGGCTCCAATGTATTGCAAATTTCTGAGTTACTTTTATTATATACCAAGGTATGCTAATGAGAGGGGAACGTCTTGTACAGACTCCTCTGACAGTTTCAGAATAATTAATGGCATTGTTTGCTGAACGAAACACACAGCTGCTGTAATGGTGTGCTATTTACTTAGGCTCGGGGAGATATTCGTGCATTAAAACATGGTATTTTTTAATTACTGTGTAAATAGTAAGCACACACACACACATAAAAACACAGAGCTATGACCCAATTATTGGGGGGAGCCTACCTTTTGCACAACATGGCAACAGGAGGCTCAGGTGAGGGGCGGGGCTGTGGGATGAAAGGAAGTTTTGTCCAGCATGCAGAAGAAGAACTCCAGGGAAGCAAGTGGCAGGAGGTAGAACTGGGAAGATGACTCAGAGTTTGTAGCTTCCTTTGGTCCATCCCAGTCCACTTAAAGAGTCCCTTTGCATGGTTCCAAGTGCCCAGCTCCCCAGCCTCTCCCTCCTCTTAGAATCTTTGTTGTTAATACACCATTTTATATGTGAATCATCTGCTCCAACTTTGGGACCAGATTTATGTTTGGAGGTCTGGGCTGGGTTGAGTCACATCCATGGAATGGAGGCTACTTGTAAAGGTAGACCCTCCTGAAGAAGAAGTGGAGGCCTCATGACCCAACCCAGTTTGGGACACTAAGTCTCATTCAACAGTGGTGAGGGATGACATGAGGATCACTCACACCAAAGCTGAATACACCCCCCCCCCAATATCTTGAGGGGCGTGGCGGCTCAGTGGGTAAGATGCCAGGCTTGTCGATCGGAAGATCACAAGTTCGGAGGTTCGAATCCCTAGCCATGCGTGCAGAGTGAGCTCCCGCACTAGCTCCAGCTCTTGCCAACCTAGCAATTCGAAAGCATGCAAATGCAAGTAGATAAATAGGTACCACTTCGGTGGGTAGGTAACAGCGTTCCACGCATGTCATGCGGCCACATGACCGTGGAAGTGTCTTCGGACAACGCTGGCTCTTTGGCTAACAAACGGAGATGAGCACCGGCCCCTAGAGTCGGACACGACTGCACAAATGTGCGGGGGGTACCTTTACCTTTAATATCTTGAGATGCTCCCAGGTACCGGCTAGTGATGGGTATATGGCTGACAGAAAGATTGATCTTGCCTTTGGCAAGTATGTATAGACCAGTAGAGACATCTGGTAAAAGCCACAGTGAAGTCAAGTGCATCATTGTGGCTGGGTTACTTTATTTATTTATTTATTTAATTTATTTTCTATCCCGCCTTTATTATTTTTATAAATAACTCAAGGCGGCGAACATACCTCATACTCCTTCCTCCTCCTATTTTCCCACAACAACAACCCTGTGAGGTGGTTTGGGCTGAGAGAGAGAGACTGGCCCAAGGTCACCCAACCGGCTTTCATGCCTAAGGCGGGACTAGAACTCTCAGTCTCCTGGTTTCCCATTGGCTCCTTCCTAGGGCTGAGAGAGAGTGATTGGCCCAAGGTCACCCAGCCGGCTTTCATGCCTAAGGCGGGACTAGAACTCTCAGTCTCCTGGATTCTAGCCCGTTGCCTTAACCACTAGACCAAACTGGCTCTCTTCGGGCCAGTCCCTCTCTCTGCCCAACCCACCTCACAGGGTTGTTGTGGGGAAAACAGGAGGTAGGAGAATTAGGTATGCTTGCTGCCTTGAGTTGGCCAAAATATAGGTATAGGTATATAAAAGGGGGGGATAAAATCATCATCATCACCACCATCATCATCATCGTCGTTGTGTCATCATGCAAATGACATAAATTATGCTGTATTATTTAATCAAACAGAACAGCAAGAAAACAGTAAAAGTATATAAAACAATAAGAGAAAAAAAGAAAAAAGTGTTATCTGCTTTAGTTGTGTAGTGATGTGAATGATGTACAATACGTCACTGATGACATTTGCATAAGGACTTAATATCATACATGACATCAGTTACTACTCTTGCCCTCCCTGTAGACACCCATACATATGTAAATGCCACGGCCATATACAGACATGATACATACATACTTACATTTATTGGGGAGGGGGAAATGCCCAGGACTGGTTGGCAATCCTAAACTGATAAGGTAGGGAAGATGGGTATTACACATGATTTTTGTATGAGTGTGTATATGCACACATGCTCATACACACATATACACACACATATTATTTCTGTCTTGTTTTGCTTTTGAGAGATCTTAAAATCAGGGTCATCGTCCTTTGGGGCAAATATGGCGTGGCTTTTGCATCAGGTTCCCACTTGTTCAGGAATCTATTAAAAGAAAAGAACAACCTATAAAACTAACTCTGCACCATAGCTATTTTGTTATCCTTTAATGTAGCACATACCAGAGGACTAGAACAGTGATGCAAACTTGGGTGAATCCTGTAATTGGCTTCTACTGTCATTTCACCATAGCATCACCACCAGTCTTGGTCAGTAAGCTCCGCCCATCTTCCACAATGCCATGACATCATAACACTACAGCTCCACCTAGTGATGCCACAATATCACAGTGGTGAAATTTCCTACCAAACATGAGTGAAGCTACAGCAATGGGACATTCATTATGGCAGGGCTATAAACAAACATTGTAAAAACCTTGGTTTATATACTGGAATGATATGAGGGCCTCTTTCCTTCAGATGGAGATTTGAAATTATTAAGTTATAAAGTCATTAATAACCTTAATGGTTATTCAGATTTTGGGGAAATCTGAAGTACTTTAATAACCATTTGAGGGAAATCTGAAATAGTTATATCTGGGCTATGTGTAGGATTGATTGAATATGTACCATCAAGTCAGTGTCGACTCTGACCACCACAGCTTTCCAAACTGTGTGTCGCGACACTTTAGTGTGTCACAACACACAGTCTGGTGTGTCGCCACACAACCCGGAAGCAGCAGCCATGCACCCCCCCCGCCCTGCCGCCGTGCACGCCCCCGCCCCCGCGTGCGCCGCTGCGCCGCTACCCCCGCCGCCGTTGGTGTGTCGCCAACAGCGGCACTTTAGAAAGCACTGCTGACCACATAGATTTTCTCCAGGATCTATCCCCAACCTGGTCCTTCAGGTCTTCCAACAGTGCATCCATTGCTGCTGTAATTGAATTGAATAAATCCACCTTGCTGCTGGTTGACCTCTTCTTCGCTTTCCTTCTACCATGGTCAGGATTACACCCTTATTTAGTACAATACAATACAATACAATACAATACAATACAATACAATACAATACAATACAATACAATACAATACAATACAATACAAAATCCTGGTCATAAAACTCCTAGTGGTTCACAATAAAAATAAAAATAAAATCCCACAAAGTATATTGAGATGGTCACCAGAACCTAATCATCTAATTCCCAAATGCCCACTTAAATCACATTGTCTTGACTGCCTTCCCAGGAGTTGTGTGGGTGGGACTCCTGTGTCGATGGGACTCTCAGCATCTCCCCCCTGCATGCACACACAGACTGGAGACATTTCACCTGAAGGAGACAGTCCCTGAGGTGCCCAGGAGATTGATAGATCAGCACTTTGAATTGGAAACTTATTGGCCACCAAAGCAGTGACCAGAGAACTGATATAATACCAACGCAGCAGTTCTCACCCACTAGCAATTTGGCCACTGCACTTTGTACTAATTGCCACTTCCAAATCATTTTCAAGGGAAGCCCCATATATGGCATGTTAGAGTAATTTATCCTTGTAGCGATAAGTGTGTGAGTCACTGTTGCCAAAGGAACATAGTTCAGGTAGAGCAGCAGCTTCAACTGGGCAAAGATCCCACTGGCCATGGCTTCCATCTGCTTTCCAGGACATCTAAGAAGCAGTCCTGCTCCTGGTCTCTCTCAGGGAAAGAGCAACCCCCATCCAGAACCAACAATGATACTATCTTGGAGTCAGAATGTATCTGGACAAGCAGTAACTCTGACTTGCTGAGAATAGGCCTCAGCTTGTTTCTACCCACCCAGTATTTCACAGCTTCAAGACACAGAGCTAGAGTTTTCACAGCATCTCCAGTTTGGCCTGATGGATGATGTACAGTTGAGTATCATCAGCATATTGACAATAACCTCACCCCAAACTGGTGGATGAGCTCCCTGAGCAGCTTCATATAAATGTTAAATAATAGAAGCTACAGTAGCATCTACTGCTCCTCCCCCATAAGCAAGTGAAACCACTGGCTAAGGTGGGAGCAGAACCACTACAAAATGGTGTCTCCGATCCCAACTCTCACAGGGAGCCCAGTAAGATACCGTGGTTGATCCGTATTGTTTCTCTTCCATGCCCGGTCCTGAATCCAGACTGAAAAGGATCCTGAACATCTGCTTCATCTAAGGTCTTCTTTAGCTGAGTATCTTCTCCAACAAGGAGAGGTTGAAGACTGGTAATGGTCCCACAAGGCTGGTTCCAGAAATGGCTTCTTCAAGAGAGGGTGGCAGCATCATGCCCTCTCTCATTCACCACTTCTTGACTCCAGCCATCCAGACTCCCGTCTCTGCTCAAAGAAGCCAGGAAGGACAGGGACCCCTCTCACAGGGAGGAGCATTCTCTTTTTCTTCAATTTTACATTCCTTCTCTCTTCTCTCCTATTGCCAGGTTTTAGAAACCACAACGTAAATTAAGCTCAACATGCTCCCAAACACCATAAATAATAGCAAAGAAGGAGGAGCCTGGCTGCTATCCAAGACTACTAATCTAATATCATCCACAGGCTCTGGAGACACATTTGGACTTTGTTTTTTTAGGTTCACGGCAGAGTCAGGGAGTGTTTGGCTTTTACTTGAAAAGCAAAAGATGCCTTATTGTAGATGTGGAGAAAAGCTTCACAATAAAAGCAGAGCATGCCTCACCACATCTAGTTTTATCTTTCTTGACATTTCCTCCATCTCATTTTTCACTTTTTGTACTTGAGTTTGAATAGCTATATTTATAGGGGCGTGGTGGCTCAGCGGGTAAGACGCCAGGCTTGTTGATTGGAAGATCGCAAGTTCGGAGGTTCGAATCCCTAGCCCTGCGTGCAGAGTGAGCTCCTGCACTAGCTCCAGCTCTTGCCAACCTAGCAATTCGAAAGCATGCAAATGCAAGTAGATGAATAGGTACCACTTCGGGGGTAGGTAACAGCGTTCCGCGTGTGTCATGCGGCCACGTGACCGTGGAAGCGTCTTCAGACAACGCTGGCTCTTTGGCTAACAAACGGAGATGAGCACCGGCCCCTAGAGTCGGACACGACTGCACAAATGTGCGGGGGGTACCTTTACCTTTACCTTGAATAGCTATTCAGCTAGGAGCTTTGTGTTAAGAATTGCCAATTAATTTTTTCCAAGTATCCTGCTAAGCAGAAATTTTTAAGGACAGTTGGTGTGGTGCTGGGCTAAAATGTGGAAAACCTTAGGTTAAATTCTCACTGATTCTGAACAAAGATTTCCAGGATTTGGGGGAGAGTAACATGCTAGCAAGGTCATGCTCAAAATCCTACAAGCTAGGCTTCAGCAGTATGTGAACTGAGAACTACCAGAAGTGCAAGCTGGGTTTTGAAGAGGCAGAGGAACTAGAGATCAGATTGCCAACATTCGCTGGATCATGGAAAAAGCAAGAGAGTTCCAGAAAAACATCTACTTCTGCTTCATTGACTACGCTAAAGCCTTTGACTGTGTGGATCACAACAAACTGTGGCAAATGTTTAAAGAGATGGGAGTACCAGACCACCTTACCTGTCTCCTGAGAAACCTGTATGAGGGTCAAGAAACAACAGTTAGAACTGGACGTGGAACAACCGATTGGTTCAAAATTGGGAAAGGAATACGACAAGGCTGTATATTATCACCCTGCTTATTTAACTTATATGCAGAGTACATCATGAGAAATGCCGGGCTGGATGAATCACAAGCCGGAGTTAAGATTGCCGGGAGAAATATCAACAACCTCAGATATGCAGACGATACCACCCTAATGGCAGAAAGTGAAGAGGAACTAAAGAGCCTCTAGATGAGGGTGAAAGAGGAGAGTGCAAAAGCTGGCTTGAAACTCAACATTAAAAAAACTCAGATCATCCCATCACTTCTTGGCAAATAGAGGGGGAAGAAATGGAAGCAGTGACAGATTTTATTTTCTTGGGCTCCAAGATCACCGCAGACGGTGACTGCAGCCATGAAATTAAAAGACACTTGCTCCTTGGGAGGAAAGCTATGGCAAACCTAGACAGCATATTAAAAAGCAGAGACATCACCTTGCCGACAAAGGTCCGTATAATTAAAGCTATGGTTTTCCCAGTAGTAATGTATGGCTGTGAGGGTTGGACCATAAGGAAGGCTGAGCGCCAAAGAATTGATGCTTTCGAACTGTGGTGCTGGAGAAGACTCTTAAGAGTCCCTTGGACTGCAAGGAGGTCAAACCAGTCAATCCTAAAGGAAATCGACCCTGACTGCTCATTGGAAGGACAGATACTGAAGCTGAAGCTCAAATACTTTGTCCACCTAATGCGAAGAGAGGACTCACTGGAAAAGACCCTGATGATGGGAAAGACTGAAGGCAAAAGGAGAAGGGGATGGCAGAGGATGAGATGGTTAGATAGCATCACCGATGTAATAAACATGAATTTGAGTAAACTCCGGGAGACAGTGGAGGACAGGAAGGCCTGGCGTGCTATGGTCCATGAGGTTACGAAGAGTCGGACACGACTAAACGACTGAACAACAACAACAAATTGAGGAGGTGACAGGTGTGCGATGGCTCAGTGGGTAAGACGCCAGGCTTGTCGATCGGAAGATCGCAAGTTTGGAGGTTCGAATCCCTAGCCCCGCGTGACGGAGTGAGCTCCCGCACTCACCCCAGCTCTTGCCAATCTAGCAATTCGAAAGCATGCAAATGCAAGTAGATAAATAGGTACCACTTTGGTGGGTGGGTAACAGCGTTCCACGCGCGTCATGCCAGCCACATGACCACGGAAGCATCTTTGGACAGCACAGGCTCTTTGGCTAACAAACGGAGATGAGCACCGCACCCTAGAGTCAGACACGACTGTGCAGGGGAAAACTTTACCTTTTTTAAAATTTGAGGAGGTAGGGGAGGCAAAGTATTCCACTCTGATCTCCATAGAGAAAAGATGGGATAAACATGCCATAAAATAAGTGAATGAACAAATTGAATAAATAATGGTTGTCTCCCATATAGATTACTGTAACGCACTCTACATGGGGCTACCCTTGAAGAATATCCGGAAGCTACAGCCGGTACAGAATGCAGCCGCACAGGCAGTTTTAAATGCACCAAGATCGACACATACTGTATAACACCTCTGCTCCGTGAGCTGCATTGGGTGCCAGTTTGCTTCCGGGTCCAATTCAAGGTGTTGGTTATTACCTTTAAAGCCCTACATGGCACGGGCCCAGGTTATCTGAGGGACCGCCTCATCCCCATTACAGCATCCCGTCCTACCCGATCTTGCAGAGAGGGCATGCTGCGGACCCCCTCTATGAAAGAATTCCACCTAACGGGGTCTCGGAGGCGAGCCTTCTCTGCAGCGGCACCTGCCCTATGGAACATCCTTCCCCCAGAGATAAGACAGACCCCTTGACTCCTGGATTTCAGGAAAAAATTTAAAACTTGGCTCTGTGATCTCGCCTGGGGCAAGAGGGAAAGTGGTCAAGCTTGGGGATGGCTGATTTCTTAGAGCCGCCTCAAATATTTTAAATATGTTCAGCGTCACTGTACGAACCACCTGCCACTTGGTTTTAATTTATATTTATTGTATTTATATTTTATTGTGTTTTTATTGTATTTTAATGATGTTATTATGGCTGTGAACCGCCCAGAGTCCCTCCCTGAGGGGGAGATGGGCGGTCATAGAAATTTAATAAATAAATAAATAAATAAATAAATAATGATATTCTAAGGCAGCGTTTCCTTGCTGGCTGGGGAATTCTGGGAGTTGAGGTCCACACATCTTAAAGTTGCCAAGGTTGAGAAACGCTGTTCTAAGGTCTCATCCACATGTCCTGCTTGCCCCAACATGAAGTCCACCTGTTAATAGTTTGTTGAGGACATGAATGCATGATGTTGTACTCAGCTCACCCCTGGCCCACCACAGCCTCCGTCAGTCTTTTCTTGCTCTGTTCCAAAAGTGCTGGCCAAAACAAGCTGTGCCAAGCAGTCAATCTACAGCAAATCACTCCAAGGTATGTTTAGAAGCAGGGACCTCTCCAGCTGCTATTGACCTCTGGGATTGCTGATGTCCCTCTCTGGCCCCTGCTGCTGATTTTCATTGTTTTCACTTCTGTGCTGCTGAAACTGGAGGAGGAGGTGGTAGTAGTACTGTAGCTATACTGCAGGGATGCTCCCCGACAGTGGATACCCTCTCCCCTCCCAGTTTCAGCTGTACCATGAAGCCAAGGCAGCATTTTAAACATGTGTTCAGTGGCCTTCCAGTAGACCTCTGTACACGCATTTAAAACATCAATGGTCCCTCTTTGCCTCCACCATGTGGGTGCCAGCTGCAGAACCAACTCCCTGGGCTTCTCCCATGGTTGAGGAGGCTGGGGGAGGAGGCTCTGCAGAATGCTCTCCTCTGAGAAGCAGGGAGGGAGTGCAGGTTACAGAGCTCCGTGGGAAGAGAAGCCAGGACAAGTGGCTCTGCAAGTTGCACTCCTGAGGGAAATGGTGAGAAGACCTACTTCTCCCTCTCCCTTGCAGTAGAGTCATAAGAAGCAGTGGGGGAGAGAAGCAGTGGAGGTGGTTCCTTTGGTGCCAGTTCTCCAGTTTCACCTGCCTGTTCTCCAGTTACCCTGTGGTCCTTCTGCTATTAGTAAGTGGCGCCAAAAGAGGTGTTGTCCACCCTGCTTCTTCAGCCTCAGTGGGTTCTCAGTGCAGATGGTACCCCTGTTCTGCTTCCTTGCCAAGGCAGAAGAAGGTCCCAAATGGTCAGCCCTTCTTTGAGCTGGCACACGTTTGAGTCAGCTCCCACCCTGGATTACAGCATTTTTAGGGCTGCTGTGTGGAACAGCCATAAGGCAAGCAAAACGAGTTTTAATAAACAGTCTGGGCAAGATTTCTCTGGAGGATTCTGGAGGACTGCATGGCAACATGCTTTTATAGCTTTGCTTTAATATGTAGGCATCGAGACACACTTCTTACAAAATAGAGAAGGGGAGAGAAGTATTCCCTTGCCATTATTATGGTAAAAACACTTCAACAATTAATTAAAATTAATTAAATAAATAAATTTAATAAACAAATAAATTTAATAAACAATAAATCAATCCCACTTCACTATTCTCCAGAAATGGGATACAAATCATGCCCAGTTTCAGCACGACCTTTAAGTGGGCAAAGACAGCTGATCCCTAGAATAGCAGTAGTATACATGGGAATTGCTTGCCATGTGACACACACACACACACACACACACACACACACACACACACCCCGCTCCAAAAAATATCCTTGGGCTTGAAGATATTTCAGAGCCCTTCAAGCTGGGCCTCCCAATAAGAGTTTCAAGTTCTTCTTCTGTCTCTACATTATCCTCCTTTCTAGTCTATCATCATTCCAAAACAAAACAAATCAGGTTATGTTCTCCTAAAGAAGATTTACAGGCCAGTGTTGTACTTTTCAAAATAAAAATCCCATTATTCTTAGTTTGCTATGAACACTCCAGCTAAGTTGTTTCTTGTATTGTGAGAACTCCCAGCTATCCATAATCCTCTCTCACACATGAGATCTTACCATTCTCACATGGCATCTCACAATAAACTCTGAGTGAAACTGCTGAAATCTTGCAAGTTTTTGGGATTATTAGGGTGGGACATATATGAACCATTGCACAAGATCATGGAGTGAAATGGGAGTGGGGGCAGTTAAAAAACTTTCCAATCTCTGCCACAGATCATGTTCATGACATCAAAACATGACAATTTGTATGATCCTGTTGTTCTGCTAATGGCAATCAGCACATCTTGTGGAGATGCACTCAGACCACACTCATGCTTAAACCAAGTCTAAGCAACTGGGAGACTCTGCTCTGAATCCAGAAACATTAATTCTGATTGACAGACTACAATATGTAAATAACAATTAGGTATAAATATACATTATTCTTTGTATAATGCATCGACACCAACAATTATCCATTGTCTAGCATTACTTTATGATTTTAAAAAATAAAATTGTTGTTTACATACAACTTATTAACAGGTAGGAATGAAGTTTATTCTTGCTCTCTCAGCATGACTGATGATGACTTGCTTTGGATTATGCAGTAGGGAGTGTGAGAGAGAAGAGAAGAGAAGAGAAGAGAAGAGAAGAGAAGAGAAGAGAAGAGAAGAGAAGAGAAGAGAAGAGAAGAGAAGAGAAGAGAAGAGAAAAACAGTGGATGTCTATTTGGTAATTCTGGACTGTGTCATATGACTTATGAATGAAAATTACATAAACCAGGCCCTTTAAAGGAAAAAAAAAGAGAAAACTTTTTACCTTCAGGGAATATTTTCCACACTGACTTGTCTGCAGTAAATCATTGGTGTCTGCTATCAAATCTATTGGTTTTGCAGTGAATTCTGGGGAATATCTATACAGTCAGGTTATGCTGGACAAGGTATAATGGCCTTCAGAAGTGATTGTGTGCACTCAGAGAAGAGACTAATATCCCAGCTTTTTGTCCTGAATTTCCTGCTGCTAGAGAATATGGCCTAGTTCACACATAATTCTAAACTATAGTTAGCTTAAATATGTTTTATTGAGTATTGCCCTGTTGCCTGGGTTGAAACCTCCAACCTGTTATGGCTTAGGACACTGTTGAAACCACCACCACCCTGAAAAGGTTCAGGGCCATAACAGGCATTTGGGAGGCATGCAAGGAGCCTCCCATATACCGTCTGAGTAGGAGGTAGACAAAAATAATTTTGATTTCATTTGTTTATATTTACATTTGATTATAATTAAATCTCCAGCAAAGGAGATCGTTACCTTGTCGTGGTGCTGGAGCTTGAGCACCTCAATGAAACCATGAGCTAAACCGTGAAGGGACACCCAAGACGGGAAGGTCATGGTAGAGAGGTCAGACTAAATACGATCCCTGGGGAAGGTAATGGCAACCCACCCCAGTATTCTTGCCGTGAAAACTAAATGGATCAGTACAACCAGAGATATGTTGGTATACCATCGGAAGATGGGACTCCCAGGTCGGAAGATGGTCAAAATGCTACTGGGGAGGAACAGAGGATACGTTCAACTAGCCCCAGATGTGATGACGCAGCTAGCTCAATGCCGAAAGGACGGCTAGCGGCCGACGGTGCTGGTGGTGAACAACGAATCCGATGTTCTAAAGATCAACACACCATAGGAACCTGGAATGTAAGATCTATGAGCCAGGGCAAATTGGATGTGGTTATTGGTGAGATGTCAAGATTAAATATAGACATTTTAGGTGTCAGTGAACTGAAATGGACTGGAATGGGCCACTTCACATCAGATGAACACCAGATCTACTACTGTACAAGAGGACCAAAGAAGAAATGGAGTAGCCTTCATAATTAATAATAAAGTGGATAAAGCAGTGCTTGGATACAATCCAAAAAAGACAGAATGATCTCAATTCGAATTCAGGGTAAGCCATTTAACATCACAGTGATCCAAATATACGCCCCAACCACAGATACTGAAGAAGCAGAAGTAGATCAGTTCTATGAGGATCTGCAGCACCTACTGGATAATACACCAAAAAGAGATGTTATTTTCATTACAGGAGACTGGAATGCTAAGGTGGGTAGTCAAACGACACCTGGAATTACAGGCAAGCATGGTCTGGGAGAACAAAATGAAGCAGGACATAGGCTGATAGAATTTTGCCAAGACAACTCACTGTGCATAACAAACACTCTCTTCCAACAACCTAAAAGACGACTTTATACATGGACTTCACCAGATGGTCGACACCGAAATCAGATTGACTACATCCTTTGCAGCCAAAGGTGGCGGACATCTATACAGTTGGTAAAAACAAGACCTGGAGCTGACTGTAGTTCAGATCACGAACTTCTTATTGCAAAATTTAGAATCAGACTAAAGAGAATAGGGAAGACCCACAGCTCAGTTAGATATGAGCTCACTAATATTCCTAAGGAATATGCAGTGGAGGTGAAGAATAGATTTAAGGGACTAGATTTAGTAGATAGGGTCCCGGAAGAACTATGGACAGAAGTTCGCAACATTGTTCAGGAGGCGGCAACAAAAAACGTCCCAAAGAAAAAGAAAACCAAGAAGGCAAGATGGCTGTCTGTTGAGACACTGGAAGTAGCCCAAAAAAGAAGGAAAGCAAAAGGCAACAGTGATAGGGGGAGATATGCCCAATTAAATGCAAAATTCCAGAGGTGGCACTTATTTCACATGCCAGTAAGGTAATGCTCAAGATCTTTCAAAGTAGACTCCAGCAATTCATGGAGCGAGAATTGCCAGATGTACAAGCTGGGTTTAGAAAAGGCAGAGGAACTAGAGACCAAATTGCCAATATCCGCTGGATAATGGAGAAAGCCAGGGAGTTTCAGAAAAATATCTATTTCTGTTTTATTGACTATTCTAAAGCTTTTGACTGTGTGGATCATAACAAATTGTGGCAAGTTCATGGTGGTATGGGGATACCAAGTCATCTTGTCTGCCTCCTGCGGAATCTGTATAATGACCAAGTAGCAACAGTTAGAACAGAGCACGGAACAACGGACTGGTTTAAGATTGGGAAAGGAGTACGGCAGGGTTGTATACTCTCACCCTACCTATTCAACCTGTACGCAGAACACATCATGCGACGTGCTGGGCTTGAGGAATCCAAGGCTGGAGTTAAAATCGCTGGAAGAAACATTAACAATCTCAGATATGCAGATGATACCACTTTGATGGCTGAAAGCGAGGAGGAGTTGAGGAGCCTTATGACGAAAGTGAAAGAAGAAAGTGCAAAAGCTGGGTTGCAATTAAACCTCAAAAAACCAAGATTATGGCAACCAGCTTGATTGATAACTGGCAAATAGAGGGAGAAAAAGTGGAGGCAGTGACAGACTTGTATTTCTAGGCGCAAAGATTACTGCAGACGCTGGCTGCAGCCAGGAAATCAGAAGACGTCTACTTCTTGGGAGGAGAGCAATGGCAAATCTTGATAAAATAGTTAAGAGCAGAGACATCACACTGACAACAAAGGTCCGCATAGTTAAAGCAATGGTATTCCCTGTAGTAACCTATGGTTGTGAGAGCTGGACCATAAGGAAGGCTGAGCGAAGGAAGATAGATGCTTTTGAACTGTGGTGTTGGAGGAAAATTCTGAGAGTGCCTTGGACTGCAAGAAGATCAAACCAGTCCATACTCCAGGAAATAAAGCCAGGCTGCTCACTTGAGGGAATGATATTAAAGGCAAAACTGAAGTACTTTGGCCACATAATGAGAAGACAGGATACCCTGGAGAAGAAGCTGATGCTAGGGAAAGTGGAAGGCAAAAGGAAGAGGGGCCGACCAAGGGCAAGATGGATGGATGATATTCTGGAGGTGACGGACTCAACCATGGGGGAGCTGGGGATGGTGACGGCTGACAGGAAGCTCTGGCGTGGCCTGGTCCATGAAGTCACGAAGAGTCGGAAGCGACTGAATGAATAAACAACAACAAACATAATTAAATACAACTACAGTATAATCACTTTTCTTTTCAGTCACAGAAATCAAACAAATCATGTTAAGCTTAGTGTTGAACCCAGGCCATGAGGCTTATATATACAGTATATTTTTCCTTCTGTCATGTTAAAAAATCACAATTTTGTAACAAGTTTTAAAGATCTCTGGGGGGCACACTAAAGTCTTTAGGGACTTGTGTGGCTCTGGGGCTTTTGGCTGTACACCTCCACAAAAAGTCTTCATGATGACTTGGGAAAGGAATTTGTCTGAAGACTGCCCACTATTACTGGACTTCTTCCTGAGAAACCTGTGATGCTCCAAGGTGTGTCTTAGGAGAGGGCATAGACAAGAGGAATGAGGAAATGTCGATTCCTTATTCATCATAGACATCTTGGGCTACAACCTTTCAATGACTTTCCTCAGAGGCAGCAATCAGCAGTATACTTTCCTTTTATGGCCCAGTTAATCACCACCACCATTACTTCTTTCTCTTTTTCCATATAAATTGTAATTGCATGTGAGAAAGACCTTGGGAGATCGGATGAAGAGATGCTGCCTAGGGAACCGTCAGATAAGAGACAGCATAGCCCACAGCTGCATAGTGGGAGGGGCAAGTGACTCAGAAGGGACTGTCCCTAGTTTCTTGAGCTATAAAGGAGACAGCGGGAGAATTGTACTTTCAGACTTGCAAGATTCTGTTAATGTAGCATTACAATAAAGTAGAATTAGCTGATCTGGTTGTGATTCCTGTCTGGTCTAACTGGTGAGGCTGACAGAAATACAGGTGGTCCTTGGTTAATGACCACTCGTTCAGCGACCATTTGAACTTGCAACGGTGCTGAACAAGTGGTACTTATGACTGGTCCTCGAACTTCAGGCCATCTCAGCATCCTCGCAGTCATGCAGTCGCAATCCAGGTGCTTGGCTCATGGTTACGACATTGCAGCATCCCACGGTCATGTGGTCACCATTTGCAACCTTCTTTGCTGGCTTCCTACAAGCAAAGTCAATGAGGAATTTTGTATTTTTATAAAATTTGTGATCAGAGTTATGGAAAAACCAAGAGATAAGTTTGTAGTAAAAACGTTGCTTTATTTAAAACAGAAACATAGGAACAAACCTTGAATCTTCTTCTTTAGCCAAAGCATGGCATGGTTGATTAGCATAGCCATTTACATTTTGATAGCAGATAGCAGAGTGAGGAGAAAGAGAACAAAAGACAAAAGGCATTTACATTTTTAAACCTTAACTTGATCAGCATCTGACTGGATAGGATTCAGCATGTGACCAAAACACCTAGGCAACAGATTCCCAATATGGGCAAAGCTCTAACAGCTAATTCTGGTTGGTTAAAACTCCCAGACTGGCCGGCACCTGAAGGGCAATTAGCATTCCTGAGTGGGGGGTGAACATGTGTTCTCTGAGCCCAAACAGGAAAAAAGTTTTGAGGCCTGGCTTTTTAAAAACTCAGCCACATATTCTACAGACATAAAAAATATATACAACACTCCCCTTTTTTTATGACTAGAAAGAATATGGAAACAAACCCAGCTTGGTGATTAACTCATTGTGCCTACTGGCAACTAGAGGCTTGGTTAAGATATCAGCCAACATTAATTTAGTATCACAGTATTTCAAAACAACCTTTTTCTTGGCTAGAAAATCTTTAACAAGATGAAAACGCACATCAATGTGCTTTGTGCGATTTCTGGAACTTTCAGATAAAGCCAAATGGATACAAGCTTGATTGTCTTCATGAATTGTGACAGGCTGACTTAAAATGACTCCAATGTCTTGCAACAATTGAGTAAACCAAATTACCTCATTGCACAGTTGTGCTAAAGCATAAAATTCGGCTTCAGCTGTGCTGATGGCTACTACAGTCTGCTTTCTGGAAAACCAAGCAATAGTGGACTTTGCAAATTGAATTACACTTCCAGAAGTAGACTTTCTATCACTGAGATCTCCAGCCCAATCTGAATCACACCAGCATTCTAACTTTTCTTCTGTGTCTGTAGCAGACAACCTTAAGCAAAAATCTTTGGTGCCTTGCAAATAACGAAACAGCCTTTTTAAACCAGACTTTGCAGCAGATGTGGGATTTTCCACAAACCTGCTCAAAATGGACACACTGTTAGCAATGTCCGGACGGCTATTGTTTGCAATGTAAAGAAGACTGCCAATGGCTGATCTGAAACTATCTTCTTCAGATGACTCACCATCCCCCTTCACCCCCTCCTCTTTTAGAAACTCGGGAAGCATGGGGGAGGAGACAGACTTGCAGTCCTGCATTTTAAAATCCTCCAGCAGCTTCTTAATTTTGCTGCTCTGGCTTATGAGAAAACTGCCATCTTTTTCCCTCTGAATTTCTAATCCTAAGTAATTGTTGACTGCTCCAAGACATTTCAATGTGAAATTGTTTTTCATACAAACCTCAAAGGAATGCTTCTGTTCATCAGATGAAGTGAGCAGCAACAAATCATCCACATATAAGCACAAGTACATTACACCTTGCTTATCATTTTTTACATACACACAAGGATCAGCAATTCCCTTTTGAAACCCAAAATTTTGCAAAATATTATCCATTTTAATATTCCAACAACGCGCGGCCTGTTTCAATCCATAGATGGATTTCTGCAATTCACACACAAGATGTTTTTCTTTTTCATAACCAGGAGGTTGTTGCATAAACAATTTTTCCTCCAAGTCACCATACAGAAAAGCAGTTTGAATATCATAGTGATAAACAGACAGTTTCTTCATGGCAGCAACCTTTAAAAGCAACCTGATAGATTCAGCTTTTGTCACTGGAGCAAAAGTTTTGTCATAATCCACATTTTTTCTTTGAGCAAAACCTTTTGCTACCAACCTTGCTTTGTACTTCTGAATTTTACCATCAGAATCTTTTTTCAGTTTGAACACCCACCTACAACCTAAAACCTTCTGATTAGGAGGCAAATTTACCAATTTCCAAGTTTTATTTTCCTTCAAGGAATCCAACTCTTGCTGCATGGCTTCATGCCAACACTTAGCTATTTCAGCTGGCATTTCTTTAATTTCTTCCAGAGACTCAGGCTCTGTGTGAATGTGAAAAGCCTTCACAACATCTACTTGATAACGATCAGGAGGAACTCCCTTATTAATCCTTTCAGACCTGTGAGGTAGGACAGGACTTACACTCTGTTTCCCACCATTGTCCTCAGAAACCTCTGACTTTCCAGACAAGTCAGCTTCCTGATCATTGACTTCACTGGGTGATTCCTGCAAATCACCATCAGCAAGACTTTGCTGCTCCCCCATGGATAAATCAACTGAAGAACTAGAGTTTATTTTATCCCAATTCTGCTCAGCAAAAGAAGCACTTTTACTAATTATCAGTTGATTATCCAGTATGAACCTGTAGCTTCTCTGACTCTGTTCATACCCTACAAAGATTGCTTTCTTTGTTCTGGAAGCCCCCTTGTGCCTCAGCTGTTTGGGAATGTGCACCCAAGCTGTGCTTCCAAACACTCGGAGGTGGCTTACTTTAGGCTTCACACCATAGAACAAATGAAAAGGGACATCCTGAATTGCACTGCTAAACAGCCTGTTCTGCACATAACACGCTGTAGTAACAGCTTCTCCCCAATACCTAAAAGGCAAACTAGCATCCTTCAGCAAACACAACATTGCTTCCTGCAGTGTTCTGCCTTTTCTCTCTGCAACAGAATTCTGTTCAGGAGTGTAAGGGTTAGCCAAAATGTGTTCTATCCCTTTTTCTAACAAAAAGTTTTTAAACTTTGAGGATAGATACTCTCCACCTCGATCTGATTGCAAAGCAGACACTGGCCTTGGGAATTTTCCATTCACCCAAGCCACAAAAGCCTTAAATTTATCAAAGACCTCATCTTTGTGTTTCAACAAATAAATGAATGTGTACCTGGAAAAATCATCTATGAAGGTCAAAATGTACCTTGCTCCCCCAAGACTAGGAGAAAATGGGCCTATAACATCAGAATGAATGATCTCTAGAGGCCTAGAGGTGGACCTATCAGAAAACTTCTTCACAGGAGCCCTTGTGGTTTTATTCTCCTTGCAAACTGCACAATCCAGATACTTAGTACAAGGTTTCAATTTTAAATCAGCAGAATAACTAGGCATTTGAGATATGTACTTAAAATTAGCATGAGCAAATCTCCTATGTAATAAATGGACGCACTGGTCGTGTATGGGCTTATTCTCAAAAACAGCCTTAGCTTTAGCAATTTGCTGTTTTTCAGCCTTCTGCACAATGTACAGAGAATCTTTCTGCAAACACTTTGCAACCACTCTGCCAGCCTTTCTAATTTCACAACCCTCTTTCTTAAAAGTTATAACATAACCTGAGGCTACTAGCTGCCCCACAGACAAGAGATTGCTTTGAAAATTAGGCACAAACAAAACATTTTTAACAGTTTCCCCCAAACATGGAAGATTAATCTCACCTTCACCCACGATCTTGGATACAGATCCATCTGCTAAGGAAACTTTTTGTTTGTTAGTTTTAGACAAAGACAGAAAGGAATCTTTATTGTGACATATATGAGAATTGGCCCCACTGTCAAGAACCCACAAATCTTTATTATCAGAGTTCTCAACAACTGTTGCATGAAGAATCTTCTTTCCAGAAGTCTCTTCTTTCTTGCGAGAAGTCTTCTTCTTTTGAACACAGTCTTTTTGCAGATGAGAAGAGGATCCACAGGTAAAGCATCGCCTGCTGGATAATGCAGAAACTTGGAATTCAGAGCTCTTCCGCTCCCTCTGCTGGCCACGAGAAGACTTTATTGTAGAAATGGAGGCAGCTTTTTCTTGTCTTTTCTCCCACTCAGCAAGCAGTCGGGTAGACACGACCGATGGAGATAGATCATCTTCTGGGATTCCCTCCATGGAACAAATTAAAGTGTCCCAGGACTCATTCAACGAAGAAAGCATAATGTAGGCTTTCATCAGGGGGGTAAATTCCATCCCACGCTCCTGAAGTTCCACAAAATAATTCTGAAGCTTGTGGAGATGATCTGGCAAATTTCCATTCTCAGGCAAGTGAGCCTTGTACAGTTTTTTTGTTAAAATAACCTTGCTGCCTGGACTAGTTTTCACATATAAATCACGCAAATAGTCCCATAAGTCTTTAGAATTTTCTCTGCCTCTCACGTGAATAAGCTGATCATCCTGAACAGCCAAAATAATGGAGGCTTTGCATTTCTCATCTTTCCTCAACCAGGCTTGATCTGGATTCTGAGGAATTTGTTCAGAAATTGCAGACCATAAATTTTCTCTCCTCAAGAAACATTTCATTTTCAAAGACCAGTTCAAATAATTAGTATTAGAAAGCCTACCCAGGGGCATACCTTGAAAATTAGAAACTCCAACAGCAGCCATGGTTCCTTCTCTCCCCTGTTGTAGTAATCCAAACACGAGGCTTGCACGAGGCTTAAAACTCCGCCTCCAATTCAAACTTCTTGCAATTGCCAGCAAGTTTCAAAAAACAAAAGAAGCCTCTTTTCATTTTTCCATAAGTTTTGTCTCTGATCCAGAAGCAATTGCTGGGCCCATAACCTTTTGTATTTTTATAAAATTTGTGATCAGAGTTATGGAAAAACCAAGAGATAAGTTTGTAGTAAAAACGTTGCTTTATTTAAAACAGAAACATAGGAACAAACCTTGAATCTTCTTCTTTAGCCAAAGCATGGCATGGTTGATTAGCATAGCCATTTACATTTTGATAGCAGATAGCAGAGTGAGGAGAAAGAGAACAAAAGACAAAAGGCATTTACATTTTTAAACCTTAACTTGATCAGCATCTGACTGGATAGGATTCAGCATGTGACCAAAACACCTAGGCAACAGATTCCCAATATGGGCAAAGCTCTAACAGCTAATTCTGGTTGGTTAAAACTCCCAGACTGGCCGGCACCTGAAGGGCAATTAGCATTCCTGAGTGGGGGGTGAACATGTGCTCTCTGAGCCCAAACAGGAAAAAAGTTTTGAGGCCTGGCTTTTTAAAAACTCAGCCACATATTCTACAGACATAAAAAATATATACAACAAGGAAGCCAGCAGGAGGTCACAAATGGCGACCATGTGATGTCCTTGCTTAATGACAGCACAGGATTCGCTTAACAATGACAACTGGAAATGCTGGAACTGCCGTCACTAAGCGGCATGGTCATGTGACATCATGCTTTACAATGTTGCTTAGCAATGGAAATTCTGCTCCCAATTGCTATAGTTAACCGAGGACTATCTGTATTTAACATTATTTTCCTGCCAATTGTGTTACTGTCCACCTATCCTCTTTTCTTTATTTCCTTCAGCCTCTCTCACAACCCTGTGGGGTGGAGAGGACAATATAGCAAAGCAGATGCACAAAGACGTTTGACACACTTGCCAAAGGGCTACACCAGCTCCCTAACCAGATTTTGCCCCCAGGTAAAACTCCCTTTTTCCTTTGCAGCAAAGCACAAGACATTTTGGGTCTTTTAGTTACTTACTATATTTGCAAAGATCTGCAGATCCAGCTTTCCGCATGCTTGCAAACCTCAATGTTTGCTTTAGCTAGGGCTGTACTGGTGCAGAGAAATTTCCTGTTTTCTTCCATCCCTAGTCTCAGGTTCACAAGGGGACCTGAGCCTACACATGAGGCTGAATTTTCAGTCTTCACAACAGAGACAGGCAATGCGTGTCCATTCAGCTTTGTATCTAAAAGAGGAAGGGCTTTTCTCTGTCTTGCAGGAGACAGAACTGCCAAAGGTCATCTCTGTGGGCTGGGAGATTATTTGACTAATGGTGGTTGATGTTACCACAGTAACCAAAACATCAACTTGCACCTTTGCTTCTGATAACAAGTTTGGCCTGAAACATCCCAGGGCAAATTCTTATCTGTTTTCTCTCCCTCCCTCCCAGAATAACCCTTGAGTTAACTGATACTAAAGAAATGAATTGCCCCCAAATTCCATCTTGAGCAGGACTTGAAATGCAAACATGAGCCACCAATGGTGGGGGTCCTTTTGAGGGTGCCAGCTAACCAGGAAAAAGTTGGACTTTAAAGCTCCTTGAATGGCAGAAAGTAGTAACTGAAGTTTCCCACAACATGAAAATAAACATTAACATTGTGAGAAGAATGTCTACAATGAAGCTCCTGTGAAAAGGCCCAGGACAGGTTCTAAAAAGTCAGCACCTCTAAGACAAGAACCCTTTCCAATTAATTTGATGGACAGTAAAACTAGAAGGTCTTACAAAATGTCTTTTTGGCTGCCCTACAAGATTTGTGGGGTGCTTCCTTTGGTTTGATGTACCATAAGTGTGTCAAACCAGCCCGTTCCTGAAGCAACACATCCTGGGTTTTCCTCATAAAGTTTAATTCCCATACTAGCCATCCAGCAGATAAAGAGCAAGTTGAACATAGTGACTGGGTTCCCACCTCATATGGTAAAGGTAAAGGTTCCCCCCGCACATTTGTGCAGTCATGTCCAACTCTAGCGGCCGGTGCTCATCTCCGTTTGTTAGCCGAAGAGCCAGTGTTGTCTGAAGATGCTTCCACGGTCATGTGGCCGGCATGACGCACGTGGAATGCTGTTACCTACCCACTGAAGTGGTACCTATTTATCTACTTGCATTTGCATGCTTTCGAATTGCTAGGTTGGGAAGAGCTGGAGCTAGTGCGGGAGCTCACTCCGTCACACGGGGCTAGGGATTCGAACCTCCGAACTTGCGATCTTCCGATCGACAAGCCTGGCGTCTTACCCGCTGAGCCACCACGCCCCTGCTCCCACCTCATACTAAGCCACAATGTCTTTGTTTGGCTTTGGCTTAATGTGAGTGAACCCAACCATTGCTTATGGCTAAGAGGGTAATGTATGAATCCAGCCATTGTGGCCTAGTTTAACAAATCACAGTTAAAATATAAGCCAATATTTTATAATATAAGCCAGCCAATCCATTCATATTTATGGTTACCAGAATATAGTCTACAATTCCTTTCATCTCTAGCAGTCTGCTTTGAAACTGTGGAGACAATCCATGGATGTAGGACCAGAAAGGAGACTTCTTGCAGATTGAAAGCTCCAGGAAGAAGCTTTGGTTGCAGCTGCACCAAAATAGCTCGTCTGATGCTTTGGTCAATATAGATTACATTGAAAGAGCATTACTGTTTGCACAGCAAACAGATATTGCATTTGGAAGCCTAAATTTAAATCTTGCTCAGTTGTTTAATAGGAGTATCTAAAAATCTTTCAGGTCTAGGTGGTGGCAAACATCAATGAAATGACCCATGGTTACCTCCCTTCAGTAAGGGGGAACAAAATCTCACTGATTGGTGCATAAAAATACAAACGGAGGGAACAAAATATAAATTATTAACCATGGAAATGACGACAAGGTGAACTATTTGTGATGCCACCTGTGTTTATTTAGTTTGTACACCTTTCATCCGGATGTTCTAATTACATTACAAATAGTCCAATATAATACAGCCCAGAATTCTAGCTCTTCTGTGTCCTGTTCATGGCTGGAAGATGATGGAAACTGTTGTCCAACGTATCTGGGAGGTCATCAACCTGGAGAAGATTTTTGATTCTTGTGTCTTTTTAATGTACCTTTTAAACAAAAAGCTCAGAAATAGCATTTGTGAGTGAAGGCCATGATCAAAAATGTTGGATTTGTACCGTTCAACACGTCCTTCCTCCCTTTCTGATCTCATTATTCTTGGTTTATCCTCCCCTCCACCCCGTTTTTTTGATCAACAATGTGTAATTACAACTTCTCCCTGATCCCTGTTCTGATTTCTATATGTCCTTACCCACCAGGTAGGAATAAAAGAGTGTAAGACCTTAACTTTAGTCTGTCTGGGACAAAGCTGTCCAGGAAGGTGGACGATTGCTGCCAAGAAAAGGGCAAGGTGTAGGGAGTGGAGTTGATAGCATTTCCCCGGCTGCTTTTCTTCTCCACTGAGCTCAGCAGGTTGAAGGCAGTGGGCCGGCAGCCAGACACACCCAGTTCTTCCAGGCAGTAAAATGATCCTTTCTCTGCCCCCAAGCCAAGCCCAGCTCTTTCTAATAGATAAAAGGAAAGGAAGTGCCAGCCTGCAGGTTCAGAGGGACTCTTTAACTCCCCTGAGTCTACCTTGCTGTTCTTTCCCTCCTCATCTGTAGCTGCCAGATACAAAACCCTGCTTGAGTAACCATGTCGCAGCTGAACTTCACTTCTCGTTCAGCATCCAGCCCTTCTGGCTTTAGCCAGGTCCGGGTCAGCTCTGTTTCTTCATCGCGTGGAATCAGAGGGGGTGGCAGCTTTAGGAAGCCTGGTGCCTTTGGTAGCACCAGTCTGTATAACTTGGGCTCCAGCAGCAAGCGGATTTCCCCATCCTACTCCATCCCACCGGCGGGATGGTTCGGTGGTATTCAGGAGGTCACTTTCAATCCGAACCTCTTGTCCCCACTCAACCTGGAAATTGACCCCACCATCCAGAAGGTACGCAAGGAGGAGAAGGAGCAGATCCAGGTCCTCAACAACAAATTTGCATCCTTCATTGACAAGGTGAGATATGGGCCTTTTTGTGATAGCAAGAAATTTCTGTAGGCCTTAGTGGGTTGCAACTGTACCGTAGAGCTGTGATGTTTCACTGCTTTTTCTAAAAAGCTAGCGATTCCTCCAGGCTGAGGATTCCTGCTTAAGCTGCATTCAGGGAGACATTTGATTTTCGTTCAGATAACTTGGATTTAGTCTTTGATGGCTCAGTGACTCTATATTTACCACATGACTGTTCTTAATAACCCCTTGATTAAGGCTGGGATGGCAGCGTGGCAGGCTTTTGATCTAATCTGCAAAAGACTGTACATCTTCACAATAGGGATACGCCTCACTTTGTTCTCCCATGCTCTCAAGATGGGGGCTGGTGCGTCATACACAGAGAGAGATCCCAAACAGTACAAATTTACTCCGGGGGGGGGGGTCATACACATATTATAGCTATGAGCGCACACATCTGAAATAATTACAGTAGTAATTATACTTGGTAGGTTCTGTAATATTTTTGCTTGGTTCCTTATGTGGCCAAAGTGTCTTGTTTTTACATTTGTGCACCTGCTGTTGCAATCTATTTTGAGTTAATGCAGCACTTTACAAAGGAAAAAAGGACAGATCCCAACTCCAAGATGATTTTATGCCTGTATCTATCCCCTCACTCACTTTTTTAAAGTCTCCTAGGCTGCAACTTATATACTTGTTCCTGGGAGTAGCCACACTGAATTCTATGGGATGTACTGTGATGGGATTTGTGCGTCTTGCCCAATAGTTCTCTGTTGGGTTGGGTAGTTAGCCCTAAGCCAAAGCTCTGAGCATATAGATGTAATAAATCTCCTGAAATGTTATAGCCCTTATTAATGTAGTTTATTCATTTAGACATTAGAGAACAGTGTGTGTGTGTGTGTGTGTGAATATATCTATATCTATATCTATATCTATATCTATATCTATATCTATATCTATCTATATCTATATCTATATCTATATCTATATCTATATCTATATCTATATCTATATCTATATCTATATCTATATCTATATCTATATCTATATCTATATCTATCTATGAATCTCTGCTTAGCTGCAAAGTTGGCCAGGAGGTTTCTTTGCTTGAAACCCAAGTCTGTAACTTCCCCCATTTCTTAAGCTGGTGAAGAGAAAATGCAGGAAAAAGCAATGCAAACATTCCTGAGTTCTTAAACTGTGGACCAAACAAAAGCTAAATACATACCAGAAGTTCAAATAGTTTGCAAAACATGCAACTAAATTCAAGCATGTGTTTTAGCTGACCGATGGCTGAAAGGCTGACTTAGAGCTTTTAACACTGATTTATCCATTGGAGTTTTTCTTTCTTTGCAGCAAATCTCCCTCCCCCCCTCGCTATTTAATATTTTTATTTTTTAAATTTATTATTAAATTTATACACCACCCATTTCACTATGGAAGTGACTTTGGGCGGCTTACAAATAAAAGTTATAAAAGCATTATAATTTCATTTTATTCGATTGAAAAGCATTATAAAAATAGAAAAAGTACAAAAATAGAAGAAGATAAAAGGGGGAAAGTAAAAGGAGGAGAGAGCGTCTTTAAGCCACCAACCACCCCCAGGACTGCCTATCCCTCTTGGATCCCCATGCTAGTTGGCAGAGCCAGGTCTTGACGCTCTTCCTGAAGGCCAGAAGAGTGGGGGGCCAACCTCATCTCAGGGGGCAAGATATTGCCAGATAAATCATTCTCTTACTGCCTCCTCTGTATCTGAGAGCTGAGGTCTATGCAGGCTTCTAATTTTCTTCTGATTTCGTGGCATTTCAAGTTGTGCTGGAGAAACAGCCATTTTAAAAAAATGTGCTCATGGATGTTTCTCAGGTCCGGTTCCTTGAGCAGCAAAATAAAATGCTGGAGACCAAGTGGAACCTCTTACAGCAGCAGAAGACCACCCGGAACAACACTGGCCCCCTCTTTGAGACATACATCAACAACCTGCGGAGACAGCTAGACAGCTTGCAGAATGACAAGGGACGCCTGGAAGGAGAACTGAAGAACATGCAGGATCTTGTTGAGGATTTTAAGAACAAGTAATGTATTCATAACGGTTTTTGTGAAGTCTGGGAGGCTTCAGGTGCCTATTTGCAAAGCATCTCAGGTTTTCCCTTAGGGGAACAGTATCTAGAGGAGAATTCAGGTCTAAAAATGAATGGGTTTTTTTTTCCCCAAGTTCATTCAGAATTCCAGTTGACCCCATTGAGGTTCATTCTCAAACAAGTGTATATTGAATTGCAAATAAGCAATCTGAACCTATGGGCATGAAATAAGTCCTACAAAGGTTAGTAGAGTTTATTTCAAGCAAAGCGCATGCAGGGATTCCGCTCAGGTTATTTTCATGCTGTTTGAGATATAGAAAACTCTACTACTTTACTACTATTTCACGGTGATCTGCATTTTTGCAACTTACAGTAGATCTGGTAGTTCTACTATTTGCGTTGCTGCAGACATCTTCTGGCATATAGGGGAAGTGTGCAAAAGGTTAAGGAAGGAATGACATGGCGGATCTGGAAGATAAAGCCAAAATAACAGGAATACAAGTAAAACCAGGCTTAATTTTAGGAAGCTTTTCCTTGGAAAATTAATAGGGATCCAGATGGGCTTCTTTGAATCATAGAATATAAGGGCTGGAAGAGACCTTGATTATTTAGTCCAACCCCAGGTCTAGCACAGAATCCAGGAAACTGTTGCACTTCATGTATCCAAGATAGTACCTATGATGTGTTAGAAAAATCCTGTGCTTGGTCCCCTGCTTGTCCATGTACATAGCATGGAGAGTCCAAACTTCAATGCAGGCATAAGTGTACCTAACATTGACACAATTTACCAAGCATTGCCCAGTATTGTCTCTGGCCTGCTCCCTATCCTTCCTTTTATGGGGTAAAGCAAGACCATGGAATGTGGGAAGGTGTTTATGCGGACTTACCTTCAACGTAAGGTAAACCACTAATGTGCCTTCCCCAATCTAGTGTTCTCCAGATACTTTTGGATGACAAGTCCCAGAATTTCTAGCCAGAAAGGCCTATTGGGAATCTGGGAGATATAATTGGAACACACCTGGAAGACACTAGCTTGAATAAATGCTAAAAGAAGAAATACTCAGAAGTACAGAAGTAAAGTGTGAGTGGGATCTAAAGCAGAATAAGTTTGCTTTGACCAGCCTCCCCCAACCTGGTGCCCTCAAGATGTCATGGTATTTAGGAAGTCTGAGAGTTGTAGTCCAACCACATCTAGTGGATACAACTTTTCACTACATCCTGCCAACTATTTCAGCACCTTTATCACACCAAAGGATAATTCCCAGGATTTTTTGTCATGATAGTTTACTTGGTATTTAAAGAAATCTGTACACAGTTGAAGTTTAGGCTTAATTTTGTATTCTTCATCCTTCTAAATTTGTATCAAAGGGGCATTAATATTGTTCAGAGAAGGATGAGAAAGAGGTGTTTGAATTACATTATATTGCTATTTCCTTGTAAATGGAATAGCTTTAAACTGAGATTTATTTTTAATCATTAAAAGAAATAAGGTTGGGCTGTTGTTCACACAAAACATATTTCTCTTGTGAGTTGCCCAATCCTCTGTGCAAAATATAATATATGAAGCAAATACAGAAGGGCAAGCAATTCTATTCATGGTAGTGGCTGGAAAAAAGTGCCATTGTGATCTCAACGGCCATGGTTTTAATTGTTTTTAAGCAACAATGGCTTCTAAACTACAGGGAACTAGCTATTAAAGCTGTGCATGATTCAAAAATTACTTCGTAGCAACATGAACAATCCCAGCACATCTCTGTTATTCATTAAAGCAGCTTGGTTGGGTGGGGCTCCGTTGATTCAATATTGGTAAGAGACCACAAGGAAGGTAATTAGAGTCTGCTGATGGAAGAGAAATATCTACAGTATTGTCAAATACTTAGCATATGAAAGTGAGAATAAATATGGAGGTGGGGGTGGGGAGAGAGCCACAGCGTTCTCGGAGGGAGGGATGCATTCTTATAATTTGGCTCAACACAGTATCCTATTGTGTGATGGCATCCTTAGCTTCATCTCACCCTAAGTAGCAGAAATTTAGGTGACATTGTACGTGCAAAATTTATTTGTCATATTCCACCACCATCATTTTTATGTATTGTTCTCCCTTAAAATTAATGGCACCTGTAAATTATGGCTTAGTCAGGCAAATATTATTTGCAAACCCCGCCCTCAACACTGGGGAGTCCTGCCTCTAATCTCATGGCCACATTAAGGACATACAGTATGTAGGAACTAAGGAGGAATTCCTTAAAAATCATTCTGACCTTTACACAAGATCAAACGTTTGAATGACGGCCCAGCCCTGCCCCATATAGTAGTGGAGCAAGTGATTTGGCTGTGAAAAATTTAATTGCAGCCAAGATCAAGAGGGATCCCTGGCTTAAATGGAGTCTCAGGATGGCGTATGGATTCCTTTGGCCTACAGAAGAGACATCATTGGATTGAGTTTTACTGCTTTGTGAAATCTGGGTGCTATTCTTCAAAAATTGATGCTTTTAACATCTTTGATGACTTGATTGTTTATGGGCCTTTTATTTAGCTTAGAAATATATATATATAGTTGCTATATTTAAAGTCAAATTCCTTTCTAAGGAATTCAGGGCTCGGTGCACAGCCCAAACACAAATCCTTGTTTTATCTTCTCAACATCCCTGTGAGGCAGGTTTTACTGAGAGCAACCGATGAACGACTTAACAAATTGTACGGCTGAATGAGGATTTTGAGCGAGGTTTTCCCAGACTGTGGCCCATACTTCAACTATTGCACAATTATGCTGACAGCGCAAACCTTGAACTTAGGACCTGCTATCTCATCTATGTAATTTAAGGGTATAGTAAATTATAGCTTAGCTCTTCCACATTAGGAGCCATTTTAGCAGAAGCATTATAAATCCCTCCTTCTATGAAGCTCCTGCAACCGTGATTAGCTTCTCATGCAATCAGTCAATACAAAGAGCATGCTAGCAAGTGAAAGGTCATTTTTTCCCCCTATCTCTTGGCAAAGGACTGCTGAAAGAAGAGGTGGGGGGAAGGAAGTGAAACACTTTATCTGCTGATAGCTCTGCATTTTACCAAGAAACACACCTGTTCTTATGTAGAAAGTGTCCATGGAGACAAAGGAGCAAATGGCCCTGAACTAGTGTAAAAAGCCCCTTTGCTTCTAGAAATGTCCAAGGGAAACAGACTCCTCGCTATTTTCCCTACCCGGCCACACCTGCAATGTTTAAGAAATAGAAAGTTGGCAAGCTAGCTCCAACAAGAATGGAGAGCAAACAGAGCTGATAAAACCCCTGAGGGTGTGTCTCTGGGGAGGAGAAAAGTCAATAACTATTAATGTTTCCCAAAGTGCAGGCAAATTACAGTAGGGATGGCTGGAGCAGCCCGAAGATAGGCCTTAACCAGGCTTTATGCATGAATGCCCCTTTTGAGGGGCACCAACACCTTACAAAGTAGGGATAGTTCTGTATGTGACACCAATTGTGCCGTGTGCGTCTTAAAAAGCTCATTTGCTCGCCCAGAAGAACTCTGGGAATTTGTGAGAGGGGTCTGTTAGAGAAAATTCTCAGCATCTGCTCCAATTTACAGTGCCCACAATTTTTCGTAATGGGGAAGAGCCATGACAGTTGTTAAGTTTCAGGTTCTTCCGGAAAGGAAGAAATTTGCAGATTTAAGAGCTCTTCATTCCCAAAGGAAGAATACAGTAAGGGGAAAAAAAATTGAATTTCTTTGTCCATCAACTTAGGATTGCCAATTCCAGCTGAAGTCAACCCCAGAGATGATTTCTATCCCCTCTCCATTAAATATGGTCATGGTTGCCAGATACCCAGTCTGAAAAAATATAGACCAGGATTTTTTTTTTTAAAAAAATGAATTAATAACGATTAAAATCTGTGTAAAGTAAGCACACAGAAACACACACACACACACCTCCCTCCCTCCCTCTGGCAGAAATGGCAAAAAGGGAATTAGAACTGAAGTGAGGAAAGAGGAGCTGCACTGGGCAGGAAGAGAAAAAAGAACAACATTGAATCAAGATGAAAAGAGAGGTAACTGAACAGAAAATGGGAGGAAAAAGAAAGTTGCCCCATTTAGATATTGCCAGAAGGGTTAGATTCCTTAGGCAGACAGCCCACCTAAGCAGCAGGTGATCTTCAAAGGCATCCACATCCACTTTGGATGTCTGCAAATGTCATTTTAAAACACTTTTATTCTTAGCAACAAATCTCAGATCCCCTCTTTTCCCAGATAATTATTAAGGGGGGGGGGAATGCATGTAAATAGAGCAAATCAAAACCAAACTGAATGCATTATGGCTTAGTATGTATGCCTTCTTAACAAAATGCCCCAACAACTCAAGTTGAATTCTCCCCACCCTTGTCTCTCTCTGTGATTTGGGCAGGCGGCTGAAGCTGGCACTGTTCTCTCTCATGGAAGATCAGGTGACCAAATCGATAGACCTGGAATTAAGAGACCAGGTTGTAGTTCTCAAAAGTCCACTTTTCTCATGAACTCATTTTGTGACTGGAAACTTCTCAGCTTGGACTGAAATAGTTATTTCCGTTTACAGCACTTTATATTTGCGGAGGTTGGGACTCTCTCTATGATTACAACTTCTGATCAAGCTTGATTTGCACATTTCCAAAAAAGAGAGCAAAAGAAGGCATACACTACAATAGACTGAAATACAATCTATCAACCTAGTAAGGACAGGTGACCCCTTGTGCTTTCTGGTAATCATATACTGTTGGGAATAAATCCCCTTGGACACAACAAGACTTAATCTTACAATAAGTGGAACATGTCTAGGCTTATCTTCCTAGATTTGAATATCCATAGCCACAATTTAATTATGACTTCGGAAAACTTGGATGTCTAGTATGAAGAACCCTGTTAAAAGGTACAGTTCATTTTCTAAAAATGAAACTTGATTAGTTTTGAAAGGGGGGAAATCACATTATTGCTGCTGGTTTCTCTAGGGACAGATAGATTTTCACTTTTTGTGATGATTAACTCGTGAGCCTATTTAAACCATCTGTCTCTTCCACATTCCCCATAGGTACGAAGATGAAATCAACAAACGCACCAATGCAGAGAATGATTTTGTTGTGCTCAAGAAAGTAAGAGTCTATTCAGCTAAATATCTGTGTTCTGCTAGAGATGGCAGGGTTTCTGGTGTAACAAGATTTTACTAGTATGATTTCTGCAGCATTATGTGCTGGATAAACCTGGGAACAGTATCTTTGAAACTATTGGAATAGATCAGAGTAGAAATTTAAGACTACATATTAAATTCATTAGCACTACATAGGGATGTAAAATTTTATTTTAGTGATGATGTCCAAAGGCCAAATATATTCAAATTTAATATTAATTGTGGAAATACAAACTTTTGGCTGGCATCTGATCTGGTCTATACACCAAAAACAGATGGACTGCACCATCACAAACTGCCAATGGGAGAGGGGCCACCTATTTATTTTCAAAAAGAAAATAAAACTTTGAACATATAAAAAATAAGCTCGTATGGGAAAGAATTATAGACCTGCTTTTTTATGCTAGAATTTTTTTTATGTGCAGGGATTATTTTCCCATGGGAAATATTAAACGGTACAACCTGTCATCTTCACTATAATGTAGCATGTTCCATATATAGGCTTTGTACTGAATTAGAACTGAATTCAATAAAGATTCTGAAAGGAAAATTCTTGCAAACATTAACCCGACTTTTTATGAAGGATGAGGATGATAGGAAGATCAGAGGATTGCATTTCAAAGTCACTAAACACTGCTGCAACCACCAAATTCCTCAGGATTCTTTTTTGCAAATCAGATTCATTCATTCATTCATTCATTCATTCACTCATTCATTCATTCATTCATTCATTCATTCAAAAAGCTGTTGGATAGCCCTAATGCAAGAATTACATTGGGGAACAGCAAACATAACACATATTTCCTTATTATGTGGTTGCAGCACTCAAAGCAAGGTTTCTATTATGCAGACAGGTGTTTTTCTTCTATGTATACAAATCAAACAGATGAAGTGGAAGGGGAGAAGGATAAAGGATACACAGCAAGGATAAGTGACCTACCTAAGGTCAAGTGAGTCATCAATGAGTGGAAGACATTTAGGGACAGACTACATATTATCTGAAATGGAATACTTGCAGCTACCTTTCTTCCTTTAAATTGTTAATTACAGGAAAAGGAAACTTATCTCCAAGCTTGAGGAAAATACTAGTGCCATGTAAGAAGAAGACAATTGTCATTTCAACTAAAACTAGAAAAAGAAGGAATACACTTCTCCTTCCTGCATGCAGTAGACTTCATTATAATTGTAGCTTTGAATAATAATGTTTAAAAAGTCATAGTAGCCTGCTACACATTCAGTGTCACATGTAGATTGATGCTAAATCACTTGGACCATTTAATTTTAGGGTGGTGACAAAGTTGATTAAGCCCAGCAACATAGAGATGAGATTCTCCATCACACTATTTTTTGCCCATGGTAGCAATCTTGTCCTTTCCTTATTCTCCATTTCTCAAAAAAAATAGCTTGCTTTTCTTCTAATGGTTTCTTTTAGGATGTTGATGCTTCCTACATGAATAAGGTGGAGCTGGAAGCCAAGGTGGACGGGCTGACAGATGAAATAAATTTCCTGAGAGCACTCCATGAAGCAGTAAGTAATCTCTACTGTAGCTTTCCACAATCTGGTACCCTCCCAGTCAACAAGATGCATATCTGGAAGATGCAAGGCCAAGGAAGAATGTTTTGTGCTGTTGCTGTCTTTAGCTCACGCACTGATCTCCTTACAGAAGACAGATTAGGTGACCCTTGTAAATAATTTATTTAAATATTTATATATGACCTGTTAGCTTGTTGTTCTTAAATATATACAGTACCTGCAGAAACTACAGAAATCAGTCCTTAACAAAATATAGAATACAAATGAGAAAGGGGAAAAAGTTGGCATGGGATGAGAGATTGAGCAAAGGAGTAGTTCTATGATGGGAGGGGAAGAACTAACAGAGACGAAGATTACTCATTTAAAGAAAATATGTAACTTAGCAAATAGCAAAGACAAACATTCTGCAATGACGGTATTCAGCTTCAGCACCTGAAAGTTCACATTGCCCAGTCAGTTTCCCAGGCATCTGAAGAGGAAACATAAAACAGAGGAAAATTAAGTTCTCTCATAAATTATTTTAATGGTCACCAGCACATACACTTACAGCAATCCTTTGGTTAGATCCTACTTTCTCTTGCCTCCTCTCCCCCAGCTGTTACAAAGCTGCTTCTTATCAGTCACTCTGCCGTCCTGACACTGGGAGGAGGTTTGAAGTAAGAGGGAGGGAGGCGGCACAGCTGCCTGCAATTACCCAGGCAGCTTGCTCTCCCACAATATGATATGATATGATATGATGATATGATATGATATGATATGATATGATATGATATGATGATATGATAGTTAAGTTAAGAGGAAAATTAAGTTCTCTCATAAATTTATTCAAGGAAAACTAGGGGAGGTCATTTTCTTCTAGCAGTAATTTAAATATATAGATGTAATGCTTAATTGTGATCAGAGAAAACAAATTATGGTTCTCCATTACATTCAGGCCTTTAGGGGTATTATATTCTCCATTGTTAAATATTGCCAAAAATATATCATCACTAATACTAATCCCTAATCATTTGGATTCCATATAATTGCTGTGTGGGTAGGTGGATTTATTTGTTGAAATTTTCATTGGAAGTTTCTTTTCTCACTGTTGAAGAAAACAGATTCAGACAGAATTCCAGTCTGCCTGGAACCCTATTTTTAACTGAGTTTATATATTGTGTAAGCCATAATGTGGTTTGTTTAGTTTTGGTATTATTATTAATATTTGTTTAAATTTATTGGCCGCCCAACTCCAGTGGACTAATGTAATATGTGTACCCAGCCACTGTAATTTATTCAACAAACCATGATTAAGCAAATGATGGCTTAGCACAATGTGCAAAGTACACTTACAGCAATCCTTTGGTTAGATTTAACCCCATCCTTTGGTTAGGTAGGCTGCATCTTTTAAGCTAAAAAGAGGTTTTCAAAGGCATCTTTGCTCAAGTGAACACTGGTTCCTATATTTCAAAGTTTATTTATTTCCCACCTTTATGATTTTTATAAATTACTCAAGGCGGCGAACATACCTAATACTCCTTCCTCCTCCTATTTGCCCCACAACAACCACCCTGTGAGGTGAGTTGGGCTGAGAGAGAGTTACTGGCCAAAGGTCACCCAGCCGGCTTTCATGCCTAAGGCGGAACTAGAACTCTCAGTCTCCTGGTTTCCCATTGGCTCCTTCCTAGGGCTGAGAGTGAGTGACTGGCCCAAGGTCACCCAACCGGCTTTCATGCCTAAGGTGCAACTAGAACTCCCAGTCTCCCAGTTTCTACCCCGTTACCTTAACCACTAGACCAAACTGGTTCCATTGGAAAGTCCAGTTTCCCTATAAGGTGACTAAAAATTAAATCCAAGCTTGAAATGACATTGAATGCAAAGCTGTTAGAAATTACAAGCACTTAAATTTTACTTTTGTAATCATCTATATTTACTTTTCATTGCTCTGACATCCCATTGCTTCATAGGCCATTTGTCAACCCTGGCACAATTTAATGTACAGATGCCTCCCTAATGGAAACCCTAAACCCTTGCTAAACATATCCAGTTGCTTATCTCATGTGATGCCTTTGTGCAACAGGTGGGAGTAAAAGGGAGTTTACAAATCCGGCTAGTTTGATGAGTTAATATTGTTTTTGTGTGGCACAATGAACTGAGCTAGGAGTTGGTCAACTTACACAAACAGGAAAAAGTCTGTGCCAGCTCTTCATTGGTGCTAATGCCAGGTCTTAACTGGGGTATTTGTCCTCATTATTTTATGTGTTTAATAGAACACATGCAGAAAAACCCATGTGTCTTCTGTATATGTCAGGCCTAGCCCAAGAACGACAAGGAATCAATCCAGCCAAACTTCAGTTCTTTATTTGCTCATACCATATAGACAGAATCTTGCCAGACTAAACCTACTCTACTCTAAACTAAAGGGGAATAACCTGGGAGGCTCTAGGGCAGGGCTACTCTGAACCTCTTAGTCTTCCCACATTCCAGCTCCGGGCTATGCTTTCTCTTATCTCGCTCCCTTCCTTGGAATGTGCTCCCTCCTTCCTGAGAACCAGCTGCGTTACTGTAGTCTATCACATCACATCCCCCTTCATAGACACATTCCATCACAAGAATATGGCAATGGCTTGTGCAGTTCTGTACATGTAATTCAATGAGCTACCATTCGGATCCTAATCCCAGGAAAAATTGCTCATCTTGGTTGTCACTCTTATTGAACATTTAATTGTAGCAGGAAGCTTGGTTTCAAGAGCAAAGGCTACCCCATTCCTCTCTTTAGCTTCCAACTGTTGTATTGCTATATATCCTAATTGCTCCTGACCTGAACAACCCAGGAAGGAAGGGCAGCAAACAACTAACGCCTGTTTTTTCGGCCAGGAACTGTCTGAATTGCAGAACCAGATCTCAGATACTTCAGTTGTCCTTCAAATGGACAACAATCGGAACCTGGACTTGGACAGCATCATCGCTGAGGTCAAAGCTCAGTATGAGGAGATTGCTAATAAAAGCAGGATGGAGGCAGAAAACTGGTACCAAAGCAAGGTGAGCAATGGTGAAAAGATGAGTTTACAAGGGAGCCACCGGGTGACATCCACTAGATTATTTATAATGGCTTAGTGTCCTATTATACTGTTGAAGTACATTGCAGACTTTTAACAAAGCCACTTCTAGGTACTGGCTTTGTTGGATAGCTACTGCAAATGAACCTCTCATTTATGATTGATATGGATACTGAATTGATATGGATAATAAACATATTTTATTTATTTATTTATTTATTTATTTATTAAATTTATATGACCGCCCAACTCCCCCAACGGGATTTGGAAGCTTCTAGCTCCAACTTCTTTGATCTACTCCTTTGAGTAGAAGCCGTGATAATCTCATCATCAGTTAGCCTTTCCCTTCTTTAGCATTGTTCATTTTGCAATGCCTGTTGGATGAAATGTTCAGGAAGCTTCACAAATAAGCTGTCAGACAAATATCTATGTCACAGTGGAGATAAGTGATGCAGAATGGGGCTGTTTGTGTCCTATCCTTTCTAAATTTACCTTTCCATAAACGGTCCTTATAGTCATTTATCCTCCTTCAGCTCACTCATCCCTCCATGACCCCTTTCCCCCAGTTCACACAGACATACCCCATTCACCTGCAGAAACTTATATGGGCATTTTATACTTGTCTTTCTAGCCCCAGAAAGGGATCACTTAGTATTTATTTATTTATTTATTTATTTATTTATTTATTTATTTATTTATTTATTTATTTATTTATTTATATTTATATTTATACCCTGCCTATCCCCTCCCTAACGGAGGACTCTAGGCGGCTTACATACACATATACATTTCATGTTATACATTTCATATTATACATTTTCAATTTAACCACGCGCTAAGGGAAGGGGTAAGGGAACCGACTCTTCCGAGGCTACTTGGACTACAAGCCCCACAGTGCCTTGCGTCGGAGCCGGCTGCCGATGTCCTGTAGATGGAGCTGTTTTTTCCAGGATCTGTCGTAGCCACCGCCATTCCAAAGATCTTCCGTTTGGTGGGCAACCCCCGACAGGACGCCAGCAATTTTACCCACTTAAGGTGGTACCCATTTATCTACTCGCAAAGCTTTCGAACTGTTGGGTACTACTTGGAGCAAAGGATATATTTCTTTTACCTTTTGATAGAAAACAATTCTAAAAGTTGAACATTATACAGAGTTCTAGGATGTGATATAAACAGAAAGAAAAAGATATGAAGCCAGATGCTATATCAGGGTGGTCAATATATGAGTAGTTGGGGGGGGGAGCAACAGAGCCCAGACAGGAAGCTAGAATGGGGAGGGGAAGACTAGTAACCTTCCTTCAAATTTTCAACAGCGTATTTTCTACATCTTCCGTTAATTTTAGTTTGAGGCCTTGAAACTCACCGCTGGAAAGCATGGAGACGACCTGCGGAGCACAAAGAATGAGATTGCAGAGATTAACCGCAGAATACAGAGGCTGCAAGCTGAGATTGACAATGTGAAAAACCAGGTGAGTAGGAGAAAGAAATACTGAGTTCTCTCACTGCAAAACCTACACTGAGCACCAAGCAAGAAGAGTGTGATGGGATGTCTATCAACGGCCCAACTCACCATTCCACTTATGGCTTAAATCCTGCAGGAAAATTTAGACAACAGCTGGAACCATACTGTTGGGTTTATGGTTTCTTTCTAAAGCCACATGTAACTACTTGTTACTGTAAAGAACTGCAGGAAAAAGCAGGTTAGATTCTATTTCAAACCTAGAGACAAGGTGTTTTTTTTTTTTTGGTAAAAGCAGGGATACTATGGGATGGAGAAATTGGGCCCTTTGCAGCTGCTTAAAGGTAAAAAAAATGGGAAGGTCTTGCCACAGGTCTGTCTCCTTCATTTTGGCCCTCATTTACCTAGTGTTGAGTCCCTGGTGTTTCAAGCCAGAAACTTCTCCTTTTTTTTTCTTTTTTCTTTTGGAAAGCTTTGGCAGTTTGTGGAGTGAATGGCATGTCAAAACAACAACAACAACAACAACAACAGCAACAACCCAACCCCACACCTATTTATATAATTGTGCTATGGTTGCCTGCAAGGATTGGATATTTCATGATAAATTAACTAGACTGTTTGCATAAAAGTGAGAGATAAGCCATTGTAAATCACTCCCCATAATATTTGTTTGGCTTTAGGGCAGGGAGGCTTCAGCAAACGTCCAAAGAGAAGCAATGCAAACACAGTGACCCAGGCAAACTCACCTCTGAATAATGAATGGGAGGTCTGAAGTCCTGACGCTTAGCGTTACACCCTTTTTCTGGGGTACTTACAAGAGAGTGAGTGGAGCACAAGAAATGCATTTGTCCTAAACAGTTAATGTAAATGGCTAGTAATTTGATCTCATATCAGCAATTCACCATCCATCAATGCCAGGGCAGATGGTGATAAACAGCTGACCTTTAAGATTTGCAGAAGTCTTTTTGGAACCACTGCTCCTACCAGAGGCCCATTTTTCTGGCATGGAAGAGAGGGCCTCCTTGTATGTTGCTCTCAGGCTATGGAACATGCTCCCTTGTGAGTTGTGTTTGACACACACACACACACACACACACACACAAACACAAACACACAGACACCCTTGATTGATATTGGTTCTCATATTGATTTTAATGCTGGGGGGGGGGTGTCACACCTCTTGAACTTCTAATCTAGGTTACTGTTGTTGACTCTAGTAATAGTTCTCCAGGATTGCCAAGCAAAAGTGTTCCTTGACTTATTGACTAGAGGTACCAGGAATTGGGTCTGCTTGGGCGGGGCGGGGGAGGGGGAGAGACAGAGACAGTTGCTTTGCCATTTAGCTGTGGGCCCTTCTCCCCTAATATATCAAACCACAAGTATGCCCCTAGTGATGTTTGTGCATTTATTTAAATAAAGGATGGACCTCTTGCTTCTCCTCCAGAGAATTCTAGATGACTGAATTATAACTGCTAGCACAGGTTCCTCAGCCTGTTTTACAGAGTCAGATTTTTGGCCCATTTTGTGTAATCTAGTTTGCCCTGCCAGCCAGGGCCTTCCGGATCTTATAATTAAATTAAATTATATAAATTATATAAATTATATAAATTAAATAAAATAAATAAATAATAGATATAAAAGGCTCCAACCTGAACTCTTTGTACTTGGCAGGGCCAGGGGTTGAACTACTTTCAGTATACAACTCAGGCACTGTACCGCTGACCCAAGGTCTCCTCCCCTCTCCCCCCTCATTTTTTCTTAAAGACACAGCACTATCTGCTGGACTTTGGCCTAGAGCAGGGCTTTCCAAAGTGCCGCCGCTGGCGACACACCAGCGGCGGCGGCGGTGGCGGCGGTGGCAGTGCGGCGGCGGCAGCCTCCGCTAAAACGCGGAAGCACTGATACCGCGCCGCTGCCGCCGCCGTGCACACACGCGCCGCCGCTTCCGGGTGGTGTGGCAACACACCACGCTGTGTGTGGCGACACACTTTTGTGTCGCGACACACTATTTGGAAAGCTCTGGCCTAGAGGACAGTGCATCACAGTACAGTGTCAGTTCCGTGACTGCACTGACTTCTAAAGAGAAGTCAACGCCTTGCTGTTCTATAGGATGAGCGTGATCTGCACCAGCAGAAAAATTAGGTGATAGACTGGATTGAAGCTCCCTTTGCTTCCCAACTGTATTTCCCCTCTCTTTGCAGGAAAGGTTTTATTTTAATGCGGGAGAACACTGAGAAGTGAGATTCCCCACCAATAATATGAAGAGGTACAGTCCATGCGATGGCCTTAGTGTACTATCACACCATTCTGGCTTCCCAAGTTATTTTGATTAGCTGTTTCCAGGTGCCCTACTACCATATTGAAGAGTGCAACTGCAGATAGAGCAAGAAGAGACATATAAAAATAACCAATACAGAGTTCCCTGTTTTTTATTCACCGGGGCTATTTGATATATTCTTGTGATGTGATCCAACCTGTGAGAGTCAATTCTTCCACAGTGGGAGAAAGAACAACTGTTTTCTAAATAAGAGGTAGATGGAAACAGTGAGGGCCAAACAGTCCCTTATATAGGATGAGCAAAAGAAAAAGATGCAGACAGGGTTACATATTGAATCTATAAAGAAGGCTTGAAACACTCTACTTGCTGGAATGCTTTCTTTATGGCTAATAACTTTTCTGCAATAAAAATTACTCACCGGGAGTTCTTCGATTCTTGTAAACTGACCTAACAGGTTCCAGTCCTGCCTTGGCAGCTGAAGCCTGACCCAACCTTAGATTATTATTTTTTTCTGGTGGCAGTTGGGGATTGGGGTCTGAATATGTTTCCCATAAAAAAAAAGTGGCATTCATAGAAAGCAACATTAAAGGAAGAATGGATTTCCCCATAACATACTCATTGTCACTAAGGGTTTGGAGCACTTTCCCCTCTTTCCCCCTCCATGGTGGATGAAATGAAAAGACAAGACTTCGGTAATTCTGCCCTCTTGGTCTGTCTCTCCAGCGTGCCAAGCTTGAAGCTGCCATTGCTGAAGCAGAGGAACGCGGCGGGATGGCTGTCCAAGATGCCAAGGCAAAACTTGAGGAGTTGGAGCAGGCCCTCAATAAAGCTAAGCAAGACATGGCCCGCCAGCTGCGTGAATATCAGGAGCTGATGAATGTCAAGCTGGCTCTGGATATTGAGATTGCCACTTACAGAAAGCTGCTGGAAGGGGAGGAGAGCAGGTACGTGGCTGGAAGTAATACTCTGATCATTGCAGCTCCTTTACTAGGGCTGCAGAGTTCAATCAAGCGTTGGCTTAGATCTTCTTTTTAAACCAATCAACTGCTTATGTCTCCATCCATATTATATACGAAATAAGTACTTACGATCATTGCATATGGAAGTGTTTGTCCTTTCTTATAACAATAAGATTTCTCTTCTAAGATTAGAAGAGGATTACCTTCTAAGGTTAGAAGAGGATTAGCAGATGCCTGCTATAACACAAACATCTAAAGCCAAGAAGGCATTTACTTTTTTTAAAATTGCTTTTTTTAAATCTCTATGTATATTTAAGCCAATGTAACCATCCATTAATTGAAACTCCTACAGTGACATGGTTGAGATTAAGTGAATCATGAAGGAGGCCTCCCCTTCTTTATAACTCTTCTTCTTTTTAAAAAAGTTTGCTTGTGTGCTTATTTCTCATACAACAGGTTGTCTGGAGAAGGAGCTGGTTCTGTGAGCATGAGTAAGTTTACTTTTTATTCTTTGACTTCTTAGTATATATTAAACCTCACAGACCACAGATCATGGAAATCATCCCTTATGACAGCAGTCTGTAATTTTCTCCAAGATGAAAATTCCCCCTGGGCATGGAGTGGTATACAGGTAGTCCTTGCTTAGCGACTGTCTTGTTTAGTGACCATTCAAAGTTATGACAGTGCTTAAAAACAACTTAGTGACTGGTTTACAATCTTCGCAGCATCTCTCTTAACTTATTTTCACTTGCTTATTTACCCCGTACCAAGTTGTCCTCAAAGAGAAAGAGAAAGAACCCCAGTTCAGCTGAAGGAAGTAGCAAGAAACAAAGGAAAACTGAAGGAAAATCGTAAGCACAGTCACGGTCACATGATTTTCACTTAGCAACTGCTTCACTTAACAACAGAGTTGTTGGTCCCAATTGCGGTCGCTAAATGAGGACTACTTGTACTGATGGTTGCATTCCAAAAAGGAGGGGATATGGCTAGGGAAAACATTTAGACTTAATTAAAATAAAAATAGAGATAATAGGCATGCATTTAATAATTTCCCCCTTCTGTCATATTAAATATCACAATTTGATAATATGTCTATGAAGGTTCTCAGTCATCCAGGTGGAATTGTCTGTAGCTTGAATCATGTCAACTGGATTTCTATTTTCTCAGTGGAAACGTTTCGCTCCTTATCCAAGGAGCTTCTTCAGTCTGAGCAAAGTTAGCAAGGGAATCCTAAATAAATGAATAAATTTATAATAATAAATAAATAAATAAATAAATTTAGGATTCCCTTACTAACTTTGCTCAGACTGAAGAAGCTCCTTGGATAAGGAGCGAAATGTTTCCACTGAGAAAATAGAAATCCAGTTGACATGATTCAAGCTGCACACAATTTGATAACTTGGAGCAATTTTTCAGGGCCATACTCAAGTTTGTGTTCCTTTGCTTTAGGGCGTGGATAGAAAGAACAAGTTATGGCTTTTGACAGTTGCTTATGTATTGAGGGTACAGAAATAAGGAATAGCATGCAATATGGGGTCCTGGCTTCTATTTTCATAGAAGACATTCTCCTCTCGGTCAGGGATTCAGAGACTGAATTTTGCCATTCATAACCAATGCTCTCTTGTGAAGAGTAGATTTCTGGAATGAAGAATATTTATTTATATAATTTTTACCCAGTCCTAACCTAAATGTCCTGGATTCATAGCAGTAGTTGCATAAACAAAACAAGCATAATGAATAGGATTCATTGCTTAATTCTCAGTTGATTCACATTGGGCATTGAATGCCAGCCTAAAGATCATCTTGATAGATTGAAAAAATGGGCTGGAAACAACAGAGTGAAATTTAACAGATCCAAGTGCACATTTTTTCACTTTGGAAACAAAATTCAGATGCCCAGGTATAGGATGAGAGAAACCTGGCTTGATAATAATACTTGCAAAATATACTTTAGAATAGTAATTGATCAGAAATGAGATCTGAGACAGCAGTGTAATGTGGCTGCAAAGAAGCAAATTGTGGTTTTTAATTGCATCAACAGAAGTATAATTTCCAAATCATGGAAAGCAGTCGTTTCACTCTATTCTGCATTGGTCAGATCACCCTTGAATACAGTTCTGGGCACCACACTTTAACAAGGATTTAGCAAAGGGCAAAGAAGACGATCAGGTGACTAAAAGCTAAAAAATGTAAGGAGAAAGATTGTAGGAACCAAGTATGGTTAGCCTTGAGAAGAGACAGCTGGGGATGGGATATAGTAGCAGTCTTAGAATACTTAAACGGATGTCACGTAGAAGAAAGTCAAGAGCTGCTTCCTTCCATTCCACAACATAGAATAGTCAAATTCAGTTACAGGAATGTATATTCTGATTGAATATTGGCAGGCAGCCATATTTATAACTTGGGGGGAGTATCTATTAGATAATTTGTGGTTTTGAAACCAATGGTGCGTGATCAGTTTTAGTAAAAAAAAAAAAAGGAGGGGGGTATATTTAGCTGCCTTGTCCTGTCTCAGTCAAAGGAGACAGGATGGTCCATCAGGGATCCCAGAATCAATGTTGTTTCACTACACTGCCATGTTGCTAGTCAGCCAGCTCTATACTGAGGTCTCCGCGGACAAGGGAAGCCAACCAAATGGGAGAGCAAGAGTAAACATTTTGGCCAAAGTGAGTCCCCTTTCATACATATGAAATTAATAATTAAGTGGCTTCTGCTGAGCCATAGTTAACAGATCCACTCACTTCAAGAACCAATCCCTTGCTCTTGTTGGCAGAGCATTTGCTGGAACACTCCAAGCTGTCCCACTGTTGCTGCTAAACATGACATGTTTTCTTGTGTACTGCAGCCGTGGTCAACTCCAGTGGTGGCAGTGCGTACGGCAGCGGAAGTGGTCATGGCTATGGCGGAGGATTCGCCCTGGGAGGTGGAATGGGCAGTGGAGCCATTAGCTTTTCCCCTGGGGCTGGCTCAGGCAGCCTGAAATCATCATACAGTGTGACCACAAGCAGGAGAAGCATGAGAAATTAAATTCAGCAAAGGAAAAGTCATCACTGCCTGAATAAAAGAAACGTCCTTTCCTTTCTTTGCAACAGAGAAGAAAATATGGGCTTGGGGGAAGGTGTTGTTTTTCCCCAGCAGCCCAAATGGCTGCAACATCCAGCAGTGATGATACAAATCTACAAATTCATGAGCTACTCCCTACTTCCTATAAACAGCCTTAATTCTGTTCTTGTGCCCATTCAGACCAAGGAGAACTTTGCTGTCGATTTCACTGACAACAGAGTAACCTTGGTCAGAAGTGTCCAGAAAGTAACCACCTGCTCTGGCTTTGATGTACGTAGAAACGTGCTGCACTTTCCTACCCTCTCTGATTTTTACTGGAAGTGGGAGGGGAGGAGTGAAAGTCATAAAAATAAAGTTGGAGCTATCTTTCTTTTCTCCTAAATGGTGTTGTCTTGTGATTCTTTTAGTTTTCCCTTCACATGCACCAGATTAAGAAGAATGGACATGGTGCCACATTTATCACCCACTTTTTAAAAAAAAAAATTGAGGAGGCCCTTTGAACTCTTGAGATTTCACAGCCAAGATAGTTGTTTAAGGCTGAGTTGGAGAGAAGGCGGGCAATCAACTTCTAGGATTCAGAAGTTAGAGAGAGATAGAGCTGTAAGCTACCATTAAGAAAGCAAGAAAAGGGTTGTTTCTCGTAAAGTTCATTAAAGTCATGATTACACATTGATGCTGTCTATGTCATGACCCAGTGTCGGGAGTCTTTTTGAGTCTGGATGGGGAGGAATAGACTCAGGCTCAATCCTGACAAGACTGAGTGGCTGTGGTTATTCTCCTGGATCTGAGGATTTTTCATGTTTAGTCTTGGATGGGGTTGCACTTCCCCATTTGAGACTGGTGTGCCATCTGGGGCTTGTCCTGGAATTACAGCTCCTGCTCAAAGGGGATGTGGCAGCTGTGGTTGGGAGAACCTTTGTACAGGTCCATCTAGTGCATCCATCCATCCATTTATATCATTTATATAGCTGGTCACCTCACAATTGCAACTGGGCGGGTACATAGGGTTAAAACCAAATAAAACAGACACAATAAGAAAAATAAGAACTCCACGAATCTCAGGCAGTATGCTGTTCCAGAGGACAGGGATTGCAACAGAGAAGGTACACTTCCTAGTTCCTGCCAGGTGGCACTCTTTAATAGATGGGACCTGAAGCATGCCTACTTTGCTGGTTAGGATCTGACAGCATACTAAATCATGAGTTAATGTTTGCAAACTCCAATGGCTTGGTTCATGCCACATGCTAACCCCAAATCAAACAGACTCTATTATGGTTAGCACAATGTGTGAAAAGGGTAACTGGGTTGGAGGGTGATATGAGATTTGCAACTGGGCCTCTCTCCACATACCCCATAGCTACAGCCTTAACCTCCCTGTCACATCAGATCTCTTAGAGTAATCAACAGGAAGACTTAATATGCTGTAAAATACCTGGCTGGCTGCATGCATGGTCTTGTTTATCAAGTTGATTGATTGATTGATTATGTGCCATCAAGTTGGTGTCAACGGGTAACAATCACATAGATAGATTTTCTCCATGAGGATCTGTCCCTAACCTGGTCTTTCAGGTCTTCCAGTGGTGGTTTGTCAAGTCAGAAGGCAATACTGTCTGATGCCTAGCACACAGTGAGAAAGACACAAGGCTGGAACACACCACCTTTTATATACATTGAACCTGTTGTGTCAAAACATCACCTTGCAGGCTCTTCCAAGTAAGCAATACATTACTATCCTCACTAAGACCCCTTGCCTCCCAGGGAAGAAGTCAGGCCAGTGTTAATGCTAACACATTTCCTATTTATTTATTAATTTGGTATGGCACCCAATCCATTCCAACTTGTGGCAGCTTGCAAGAACAGTTAAAAAGTCTATGGGACACAAAACAACATGAAGCAATAAAACTATTTTTTTTCTCTTACCTGACAGGCTCCAAAAAGTCTGCTAGTAGCCAAATTCCTCAACTGCTTGTTACCATAAAAGGAATAATTGCTTCAGCTAGGCCAGGGGTCGGCAAACTTTTTTATGCTAGGAGCCATTTTGACATTTATAACATCACTCGAGGGCCAGGGGGCGGGGTTTGCGGGTGGGGGCTAATCGCGTGGAAGGGGGCGGGGTTTGCGGGCGGGAGCCAATCGCATGGAAGAGGGCGGGGTTTGCAGGCGGGAGCCAATCGCGTGGCAGGGGGCGGGGTTTGCCAATCGCGCATACTTAGGGCCTGCTGCAGAGCAGTTTCTCCCCCAAACGATCGACATACCCCGGACGCCTGGAAGCTCCTCTTTCGAAGAACCAGAAAGTCCTTGCGGGGAGGGAAGAGGAGCCACCGCAGAAACCTCAACCACTTCCGCTCCCTCTCCCCGAGACGCGGGCGCTGATTTACCCGGGCCGCTTCCGCTCTGCTGTGGCTGTGTCGCCCCGGGGAAACAGCCGACACCCCGGGCCTGCGCAGACCCGCCGATTTCCCCGCTCCCTCCGCTGACCCACCGCCCACCCTCCCACGCCGGTTCAGTGGCAGGGGGGCGTGCAGGTCCAGGGAGCCGCATTTCCGCCCCCATCCTTTTTCCCCTCGGGGGGAGCCGGGTCAAAAAGCCGGAGGGGCGACGGCCCGGGAAGGGGCATCCCTCAGCCGCTCTCCTGCCCCCCCACGGCATTTCCATTCAAACCCCGGGAGCCGCCTCCCCCGCGGATGCAGGATGGGGGCCCACCAACCGCACGCGAGCCGCGAGCAAAGCGTCGCCCCACCTCCTCCTGCCATTGCCTCGTGCCCTCCGCGCCCGCGGCTCCTCTGTTCCTTTCCTCCTAGCCGCTAGAGCCACACTCCAGGGGCCAAAGAGCCGCATGTGGCTCGCGAGCCGCCATTTCCGACCCTTGAGCTAGGCTGAGCTGGGTAGTCACATGTCACATTGATTACTATGGCAACTGATTATTTATCAACAGGTTAATTTGTATAGAAAAGAGATATTTTGTTTAAGCCGGCTGGCTATGCTTATCTCAACCTATTCAGATGTAAGTTTTTTTCTGCCTGTAGGCCTCTCTGAGGTGAAACAGTTTTCTGTAAATATGTTCTGTTGTTTTGAATAAATGCAACTATATTTTTACTGCAAAAGTTTATTTTTATTGATCTCTCTCTCTATCAAGCTTCTGCAACTCTGCACTTAAAAATAAATTTTAATAACACTACGTACTGTAAAGAAGGATTTTCTTTTATTAATCCTGGATCTCCCTGCATTTATTTCAGTGTTTGATCCTGCATTCCAACATTATGAGCAAAGAAGAAAAACTTTGCTCACTCCCTGTTTCCATGCTGTGTATCCTTTTATGTATCTCTGTCACATCCACCTTACCCCACTACTTTGTAAGCCAAACGAAGTCCTCAGTGCTACAGTTTGTCTATGAGGTGAGGTGGGAGAGCTGTTGCAGACTATTCACCTTGAATCTCTTTTTCTGCATTTTTTCCCCATAGGATTGGAAATAACCTCAGTACTTATAAATAACCCTTGGTGTTTGAGATGGTGGAATTAGGGATTTAGAGCTGTCATGTCTCCCCTTGTCTGAGGATGACTAATGAACAGGACATCCATGAAGGACAGCAAATTGCACTATAGTTAACTAACTATTCTTAAATCCAAGTGATATATTTTAAACAAGAAACTGGTAAAGAATTTCCCCTATCATGTGGAAACAGCAGCTACAAAAGGGTGCGGTCTCAGCGTAGTCAAAGTGAGGCTAAACTTTCTCAGTGCACAGTTCTGCCCACCTAGCTGAGCCATCCTACCTGATAACATGGAGAGCTTATGACTAACCCAAAGCTCTGCCAACATGAGCCTGGCAGATGATGATGATGATGATGCTCTTGGCTTGGCACCAGTTCCAATGCTTGGATTTATCAGCAGCCAATGTAGGGGTGCCTGGCAGGCTGAGATGCCTTTGACTTTTGTGGATTTCCAGCCTTTCCCAGGTACACCTACGGAATGCATCTTTTCTCCTTCTTCTTTTGTACTTTCCAATATTAGACTTCTAAAATTGAAGAAGCATAATTTTACAGGATCAGCTTTCCCTCTCCAAGGGATGATGTCTTGTTCTATCCTAGGAGAGTAGAAAATAAAAATTCAATGCCTCTAAAGCCGTAGTATTGTATCTTAAACTGCACACATCAAATTTACATGGACAGCAATTTGTCTTTTTCTGTACAACTTGAAGAGCTGGGATAGCCCAACTTCACACTATGTGCATTCTCTTAATAATACACGTGCAAGAGGACCCCTAAAACTGGTATTCTTAGGATCCAAAGCTCATATGCAGGTATCACTGTCTCATAAATCACTCTCCTCAAGCCAGCACATGCACTCACAGTAACACATTCAGAAAGTAAGTTCCTTCCTCTGCCAGTACCTTGGTGCAGTTTTTATTTATTTATTTATTTATTTATTTATTTATTTATTTATTTATTTATTTACGTTTCAATTTATATACCGCTCCATCTCCCCACAAGGGAACTCTGGGCGGTTTTAAAAAGTTTTAAAAAGGTAAAACACAAGCCAAGAATGCATTTATTTTCTTCCTTCTCGGTTTGCTGAAAGAATTTTGCAAGACTTTGTGAGATAAAACTGGATAATGTATAAGACATGAGCAATAGCAAGAAAAGTTACGAGCATAAGAATGATTTGCCGCAGATTACAGGAGTCAGATAGCCAATTCTGCTCTGTATCCAACAAACCTTTAGCCTGGCTAGGAAAGAAAGATTGAAGCAGCAATAGATGAGGAAGCAAGGAAGTGCTGGATGTCCTTTTGAGAGGCCAAGACACATATCAGGAAGTAGATGGTAGACCGGTGGTAACACAGCGCTATTAAAGCCTCAAAATTCATCATTGGCCTCTTGGTACTGATTGGCTCTTGACCATCCACACTTTGGGTGTTCAGCTACTCTGAATTGGATCCCCCAAGACGCAGTCCAGCTTAGAACTGACTCCTTCAGGCAATGTTCCAACTTCTGGGTCTCTGTGATTGGCAGAGAGGGATGTTACATCTTGGCATTCCAAGTGTCCGTGACTGAAGAGCCAGCGAAATAACCAACCATAAATGAGAGCAAGCTGCCTTTTCTGGTGATTCTGCTGGTTGTGCAGCTGTTTTTCAGACTGGTTCTCCTCCAGTTCCTCCCCCCCAACACTTACGACATTCATAGGATCAAAACTGTGTGTGGGGTTCTGGGGAAAATCTTCGTAATTGTTATGTTTGTCTGCATAATTATCTGCTAAGCATGAGGACTTCGTCCTGACTTGCTTCCTTTTTGTTCCCACCAAGAGAAACTACAAAATCAAAGGGAAATAGAAAATCCCTTGGGAAACCTCTGCCTTACCTAGACCATAATAATCCTCTCCCACAGCCAGTTTCATCCCTAGGACCTGCTAGAAGTCCTGCTTTTGCAAATTTGCCGGCAATCGTTTAATAAGATAAACGTAAGTGTCTCAATAGCCAAGGGACATGCAGGGGGCTCCATTGTAGGCCTTATTGCTCCCCAGATCCTGTTATCAAATTTCCATCAAGTCTGCAGACTTAAGTATTACACAGCCAATTGTTTTGGCTTCCGTCTTTGAGTAGAGGCTGTTGACAATGATGCATCATATGGAGATAAACTGAATACAGTATTTATTTTGCTCCTCCCAAGTTATATATATTGTATAATATATTACATATAGGCAGAGCACACTTCAGAAATAGTTCAGAAGAAGTGCTTTGCACCCACATGAGCACTACAGGTCTTCGCTGTTCATTAAAACAGCCTGACTCTTTTCAGGGTTTCACACAAATACAAAGAAAAGACAGTTTACATTCTTTAAGGCAGTGCTTTCCAAAGTCCCGCTGTTGGCGACACACCAACGGCAGTGGTGGCAGCGTGCGCAGCAGTGGCGGCCTTGTGTGTCACCATTTCCAAACTGTGTGTCGCGACACATTAGTGTGTCACGATAAAACCTGGAAGCACTGATGGCGCGCTGCTGCCGCCGCCGCACATGCCGCCACACAGCAATGTGCCATCAGCACTTCCGAGTTTTGTCGTGACACACTAATGTGTCGCGACACACAGTTTGGAAAGCTATGCTTTAAGGAATCTACTCATTAAAATTAATGCCACTCTTTTTTTTTTTATGATGGAACCAAATTATTTTTTATAAACTCTTTATTCTTTTACACCATTAACGTACACATACATAAAAAAAACATTCCACAAACATAAACAACATTAAACATTGCATAACCTTCAAACTTCTTTTAACATTAAAATACATCTTTACCCTCTATTTGAAACCCCCTTATCTTTCTCCTCTCATCTTTAAACCATACTTGACCTCCTTTCCTTTAACTCTCTTTCACCTTCTTAAACTCTCTATTTCCTTCTTCCCCTCCTCTACCTACTCTTACCTTCTCTACTTTCTAAATCCCCATTATCTCTTTTTACTATTCTACATCAAAGGGAAAAAAAAAGACCAACAAAAATAAAATAGACTTCCTACTTTCTCATCATTATTTTCTACAACTATTTCTACATAGTTTTAATATAATTGATTAGTTTTTTGTGATAACAAATCTTATTTACATTAATTTTCTATCTGTATTTTTTGAGTTTTTTCTATAAATTTATAGAATGGGCCCCAACATGAACTGTATTCTTCCATATTCTTATCATCTAATAAGTCCGTTAGCTTAGCCATATGTGCAAAATCCATCGTTTTTAACAACCACTCTTCGATTGTAGGTGAACAGTCCTCTTTCCAGTGTTTTGCAAAAGTAACTCTGGCCGCTATTATTAAATAAAATAATAGTTTTCCATGTTTCTTATATATATATGGTTTTGTAAATCCCAATAAGTACATATCTGGTTCTTTAATTAAATCTTCTTTCAATATTTCACATATAGTTTGATGTATTATATTCCAATATTTTTTGGTTTTCTGGCAAGTCCACCAAAGATGAAAAAAGGTGCCCACTTCTTTTTTGCATTTCCAACAACTATTAGATATACTGCTATTCATTTTTGACAATGTGTTGGGAGTTAAATACCACCTGTACATCATTTTGTAAAAGTTTTCTTTCATATTATAATTCAACGTAAATTTTAAATCTTTTAACCACATACTTTCCCAAATATCAATTTGAATGTTATGGCCTAAATTCTCTTCCCATTTACTCATACATTTCTTTTTAGGCAAGTTTGTCGAATTAGTTTGTATTAATATTTTATAAATTTTTGCTATCAAGTGATCTTTATCTTTCTATAACACATTGTCCCATTTAACCACATTTTCTTTAAACTTAAAGTTTTTACTATCCGCTTTAAACTGTTCTTTGATCTGTACATATGAAAACCAATTACAATTGAACCCTTCTTTTAGTAAATCTTCTCTTGATTTTAATTTATAATCTAATCCCTCAAATATTAATAAATCCTTAATGCCACTCTTAAAGCAGCAGTTACAGACTTTTTTCAAGTCCAAAAACACTTCTGGAACACCTTTTTCAAGTCCAAAAACACTAAGTATGCAGAACCCTAATGTATATGACATCGTTCCAGCAAGAAAAATGTCTTTCTGGCAGAATTGGAAAATATCACATGATATGTGAGGATTCAAACTGAGGTTCTGTGGGATCAATGTTTTATTATTTTGGAAGGAGGATGGAATGACAAACCAAGTATCATATCGACTTTACTCTTCTGGTGATCTAATCCTATCCACTCACTCCTTCTTTCTAAGTATTTCCCCCCACCTTCATCTATTTATTTCAAAATTTATAGGAAGTTAATTACTAAAAGTGTCAAAGGGCTCTACAAATTATACAAGCAATAAAGTAAAATGCCTAAAAATTATTCAAAATCCCTGTGGGGGGGAAAAACTTGACTAAAAGATTTTGTTTTCAAGGCCTTCCTAACTATTGGGTATCATGATCATTCGCCATATTTCCAGAGAAAAACATTCCAGAGCTCAGGGGTGGCCTCTGAGAAGGTCCAAAATCTCTCTAACTAGAAACAACTGAAGTCGCATCTCTCATACAAATCTTAATAAGGGGGGAATCACATAACTGAGGTCTGGCAGGCCACCACCCTTTTAACCTTCCAAAAAGCATTTAAGACCTGGCTTTTCCCCCAAGCACTGGGATAGGAAGGGATTGGCATGGGGCAAATGTGTTGCAGCTGCATCATAAAGTTTAGCTGTGGCGCCAGGTCTTTTTATTTTTTTGTTTTACTGTTTTTATTTCATTGTTTGTATATATTGTTTTTAGCCTTGGGTTGCAAGCCGCCCAGAGTTTGGTTTAAGATGGGGGGCTGTATAAAATAGATAGATAGATAGATAGATAGATAGATAGATAGATAGATAGATAGATAGATAGAATAGGCGTTCCCCCTGGCTACTTCTAGATGTATGGACTTCAACTCCCAGAATTCTCAGCAGTAACCATGCAGAAGTCCACACATCTGGAACCAATTCTGCTTCCATAATTTAAGGTGTCCCATTGCGTGACAAGATGTAGAATTCTATTACATATGTAAGTCCCATAATATGTATTATTATGATCAGCCCAAATCAATCCTCCCAGGATGAAGGCCTCTTCAGTGGACCATAATCTACCATGCTGGTCTAGTGCAGGTTGGTAGATTAATGTTTTTTGACTTCCTAGTCTAGGGCTGAGAGAGAGTGACTGACCCAAAGAAACCCAGCTAGCTTCCGTGACTAGAACCTGGGGCTTCCCACTCTTAGTCTAGCAGATTAACCACACCACACTGGCTCTCATGATTATATGTATAGATCTTTATTTTTTTTTTTTTTTCCTATCCCACCTTTATTATTTTTATAAATAACTCAAGGCGATGTCAGAGATCGAGGACAAGAACCACACTGAGCAGGGTTTCCAACTGTAGTTTCTTTATTGCTCTTACCCTATGAACAGAATCTTGCCAGACTAAAGCTACCTAACTAGCCTAAGGGTAATAACTCCAAAGGGCTCTAGGGAGGGGCTGTCTTGAACTTCTTAACCTTCCCAGCAACAGAGTCCGGGCTTCGAAGTCTCTTATCAGTCTGGAATGCTCTCTCGCCCTGGGAAACAGTATCTGTGCTGGAATGCACCACATCATCCCCTCCTTCAGGAACCCATTCCATCACAGGTGACGAACATACCTAATACTCCTTCCTCCTCCTATTTTCCCCACAACAGCAACCCTGTGAGGTGAGTTGGGCTGAGAGAAAGAGACTGGCCCAAGGTCACCCAGCCGGCTTTAATGCCTAAACTCACAGACTCCTGGTTTCTAGCCCATTGCCTTAACCACTAGACCAAACTGGCTCTCTTATTTATCTACTGAGCAATCAAAGCAGTCTAAATCTGGTCCATGTCTGTACTGCAGATATTAAAATCTTATTCTATTGCATCTATTTGTGAAAACCTGCATTTGTTGTCATTTGCATCCTTTATTTTTACTATTTCTATTATACTACCATTGTTATTGTTGTTATTTAAATTCACATCCCTCCAGGTATTCAAACATATGAGGTTTGCTATGACATTTTCTCTAAGGTATACTTCTTAAAGTATAACTTCAATTTCCCCATCCTACTTTATTTGTAAGCAGTGTTCCCAAATATTTTTGAGTTGAGGATGACAGGATTTGGGGGCTTAGTTTCCAGCTATTGCCTATACCATGATATAAAGCCAGTTTCACATTTTGTTCCATTAAAATCTATTACATATTTCTTCTACTTCCTGGTGTCATTAGGCTATGTTTTCCCAGGGATATTCCCTTCATCAAAACCTTTTCATTTTCCGTTCATGCCACAAGCTGTTCCATTTTCTGATGGGTCTTCATTGACCTAATTGCAAGCAAAAGGCAGTAATTACATATACAACCACTAGAGGTCTCTCTCTCTTTTTTTAAAGAAAAGAATCTTATTTTATTAAGTTTGAAAAAAAGGATAAAAACTACAAAAAAGAAAAACTACAAAAAGAAAAAAAAGAAAAACTAAAAAGAGTGCAAAAAGCAAGAAAAAAAGAATGTTGAAGATTACATAAGTGTCTTCTGACTTTCAACAAGAAGAATATACAGCAATTTCCATATTCAAACCCTTACTCTATATCAAACCAAGATCACATTATTTCTATAAATCCTCCCATTAGCACATATACAAATTACTAATGCAATTTCTCCTTCCCCTTATAGAAAAAAAAACAGAAAAATTATATAAATCTCTAAATCAGTTCCCCCCCCCCCCCAAAACAACATTTATTTATTTGTATAGTCGAAGGCTTTCACGGCCGGAATCCGATGATTGTTGTGGGTTTTCTGGGCTGTGTGGCCGTGTTCTGGCAGTTTTGGTTCCTAATAAATAAATTTATTTATTTATTTCCTTCCTACCACTATTCTATATAAGTATTTCTGTTCACTATAACAAAAATCAAATTATAAACACTTTTATAATTCATAATACTACAACAATCTTAACCCTTTTTTGTTTATTTGTTCAGTCGCTTCCGACTCTTCATGACTTCATGGACCAGCCCACGCCAGAGCTTCCTGTTGGCCGTCACCATCCCCAGCTCCCCCATGGTTTAGTCTGTCACCTCCAGAATATCATCCATCCATCTTGCCCTTGGTCGGCCCCTCTTCCTTTTGCCTTCCACTTTCCCTAGCATCAGCTTCTTCTCCAGGGTATCCTGTCTTCTCATTATGTAGCCAAAGTACTTCAGTTTTGCCTTTAATATCATTCCCTCAAGTGAGCAGTCTGGCTTGATTTCCTGGAGTATGGACTGGTTTGATCTTCTTGCAGTCCAAGGCACTCTCAGAATTTTCCTCCAACACCACAGTTCAAAAGCATCTATCTTCCTTCGCTCAGCCTTCCTTATGGTCCAGCTCTCGCAGCCACAGGTTACTACAGGGAATACCATTGCTTTAACTATGCGGACCTTTGTTGTCAGTGTGATGTCTCTGCTCTTAACTATTTTATCAAGATTTGTCATTGCTCTCCTCCCAAGAAGTAGACGTCTTCTGATTTCCTGGCTGCAGTCAGCGTCTGCAGTAATCTTTGCGCCTAGAAATACAAGTCTGTCACTGCCTCCACTTTTTCTCCCTCTATTTGCCAGTTATCAATCAAGCTCGTTGCCATAATCTTGGTATTTTTGAGGTTTAACTGCAACCCAGCTTTTGCACTTTCTTCTTCTACCTTCGTCATAAGGCTCCTCAACTCCTCCTCGCTTTCAGCCATCAAAGTGGTATCATCTGCATATCTGAGATTGTTAATGTTTCTTCCAGCGATTTTAACTCCAGCCTTGGATTCATCAAGCCCAGCACGTCACATGATGTGTTCTGCGTACAGGTTGAATAGGTAGGGTGAGAGTATACAACCCTGCCATACCCCTTTCCTGATCTTAAACCAGTCCATTGTTCTGTGGTCTGTTCTTACCGTTGCTACTTGGTCGTTATACAGATTCCTCAGGAGGCAGACAAGATGACTTGGTATCCCCATACCACCAAGAACTTGCCACAATTTGTCATGATCCACACAGTCAAAGGCTTTAGAATAGTCAATAAAACAGAAATAGATGTTTTTCTGAAACTCCCTGGCTTTCTCCATTATCCAGTGGATATCATAGAACTGATCTACTTCTGCTTCTTCAGCATCTGTGGTTGGGGCATATATTTCACTGTGATGTTAAATGGCTCATCCTGAACTCAAATTGAGATCTTAACCCTATTAAACTTAAAAAACAATTATTATTATACCTCATAAAACTTATAAATCAAACAAACCTTTAAAAAATCCAGTCAAATCATTAAAGAAAAATGAAATCATATAAGCCTTAATATCAAACCAAGTACATATTCTTAATTTTTATCCTACATCAAAATATACCAGAACATTTACTTGTCTCCATATTACACATAAGGCATTTTTTGTAAAGCAATCAAACAGCCCAACTGCCCCCCTTAAAAATCAAATTTCTCAGCAGTAAGCCTCCCACAGAACAGAGCCATTTCGTTCCCAAAACAATCCCTCAGGAAAACAACCTCATGAGTATCTTGCAAGTCAGACTGTAACCCTAAACTATATATAAACTATACATAAACTATACATAACTAAAGTGTGTTTGTCACCTAGTATTTCTTCAGAGAATCCATTCTGACTGTCGGGAAAAATATCTCCCTCTTGATGAAACTCTTCCTCTCCCAGCAGAACATCCTCAACCAGTTGACACATTTTAAAGCTGATATTTTCTACAATGTCCTGAATATCTTGCAGAATAGCTTGGTGGGTATCATGAAGAATCTGTTTGAAATCACAACGAAGCTCAGAACGAAGCTCTGAGAAAATTTCCTTAAGCTCGTCTATGTTTCAGGCAGTAGATTATGACGCCCCCTGGATACTTGGCTAGTGCAGATAACAGCTAATGGGTTAATGAAAGGCTTCTGAAAGTTGTTAGGTGATATTGACAAAAGGTTTCCAAAAGTTATTGAGTGATATTGACAAAAAGGAAAATATGCGAACCAGCAACTGCAGCGCTCAAGGAAATTGAACAGAAAACTGAAGACTCAAAACAGCAGATTCAGCGTGTAGGAAAACGTTAAATCCTTCAAATTAAATGCAAAAGTAGTAACGGGGAGATAATTATTCTCTCTCTTTTTTTTTTTATAAATTTTATTAGATTTTTAAATATACAAAGCTAAAAGTTAAGAATGAAACGGAAATAGAAATACAAATTAAAAGGAAAAGAAAAGAAAAGTGCAGTAAAGGAAAAAGAAAAAAAAGAAAAAAAAAGACAAACATAGAATTTGGATAACCTCCGATCCATCTATGGTCATAAGAATAAAATAGATAGTTTGTTTTTACATGCTGGCTATTCATATAACATTCATATATTTTTCCTTGTCTATTATATACTATTTATATATAATCTAATCATCAAAAACCCATATTAGCTTTACTCCTCCTGTTTCTTGCAAATAGTCCATCAAAAGTTTCCACTCTTTAAAGAATAATAATTTGAATTTTCTTTTAGTAAACAAATCAATTTGTCATTTTCTGCCATTTCTAATAGTTTCAACATCCATTCCTGTGTTGTTGGTACACTTTAATTTTTCCAATACTGTACACATAAAAGTAAAAAAAAAAGTTTTTCTATTTGTACATCCCAAATTCCAAATAAAAAAGAAAAAATTCTAGTTTAAATCTTTTAATTTATACCCAACCGTGCTATTATACTATGCATATAGAAGTAAAAAGAAAAAAAGTTTTTCTATTTGTACATCCCAAATTCCAAATAGAAAAAGAAAAAATTCTGGTTTAAATCTTTTAAGTTATACCCAACCCTGCTATTTTTGATCTCTCACTATAATATTTCTTCAGATTTTGCTCTTTTATAACTTTTCTCACAAAATATCTTGGCACTTTCTTATCTCTAACGTAACGTGAGTTAACTCTGAAAATTTTATCTATCTCAGAGTCCATGTCTTCTTCTATCTCTAAATATTGAGCTAAAGCACCAACTATATATTTTCTCGTGTTCTCATCTAATTTTTCTGGAACTCCTCTCAATCTAAAAAAAAATTCTTCTTCTCTGATTTCTACTAATACAATAGCATCTAAATTATATTCCATATCTTTAGTAATGGAATCTGATTTAATCTCCAATTTCTTAACCTGTCCTTGTGTCTCTTTAAATTCCCCTAATAGAGTATTTGCAACTTCTTTGACATTCTGTATTTCATTTCTAAATTCTTTTTTTAAATCTTCCTTCATCACTTCCATTTTTTTTCTACTTGTTGGTCTACAAGATTGTCCATTTTTTTGTCCATTTTTATATCTAAAGAGGCAATTAAGTCATCCATCTTTTTCTCCAAAGTAGCAGTTAAATCATCCATCTTTTTCTCCAAGGGAAGTAGTTGAATCATCCATTTTTTTGTTCAGTGCTGTAATCGCATCCAATATTTTTTCCATATCTGATGTTGGTACTTCTGAAGGTGCAGCCATGGACTCCTTTTCCTTATCTCTATCCCTCTTCACTCTTGCAGCCGCAGTAACCAGGTTGTATGTAGTATTCCTATAAAGAGAAAAGAAAAATAACAAAAGACAAAAGAAAACAACTATAAACAATAAAAAAGGAAAAGGGAAGGAGGAGGGATAAAAATTATTAAAAGTTCAAAAGAAAAAAGGGAAAGAGAAAAAAAATTCCATGTACAATAAAAAATTAAGAGATAAAAATAATACTGCCTTTTCTTAATAGATGTTGCATATAAAAAGGGCAGAATGTACTTTGGTAAAATCAACAGTTCTCACATGGAAAAAATAGAAGATAAGAGTACAACAGGCATGTCCTTTAACTGTAGTCAAAATATCCTTGAAAGTGTAATAACAATCCAGTTCTCAGGCAAGCTTATAATCACAAGTCCCAAAGAGGAGAGAGAAAAAAAGAAAAGGAGGGGGAAAAGAGAGAGCCCCAGCTCCAAATGTCTTCACTCTCCAAGACAAAATGCAACAAAAAAAGTCCACTAAAATCCCATATAATAAGGAAATTCCAAAAACTGTTGAAAGCAAAGGAACTCCAAAAATACCCATTATAATCCAGATAATATCCAAACACATTACAGGAAAAAAAAGAGAAAAAATGCCATGTCAAGATGAAAAACAGAAGGAAAATAAAATAAAAGGCAGACCATTAATCCATTTGAATTCAAAATCCAGAGAGGAAAATAGATTAGTCCCACATAGGTAGATAAGCCATTCATCAATAGTCAATGTCACTCAGTATCACTTAGCTCCGAGTAAAGTCATTATTCTTTAAACTCCCACCATTTTCTCAAGTCTTCTTTAGCAAGAAAGTTACACAAGCACCAGCAGTATCGATCATGTCCATAGAAGGATCTTAGCAGATATTAAGTAAAATTAAAATAAACACAAATATAAATCAGTGACTAAAAGTGCTGAATTTAGGTGCTACTTATCTGAAAAGATTTCGCCGTTTCCTGCAGAGCAATGACGATGTTTCTTCCAGTCGCTATCGCCGCTTCAATTTCCTTTTTCCCGTGGTGGAAAAACGGGAATTGGGAAAGAGCGACGATTCCAGCGACCCTTGTGGTTTATCTTCTGATCCCCTTTTCTTCAAAGGGGAAATTTCAGTGGTTTTGTCTCTTTAAAAACCGCTGCAGGCAGGCAAACCACGGAGCCGAGCCAGGAGCGCTCGGTTCAGCGCACCGACATCTTCAGCACCCGGAAGCGATCCTGGGGAGATAATTATTCTCAGTCCCCCTTAACATCTAGATGGGAAATAAGCCAAAGATTAAAAAAAAGTTTTAAAATTAATCCAAAAATAACGATAAGCACCAAGAGATTTTGCCTCTTCTTGTTGTAAAAAGCCTCTCTTGGGGTACACAAACTTAAAAAATATATATTAAGTAGGTGATTTAGAAATGGGAAAGGCTCGACCTAATATCCCTTTAAGGCTGCAGCGCGGTCTGGAAATGGTGGCATCCACAACTCCCGTCGTCTCTTACCAGATTAGCACTAACGCTGTTGGCGATCCTCAGGCTACGAGGCGACATTGAGGAGTGCAGATGGGATGATTCCGAGCATTTTCTGTCGATGAAAATGCTCTAGGGCATCAGGAAAAGCCTGCCTTTGCCCAAAACAATAACCAACGTTGCCAGATCTTCCCGCTGAGCTCGCGAGCAAAGCTGTTCAGTCAGCCATATTCCCACCGGAAGTCCTAGAGGTCTCTCTTGAATATTCACAGAGTTCCACTCAAATGTCAAGAAAGTCATCTGTAGACTTCAGACAATTCTTGATAAAGATGATGCCTGTTGCCCTATAATCTAATTCTAGCTTGCTGGGTGGTGGTGGGAAGAATTTGACCTTTCATTTGCAAGCTTTGATAATTTAGAGAGTACTTTGCTTTTAGGATACGTTGCTGAAGACTTAGCTCCAGAAGAGGTATGAAATTTATTTAGGAATTTTTTTAAAAAAATGCTCACTTTAGATTTTTATCTCACCTTTCCTGCCAGGCATCCACACATGGAATAGAATCCTCTGAGGTTGGCTACATCTTGAGAAACAATGGTTTGCTGCAAGTTAATGAGGAACGACTCAGGAATAGGCATTAGAAGATTTCTGCTGCTCCGTTTTGAGATTTTTTTTTCTCTGACTTACTTTGACCTTTCCATCTTTACTTTCTTCTGAGGATGAGCCCTATATACATTTTACTGAAATACTGCAAAACCAAGAAAGCAATATTGATGTTCTTGTATATACAGTATACAATGGGGTATTTTGCTAATATGTACCAGCAGTGCTGTAGAAAGTAAGGATGATGACCTTGATGGAGATACGCAGGCTCCGTTGCATAGGCAAAAGGGGATGAAGCATTTTTTAAGTCCAGGTAACATTCAGAAGCAGCTCAGATACCTCTGTAGATCACTGAATGATAAGAAGGAGAAGGAGATACAGCACAATCAGACTTACAAGATTCTGTTATTATAGCCAATCTCAATAAAAGTAGTTTTGATAACATGTGAGTGGCTCACATGGCTAAGGCGCTAAAACGCTGAGACAGGAAGATCTTAAGGTCAGCGGTTCGAAGCCCATGTGCGGATGCCGCGTGACGGGGTGAGCTCCCGTCAGCTAGCCCTAGCTTCCGACGTCAGGTTGTAGTGACAAGCTGTCAGTTAGCCCCTGTCGCAACTAAACGGATCAACCAATTACCAACTTCCGGTTGATCCGGAAAAAAGCAGACCCTGCAAAAAAGTGGGATAAACGCTAGGATGAAGAAGAAGAATAACAAGTGAGTCCTCTGATACTGCTTAAAGTCAGTGTTTAGTCAACGCTTGTGGCTGTATCTGAGCACTAGTAAAGCTACATCAAAAAGGAATCTTCATAGAATATGTATAATGAATGATATACAGTAAACATTATGCAAAAATTTCCCTGAAAGACCTGCTCTTGGAATTTCATCAATGTGCCTAACCTTTTAAAACTCTGAGTTAAATGTCATTACACTGCATAGCTGTGGATTACATATACTAATTGTGGCATTATCACTTCATTGTACATTTTGAGGGGATATGTGTTTTTGTTCTTTGTCTGTGGAGGATGTCAGAATTGGCAAGATGGTGGACAGTGCCCCAACTTCTTTGAATGTGCATGCAATGTCAACACATCTACAAAAGGGGGCAGGGGAAGAAATGGTGGACTCAAGACGGCTCTGCAAAAAGCGGAGCCAACAACCACAGCAGAATGAAGAGCTGGTGAGTAGACCAGCTCTTCTTAATTCTTCTACGGAGAAGAAGAGGACTTGAGATCACCCATAGGTGCTCCAGACAGTTGCTCCTCACAAGTAGACTGCAAGACAATGGTCTCCGGAGGGTTTAATGCTCTGGGAGACGAGGGAATAGCCATCTTGCTCAAACCACGTTTGTGTCAGGGAGACACAGGAGAGTGGAGAAGAGGGCCGGGCCATGAGAGATAAGCGGGCACGCAGCTCGGAGTGCCTGGCCTATTTTCCCAAACGTCAGAAGAAGGCTCCGCCCTAGGTTGGACTGATATACTTGGGAATCTGTAGGCATCGTTAGTTTAGCAGGATTCTGTATGTAGGTATGCAATAAACACTAGAGACTAGATTCCCTGCCTCGGCGTGTTATTTCTGCACCTACACACGACATCAATCCTGCTAAACCACAACTCCCAGCAGAAGAGGGAGGAAAAAACGAACCAGGAGAATGGCTTCTCAGACACAGGAATTGCAAAAGGCAATAATTCAGCTCGCGGCAGCATTAACACAACACCAACAGCAAGTTGACGACCAGATTAACAATTTGCAAGCAGCAATGATACAACAAATGCAGCAACCAGCCCTAGTCGTCCAGCAGCTGGCACCAGCAGCACTACCACCACCGGTCGTTCTGCGATCCCCAGGGTGTTTGCCAGAGAAATTTGGAGGAGAGACAGCGCAGCTCAGGACTTTCATCGCCTAGTGCACCATGTTTTTCGACAGCAGACCAGCCGAGTTCCCAACGGAGAGGTCCAGAGTTACCTTCATTTTAAGTCTGCTGAAAGGCTCAGCCGCAAGATGGTCCATCCCCGTTGTGGAAGCTAACGACCCAATTCTGGACAACTACCAGAATTTTATGGCCCGTTTCAGAGCCCATTTTGAAGATCCAATCAGAGAAGTCACTGCCAGCCGAGAGATCCGACGGCTCCGACAGGGGAACAGGAGGGTAGGAGCGTACATCGCAGATTTCAAACTGCTGGCAGGAGATTTGGGTTGGAATGAGGTGGCATTGAAGGATCAGTTTAAACAAGGACTGGACGAAGAGATTAAGACGGAATTAGTGCGGCAGGGCACGCCAGCTACATTGGAAGGCCTATACCAGTTAACAGTCATCATTGATGCTCGATTGGAAGAGTTAAAGCAGCTCCGGCCAGGGAGAAACAGGGCAGGAACCCGACCGGCGTTTCCAGGTTTTGCTACCCCCTCTAACTCGTTTGTTCCCCTGAGCGCAGAGGAACCTATGCAGATAGGGGCCACACGAAGGGGGGTCTCTGAAGCCGAGAGACAAAGGAGAAGGGAGAATGCACTTTGTTTCTATTGTGGGGGGCCAGGGCACATCGCAAGGGCTTGCCCGGCCAGATGCCAGGCAGCTCCAGTAAGATTTACAACCCAAAGCACAGAGCAGGCCCACATACCAGCCGCTTCTTCCCAGCAGTTAAACTTCAACGGCCCCCCTTGCCAGAGCCCCGCAGGGAGGCCATCCAGCAATTAAGAAGGGCTCAGGCGGCAGAGTACAGCCAAGATTTTTACATTGTTCCAGCCACGCTGACTACAGATTCCAAGCACCTATTACCTGTAAACGTAATGATCGATTCCGGTGCGACAACCAATTTTATAGATGGGGAAGCGGTGGAAAAGTTTCAGATTCCAAGGATTGCACTGCCAAACCCCATGCAGGTTGAAACCATCAACGGGCAACCTCTCAAGGCAGGCGCCATTACACACTGCACCTAGCCAATTCAACTATCCATCGCAGATCACACGGAGTGGATCCAACTGTATGTTACTGCTTCCTTGCAAGTCCCGGTCGTCCTCGGGGCACCTTGGTTGAAACTTCACAACCCCCATTTGGACTGGATGACCGGAGCAGTTTCTTTTCCTTCTCAGGACTGTCTACACCACAAATTACAGGGCATTACCCGATCCCAATCGGCAGCTGCAAGCCGGGAAGCAGGGAAGGCTCTCCTACCAACAAAGTATGGAGACTATGCAGACATCTTCGGGGAACAAGAGGCCACGGTATTGCCCCCAATAGACCTTTCGACTGCATAGTAGATTTAAAGCCTGGAGCCAAGATCCCAGCGGCAAGGCATTATGCAATGTCTCCAAAGGAGCTAGCTATCCTAAAGGAATATGTGGATAGCAACCTCAAGAAAGGGTTCATTCGGCCATCGACATCGCCTGCATCTGCCCCTACCTTCTTCGTGCCTAAAAAGCCCGATCCTTTCGCCCCAGCGGCACAGGCTGGCGATAAGGGACCCCCCATGCGCACAGTGCATGACTACAGCGCACTCAACGCAGTCACCGTTAGAGACCACTACCCTCTTCCAGTTATATCGGAATTGCTAGATCACCTGCAAAAGGCCCGCATTTTTACCAAGCTAGACCTCAGGAATGCCTACAATTTGATCAGAATAAAACCAGGCCATGAATATTTGACGGCCTTTAACACCAGATATGGTAAGTTTGAATATCTAGTCATGCCTTTCGGACTAAGTAATTGTGGGGCAGTATTTTCCAGATTTATGAACCATATTTTCTCAGACTTGTTAGACAAATATGTAATCGTGTATCTCGATGACATTCTGATTTATTCTGAGGACCCCACCTCCCACATAACTCATGTGCGAAACGTTCTGCAGAGCCTGAGGGAGAACAAGCTTTTTGCCAAGCTAGAGAAGTGTGCCTTTGACTTAACTCAATTAGACTATCTGGGATACAGGATTTCCACAGAAGGCATAGCCATGGATTCTGCAAAGGTCCAAGCAATTCTGTCCTGGAAACATCCCCGTAATGTCAAGGAGGTCCAGCAATTTTTGGGGTATGCAAATTTCTTCCACAAATTCATTGCCGGATATGCAGAGAAAGCGGATCCCCTTACTCAGCTTTTAAAGAAAGACAAATGCTTTTGCTGGGGGGAACAGCAGCAAGCTGCCTTCCAGGAATTTAAACAGCTGTTTGCATCCCCACCACTCCTGAGGCACCCCAACCCTCTAAGACAGTTCCACGTCCATTGTGATACATCTAACTTCGCTGTCGCCATTTTGCTCCAAGCGGCAGACGAAAGAGGGGAAGCTTTGTTACCTTGTGTCTATTTCTCTCGCACGCTGTCACCAGGAGAGAGGAATTACGATGTTTTCAACAAAGAATTGCTTGCCATAAAGTCAGCCTTTCAAGAATGGAGGCATTGGTTAGAGGGAGCGACATTCCCAGTCAAAGTTTACACAGACCATAAAAACTTGGCTCTTTTGCAGAGCTCGAGATCCCTCACCCCCCATCAGGTCAGATGGAGTCAATTTTTTTCACGCTTCAATTTTGTCATCTCGTACTTGCCAGGCAAACAAAACAAGCTGGCTGACGCCTTGTCTAGGCAGCCACAGGACATTGCAGAACCTGACCAAGCCACTCAAGCCACAATCTTGCAGCCTCAAAATTTTGAGGAGTCTCCCGAGGGGGACCAAGTAGAGATCTTGGCAGCAGTCAGGCTAGCAGACGATCTCCTTGTACGAATCAAGGCTCAGCAGAGACAAGACCCCTATGCACGGGCTAGGCTGAAGGACCTAGAAGGGGTCCAGAGCGGAACAACGTCCCCGTTCACAGTGGAGGCAGGGACCCTGTCAGAGGGAGCACATGGAGATGGAGCGGCCTGCCTCTCTCCTAGGCACCAGTGATCCACGTACTATGCAGTAAATAGACTCCAAACAGAAGTTATATCAAATATCCTATTTACTTTATATACATACGTATTTACAGATCACTTCCACAAGTAACAAATGATACACCATCAACGATACAGCTTTCACGAGGTAAAATGGGAATAATGGGAAATGAGAATGTCTCTGCATATATAGTGAACCTGACCAATCACATTATAGGTCACTCTCGTTATTCACCACACCCAACCTAACTCTAAGCACCTGTTGAATGAGTCACACATGACACATCATTCCTACAACAATGGCTGCTAATTGGGTGACTGTGCAGAATATTTCACCTTTTACCTAGAAATCAAGCCTCTCTGTATACTTTATATCTAGAAGTAAATTCCTGGGTTTATCAAATCCCAACACCCCTTCAATTTACAATAGATATTACATTCAATTGTACAGAATAGAAGACATACACATTTGAGATATACATATCCTATGTCTCTATGCTTAGAGGCTTTGTCATCACATCTGCTACATTACACTCAGATGGACAACACCGCAAACCAATACAATACAATAAACTTCCAATTATTGACCGATCACATATTCTTGATCACATGAATTTTGTTCATCGTCTCCAATCTCTGTCATGACAAAATCTGTTGTCATCGGGGTTGAAACTTCTTTACACTGTTCCATATTGTTCTCTCTTAGCAGTGCTTCAATTTTCTTCCGCTGCTCTAGAACATAACCCCCATCAACCTTCTGAATACCCATTCCTAGGTAATTCTTAATTTCTCCCAGATCTTTGACATCAAACTGCTGTTTCAGATTTTCAGTAAATTCAATTACCCTGCTTTGATCTTTCGCTATAAGACACAAATCGTCTACAAAAATCAAAAGCAAAATCTGTTCATCGTTTTCACATTGCTTTACATACAGACATGGGTCAGCTATACTACACTTGAATCCCATTCTTTGTAATTCCTTATCTAACCTAAGATTCCAGCAACGTGCCGACTGCTTGAGTCCATACAATGCTTTCTGCAACTTGTATACCCTTCCTGCAATCTTTGATTCATACCCTGGGGCTTCAGTCATATAGATCTCTTCATTCAAATCAGCATGCAAATATGCTGTTGTGATATCATAGTGCTGTACTACACAATTCCCAGCTGCTGCCATTGCTAAGGCAAACCTAAATGTCTCCCCTCTTAGCGTTGGTGCAAAAACTTCATCATAAGACTGATTCTTTATCTGGGAAAATCCTTGTGCTACCAACCTAGCCTTATACTGAATATCACCATTCACTAAGGTTTTCTTCTTATACACCCATCTACAGCCTACTGCTCTATGCTCCCCAGGCAGCCTAGTAGATTTGAAAACCTTATGAGAATTAATGGCTTTCATTTCCACATCCATAGCAGCTTTCCATCTACTCTGCTCGTGTGGTGGCAACTCCAATATGTCCTTGTAACTACGAGGTTCATAATCAATGAAACACACTTTTACATCACCTGGTGAATAACGTTGAGGTGGTATGCCCTTGTTAACTCTCTCAGATCTACGCAATACTGTAGCATCCTGCATCATTGGCACACTAGGAGTTAATTCCTCTTCCTTCTTAATCACATCAGTGGCCTCTCTCCGCTCTGAAAACTCAAAACTTCTCTGACTAGGAAGATAAACCTCACTACTCCCATGTAATCTCTGCCAATTGCTGTGCTCACAAAAACTTGCTGATCTAGAAATAACAACTTTCCTGCCATCAGTGAACCTATATCCCTTGGTCCCTGGCTCATACCCCACAAATGTCATCTTCTGTGCTTTTGCCTGTCCTTTCCTACGTACCTCCTTATGCACGTGAACATAGGCAGTGCACCCAAACACCTTCAAATGAGCTAATGGTGGCTTCTTGCTATATAACATATAATATGGAGTTTGATTTACAGACACACTCCATAACCTGTTAATTAAATAATTAGCAGTTAATATTGCCTCTCCCCAGTATCCTCTTGATAACCCTGAGTCAGCAATGAGTGAATCCTTCACTGTCTGCAATGCCAAATTCCTACGTTCAGCCACGCCATTCTCAGCTGAACTATGTGGGTTAGTTCTTCTATGCACAATGCCCCTTCTACGGAGCCATTGCTGAAAACTCCCACTAAGAAACTCTGTACCCCGGTCAGTTTGTAAACTACACACCTTTGTGCTATACCTACGTTCCACAAACTGCACCCAGTTTCTAAACTTTTCAAATGCTTGACTTTTAGCTTTCAATAGGTAACAGAACCCAAATCTAGTGTAATCATCTACAATGACTAAAACATATTTAGCACCCCCTATTGAAGCTGGTAATGGACCAATTAAGTCAGCGTGAACTAATTCAAAACGTTTATGTGACTTCCTATGACTGAATTTGCTCACAGGAAACACCTTTGACTTTGCAACCTTACAAGCTGTGCAATCCAAATACACTTGGCACTTTTTCAATTCCATTCCAGAACTTGCTTCTGACATCTTTTCAATCACTTTGAAACTCGGATGCCCAAGCCTTCTGTGCCACAGGTGCGCACATGAATCATGTGTTGGCTTATTAATTGTAGCTACACCATGATGGCTGCTGCTTGTCCTGGCTTGTACTATTTCATATAAATTGTTCTGCAAAATACCTTTGCCACAAACATTGTTATCTTTCATAACAATACATTCATTATTACCAAACTGTACAGTATAACCCTGTTTATCCAATTGTGACACACTAATTATATTGTACTCCAGTTCAGGTACACACAACATTGATAATTCAATATTTAACCCTGGTACATATACAAATCCTTTACCAGTCACAGATGCAATACTTCCATTAGCTAGAGTAACATGATCTTTATCAGCCTGCCTAAAACTCTTAAACATCTGTCTGTTACTCCCTATATGCTGACAAGCCCCACTGTCAATTAAAAATGGTCCCTTTAAATCTTGTTCTACACTTGAACTAATTAAAGACAGCTGTGCAGCTTCTCCCGGCTTGGAAATTTTCAGCTTAGCCTTCGGCTTCCGTTTCTTACCACAATCCTGCAATAAATGCCTTTGTGACCCACAGCAGAAACATTTTCGTACATACAAAACATTCTCAGACTTATCAGAATATTCCTTAACACAAACACTGTTTTGCTTAGCACTAATTACGTTAGAACACTGCTGCCTTCTTTGCTCTTCTTCTAAAAGCCTGCTAGATAAGTATCTTATAGTTAAATCTTCCTCAGATAACGAACCAAAGCTAATTGCCAAAGTATCCCACGTTTCATTTAGAGAACTGAAAATTATATACACTTTGTTAGCTTCTGTAAATTGCATATCTCTCTGAGCCAATTCCTGGAACAACCCTGTCATATAATGCAGGTGATCCCTTATATTATCAGATACCCCTAATCTAGCGTGATAAAGTTTTCTTGTTAGTAAAACTTTACGTAACGGTGAGCTTCTTAGATAAACATTCTTTAAAGCTTCCCAACACTTCTAGGCTAACTGACAGTCTCTAACATAACACAACTGGCTATCTTCCAGACATAAAATTATGCTTGCCAATGCTCTATCGTCCTTTAGAGCAACTTCTTCATCTTCCAGGTCTGGTTCAGGGCAAAGTACACTCCTCCAAAGCCCTTCACGCCGAAGATACATTTCCATTTTATATGCCCATGACGAATAATTACTGTCATTCAGTCTTTCCAGAGGAAAACCTCCCCCGACTGCCGGCAACATCTTCGCTGTGCTCATCTGTCTTCAGCCCCTTCTGGGCAGACACCAATGATTAAAGACACAGACCTTATCAGAAAGTCCTCCAGCTGCAAAACAAGCGTAGGAGAGAGAAAAAAACACACACACAGGCACGGAACCTGTTAAAGCTCCAAATCACTCCAAATAGCCACACGACTCCTGGATAGGCTTCCAAAGCTTCCAGCTCACAGACTGCACACGATCCACAGCCAGTGCAAAGCCTTCCGTCGTCTATGGCATCTCTGCCGCCTCTGGGCCTATAACCCTGTCAGAGGGAGCGCGCGGAGATGGAGCGGCCTGCCTCTCTCCTAGGCACCAGTGATCCATGTACTATGCAGTAAATAGACTCCAAACAGAAGTTATATCAAATATCCTATTTACTTTATATACATACGTATTTACAGATCACTTCCACAAGTAATAAATGATACACCATCAACGATACAGCTTTCACGAGGTAAAATGGGAATAATGGGAAATGAGAATGTCTCTGCATATATAGTGAACCTGACCAATCACATTATAGGTCACTCTTGTTATTCACCACACCCAACCTAACTCTAAGCACCTGTTGAATGAGTCACACATGACACATCATTCCTACAACAATGGCTGCTAATTGGGTGACTGTGCAGAATATTTCACCTTTTACCTAGAAATCAAGCCTCTCTGTATACTTTATATCTAGAAGTAAATTCCTGGGTTTATCAAACCCCAACAGACCCTTTGGCATAGTGGGCGGCTTTATGTTCCCAAAACCCTGAGGGAAGAAGTTCTACAGCTATGTCATGATAGCCCAACGGCAGGACACGGGGTGTGTGTGTTCAAGATGCTGCACAGAACACTCAGAGATTACTGGTGGCCCAAGATGGCAGCGCACATAAAGACTTACGTGGCCTCTTGCCACGTATGTAGATGCGCTAAAACTGTTGCAGGGAAACCAGCAGGCCTTTTGCAACCCCTACCCACACCTCCCCAACCTTGGGACACTGTCTCCATGGATTGCATCACTGACTTGCCACAGGCACAAGGCTTCACTTCCATCCTGGTGGTGGTGGACTGTTTTACAAAGATGGCACATTGTATTCCCTGCAAGGGCCTTCCAACAGCACAAGCTACAGCACAGCTCTTTTTGGACAATGTCTTCCGATATAGAGGTATGGTTAACCACTTGATCTCAGATCGAGGTTCCCAGTTTACTTCCAGGTTCTGGGGGGTGCTTTTTCAGACATTGGGGGTCAAGATACACTTATCCTCTGCGAATCATCCTTGCAGTAATGGCGAAGCTGAGAAAACTAACCAATTATTGCAGCAATATCTCAGATGTTACATTAACTACCGCCAGGACAATTGGCCAGAACTCCTCCCAATGGCAGAGTTTGCTTACAATTCAGTACATTCCTCAACCAAGATGTCCCCTTTCCAGGCACTCTATGGCACAGACCCGAGAGTGTTGCCTCTTTCCTCCCAGCAAACACCTGTTCCTGCAGCCACGGATTTCCTGGCAGAAAGGCAGGCAGCCCATCACGTTAACAGCCAATCAGCTGTTAACGGAGCAGCTTGATCTGGCGAAAGCAGCCTATAAAAAGAACGCAGATGAACACAGACAGGAAGGACCTTCCATCTCACTGGGAGACAAGGTCTGGCTCTCTACTAAGTTTTTGCAATCTAACAGGCCTTGCAAGTAATTGGACGCTAAGTTTGTTGGCCCTTTCCCAGTGCTACAGCAAATAAACCCTGTGGCTTATCGTTTGCAGCTTCCCCACTCCATGAAGATCCACCTGGTGTTTCACAAGTCCTTGTTAGTCAAAGATTCCCCTCCAAGCACCTTGCGTTCGCATACCACCCCCCCACCTCCGATACTTGTCGAAGGGGAACCGGAGTACGAAGTGCAAGAAATTTTGGATTCCAGAAGGAGGGGCAGGGGAATTCAGTATTTAATACACTGGAAGGGGTATTCTCAGACAGAGCGCTCCTGGGAAAATGCCAAAGACGTTCATGCCCCCTTGCTGGTGCATAAGTTTCATCAGCTTTTCCCTCACAAGCCTCGACCAGCTCGACTCCCAGAGCTACAGCCCCCAGCTGGAGACGAGGAGGCCGGCCAGCCTGAGGTGGTAGTAAGTTGCCAGCAGCCATTTCTGCTCCCTCCGCCAGAGCCAGTGAGGGGGGAGGAGGGGGATTCTCGCCCGTCCACCTCTGGTTTGCAGTTCCCAGGCGGGGGGAGGGAGAGCCCTGCTAACGATTTAGCTGTTTTTCAGGAACAGACAGCTGCATCAGAGCTATCTGATCAAACAGGAGAGGATGACTCCCCAGACATTCCTTTCGTAGACGACCTCCCTTCTCTGCCCAGCTCCCAGGAGGGGGAGGAGGAGATGGACACTTATTCACACGGGATTGTACCTGACACCAAGGACGAAGGAGGGGGGGTTGTTTTGGAGTTTTTGGCTGGAGAGGGGGGTGGTGTCAGGGAGACACAGGAGAGTGGAGAAGAGGGCCGGGCCATGAGAGATAAGCGGGCACGCAGCTCAGAGTGCCTGGCCTATTTTCCCAAATGTCAGAAGAAGGCTCCGCCCTAGGTTGGACTGATATACTTGGGAATCTGTAGGCATCGTTAGTTTAGCAGGATTCTGTATGTAGGTATGCAATAAACACTAGAGACTAGATTCCCTGCCTCGGCGTGTTATTTCTGCACCTACACATGACAGTTTGGCACCTTTGAAAGGACACTGGGTTTGCATACTTCCTTTTCTAATCACTTTCAGAAATTGCTTGTTAATTGCTTTTCAGCTATTAGGAACCTTTGGATCGACAGGTTTTACAGCACCGGGTGAGTTTCCTTCAATCCTTCGTGAAAGAAGTTTTAAATACAAGTTTAATGACTTAAAAAAATAAATAATAAACAGCAAAAGGGTGATTAGAAGTTTGATTTTATGAAGTTAGAAGCGAACTAAGGGTCCAGGTAAATTCGAAATAAGATTTTGGAATTAATTATAAAGAATCCCTCCTGTGGGGAAAAAGCTTTTGTATTGAATTCTTTTAAAAAACACACAGTAAGATAAGACTAAAAATTGGACACTAGAGGGAACTAAAGATTATAATTAAAAAAGAACACTCAAACTCAACTCATAATTACAGAATGAAGCAAAATATTTCAACAATGGACATACTGAAGGATACTTTTGAACAGTGGACCCAGAAGTTAATTTTAAGAGTGTCTACCTCTATAGATAGACTGTGTTTAAAAGATGTTATGGAAGAGGAACAAGTTTTACCTGACAAGATTGAAACTTCTTTGAAAGTAGATTTAAAAATGACAGGCTACAAGAATGACATGGAAAAAGATGTTACACTGGGCATACAAAAGAAACCTGCTGATATCTTAATAATTAAAAGAGATATACAAATAACAAATCAAGAGAGTGACCTGGATAATTTTCCTGTATTGAATTTACAAAAGAAGCTTGTTAAAGCTTTGAAGAATTTTGTGAGAAGAGAAAGAAAAATGAAAATAAATCAAGTTCTAGAGCATTATTTGAAGGGACTAAAGATCAAGATTGTTGGAAGTAAAAGGAAGGAATATAAATTTGATTTGATCAAGGTTAAAATAGATATGTTATCTCTGGTAATGCTTAATGGACTTTTGCTGAGATCAGGATTGAAATTATGAGGCTTTATGGATTTGCTTGTAGATAAGAGATGGAATATGGGAAGAAGAGATCATTTGTTGCATTTTAAGAGAAGGTGATAAGTTACTAAAATTGTTTATACTTGTGATGAAGGGGGAAGTCACTTCTTTACTTTTCTTTTTCTTTACTATATTCTTATTTTTTTCTTTCTTTTCTATTTTTTCTTTCTTTTCTGAACCTTCTATTTTTTCTTTTTCTTTTCTTTTTTAATTTGTATTAGTTTTTATTGTTGTAATTGTAATCTTTAATAAAATTACTATTAAAAAAATACAAAAGGGGGCAGGGATTGCATTTCAACCCTCCATCCATCGTCTTGCCGATGTTGATATCATTCCCCACTGGCTGGTGGACACTTCTGAAGAGAACTGATGGGTAAAAATTGCAAAGAGGCAGATTTTGGTTAAAGATGTAGAGTATTATCTTTTTTAACAATGGAAATGGCCTTTCGTTTTCTAGGATTTTAAAACAGAGGCAAGGCATCCATCTTCAGAAATGGTGCAATTATTGGATTCTGCAACATTTGCTCTGAGTTGCTGGTATCCTGGCTCAAGAGGTAAAGCCGAGACAATAGAAGCTTCAACAAGTCAGTTTATTCCCAGGGAGCAGCCAAACATAATAGCCAGATCACATAAAATAGCTACAAGGAAGCCTCCCCCATGCAGACAGGGCTACAAAAAAATCCAATTATCACAGGCAGCTGTGTAATAGGCCTTTGCTGAGTCAGCCCCACTGAAAGGCTTATCACCATGTGGCACAGATTCATTTACTGGGCAGGCAGAAGAATGAAGTAGCATTCAATGATCTCCTGAAGGTCTTTCAGGCCTAGGATTCTAAGTGCCTTCTTTAATCTGTCCAGAACTTTTGAGAAAATGAGGTGAACATGAGTTGATGAGGAAGAGATATTTCTCAAACCATCCCTCTCTGTGCAAACTTCTTATCATGCCTTCCTTAGTCATCTTTTAATATTTCTTATAAATGAATTTTATTTATTTAATTATTTATTTATTTAATTAAATTTATATAATTTTGTTTTAAAAAAATGACAACTTCAATTTCATTGACCTTCCCTGAAGATGCTTCAATTCCCTTTTGCAGGAAATTACGACCCCACCCCACCCCAAAAGCAATGATACTTTTTCTTTTATTAGAAGCAGAGAACCCTCACCTTCAAGATAAAAAAAATAAAAGGCAAGGAGAAACATTAAATTAAAAGGCTTAGGAGTCCCATATGAGCAGTCATCAAATTTACAATGAAATCATGCTTCCTCTGATGTAAATCCCTTTGTGTTCTGGGTGGTCTATGACCAACCAAGTGTTCAATGGATAATAGCTATAATGATAATTATATTACATCATCATTATATCATGATAATACCATGAAACCTGGCTCTGCGACCTCGCCTGGGGCAAAAAGGAAAGCAGTCAAACCTGGGGATGGCTGATTCCTTAGAGCCACCTGAGATATCTAATTTTAATCATAGTCAACGTCACTTTAGAACTATCTGCCTCTTGGATTTTATTTTATTGTATTTTATTGTAATTTATTGTAATTCTATTTTTATCATAGTTTTTATTATATTTTGTTGATATTGTGTTGTGAACCGCCCAGAGTCCCTCCTTGAGGGGGAGATGGGCGGTTATAGAAATTCAATAAATAAATAAATAAAATGCCTATTTCAGTACTTTGGGAAAAAAAGCATATAAGATTTCAAATTTAATGGAATTCCTAACTACATTGAGAGAAAGAGAGGGAGATTCACAAGTATTATATCTGAAAGAATGAACTCTTTCATTACATTTATTTTTCATATTATTTTCTTGCTATGTACAGGTACGCCTTGGGTTATGACAGCAACTGGGACCAGGATTGCCGTCGATAAGCGATGCAGTTGTAAAGTGTGATTCATGTGACTGCATCGCTTAGTGACGGCAATCCAGGTAGTCCCAGTTGCTGTCCTAACCCCAAAACAGGCAGCTCATTAAGCGGGAAGCAGCCGGAGTGCAAAGTAAGGAGCACAGGGGTGCCCCAGGGAGGTGGGAGAGGCCCTGGGAGGCCCGGAGCAGGCTGCAAGCGAGTTGGGGGAGCGAGGGTGCTGCGATGCAGCACAAGTGCAGGGAGGCTGAGGGAAGGAGGGTGCGGGTCAGCATTAGCATGTGCGAGCGCAGGGAGGCCGAGGGAAGGAAGGTGCGGCAGTGTGAGCACGTAAGAATGCAGGGAAGCTGAGGGAAGGATGATGTAGGTCGGTGCAAGCGCAGGGAGGCTGAGGGAAGGCGGGCATGGTGCGGTGCACAGGAAGATAGGGGGGGACTTACCAAAGCAACTTGCAACCTTCCCTGCCAGCTTCCCCATTGGCTTTGCTTGTGGGAAGCTGGCAAGGAAGGTCACAAATGGCGATCATGTGACCGTAGGGCGCTGCGACCGTTGTAAGTGAAAGCTGGTGCTCATCACACCTCTCCATGACTTTCATGCTGATGCAATTAAAAGGCTTTAGGTATTTCACAAAGCCATTGTTTCCTACACTTACAATGCTGCACATTAAAGGGCTTATTCTCCCCTCCCTTTTTTATACATGAAGGAAACAAAACTTCTACTCAGCACAGGGATATTTCAAGGTTAGCAGCCTTGTTCTTATCTCCCCTTCCTGCCTATGCCAGTAGCTGCAGCTTTGATCTTGCAAACTGTTTGGTTACTGCAGGAACTCATGGGATTTTTTTGCAAAATTTCTAAGCTGCTGAGAAAGCAGAAGTTAAAGCAACATGAAATGAGCACATACTCATAGCAATAAATCTGCAGAAAGCAACACAGCTTGCCATGGAATATTTACAGCAGAGGTGGGCAATCATTTCAGCCCCAAGAACCTTTTCCTTTTCTTGTCAATAATATGTTCAATCTCACTATCGTTCTCATCAAACCAGTCCTGATGTCTCTTAGTTTGGTATCCGATAGTTAGTTCACAGGCTGAAATAATAGAAGTCTTCAATTAAATCCAGTGTTCCTCAACATTTTCAGGAAGTTCCATAGGCAGATGTTCCTTGAGAGTTGATTGAAAGCAAGCTCGTTTAATAGAATCTTGAAGGGCCAGTGTATTCATTTTACGCCTTGGTTTTCTTCCTTGGAGCCTACGATGAGGGACAATCTTTATGGCCATCATGGATCAAATTAATCGATGGTCTGTCCAGCAGTCATCGGCGCTCGTCATGGCTCTGGTGAGAAGTACATCACGGCGATCTCTAGCACGGACAATTACATACTCTAAAAGATGCCAGTGCTTTGACTGTGGGTGCTTCCATGATGTTTTAAATTTATTTTTCTGGTGAAAGAGTGTGTTAGTAATGACAAGGTTATGCTCTGCACATTTAGTCAGAAGTAAGATTCCATTCATGTTGCTGTTGTCAACTCCTTCTTTCCCAATGATCCCTGGCCACAAATCAAAGTCACGCCCAACTCTTGCATTGAAATCGCCCAGGAGGATAATTTTATCCTCCTTTGGTATCTCTGATAAGATGGTGTCCAGCTGGGTATAAAATTTTTCCTTGATATCCTCATCTGCATCTAGTGTTGGTACCTAAGCACTTAGGATAGTTGCCTGTTGGGTTTTGGCGAGTTTTATTCAGAGAGTTGAGAGTCGTTCGTTAATCCCAGTGGGAACTTCTGACAAGAGCTTCACAAGGTTCGTTAATCCCAGTGGGAACTTCTGACAAGAGCTTCACAAGGTTGTTTTTGATAGCAAAGCCTACCCCATGTATTCGTCGTTCTTGTTCAGGCAGTCCTTTCCAAAAGAAGGTATAACCTCCTTTTTCTTCCTTCAGCTGTCCTTCTCCTGCTCTTCGAGTTTCTTGGAGTGCTGCTATATCAATATTAAAACGTCTCAGCTCCCTTGCAATAATGGCACTCCTACGTTCAGGGCGTTCACTATCCATATTGTCTTGCAGTGTCCATATATTCCACGTTCCAAAATTCATATGTCTTTTACGACCGCTATATGGTGACCCCACTGGACGCGGTAATCCAGTCAGGGAGAAAATGAGGCAGACTATGTATAGAGCACCTTTTCTAGCCCCCTCCCCATATGGGGTGAGCAGAGTGGATCCTAAATAGGGCTGCTCAGTCGTGGATACAGCTGCCGAACTACTCAACTGCCTCGATCCTTGAGTCAGGGCGACTGAATCCGTATCCACCGCCCATGTGCTGGTCCATGACTAGGAGCTTCCAGATTTCACAGTCCTGCCCCGTTGCCATTCGTCAATCGCCATGGGACTTTTGGTTGTTTTGGGTTTGGTGTGGTTGGAAGATGCCTGTGCGTGAATTTGTTTTATGTGTGGAGATCAGTGCACAACGATCAGCACACAACCTTCACAGAAAAAGGCTTTAATCCAATGGCATGGATACCATGACAATTGGTGACCTTTTGTCTGCTGCAGCCTTCATCTGCCTTCACAGCCGTTGTAACAATACACCTTGTTATCTTCCACCTGTTCTGCCATTGAGGACTTTCTTGGATCGTTCTTTGTCTGGTTCCTCCCCCTGGACCTTACCGCCATGGGTGACCCTACCAGGAGTACATGACTCCCGACGGCTTCGCTCATAGGGTTCATTGGGAACACACAAGCCCACTCACCACAACAAGGTGACGATCCAGCGAGTTGGAGAAGGTATCAACCAGGTGATGGCCCATCCACAATAATGGAACTAGAAAAGGCTCCCCCAAACACCCTCTCTACCATAGAGCAGAAACAAACATTATATCCAGCTGAATGGGTGGGGCCAGAAATAACTCACAGCGGGCCTGTAGTTGCTATGGGAGCCATGAATTCCTGAGCCACTCCTGACAAGGAAACCTCAGCATGGACAGTGGAATTGGTCAGAATAAATAGCCCAGGACACATCAATATCACAGAGAGGCCCTTGCTGGGACCTCTCCTTGGCACTGACACTGCTGAATAATTGGATAGAAAAGGAGCAGCAAGGGCCAGGAAGAAGCATTTGGACCCTCACTGAGCTCCTGATATTCTTAGGAATGTAATGGGAACTGAATTTCAGAACTGGGCTTGGGTAACACCCACCCCACACCTCCATTTCGTACCATGAGGAGGTGACCTATCCCTAGGCTTGGCAGGAAGAAAGTTGATTTTCTTTTTCACCCGTGCTGAGCATCTCAGTGCTTGGATTGGCAAAGCATTTGGTCAGACCTTGGAGACATCAGTATGGCCTGGATCTCAGCTGCAGGGAACATCTGGAAACAACTCCTATGACCCTGAATTCATCCTCCTCCACAGGGATAGGCTATACTTTTGAGGCTGGGGGTTGCCTCCTCATTATTTAGCCTGCTGAAGCTCACTGGAGATGTGGTGGTAACAGTAGGACTTCATCTGGGGGGGGGGGGGGGCTGGAATTTTGGAGGAATGGAAAAGTTTTGGAAATACCAGTTCCTCTTCAGAAACTGGAAAATTAAATTAATAACCCCAATTCTGAGTAGAAATCCATATGAAAATTTCAGAAGCATTTCCACTTGTTAATTTCTTTGTTTTTATATTGGATCCTAAATGCATTGCCTGTGTCACTTCCCAGTGCCGCCATCAGGGGCCTCTGTCCTTCTATGGATGGGATGAATGTAGCATCTGAATAGGACATTTGCATTTTTAATTACTGTATGAGGATCTTACTGTTATACTTTAATTGGCTCTGCAGCAACAGTCTGTACAGCATAAGTTAATCAGAACTACTAATTCTGTAAGAACACATCCCAGCCATTACTTTATCAACATACAGTATAAAAATGGTGTTCTAAAGTATTCCCCCCCCCCCTTATACAAGATACTGTGCAGATTTTGCAAAATGGTAAATCGTTGTCTGACACTGACTAATTAACTTCAAGTATCAGCAATCTTTACAAGCCCTGGGCATCATCTCTGCATGATGGTGCAGACATCCCCAAAAATACCTTGAGCTTGGACGAGAATGCTGACATTTCCTGAGATTGCAAGATGAATTTGCTGAAATCTTGTGAGAGGCCATTTTCTTTCTACAAAATCACCATTTTGGGGTTCCTACAGCTGCCATCTGAGATTGTCACAGATGACGCACAATTTCAATCTACCTAATATGAACACATACTGTAGTGGGGAGCAGCTGGCCCCTCAAAGAACAAACCAGCCTTATATGCCCAGAGGGAGTCACCTGACCCCTGAGAGCCAATAAAGGAAAAGAAGGGGGTTCTGTTGGGTGGGAAGAGATTTTGCGTTTGGGGGAGTTGGCTGGAGACCTGGATGAGGGGGTGACCTCAGGCAAGGCTGGAAGTTGAGTTGTTTAGCTATAGCAGGAATTGCGTTAGGGTTGTATTTCATCTTTTTTAAAAAACTGTGCATTAGGTGTAAAACCTTATCTTCTTTTGGAACCTTCAGTAAAGTTGATTCTTGGCTAAATCCTGGAGTTGACTGGTGGCCTTCTAGCGCCCGCCTCAGCTATTGATTCCCTGACGTTTTGTTTGGTTTCCCTCCCCATAATCTAGCCAGACCCAAGGTGGGGCGAGGATTTCAGCCTTCTCCTAATTCCCCAGGGGGCTGGTGGGGACCTTTCCAGGCACTGTTCCTCCCCAGGGGTGGGTCACCTCAGAGCCAGAGGGCCTCAGAGGAGGGACTGGTTCGACCCCGAGGGCACCTTTTCCCTCATTACACATGTAACGTTCAATTGTTAAGGGAATTATATTGTTTGCAGCCCTATTTCTGTGCAGAAAAAAAAAGTTAATTTGGTTGTGACTGATTAGTATTATTATTATTTTCCCACCTTTTAAATCTCTCTCTCTCTCTCAAGGCAGGGAACATACCTAATGCTATTGGGCAGTGTTCAGCTTCAGGGTTTAGCGACCATGGTCTAGACAGCAGATTTCTAGACAGATACCAGTCATGAAAGCCTACACCAGAATATTTAATAATCCTGCCTTCTATTTTCCCCACAACAACATTTACAAAGGTAAGCAGATTATATTTTTATTTATTTATTTATTTATTTATTTATTTATTTGTTGAATTTCTATAACCGCCCATCTCCCCCTCAAGGAGGGACTCTGGGCGGTTCACAACACAATATCAACAAAATACAATAAAAACTGTGATAAAAATAGAATTACAATAAATTACAATAAAATATAATAAAATAAAATCCAAAAGGCAGATAGTGACGTTGACTATGATTAAAATATTTTAAATATCTAAGGTGGCTCTAAGGGATCAGCCATCCCCAGGCTTGACTGCTCTCCTTTTTGCCCCAGGCGAGATCACAGAGCCAGGTTTTTATTTTTTTTCTAAAATCCAGGAGCGAGGGGGCCTGTCTTATCCCTGGTGGAAGGATGTTCCATAGGGCAGGAGCCTCTGCAGAGAAGGCTCGTCTCCGGGACCCCGTTAGGTGGAATTCTTTCATAGAAGGGGTCCGCAGCATGCCCTCTCTGCAAGATCGGGTGGGACGGGAAGATGTCATGGGGATGAGGCGGTCCCTCAGATAACCTGGTCCCGTGCCATGTAGGGCTTTAAAGGTGATAACCAACACCTTGAATTGGACCCGGAAGCAAACTGGCACCCAATGCAGCTCACGGAGCAGAGGTGTTATGTGTGCAGATCTTGATAATTTATATTTATCTTCAATTGATATTTCTTCGATTATCTCTTCGATTGATATTTATCTTCTTCAAAATCATTGTTGCATGCAATCTTGAAAGAAGATTTTTACCCATCAGGCACTTAAGTAACAAATTTCATTTCATTTCATTTATTTTATTTTCTATCCTGCCTTTATTTTTATAAATAACTCAAGGCAGCAAACATACCAAATACTCCTTCCTCCTCCTCCTTTCCCCACAACAACCACCCTGTGAGGTGAGTTGGGCTGAGAGAGACTGACTGGCCCAAGGTCACCCAGCCGGCTTTCATGCCTAAGGCGGGACTAGAACTCTCAGTCTCCTGGTTTCCCATTGGCTCCTTCCTAGGGCTGAGAGAGAGTGACTGGCCCAAAGTCACCCAGCCGGCTTTCATGCCTCAGGCAGGACTAGAACTCTCAGTCTCCTGGTTTCTAGCCCGTTGCCTTAAGTTAACCACTTGACCAAACTAAATCTGTCATTTTTTTTAACTCATATTTTTGGGGGGCCAATACACCCTATTTCCAATTTGTAAATACTGGGGGAAAACATAACCAGAATATTTCTCAAATTCATATCTAAGCTTATCATATGTTTTAAAATCTTGTTTAATAGATCACAGTGTTAGAATATACATTTGTTCCCATCCTGAAAAATCACTAACAACTTTAGCTACTGTTAAATTCTATAGAATAATTCAGAAAATTTATGGGTTACAGATTCCAGTATTAGTCTACATGTATACAACATTTCTAGGGGGCGTGGTGGCTCAGCGGGTAAGACGCCAGGCTTGTCGATCGGAAGATCGCAAGTTCGGAGGTTCAAATCCCTAGCCCTGCGTGCGGAGTGAGCTCCCGCACTAGCTCCAGCTCTTGCCAACCTAGCAATTCGAAAGCATGCAAATGCAAGTAGATGAATAGGTACCACTTCGGTGGGAGGGTAACAGCGTTCCGCGCGCGTCATGCCAGCCACATGACCGTGGAAGCGTCTTCGGACAACGCTGGCTCTTCGGCTAACAAACGGAGATGAGCACCGGCCCCTAGAGTCGGACACGACTGCACAAATGTGCGGGGGGGGGGGACCTTTACCTTTACCTTATACAACATTTCACCTCATAAAACAATTAATTGCCTAATAAAAATTATGCATCTTCTTTTTTGTCACAATAACAATTCTTTTCACTAATTCAGAAACAAATCGCAATTTCTGGTTCATACATTGTAATAAACCCTTGGACACAGAATCTTCCAGGGTGGCTTTGGACCAGTCATTCCCTCTCAGCCCAACCTACTACACAGAGTTGTTGAGGGAAAAAAAATGGAGGCAGAAATGCTACATATGCACCCCTAAGTTCCTGTATGAAAGGCAGGATATAAATCTAATAAAGAAATCACAATCTGAATCAATTGGATTGAGCCCATTGGCATGAACAGCAAAGCGGAAACAATTAAGAAGGGTTCCCGAGCAGGTTGGGGTTCCCCAGTATGGAAGAAGGAATTCCTCAACAGTCTTGCATACTGTTGCATTAGTTTCTATAGTAATACAAGGGTTATGATGCTCTCCAAAGGCATCATTTTAACATTACTTCAATTTTATTTTGAAAGTGCAGCCTATCTGTCTCTCATAAGAGTGAGTTTGGGGGCACGTGATAAGTTAACAAAATAAGCATTCATGGACCACAGTTCATTTCATCAGATGCACAGAATGGACTTTTTCTTGAAAAATCTAACATTTGAAAAAGAAACGGCAATGCTCTCAGATAAGAGAACTACAACTACCACACTATCTTTAAAATATGATCTTAATAAGCCCTTCAGAAATACACTTAATAAAACAGGATTATTTCTACAGTTGTGTTGGGGGGCAGGTGGAATGGGAACACCTCAAACTTCATAAATGCATAGAGAGATAGCCTTAGTAGCTAGATGGCATATTGCAACTGAGAAAAAGTATAGAAAAGGAGAGCTTCAGATTAATATGTATGCCTAGCCCTCTCAGAATCCATAAAAAGAGCAAAACTATTTCAGTAGCATCATTCTTTGGCTGAGAAGGTTTAAATCTTCCATATGAAAATGAGATGAGGCAAGGGCTTATCCAAGAGTTTGTGGCATAAATGAAGATAGTTTCACAGTGTTAGCATCATGTTCTACAGAGAAACCTTTTGTTGTTGTTGCAGTTATCCAAGTCTCTTCTTCCTGTATCACGCACCTTGTGCAGACATTTCAGTCATGTTTTACATCCCATGATATAGCAGTGTGTATGAGAGATATACAGGCAGTCCTCGCTTATCAACCACAATTGGGACCGGCAACTTCATCACTAAGCGATGCAGATGTTAAGTGAGACATCACGAGACCGCGACTTGTGATTTTACTGCTGGATTCTCCATTGACTCTGCTTGTTGGAAGCTGGCTGTGAAGCGCGCAAATGGCAATCACGTGACTGCGGGACGCTGCAACGGTCATTAACGCCCACTGGTTGTGAAGCACCTGAATCTCAATCACGTGACTGTGAGGACGCTGTGACATTCGTAAGTGCGAGGATTGGTTGTCAAGTTACTTTTTCAGCACTGTAACTTTGGTCACTAAACAGGGCAGTCATTAAGTGAGGACTACCTGTATACACATACACCCCACCCCTGAAGGGCAATCTGTAAACCTTAACTGCCTCCTCCCACAGTTAACAGCTATCAAAGAATTTTTAAAATAGTGCCATTATTAGAATGTTATACACTGATAATAAAAATAATGATAGGAGATTGTTTATGAACTAAGTTAAAAATGCTTCCCATTTTAAATTTTTCAGGCAGGGTGATTGATGTTCAGAGATCAAGGATCACGACCCAGTACTTGAAATCCAGCAAAAGCTCCTCCTGCAGCAGCATCTGTGCATTCCTCACGTGTCATTCAGATGTCCTGGAACTTCAATATTCCACCATCCTGAGACAACACAGGCATTGTCGGGACTAGATCAAGTTTACAAAATTGTCTTTTGTCCATCCTGAATCTCCTACTGGCGTCAAGGTAGCATAAAACCACTTCCCTTCTGTGCTTTGATTGTAGCTGAGTTCTGGGTAACTCACTGGAATATGCCAGCTTGGGGAGTGGGGGGGAGGGAGGTACTTCTAATAATTTTTAAAAGATAGATAATTTAAGCAAGGGAGAAAATTGGATGTGCTGCCCTTTCTCCCTGTACTCTCTGCGGAAAACCACCTTATCTCTCAGTTAGTTAAAAGCTACTCCCATCTACATAGCATGAGAGAAAACTCAGAAAAGGGCCCTAGCTGGTGGAATAAACTCACTGGAAAAAGGTGAACAATAGGGACTGGAGAAGGCTAATAACTATGAAGGCAATAGTGCATAAACTTCATTGGCAGTGGTTGCTATTTAAATTAATTGTACTTTTGAGGAAATATGCATAGAAAAGGTTTTTGGGTTAAAATCCTGTGTAGAGTTGTGATTACGTAACTGTGCAATTCCATATAAGGTAATTCAGATATTAAGCCCTATTAATTTCACTGAGATACAAACTGAATCAAATCTCTTGGGAGTGTAATATCCACTCTAGCACTTTATACGATATCTAAACTGGAACTATGATAATATAAATCCAGTTAATTATTGATATATCACCATAACAATGGTTGGATGGTGCTTGCAAAAGTTCATCCGTGGTGCATCCTTCTAGTCCAGCAACCAGTTTTCAAAATATGGTTCGGGCTTTACAGCAGCACCCTCTCGGTCTGAGCATGAAGGATGTTGCCTTCCTGTTACTTTTCTCACGTAAGAAGATATTCTAACCATGCAAGTCCCGAAGGCTTAAATGCGAAGTTCTCGCGGCTGACAAGCAGTTCCATCTGCAGTTGATTTGACCAAGTTTCTGTTAAAGCCCCTGATTACTTTCTCAGCATTCTCTAAGGGGGCATCGTCTCTTTAACCAAAGTGGAAAACCAGAGCCTGAACTTGAGTTAAAACTAAACCGTGCGTTTATAAGGCCACGCCCCCTTTCTTTTTTCTTCTTCTTAAAGTGAGCGCGGCCAATCACCGCTTCCGCAAGACCAGATTCGGCCAATCAGAGACCACTTCTTCGCTCTGAGAAAGATGGCGACCTTGTGAATGGGTTAGCGGGTGATGGAGGCAGCGGCGGGACCCCGCCATGGCGAGCAAACGGCGGCAAGCGGCGTCGGTAACGGGAGCTGGAAAGCTGCTCCTAACGAGCCCGGCGAGGCGGAGCAACAGACGAAGAGCTGCTGTTGAGGGTGCCCAACGTGGTGAGAGTCCCTGCAGCGAGAACAGAGCGGAGGGTGAGAAGCCTGCGGAGCCCCCATTTCTCCTTGGTATTTGCCTCTTTCAGCCCAGCCTTGAGCAATGTGGCTCGCCTCCCTGCGCATCACTTTAGCTTTATCCTGTGCAAAAATAATTTGCCCTGGATTCCGTGAGGTTTATTCCCAAGGAATGGTAGCGAGCTTGGAATACAGCTCCCACCATCCCATGCCGGCTGGGACTCATGGGAACTGTAGTCAGAGGCATCTGGACGTAACCGGAAGGTTGGCGAGTCGGGTACCATATTATTAAAATCCAGAGTTCTCCCCCCACCCACCTCCTGGTAATATACGTTAGAAGATCCTTTCCCTAATTTATAATGTTTGTTTCCCATTAGGTGTTTTCTAGGATCTTGCTACTTTTTCCTAGTGAATTTTTAGTGAATTCCAGATAAGTAAATGCATTGCACATAAACACTGATGAATTTATTATAGCTTCTGATAAAATAAACTTCTTATCTTGTGGGTCTGCAAGGATCTCCAAGAATATTATATCTGTGTGAACTAAAAGCTGAAGGTTTTTTTCTTCTCAAAAAAAAAGCTCCCATCCCTAACATACAAGCATTTCAGAATACTCACAAGTCAATTAAAATGAATTTTTAAGGTCATACTTTGCAGTTATCCCAAAGCTATCTTGTAATCCTGCAAATGTCTCTCTGAATCAGATCCAGGTTGAGATGAAGATAAACCCAAGTCCTAGTTAGTTTTTACATATTTTATGAATGATAATGATACAAAACAGTTTTAACCAATTTGTTTTTATTATGAGAACCATTTCCAGTGAAATCTTAGAAGGCAGACTAATAGAAAACTAAAATATAAACTGAACTTCTCATCTACCACTTTATTTTTTACAGAGTTTAAGAAAGAAATATACATAGGACTTTTTGAACAAACACAAATTAAGGGAAAATGAACAATATATTGCCTCAGAAACAACAAAGACTTCCACATGTTTAGGGCTGGACCAGGACATTTTGCTTCCTGAGGTGTGCCAGCAAATGATCCCCCACTCCTTTTGTTTTTGGTTATCTTGGACTGCTTACTGGTCTCAGTGTAATTTACATAACTGGATTGTTGTGGGGTTAAAAAAGGAGGGCCTTTCACCAACCAGGAAGGGTAGGGATCCAGACTGCAGGTGGGGGAAGCTGATGTTACACAGAACCTGTCTACTTTAACTCATGCTAGGTAACCAGGCAAGCCTTTCTCATCGGGACTTGCCCATCTGGCATCCAACTCCAAACAGGTGTAAGCAATTTTGATCATCAGTTGCCTAGATAATGCCTCACAGTTTCCTCAGACAGTTTCATTTTACCAAAGCTCATCAAGTAGGTATAAAGTCCATCTTGGGTAGGAGTTTTGCTTTTTTGAGTATACGATCTTTGGCTTTTTTATGTGTTTCCATAGAAAGGTCTTTGTATAAGACACCAAAGAGAACCCAGGTGAGCAGATTGCGGTTGCCTACATTCAGTTCTCCTACAAATGAAATTGACATGCAGCAAGAGATCTTTTGGGATCCTCAGTCACCTACAACATATAAACTAGGTAACTATTGTTATTCATATTTTAAAAAATTTCTAAGCAGTAATTTATCTTTCAAAATGTGTGTTAACAAGCCCTAGAACATCCTGACTCTATGCATGTTGCTGAACTAGAGCTCCCAGTATCCATTAAAAATAGCTGCTCAGGAGGTAGTTATGTATTTATGAATACTTGAGCCCATTTTCCATTAAAGCATTTCCAAAGCAGGGTATAACTATATTTATAATGTGATAATGTCCATGCCATTTATTGAGGAGGAGCAGGCTGTCCGAAAAACTGTGCAGCTAAATATGCTTGTGTAGTCTTTTAAAGGCTTTACTCTTGGGTGAAGTGAGTCAACTTTGTGGAAGAACCTAATTACAGCACAATCCCCCCAGCTTGTCCTGCCAGGAACTTAGCTTGTTAAGTTTGCCAGATAGAAACAGACCTCTCTTTCCTTTTGGATTTTTGCTGTCTTTGTGCTGTTTTGTTTTTCTCCTTTGTCTAATAGGTTTGTAATGGTAGATGGGGTTTCTGTGCTGTATTGATTTTTTATTTGTTTAATTTATATAGCTGCCCATCTCATATTTGTGACTCTGAGTGGCACACACAATTAAAATAAAAACCAAAAAAACCCCCTGGGTTGATTTGTTCGACGATCCATCGGTTTGCTTTCTTGGCTGTCCACGGTATTCTCAGGAGTTCTTCAACATCAAAATTGAAAGACGTCAATACTCTTCCTATCCTGCTCCTTCTAAGTCCAACTTTCGCTTCCATAGAGTTTCACAGGGAATACCATTGCTTGCACTATTCTAATCTTTGTGGGCATAGACACATCGTGGCTCCTGCATATCTTTTCCAAGGCCTCCATGGCTACTCTACCTTGTGCTAGTCTGCAGCATATTTCTTGACTGCTTGGTCCTTTACTATTGATGGTTGATCCTAAAAGGCAGAAGGTATCTGCTACTTTGATGTCCTTATTATCAGTTCTAAGACTGGTTGTTGTACCTGTTGTCATTGGTTTACTTGTGTTTATATTTATTTTTTCACCATGCTCCTTGACTTTTGTTACTAAACCTTGCAGATCCTTTGCTTTTTCAGCTATTATTTATTTATTGTTTAAATTTATATGGCTGCCCATCTCCCCCAACGGGGGACTCTGGGCGGCTTACAATAAAAATAAGATTAAAATACAATATAAATACAATATTAGAGTAGTGGCCCAATAGAAACACTTGTAAAATTCCTGGGAAAATCCCCAAGCACCATCAGGAAATCTGCTGGATCTATCAGATGTTTGGGGCGGACCATATTAAGAGGTTCCTCTTCTCTGCAGATTGGTGGTTTGAGTTAACCCTATTGTCACAAGGAAATGACCTGTCCATGATAATGGACTGATGGAAAAGCCCCCCAGAACCAGATCACAGCACATCTGCTCCAAGGTGAAATTGAGCCAGTGATGATCTGGGACAAGCCTGTGGTTGTCAGAGTAGCCATGAACTCCTGAACCATCTTTGATCTCATATTGGGAGGTTGAAATCACCCAGTACTAGCATTCTAACCACAACTACCCCGGCAGTGAGATTGAGCAGCTTGGTGAAAGATGCTACTATGCAGTAGCAGCACCCTAAGTTTGCCTTTTTGATCCTGCATCACAAGCAAGGCCTCACATCTGGCCATCTGCATAACAGAAATCCTTGTAACAGCTGTGGGTACAATTGCCACACCACCTACCCTACCCTACCCTACAAGATATGAAACCCAGCAGCACAGATCTCCATGAGGGGGCATCCCCCCTTCATCCAAGTCTCAGCAATATTTATTTATTTATCTATTTATCGCATTTCTTCACCGCCCATCTCGTACAAACGACTCTGGGCGGTTTACAAGCAAATTAAAACAGTAAAAGAATTAAATATTGATTAAAAGAGATACATTATAAAATATACATATGCAAATATACTAAAAACCCTAAAATATAAAATATGAGATCTAAAAATATGTGCCAAGTCTGTGAAAGGCTGGTTTTGTTGCAGCAGACCTGGATTCAGTAGCATCACCCCGAGCCCAGAGTGCCCAGTAATCTGGTTACCTGGTTGCTGAGTAGCAATTGTGGGGCTGGAAGTAAAGATGGGAATCAAATTTCTAATCTCTCTTCCCCTGGAACAGGAAGATCTGTGACTTAAAAGATGGGATAGAAATGTTTTTAATAACTTATTTTTAATGTCAGTATCCATTCTGTAGTAGATATTTCAGTTTTCAATCAGTTTATATGGTACACCTGTTTACTTATAGCCACTGTTTCCAGTCCCTGAGCAAGATGATTAGAATGCACAGCTGTCTGGAGTTTGTTTTAAGTTTATTGGGTCATCTGCAGAGTAGTTTTAGGCACAACTAAAAGGAGAGTGTTTCGTTTGTTACTTGTGGATTGTTTACTGTAGTCCTGAAAATACCCTGAGACAATTCAGGAAGCTAAAAATATCCACGCTTTGGGGAGGAAAAGTCAGCAAGTCTATACACTGATAAGCTAGAATTAGGACTTATGATGATGATGTTAATGCACTCCTACATTGGGAAACACTGCTTACACATTTGCCAATCTTGGCCTGCTTTTAAGGTTGAGAAGCCCTCGTTCTTATTCCGATTCAGCAATTTCTTCTTTTTTTTAGGCAACAGTCAAAAGAAACTGACGGTTGGTAGACATACAGTTGAGATCTCAGAAATTGTTAATCGAATTGCTCCTCAGGTAATGATCTTCCTAAGATGCAACAGTATAAATTTGGCATTTTGTACTTTCTTTAACACATGGTTGTTTATGATTGGAGTAGCCTATAATTCCAGTAAAAAATAAAGAAATAAACAGCCTATTTTGAGGAAGAATTTATCTAGATCAGCGGTTTTTAAACTGTTTGACCCAATTACCCCTTTTCACAGAGTCAAATAATGTCATTCAAGCAGACTCTGTTGTTTTACACAAGCTTCTCGGCAGCGGAAGTCCCAAACCGGATTCTTGACTCACAAACAAGCAATTAGAAATTGCTTCATTAACCCAAGGATATGCCCAAACTACTGATTTAGATTATCAGATGACATTAACATCCTGATCATCCTGAATGTGAGGTACTTCACTTTACCCTAAGATGAAAAAGCTTCACTTGAACACATTGGAACTTAATTTCCACTATAGGAATACAGAAAATAGGCCATACCAATCCAGGATAGTAGTGCAAATGTGCTTGCCGTGTTCCTGTTCTCCCAGTCTGTGCTACCATTGAAAAATGGAGCGCTCATTGGATGATGCTGTTCCAGCATGGCAGTGGACCTTTCCGTGCTGCTGTGGACCTTAGCAGTGGCCCAGCTCTGCCTGTTTTGACACTCTGTGTTCAGCAGCGGGATACCGGTTGCCCTTTTCAACTGAATTATGGGATGTGGAAATAGAAGAGGGCTTTTTTATACTGTGGCTGGAGAGTTGTTTCTGCCGTAGGACTGGATAGCTGTGGCTGGTGGAACCATTTTCTTTTCTTCTATGTTCCCCAAAGACAGTAGAGGCCAACATCCCAGTTGTTTGATGCTGCCTTCTCCATTAAGCAGGTCGCTACAGGAACTTCCAGCTAACTCTGCCTTTATTTGTTCCTTCTTTTTACCCAACCATCCTTCATTGTGGGAAGTCCCTCTTTGTCCCTGGACACATTAGGAGACTTTTTGGCTGGATGTGTCTGCCATTTTATGGCCTCTGCCCATTGAGTATGGGCCTCCCCAGGAACTACAACTGGGGAGCTCTGTTCCCCGCTGATCTCAGGGGGAGAGAGACTGACTGTGTCCCTTCCGCGGAGGTAGTGAAGTCATCCCCCGTGCCTTTGGGACTAAGGACCGCTGGCTTGGAGGAGATGAAGCAGAAGGATGGAAGATTTGTTTTTCTTTTTCCCAGTGACCCGTGGGCCATCTTCCATGTGGTGTTTTATCAATGGATAAGGCAAACACCCCTGCGAAGCTCTCCCCCTCAGGTCCTAGTGCTTCTTTAATCACCTGGGGCCCTGAAAGGTGACTCTGTGCCCCAGGAAAGCTGGCCAGATGGTTGAGCACACTTTGGCTACTATCATGGAGAGCTTTGAGAGATGAAAATATGTTCAGTCTATATGAGGGACTTTCAGAAGCACCTCCAGTGAAAATGCTGGCACTCCTCCTCTGGATCTTCATTCTTATTCCCAGAATGCATTGCTCAATACGCATGGTCAGTTGCGATGGGGAGGGACATCTCCTTGGACACGAGGCACAGGTTCCCTGGGTACTCACTGGCTTTTCCCACGGCTCTCTTTCCTCCAGACCTTTACACTGGTGGAAGGGAGAGACGTTGGAGGAGGAAGATTATGAAGTGGTCCTTTGAAATTATTCCTCTCTCCTAGCCAAGAAGATCTGTAAGACCCTTGTCCCCAAGGGGGCCCAGGGCCAGTCCCTCGCTGTTGGACCCAGGATAGTCCAAGTATTCCCAGAAGCTTCAGACCTGGTGGCAGGTATTTCCATCCCAGATGCACAGAACAAAGTCATCCAAGAAAGTAGCTGAACTTTTGTACGTGAGCTCTGTCCTCTGTACTTGGCTGTCCTTCATCTTTTTTCACATTGTCTAAATTGTAGCATTTGAATAATATTACAGCTAATTACGGTAATAATATTTTCACTAATTGCTCAGCCTACTCTGAGATTAGGTTTGACAGAAAATCAGGAATATAAATGTTTGAAAATAGTGGTATCCAAAAGACAACACGATGACACCACATGTGCAGTGATATCATTGCATAAATGCCATGATTATGTATCCCAACCAGCATTTTTGTGGTAATGTCATGATGCATATTTTGTCATTTGCCTTCCTGAGGACACTCTCACTGTGTTAGAGAATTTTAAAAGTAGTTTTAGAATTCATAACACTGAGGTAAATTAGATAGGTGTGTCCATTTAATCAAATTCTATTATCCTATAATTCTATGAAATTGATAATGTTCTTATTGTTTAGGATGAAAAACCTGCCTGTTATGAAGGATCTCTTCTTGGGCTATGGATTGGTGAGGATGCAATTCCTTGTACACCTGGAATAACAAAAGTACGATCTAGAACAAAAATAAATAATGCAAGGTATGTTGGGAAACTGCTATTTGTTTTTCAGAATCATCAGAAACTTCTAGATACTATTTTCTATGTAGGAAAACTAGAGAACAGTTCGGTGTAGTGGCAAAGGTGCTGAGCTAGAAACCAGAAGACTGAGTTCTAGTCTACCTTTAGGCTTGAAAGTCAACTGGGTGACCTTGGGCCAGTCACCCTCTCTCAGCCTAACTCTCAGTGTGGTTTTTGTGGGGAAAATAGGAGGCAGAAGCTTTAGGTATGTACATTGCCTCGAGTTGACCAAAGTAAAGGTGGAATAAAAATCAAATAAATAAAATAAAACCTGTGTGTTCAGTGCTACCAATTATATACACACAACCAGCTTCCTGATACCAACTCAAAGTGTTTATTGCAGTCATAAATCCTGAACCGTAGTAAAAGCAGCACATTGCAAACTGCAAACTTTCTGCTTAAAAGTTAAATAGAAAAGCTTACTTTTCAGATAGTCCAGAGAGACAAAACACCAGTTCAGACATGATTTAAGAGTGCTCCGGTTTCAGATTCAGAGTTCAGCTGGGTAATCCCAAAAATCCAAAGCAGTTGATGGGGGGGGGGGGGTGAGTGGAACACTGATTCCCAGAAAGAGCCACTCAAGCCACCATTTCCCTGGTACAGCCCTTGTTATCAGCTTGACTAATTTGCTGAGTCTCTTGTCTCACTTAAGTAGATGGCCTGATTAACATTGCTCTTTTCATTTGTGACATGTTATTGGGCTTGGGATTTTGCCAAGTTTAGGCTCTAGATCAGCTGACTCAGTTGGCCTTGTGTCTCTTCTGGTGTGCTCTCTTCTGCTAATTCCTTTGGTGCAGGCTGGTCAAGCTCTTCAGCTTCTGAATCTGAAGACTCAGACTGATCCTAATTCTGGGCAATGCTAAATGTCGTAATTTAGAAAAGCATTAAAATCTTTCTGTTTCAGACAGCTTGTTAGAATATATTGTAGGCTTTAAGTTATATTGTTAGCATTTAAACTTTGGTTGTTTATTTTTTAAAAATGCTTTGATTTATGTTAAATATTTTGTATTTAAGCATAAATTTTGTTGTATAATTCTGATATTTATATGTAAAATGCTTTGCATGCTCTTTGTAGAAAAGTGAAGAACTATTTTAAAAGGTTAAATTTTTGCTGTAGTTGAATCTTATTGTGAAATGGTTGATCTGTCTTCCAATAAGTATAACATAGATAAGCCATTTCCAAATACCTTATGTTGGTAATATTTTTTCTGCTGCTTGTTCATATAGAGATCATCAATTAAATCATGGAGAAGAGGAACTTATGAAGTTAGCAAAGCAATTTGATAAAAATATGCTTGAAGCAGTCCAGGAACGATACATTCCGCAGCCAAATACTGTCCATGTTTCATCGGCAGCAAAACTGTCAACTGACCATCATATCAAGGTCCAGACAGAAGATCAGTGGCAATTGCTGAATGAACATCCCACAGTTAGCACTATTTTGTCCGTTGGAATATTTAAGGAGAATGCTGGGACAGCTGAGAATCCTAAGATCAGCAGTCAGAAATCCATAGATCTAGATGCTGAAGGAGCACTTAATGACCTTTTTGATTGCCCTACCCAAAAGTGTAGTGGTCAGCTGAGCCAAGGTCTGTTAAACTGTTCCTTGATTTCTGCGGTACAGGATAAGGGTACTTTGCTGAAGGCAGAGCAGACTTTGGTTAGGGATGGACCTCATGGGCAAAGTGCCATGCTTCTTAAACAGCATTCAGAACTCCTAGCTGAAAAAGCTAAAACAACTTCTGTACAAACAGTTTCAGGTGTAGAGCTTTCTAATAATAATCCTGACAAGGCTATCAGTGATGATAACTATGATTGGGGTGCTGATTTGTTTCCTGATGATTCACTTCTCATGCAAATTACTCAGGAGCCTGAATTGATGAAGAGTGCAGAAGATGCTTGTATTTCTGAGGAAAAGGGAGAATCAAAAATACCTGTAAGTTCCAAGAAGCCATCTATTGCCCAGGGTGAAGTTTTTAATTCTTCCAGTACTGTACCAGTATCATGTGTTTCCGTGCCAAACCAAAACATTTGGACAGAAAAAGCCAAGGTTATTCCTTTCCATGAAGATAGCTTGTTAAAAACCAACAAGGTGGACTCATCTTCTAAAAACAGGCAAAACAACACTCTGGACTATAATTTTATTGCAGTGAAATCTGAAAATAGGAGTATGCCATGTGGCTTTACCCAACTTAAAAGTGCTACTAATACTAGTTCTCCTGAAAAAAGAACTGCTGCTATTTCATTATATTCTGATGTCGCTGAACTACCGGCTGGGAAATTCAAAAGCCATGTGCATGGCACAAGCCATCAGGCGTCAGTTGTTTCTACCAATAAAAAGCCTCATGGTCTAAAGACAGGAGGTAACCAGGGAAGCTCTGGTTATCCAAAACAGGCATCCGTGGCAAAGAAAGGCATGTTTTCATTTGATGATTGGAGCGAGCCCAAGTTTTCAGATGAAGTTCTAGAGTCGTTTTGTGAATCTAATACCTTTTGGGGCACCAACTGTGACGACGACGACTTGCTTTATCAAGTTTGTGACGATGTAGAAAGAAAAACACTGAGCCAAATAGGTATGAAAGAGACTGGAAAAGCTAAATCCACAGCAAGGAGTACTTCCAATTTGGAGCAGAGCCTTTGTCAGCCAGGCCCCAATCAAGGGCTTTCCATTTGCCCACCGGCTGAGAGGAATCATGCAGGCAGGAAGACTTTTTCATTGGATCCGCCCGTTGCAACAAGGAAGAATGAGAATTCTGCAAATATGGCTGCAATGTTTGAAGGCAGCTTTGCATCTGGAACTGGCACAGCTACTGCCTCCAGTGTGCAGCTAAATATTAATAATAGGCAATGGCAGAATGCCCATGATGTGGGCAAGATACAAACTAACTGCAATCAGTTATCCTCATCTGAAAAATCAAAATATTTGTTCAAGAAGACCAATAGTTCTCAGGCCCTTGCTTTGGACCATAAAAATGTAAATGTAGGCAGTCTTCCTGGAACTAACATCGGGTTGTGGGAAAGCAAGAATGCACCAAATATTCCATTTCAGAAAGTCATGAATGGCAAGCCAGTTTTTAAGAGACACCTCTCCATTGATTTTGCACCATCTGAAAAAGGTAGGTGTTGCTGGATTCTCCTCAAAATAACACAGTTCTTATAAGTAAGCCATCTTCACCCATGGAATCCTCCTTTGGGGATCTCTGTGCATTCTGGCACTGCAGTGTTAGTTAAACCTGGAAGTTCGTTCTGTCACAGATAAGGTACTATTATCTGGGAAAAAAGCATGATAGATGAGATTAAGGATGCCTTTCATCCATCTTTCTATTACATTGATCAGTTAGACTCCCTGGGGCATGAATACAGTGATTTTTTACAACGGAAGGGCGCTTGGTATCAGTTACGCTTTACATTTTAAAATGAAATCCTTGACAACAGAGTACAGGAATTCTGGAGCAGAACTATGCGGGTTCAGATTTATTTGTGCTGCATGGGCCAATACCTTCCTATAGCCCCTTTGTTTTCTTAATAGTGTATTTTTCTTTTGTGATTTCTCTGCCTGACATTAATGCCACTTGTTCTGATCTTTGGATCTGCCTAGAGTTAGTTTCATTCTGCCTTTTTTTTATCAGTCTCAGGATGGTATCGGTTATTTAACAAGATTGCCAAAATCCATGTTTAGAAATGAGACTATGCAAATTGTACTTACAATTAATAGTCGTAGTTTTAACTAATTGTTCTTCCTATTCCACTTCCTCCGATTCTATAAGTTGGTTCTTGAAGAGGGCAAGATTTTAAAGTGCCCATGATACAAGTGACCCCCTCCCCTTTTACTTGGTGGACATTTTTGCAAGAATTAGAGGGCAAGACTTACTCTAACGTATTATTACTAAAGTTCCTCTCTCTCCTTATCAGTAGAATATAAGGTATCAGATAAATCTGGCTACATCAAACTGTTTGTCTTCTCTTTACAGAACATAAAAGTAGGATATGTTCTCAAGAAGAAATTGCAAGGAAAAAGCAAGAAGCTCTTGAGCGAAGAAAGTGTAAAATAGAAGCATTGTTCAAAAATGCTGTACCTACTTGAGTATATTTCAGTACAGACAAATTACTGACAGGTGGGCAGTGGAATCATTGTCATTGTAAAATATATATATATATTGTACAGTACTGCCAACTCCTTCACCTAGCATTCTCTTTATTTTTCTGCAGAATACCAGTATTAATTGCTTTTGTTTGAGTTTCCTTCCTTCTGTCCTTTTTGGAAACACTATTGGTTAAAATTGTGAATTTTTATAAATTATTTACCTAGTCTTGGGGGTATTAGATCAGCAGCTATTTTACTGATATCAATTCTTTTCTGATTAAACTATGCAATTGGCATCTGTTATTCCCCATGAAACATCATAATGTGTCAATTCTTACTTTGGAATATTTGAGAAGACAGATATCTCAGTTTAATGCTATATTGGTCATTTAGTCCATTTGCCCATATAACATGATCCTTTAAAATTTGCAACAAACATATTGTTTATTCCAAGGCCATAAATAACATTCCAAGCTTTAAAATGTATACCTATAGAATGAATGTAAAACTTCAATAGTGAGCCTTGAATGTAGTTCACAGCTTGGCCTCATTTTAATTTTTTTTTATCATTGTATTACAAAGGACCAATTCTGTAGCAAGAACGTGAAATTTTCCTATCATTTATTTATCATTGTAAATTATGTATATGCTGTAAATTCTGATTAAACTGATAGCATTCTCTGATTATGCTCTTTTTTCTAATCTAATTAGAACCTAACTAAAGTGATCTGCTCTCTGTTGGAAGTATGCATCAATGTGTTGGTGACTTCTCAAGTATATTTCTGTGCAGATTCCATTCTGTAGCTCAATATAATAAACGGTCAGGAAGATGACTAGTACTAATGTTATGGGGCCTACTCACCTAAAATAAGAAGAAATTGTTATAGTCTTATTTCTGCATCGTAAGCCACAGAGTTGAGGACTGGTTATCATGCACTATTGACTTGGAAGCAATGCACGTCTTCTGATAGATTTTTAAAAAAATAACTCTTGCTTCTCACGCTATAGGATGTTTATTGTGAGGAGGTGTTACGAGGAACCTCATTCCTCTAGATTCCTATGTGATTGCAGCAAGCAATATGTCTTATACTACACATAATAAAAAATACATTTTCCCATGGGATTCTAGATAAATAGCTGGATGAAATGTTTCAAGTTAAAAAGTGGCAAAGCTAGTCTTCTAACAACCAAGAGTTGGCCTAGTATAAGACCCTCATTCAGATCTTCCCAAAAGTCATTGCCTTGAAGAAATCACTTATTTTTGAATTTCTTCAAACAGAACAAAATTATGTTATAGAATTCATTATTTAATGGACTTTTAAAGGGGGATTAGACAAATCCACAGAGTACAAAGGTATCCGTGGTTATTGGTGGCTGTAACTTAGCTCCAAAATCAGAGGTAATACATTTTTGCTGGGAAATATTTATGCTTTGCATAAATAAAGGCATCCCAGAGGAATTTGATCAGTTACAGTCAGAAAAGAAAGCTGAATCCATATAGCGTCTTATGTTCGTTATAACCAATATTGACACTACATTGTTTGAAACCTTACTATTTATAAGCTTCCTCCATGGAGAATCTGGAAGGGTTTGCCTAAAAAGGTTAGCCACTGCACAGAAACAGCTTAGGAAGTCACCAACACACTGATGCATTCTTCCAACAGAGAGCAGATCACTTTCACTTATCTGAAGTATTCCGTGCTCCAGAAAGATGTATGTCTTCTGATAGATTTGCAAGAAGTAGCAGAAGCTTCTCACACTGTAAGATGTTTATGTGGGGAGGTGTTACAAGAAACTTGATTCCTCCAGGTTCTTATGTAGTTGCAGTAACTCATATATCTTACATATAAAGCAAAATATTTTGCCCCAGGTGATTCTAGGTAAACAGACTAAATTTTTCAAGTTAAAAACCAGCAATGCTAGTCTTCTAACAGCCAGGTTGGTGCAGTGGTTAAGGCAGCAGGCTAGAAGATGGGAGACTGTGAGTTCTAGTCCTGCCTTAGGCACGAAGCCAGTTCAGTGACCTTGGCCAGTCACTCACTCTCAGCCCTAGGAAGCAGGCAAGGGCAAACCACTTCTGAAATCTTGCCAAGAAAACTGCAGGGACTTCTCCAGGCAGTCGCCAGGAGTCAACACTGACTTGAAGGGACCAAAAAAAAAAAGTCGTCTAATGGCCAAGAATTCGCCAAGTCTGGGAAGACCCCTGTTCAGATCTTCCCAAAACATATTACCTTGAAGATCATAGGTGTCAGAACTCACCCATCTGCAGTATCATCATAATTCTGGCCTGCTTCCTGACAATATAGCAATAGTGCTGACTTTTTTTAATGAATTGCCTCATATTCATGTTTATATTAGATATACAAAAGAGCTAGGTATTTTCATAAATTACAACATGCATTTTATTGGATACACACACCGAAAAGTAAAGCCGGGATTCAAACTACAGATTTCAAGCACAAAAAATAAGAACACACACCTGCGCTCTATACAGTTTGGATCATTTGAAAAGCAGAGTGCTCTCTACATACAATCAAAGAAACAGCCTGTCTTACAAAAGCTGAATACAGAGCAAAAGAGAGATGTATGAATACTGCGTGGAGAGAGGTCCAGGCAAGACACGGTTCACTTGTTTCATTTTCAAAACAATGAGGGATTGGAGCTTTAGCTGATGGAACTTGTCTGAGGAGAGGAGACCAACTCCACGCTAGAGCAGCTGCCATCTCCAAGGTCCACACTTCCAGTGCTGCTGCCGCCTCCCACTGCAAAACAGCTACCTCCGCCCAGGCTAAGGCCACTTCCATAGCCAAGTCCGCTGCCAGCAGCAGATCCTCGTGAAATGTTTGAAGAGATAAAAGCTGCAAAAAGAAGAGACCGGCTTAGAGAAGGGCCTAGGCAGTTGGTCCAAAGAAAGGCAGCTATCTTGTAGAAGTTGGCCCTGTAATAAGAATATTCTTCACTATACTTACAGATGTTCACTGCATCTGCTGCATCATTAGCCAACCTATCAAGAAACAAAACACAGGTAAGAATTCAAGCACATGCTAAACATCTGGAGCTGATTGAAAGAAGACCACTGTATGACTATTGCAATTGCAAAGTCTTCAAGTCCCCAGGAAACCTGAAGAAAGATTTCCCCAGGAAATCACAGAAATAGATGTTGATGGGCCTGGACTTTTTGAGGGAGTTTGAGGGCTGAACCCAAGGCTTCTGGAGGCCACAGGAGATATATCCTGCATATTATTTCACTATTCAAGTAACAGTAGTAAAAGGATAGACTCTGAGTATGAAGGACTTGCACAGAGATAAGGGCAAGATCTGTGCAAGTCCACTTAGATAGGTTGTTACTGACCGATGTTCTTCTCCTTCCAGAAGCTTTCTGTAGGTGGCAATCTCAATATCCAGGGTGATCTTCACATTCAGCAGTTCCTGGTACTCCTTGAGTTGCTTGGCCATGTCTTGCTTGGCTTTCTGAAGGGCATCCTCAAGTTCACCCAGTTTCTGCCTTGCATCTTTGAGTGCCAGTTCACCACGGTCTTCTGCTTCAGCAACAGCTGCCTGTAGTTTGGCACACTAGGAAGAGGAAGGAAAGAGAAATTGGCATAGAAGGTCTTCCCCTTAGAACAGAGCAAAATATCTTCAGTTAAAGTCTCCCATAAGCAGAGTTAGACAACGTATGTTGGGCCAAGAGCCATCCTTGGCCTTTTGCAGGATCTCTGAGGCCATACTCAAGGTATAAAGAGCCGCATGCTACAAAGGTCTTAAGAACAGATGGTGTAATAGAAATAATATGGCTATGTGCAAAATATTCCAACTTGGGAAGAGCCATTTAAAGAATTCAAGCTTGCAATGAAATAGGACATTTTCAGTGTCCTGTGTGCAGCAATCGGTCTGTTGTTTCATGACTGGTGACAGGATTGCCTTTCCCCCAACATTTTCCAGGCTAGTTAGTGCAGTAGTAGGATCAGCCATGTTGCTGCTGCTCTTTGCTTTGACAGGATGGGGTGTGGTGTAAATGGAAAGTTGAAAGGAAAGGAGAAGTACACAGACCAGGGAGAAGAGGACTGCTTGCTGTTGTATACTAGCCAGGCGAGTTACAGCTGTTTGTAAAAGAATAATTGGTTCTGGAAAAGTTAGGTAGATGAGCAACATAGATGCTGTGCTATACTTTGTTTTGCAGGCAGGTAATGTAAAGAGATAGATTCTGAGTGTGTATTACTGTGTTTCACATACAGGTATTGCTAATATTGAGGTTAAATATATGTTAAAAAGTAGCACGATATTCAGGATAAAAAGTAAAGCATTTCAACTGGGGAATAATCTGCACTACAGAAAAGAATGGGAATGTAAGATCATAACACTGATGTTCTTTCAGGCCAGAAACATGGCTAAACAGTACCACAGTATGATGATTACTTTGGGAGAATTCGATAACCTACCTGCTTTTTCACACCTTCAATTTCAGCCTTCAGTCTCTGGACTTGTCGGTTGAGTTCTGAAATCTCATGCTTGGTGTTGCGAAGATCATCACTGTGTCTTCTAGCAGTATCCTGGAGTTCTTCATACTAAAAACGTGGAAGGCAACTACTGCAACTTAATTATTATTTGTCTGAGTGAACCAGTTTTATTAATTTGTGAGGGTGTATATCAGTTTGTCTACCACCCTCCCCCAGTTTGGTGCTTCAAGGTGCTTTGGACTGCAAATCTTACAAGTCCCAGCCCACAGGTCATGGCAATGCTAGCTGAGAAGTAGGGAGGTTGCACTTGAGGACACCAGGCTGGGAAAGCTGCTGTATACGCTTCTACTATAATCCCCTTTGGGGAAAGTGCATTTCCAAAAGTAGAGCACTGCAGCCAATTGAAAAGGAAATAGTGGGGAATCTGATTTTCCTCCCTTCTGTTCTCCAAGACCAGTGGGTCCAATAAACGATTGGTGGGACAATCAGAATAATGCCATCAGAGGTAATGCCAATTTTGGAAGAAACAGTTGGGCCTCCTCTTACAGTTAGCCCAGTGTAAGCCAGCAACAGCTCACCCACTCAACTTTCTTGATGATGAATTACCTTGTTTTGGTAACATGTTTCAGCCTCAGCCCTGCTTCTCCTTGCAATCTCTTCATACTGGGCTTTGACTTCAGCAATGATGCTGTCGAGGTCCAGATTGCGATTGTTGTCCATGGACAAAATCACAGAAGTGTCAGAGATTTGCGTCTGTAGCTCTGCGAGTTCCTGCACATGATACAGCAATAGTCAACTCAGAAAATATATTATACCGGCAGTCCTCATTTAGCAACCACAATTGGGACCAGCAACTCAGTCATTAAATGAAGCGGTCATTAAGTGAAACCGTGACTGCTTATGATCTTACTTCAGCTTTCCTTTGCTTTACAGACCCGAGAAGGGCCTAAATGCAAGGATTGGTTGCAAAGTTACTTTCTCATCACCGTCATAACTGTGAACGGTCACTGTATGAGGCAGTCACTAAATGAGGACTACCTGTAGATGAAATAATTGATTCTTGGCAAGTGCCCAATTCAAAATTTAGAGCATGCAAACCTTTCTATTAGGTAAGTATGGAAATTGGCAGGGTTGTTCATTCTGCATAATTTCTTTTGCTTCCCAAATTTCTTTCAACTTTTTTTTAAGGTTCATGGACATTGATTGAAAATGCAATTGAACCTTCCTTCCTTCCTTCCTTCCTTCCTTCCTTCCTTCCTTCCTTCCTTCCTTCCTTCCTTCCTTCCTTCCTTCCTTCCTTCCTTCCTTCCCACTTTAGAATAAAACATGCTACAAAATTCTGTTTTAGCTTCATTGTGGCATCATGTTATCTGGTGGGTGGGGAGGGTGTTCTCACACTGAAACTACTTCAGGAAGGTAGATGAATACCTGTCTCTTTGGCAGTACAAATATTCGTATGATAGAACATAATTCAAAGAAAATAATATTGAGTCTTACCAGTTCATATAGGGATTTGAGGAAACTGATCTCATCATTTAAAAGTTGTACTTTACTTTCCAGGTCTGCGTTGACAATGTAGGCAGCATCCACTTCCTAAAACAGAGACACTGAATTTAATGGTGGGAAGTTAAAGGAATGCAGGGTTATTAATCAATTATTAATTCCTGATTATTTTATTTGGTATTAAAATGCTTATATAAACCCTAATGGAGATAGATGTACTTGTTTCTGGGATGGTCCCACCTTTTAACATCATAGCAAGGGCTGCCTTTCTGCAGGGAAGCTATACTGCATACAGCAGGGGTGGGCAACGTCAGGCCCGCGGGCCGTATAAGGCCCGCGGGGCTCCCGCCCGCAAACCCCGCCCCTTCCACGCGATTGGCTCCCGCCCACAAACCCTGCCCCCCAGTGCTTGTGATTGGCTCCCGCCCACAAACTCCAGCCCCCGGTCCGTGGAAATCCCAGAAACCCCGCCCCCCACCCCTCCGGTCCCCGGTTATAAATATCCAAATGGCCCTTGGCAGAAAAAAAGGTTCCCCACCCCTGGCATACAGACTCTCACCTTCTTGAGGATTACAAAGTCATTCTCTGCTCCGGTACGCTTATTGATCTCATCTTCATACCTATTTGGGCCAGGGGAGGAGAAAAATAACAGCTACTTAGAGAAATCTAGTAAAGATGCTGCACTGCTTAAAGGCTTTTAAAATGATCCTGACAATATCCCAGAGATGATTCTCAGATGTGGCTGGCCAATTGCAACAAAACGGCCAGAGAAAATTTGCTCCGTTCTGGGACAGGACCTCCAAGCCCGAAGGAGGACAGACAGGCAGAGAGGCAGACAAAGCTTTGAGCGTCTTGACACAATTTCTTTCGCTGCCAGAATTCTCTAGTCGGGGGGGGGGGGGGGGGGCTTAGGGCTGCCATACTTGGCCTGGACAAGGCTGAACGATCACTCAATGACAGCTAAGAGTTAGCAGTTCTGTGATTCTTTGGGCCAATCTAATGGTCCTCTGGATTTGTGCAACCCAGGTTGCAAACCACTTTTGAAAAACTATGCCAAGAAAACTGCAGGGACAAGTCCAGGCAGTTGCCAGGAGTAAAAAAAAACCTGACTTGATGGCACACACATACATAAAAGAGGGAGCAAAGCTGATGGTCTGGAAGTCTTACTTGCTCTTGTAGTCCTCCACAAGGTTTTGGGTGTTATTTAGTTCTCCATCCAGCCTTACTTTCTCATTCTCCAGGTCATTCAGCTGTTTCCTGAGACAGTTAATGTAAGCATCAAAAACTGGCTCAATGTTACTCTTCACAGTTTTCTGTTCCTGTTCCTGGAGCAGAGCCCATTTCGTTTCCAGCACTTTATTATGTTGTTCAAGGAAACGCACCTGGAAGCAGAAAGACCCAAATTTGGGGGGGGGGGGGGGAATTAAAAAAGACAAATATTTTTAAAAAGACAAATAGACAGATCTTTTTAAAATCCCTGGCATGTTTGTCAAATTATCTTGACTTGTTCTTGAGCAGATTGTACAATAAAGGCTACTTGCTTTAATATCCAGCATTTATCTTCCTCCCTCCCTCCCTCCCTCCCTCTGAAAGCTAACCTTCCTGTACTTAGTGCCCTCTAGATATGATGGGCCTTCCACTCCAGAATTTTCAGCAACTTTGTCTTCGGGTTTATATGGTTCCTGTTGCCAAGGGGAAGAGTAGACCCCAAAACTGCTATCAACTAGGGCTACAAGCTCTTCAGATCTCAGAATGCCAGTCAGAAATGAAGAGAGGACCATCAAACCTCCACATCAGCATGAGAGAGGGCTGCCTTATTCTACTTCATGGTTAGAGCCAGTGTTGCTGCATATTCCTCTACTATTCTGTACTTCAACAACGTTGTGATGCAATTCTCATCTCAGAAAGACAGACGTAGAACCCCACCATTACATAAATACTTCTAATGCACACTTTGAGATGAGGCAAGTTGCAATTGTAGATACGTGAGTGGATGGATGGATGAGTGAATGAACTCTAACCCTACTCAAGCATTATCTTGCATGCACTTTGAGTGTAATACCTGCCTCTTCCATATCCCACATTACTCCTCATGACCCAGTTCTTCCCCCAGCTCTGCTTTGTCCATCAAAGCCCTCTGAGCAGGAGCTACATCATATCTACATATTGCTTCTGGGTTCAATTCAAGGTGTTGGTTATCACCTTTAAAGCCCTACATGGCATGGGACCAGGTTACCTGAGGGACCATCTCATCCCAATTACATCGACCCGTCCCACCCGGTCAGGCAGAGAGGGCATATTGTGGGTCCTGTCGCTGGAAGAATGTCATCTGGTGGGTCCCAGGAAGAGGGCCTTCTCTGCTGTTGCCCCCGCCCTATGGAATATTCTTCCCCCAGAGGTGAGGCGGCCCCCACCCTCCCGGCCTTCCGGAAAGGAGCAAAGACCTGGCTCTGCCATCTTGCATGGGGGGTGAAGAGGGGTGGCCAGCCCTGGGGTTGGCTGGCACCTTAAGTCACTCCCTGGAATTTAAATCAAGAACTTTTTATTAGCCATCTTTTTGGAAATTATTATTTATTAAGAGGACTGTTTTTATTGTGACATTTTTACTGTTTTGTTGTTTTATTGTATTTTAATTAATATTTTACTTTTGTTTTATGTAACCCGCCCAGAGTAGCTCTCCTGAGTGAGATGGGCGGGAATAAAAATTTGAGATATAAATAAATAAATGTATTCTATATTTCTAGGCTAAAGGATCATAGTCATGTGTGTCAAAGCAGTTTGATGCATGGTTATTAGCCAGGAAAACAGTTCTGTGGTTCTCACTTCAAATTCCACTATCTTTAAAAATACAATTAATGCCTAAAGGATAAAGGGGACCTCGGAGGTGTGCCTTCTCGGTGGCCACCCCAGCCCTTGGAACAGCCTCCCACCTGAAATCTGAGGGATCCCTGCCCTTTTAGCCTGCCAGAGGGCTGTAAAGGCCTGGCAATTCCCCCAAGCATTGGGCTCGGATGGGGGTTGAGCTGTGAGGATGGTTGGTCTGGCACATTCTGATTTGATTAGCTCTCATTTTTCCCACCACTACTATGTAGTGAGAAACTATTGACCTACTGAAATTCATTTCAGAGAAAATACGATCTCTATTTCTGCAACAATCCCTACAGCGTTTCTCTTGTCAGGTTGCTGTTGCAAGCGCAGAAGCAAGACCAGGCAAAAGTTGGCAGCTCTGTAATCTTCACCTAGCTGCTGCCAGCCAGTGATAAATAACAACCATGATGACATGAAGGAAAATTGCAAGAGAAGCTGGAGGAAGGCTCTTGAGCTCTTTCCCCAGTTCATCGCAGCCTGAAATAATAAGAGAAAGGATTTACTATATTCTCACCTTATCAATGAAGGAGGCAAACTTGTTGTTGAGTGTCTTGATCTGCTCTCCCTCTTCTTTACGGACTTTCTCTATGGCGGGGTCAATCTCCAGGTTGAGAGGAGCCAGCAGGTGGGGATTGATGGTCACTTTTTGGATTCCACCAGGTGGGCAAACAGGGAAGCCAGGGCCACCTCTCCCACCACCAAAACCAGCTCCAACTAGCCCATAGCCTCCACCGATACCACCACCAACAGCGTAGCCGTTATAGGCTCCACCACCATACCCATGGCCACCACCGATGCCACTGCCATAACTGGCTCCAACTGAGATCCTCTTGAGTCCACCAATACCATAAAGGCTTCGGCTGCCTAAACCAGCCCCACCGTCCCGTCCCCAACCAGCACCGCCAATGCCACAGCTTCCACCTCTGCATGCACTTTGTGAGCTCCAGTTGGTGCGGCACCAGTTAGGTAGGATGGCAGATGAGTTACTGAAGCCTCTCCTCTGAATCTTGATGTTGGCTCGGTGAGACATTTTCGTTGGCGTGGAGCTGAAGAACAGGTGTACAGAAAGAGAGAGAGAGAGGACACAGTCTGTGAAGCAGAGGTAGGTGTACTTGTGTTCTCCAGGTTTTAAGGTTTATTCTTTTATTTATATTCTCAAGGAAGTGGGATTGGTTGTGATTGCAGTTGATCATCTTTCTGATTAATGTTGCTGGGCATGCCCTGAGGCTTTTTTGAATGGTGACATCACTCTGTTTTGCCATACACACCCACAAAAAGGCTAAATGGCGATGCAATAATCTAAGACATGGTTGCTTATCACTTGGGAATAATGATTTCTTTCCTCAGATTATGCACTAGATGATGGAGATGAGCCAGGGGAATGAGTTCAATTTGTGCTCAAACGGGGGAACAAGGAGACAAAAAGCTGGTAAGAGCTGCCCTGTGGAATGATTTCACCCCAGAAATTGTTATGGCTTCCACCCTATTGAAGTTCTGGAGGTCTTTAAAAACATGGTTGTTCTCCCAGGTCTTTGGATAGGGTGGTTGTGTAGCCCTCTTGGTGTTTTGTTAGTGGCATATTGTTGTCCAGGCACTCTAGTTCTATTTTTTATTTATTAAACAAATTTATAAGGCCGCCCAACTCACACACGGTGACTCCGGGCGGCTTACATAAGAGTTCCTCTTTATTGTTTTTCTGATTTAAATTGTAAGCTGCCCAGAGTCATTCTGGAGTCCACTAAATTTATTTGTTTATTTATTTATAATTTAAATTTTGCCACTGCCCATCTCCCCCAGACCAGGGGAACTCTGGGGGGTTAAATAATCCACTAAATCCATCCATACCCCAGAGTCAGAGATCAATTTAAAAAATAATAATTTCAATAGAATCCTGCAACCCTGCGTAAGGTTGCCACACATCCAGGCATTTATGAAATCATTTTTAAAAAGCCACTCCACAGCAGAAATTGTGTTGGAAGTGGCCTGATGCCATCACTCTTGCAGCATGTGAAGCAATTCAACCATCAAATAATAAACACTGCAGTCATCTGTATGTTTACTGGGATTTTTTGGGTGGGGGCTTCATGTCAGTCCTGACTCCTGGCATCTTTATGGAAAGCTCCATGCCATTTTCTGGCATCTCTACAGAAGTTGTTTGCCATTATCTTCGGGGATTTTTTTCCACTTCCCGGTCTAGAGCTGAGAGAGAATGACTGGCCCAAAGCCACCCAACTGGCCTTCATGCCTAACTCAGGTCTCTCTGCTCTCAGCCCATCACCTTAACCATTGTCCCACGCTGGATCTCTTACTTGGGAATAGTTTCCATTTAACATTTATCCCTGAGTAACTATGCAGTGGACTGCATGGTGAGGCTTCAGGTCGATATTTACTTCTCAGTACATTCCACTGCTCCAGCAAAGGAGATCGTTACCTTGTCATGGTGCTGGAGCTTGAGCACCTCAATGAAACCATGAGCTAAACCGTGAAGGGACACCCAAGACGGGAAGGTCGTGGCAGAGAGGTCAGACTAAATATGATCCCTGGGGAAGGTAATGGCAACCCACCCCAGTATTCTTGCCGTGAAAACTAAATGGATCAGTACAACCAGAGATATGTCGGTATACCATCGGAAGATGGGACTCCCAGGTCGGAAGATGGTCAAAATGCTACTGGGGAGGAACAGAGGTGTCAGAGATCACCCGATCTCTGCCAAAAGGCAAGCAGACAAAGGAATCATCGGGGGACTGAAAGTGGCGCGAAACTGACATAGCCGGCCTTACAACCGGAGTAGACCGGCTCGCACCCACCCGAGGATAGGGAATACACATCTTGGCAAGCGTTGTCTGAGCAACCGGCCAGACCCGACTACACGTGTCAGCAGCAAAGGACACTGGGGGAGGGAAAGGTTTAAATGTGCTTGTTGTTCTTTGTTCCTGCATTCCAGTCTTTGTTAGTGCTAACCGCTGTATACTCTAATAAACCATTCTGCATTTAAGAAACCGCGTGTCCGTGGTTTACTGTAGAGGAGTGGATGTATAGATCCAGAGAGGAGCGCCTTACAAGAGGATACGTTCAACTAGCCCCAGATGTGATGACGCAGCTAGCTCAAAGCCGAAAGGACGGCTAGCAGCCGACGGTGCTGGTGGTGAACGACGAATCCGATGTTCTAAAGATAAACACACCATAGGAACCTGGAATGTAAGATCTATGAGCCAGGGCAAATTGGATGTGGTTATTGGTGAGATGTCAAGATTAAATATAGACATTTTAGGTGTCAGTGAACTGAAATGGACTGGGATGGGCCACTTCACCTCAGATGACCACCAGATCTACTACTGTGGACAAGAGGACCACAGAAGAAATGGAGTAGCCTTCATAATTAATAATCAAGTGGCTAAAGCAGTGCTTGGATACAATCCAAAAAAGACAGAATGATCTCAATTCGAATTCAGGGTAACCCATTTAACATCACAGTGATCCAAATATACGCCCCAACCACAGATGCTGAAGAAGCAGAAGTAGATCAGTTCTATGAGGATCTGCAGCACCTACTGGATAATACACCAAAAAGAGATGTTATTTTCATTACAGGAGACTGGAATGCTAAGGTGGGTAGTCAGACGACACCTGGAATTACAGGCAAGCATGGTCTGGGAGAACAAAATGAAGCAGGACATAGGCTGATAGAATTTTGCCAAGACAACTCACTGTGCATAACAAACACTCTCTTCCAACAACCTAAAAGACGACTTTATACATGGACTTCACCAGATGGTCGACACCGAAATCAGATTGACTACATCCTTTGCAGCCAAAGGTGGTGGACATCTATACAGTCGGTAAAAACAAGACCTGGAGCTGACTGTAGTTCAGATCACGAACTTCTTATTGCAAAATTTAGAATCAGACTAAAGAGAATAGGGAAGACCCACTGATCAGTTAGATATGAGCTCACTAATATTCCTAAGGAATATGCAGTGGAGGTGAAGAATAGATTTAAGGGACTAGATTTAGTAGATAGGGTCCCGGAAGAACTATGGACAGAAGTTTGCAACATTGTTCAGGAGGCGGCAACAAAAAACGTCCCAAAGAAAAAGAAAACCAAGAAGGCAAGATGGCTGTCTGCTGAGACACTGGAAGTAGCCCAAGAAAGAAGGAAAGCAAAAGGCAACAGTGATAGGGGAAGATATGCCCAATTAAATGCAAAATTCCGGAGGTTAGCCAGAAGAGATAAGGAATTATTTTTAAACAAGCAATGTGCGGAAGTGGAAGAAGACAATAGAATAGGAAGGACAAGAGACCTCTTCCAGAAAATTAGAAACATCGGAGGTAAATTCCAGGCAAAAATGGGTATGATCAAAAACAAAGATGGTAAGGACCTAACAGAAGCAGAAGAGATCAAGAAAAGGTGGCAAGAATATACGGAAGATCTGTATAGGAAGGATAATAATATTGGAGATAGCTTTGACGGTGTGGTCAGTGAGTTAGAGCCAGACATCCTGAAGAGTGAGGTTGAATGGACCTTAAGAAGCATTGCTAATAACAAGGCAGCAGGAGACGACGGTATCCCAGGTGAACTGTTTAAAATCTTGCAAGATGATGCTGTCAAGGTGATGCATGCCATATGCCAGCAAATTTGGAAAACACAAGAATGGCCATCAGATTGGAAAAAATCAACTTATATCCCCATACCAAAAAAGGGAAGCACTAAAGAATGTTCAAACTATCGAACAGTGGCACTTATTTCACATGCCAGTAAGGTAATGCTCAAGATCTTGCAAGGTAGACTCCAGCAATTCATGGAGCGAGAATTGCCAGATGTACAAGCTGGGTTTAGAAAAGGCAGAGGAACTAGAGACCAAATTGCCAATATCCGCTGGATAATGGAGAAAGCCAGGGAGTTTCAGAAAAACATCTATTTTTGTTTTATTGACTATTCTAAAGCCTTTGACTGTGTGGATCATAACAAATTGTGGCAAGTTCTTGGTGGTATGGGGATACCAAGTCATCTTGTCTGCCTCCTGAGGAATCTGTATAACGACCAAGTAGCAACGGTAAGAACAGAGCACGGAACAACGGACTGGTTTAAGATTGGGAAAGGAGTACGGCAGGGCTGTATACTCTCACCCTACCTATTCAACCTGTACGCAGAACACATCATGCGACTTGCAGGGCTTGAGGAATCCAAGGCTGGAGTTAAAATCGCTGGAAGAAACATTAACAATCTCAGATATGCAGATGATACCACTTTGATGGCTGAAAGCGAGGAGGAGTTGAGGAGCCTTATGATGAAGGTGAAAGAAGAAAGTGCAAAAGCTGGGTTGCAGTTAAACCTCAAAAAAACCAAGATTATGGCAACCAGCTTGATTGATAACTGGCAAATAGAGGGAGAAAAAGTGGAGGCAGTGACAGACTTGTATTTCTAGGCGCAAAGATTACTGCAGATGCTGACTGCAGCCAGGAAATCAGAAGACGTCTACTTCTTGGGAGGAGAGCAATGGCAAATCTTGATAAAATAGTTAAGAGCAGAGACATCACACTGACAACAAAGGTCCGCATAGTTAAAGCAATGGTATTCCCTGTAGTAACCTATGGCAAAACTGAAGTATTTTGGCCACATAATGAGAAGACAGGATACCCTGGAGAAGAAGCTGATGCTAGGGAAAGTGGAAGGCAAAAGGAAGAGGGGCCGACCAAGGGCAAGATGGATGGATGATATTCTGGAGGTGACAGACTTAACCATGGGGGAGCTGGGGATGGTGACGGCAGACAGGAAGCTCTGGTGTGGGCTGGTCCATGAAGTCACGAAGAGTCGGAAGCGACTGAACGAATAAACAACAAACATTCCACTGAGTTCCATAGTGCATATGGAATAGAAATAGAACCTGTATGTACAGTATGTATGTATGTTACAGGGACATGAAGCCATCTGAAAAATATTTATATATTTTATTTAGGGATGAAATTAAGTTGTCCCCCTCCCTTCCCCCAAATTATCCTCAGTTACAGTAGTTTACATAGCCTAACCCATCCACCCCCAGCTTCTTTTTTCCTGACTGGCCATATATTTCTCATCCACCAACATCCAATGATTTCTCAGTAGCTGCTTATGCTTGGTTTTTGTTATATTTTATTTGGCTGCTTTTGTTTAGTGTGCAAACCACCCAATTCAGCTATATTCAATAAATCAAGGTTAAACCATAGCTTAGCATGATGCATTTATCCAGCCAATATTTGATAGTTAGCAGTAAGGTTGCACACAGGCCTGCAACTAGGGTCTGTGTCACCCAGGGCAAACATGGATTCCGCGCCCCTCTGCAGGGCCGAGTCCCTCGTCCCCCACGGGGAACAGCAGTGTGGCGGGATGTTAGGGAGGAAGGGGACCCTCCCCAATCCCGGGGCTCCAGGGGAGGGTGCCAGGGGCAGCTCCGGCATGGCCGAGAAATGCCTTCCCCCCGGGAGTGCCCCTGCTGGCCCACCGTGCAGCCCAGCGGCTCGGGGGATGCTCCAGGCAACAGCGGCGCCCCCCCCCACCCCGGTGCATCGGAGCAGCGTGACCACCCTGCGCCTCCCTCCCTCAGCGGTGAGCACCGGTGAATCAAGCGCAGCGGGTGGGAAGAGGCGACTGCAGAAGCGCTCGGCTCAGCTGCCGGGGTGCGCCTGCGCAGAGGCAGGCTGGGATTGAGGGTGGTGCTCGGCGGACGTGGATTGGCTGTGGCCTTGGGCAATGGTGAGCGCGCGTGAGAGCCGCTCGGCCTCCTTGGGGCAGGGGGCAGGCGGGCCAGCCTGTCTCCATGCTGCCCCGCAGCCAATCACCACCGTCAACATGACACATGGTATTCAAGTGCCAGGAAATACTATTTTGACATTTTGGCGCCCCCCCCAGCGCAGCTCCCAGAGCACATGCCCCGCTTGCCCCCCCTAGTTGCAGCCCTGGTTGCACCTACTTAGTACTTGAATCAGAGGCCATTAGTAAATATCAGGGCTATAGACTGGTCTGGGATGTAGAAAAAAATAAAAAAGCCCCCCCAAAGTCAAGGCCAAGTTACTTCTTTATTGTTGCCAAGAAACCTACATGGATGTGATCATATAGTCACTGGGAACTGAACTTGGCTCAAGGAAATTTTTATCTTCTTAACAGGTAACAGCAGTCAGAATTTGACAGTCTCTGTCACCTGACATCTAAATCCAGTTAGGGAAGTTGTATATATTCAGACAAAAGGCACAATCCCTTGAGGGACTGATTTTTTAAAAAATAGCTTACAGTAACTAGCAGCCTTGGTTCATCCTGAACCAAGGTAAACTGGCTTGGACACCTGGTTAGTACATGGAGATATCTATGAAATCACCAAAAGTGAAGCTCAACTGGATGGAGCCTTTACTATTATGTCAAATGCCTGTTCTGAAATGTATTTCTGATATTAAATATCAGATTTGAACTAAAAAATTAAAAGTTCTCAGAAATCTGAAGGTTACAATTTCATTCCATTTCAGTTCTGAACTGCATCAACCTGTGTGAGACTAGGCTGAAGCTGCCATAACCTAAAGATGAAGCAGGCACGTACGCAGAGAGGACAAAGTCAGGAATCTAGTCTATGGGATCCCTTTCGGGAGGTAGATAAGAAGGAAGCAAGTCGAAGTTATTTGTGTGTGTAATCCTAATTATTTCCCCGGCTGTTGACCAGGGCTGTGTGTCTTGTCTGCTCAAGCCGCACCTATCTGGAAAACCCAGGTAGAAAGCAAAGGGGGCAGACAGATCCGCATGCCTCAACAGGCTGTGAGTGTGTGAGTAATTGACCATAAGCCGAACCTGGGAGCAGCGTTGTGTAACACCTGCAGAAATTATTCTGAGTGGAGAACTGAGTTTTATCAATTCAATGTTTGGATTTGTAGGTATCAGCTCATAATATAATTGTAGTTATTCAATGGAAAAAATAAAAAAAAATGTAGTTATTCACTGTCCCTGTATTCTGATTATGCCTCTTTACAAGAGGTTTAATTTAGAGAGGGAAGTGATACATCTTTAGGATGCTGATCTCCAAACTTCATCCAACAGTTTACAAGTCTTGAGAGAACTTTCTTCATATGAGATGCCACTCATTTTGAGTATTTGCAGAGTGGATGTCAGTCCTTACCCAAAGTTCACACAAAGCTTTTGCTTTTCCAAAGCCACGTGTAGCTAAAGAAGCCACAATGGGAATCTGTTTGCTTATTTTGCTAAACAGCAGTTTGTTGATTTCCCATATTTTATTGAATTAACCACAGCTGGCTGGCATCACTCAAAAGATCAGTTGTGGCTAAAATGATATCAACCTGTTTTTAATCAATTAAACTAATAAAGAAGAAGCCAACAGGGCAGCCCCAGTCCTTAGGCAGTGGGCAATGAGCTGTTTTTCCAGGCAAACAGTGCAAGTCACACACTTTTTTATGGGCATGGCTTTGTCCTTCTTAGCATTAACCTGCTTAGAACTCTTCTTCTATACCTTCTCACTGGGCAATTTGGAAATTGAAATTCATAATGGGCAGATCATCCAGAACATGTCTGGTGTACGCTTGAAGCAGAGGGTGAAAGGAAAGAGGGAAGCTTTTATTGTCTGAGTTGCAATACACAGCTTTCCAAATTATGCAAAGGTGATTTATGACTGAATCGGTTTATGCAAGCAGTCTCCCAGACACATACCACAAGGCAAGCCCCGAAGTTCACTACTGGAGTGTCTGCAGGTTGCAAGATTGGGATGGTGCAACAGCAAAGATCTTGTTTTCTTTATCTCCCAGTCCTTGAAGGTTTTGGCCTAGCCCTTGAGACTATCTCATCCCTAGCTAAACAACCTAGATGCATATTACAGCAAGTGTTCCTAGCCATCCTGAGTTATCCTTTCCCTCTACTATTGTCCCAGCTTGTAAGCAACTTAAACCACAGATCTTTTTTTTAAAATGAGATGTATGGTGTCCAGTACAGTGATGATGCTGGTGAGTCCTCTTAGAATTCCCAGGCAACACAGCCACTATATTAAAAAAAACAAAAATCCAGTGAATTGTCCAAAGGGTGGTCCCTATATTGCTGTTGCCGTATGGATGCCATTTTGAGTCCCTCCTTGTGCTGAGTGGACCATGAAATTAAGCCATTCAGGTCCTAGAATTCACCAGGTAGATTGACTAGTTTCGCCACACAGTTCTAGGATCTTTGTTTAGCTATCATGATGATGGAGAAAAAGGTCTACTCCATCTGTATGACAAGCCTCACCTCATGGATGGTTGTCATTGTATGGGCTAGAACAGAGCTTTCCAAACTGTGTGTCGGGACACGTTAGTGTGTCAGCTGCAGTGTCTGGGTGTGTCGCGGCTGCTGCTGCCTCCGAGCCCTGCCAGGATTCCACGCAGGTCCTAGTGCCTGCCTTGTGCCTTGCTGCCTCCAAACCTGCTGTGATTCTGCACAGGTCCTAGTGCCTGCCTTGTGCCTTGCTGCCTCCAAACCTGCTGTGATTCCACGCAGGTCCTAGTGCCTGCCTTGTGCCTTGCTGCCTGCAAACCTGCTGTGATTCTGCACAGGTCCTAGTGCCTGCCTTGTGCCTTGCTGCCTCCAAACCTGCTGTGATTCCACACAGGTCATAGTGCCTGCCTTGTGCCTTGCTGCCTCCAAACCTACCCTGCCAGGATTCCACGCAGGTCCTAGTGCCTGCCTTGTGCCTTGCTGCCTCCAAACCTGCTGTGATTCCACGCAGGTCCTAGTGCCTGCCTTGTGCCTTGCTGCCTCCAAACCTGCTGTGATTCTGCACAGGACCTAGTGCCTGCCTTGTGCCCTGCTGTAAGAGAGTGTCGCGAAATGATGCATGTCTAAAAAGTGTGTCGCCAACATGAAAAGTTTGGAAAGCTCTGGGCTAGAACTATGCTAATAGGTGGTATGAAGTTGCTGTCCATCGCAGTGGCTAATCATGCCTCCTCTCCCCCCTTTTGTATTCTGGAACGTAAAATAAATTAGAGGTTTGAATTCAGCAGGAGCCCTTGTTAAAGTATATGCTTCTGAACATAAGCAGAGTGCTGAAAGAATACTAAGTAGCTGAATTTCCCATTTAGAAAAAGGGCTCATAATATATTTGTCATGGATGCAGAGTGAATGCTTACAGATATTCAATATATTTGAAATAAACAGACTTATTAACATATCCAAATAGAAAATCTACCTAAACAATATCTTGAAGAAAGGGAAACATTGGAGAAAAAGAGACAGGCAGGCAGACAGACAGTTCCCTTTATCTTTTAAACTTAGAGACTCATTTATCCAACAATAGGCCAGTTGAGAAACAGATACAGGGACAATGTCTGAAGACCTTTCCCTCATCTATCTCTGCCATTTGCCCTAGTGGTTGAAATAAGTTCATAGGTGCAAAGAAATTATGCAGTTCCCAACATCATCCCATTGCAACACATCATCCCACTTTTGCTCTGTTTTAGCTGCCACAAGTTCAGTGGTGCTTAAAAGTTTGTGAACCCTTCTGAATTTTCAATATTTCTGCATAAATATGACCTAAAGCATGATCTGTTCTCCACAAAGCCCTAAAACTAGAGAACCCAACTAAACCAATGAGTCAAAAACATTATACTTGTTCATTTCTTTATTGAGGAAAATGACCCAAAGCTACATATTTGCGTGTGGCAAAAGTACTGTAGGCTAGAAAACAGTAAGATCACATGTGCGATCAAGAATTACTATTACAGGTACCTGAGTGGAAGTGATGACTGGGGATTCCTATTTACAGAGTATTCTGTGTGTGCACTACATGAACCATCCTCCAAGGCCATATAACTTTCCTTCAACTGAGTTAAAATATTTTGGCTCCCGTAACCCATTACTATTGTTCTATAGTGTGTCTTTGATTAGAAATTAACCATGGAAAACATTACATTACATTTAAGTACATTAAATTGTTTTTAAAATGTAACTAAGAATTTAAATCTCTGAGCTAAGTGCCCAAATCTCCACTATTTGTTGTTTGAAAATAACTAAAACTTTTTGATGAATGTGAATTCAGCAATTTCTCACTGGATGGTGCTGTTAAAGTCCCATATTTCCAAAACAGACCCTTTGAGGTCTGCCATAGAGCATTCTGGGTGGTTGAAATGTTCTGGTATTACTTTGTCCTTGTTTTGAGAAAGGAGAATAAAGGAATCATTTGAATGCCAGGACTTGTGATCAGACTGGTTCATTTTGCATTTTTCTTATTTCTCATCTTAGTGAGTTTTAAGGACAAAATGTGGGCAATTGTCTGAAAAGGTGATGTGCCAGGGCAAGTTGATAATGATAGAACTACAAGCATTATTGTGTGGAGGCTTCACAACAGTTCTGGCCCTGAATACTATTTATTCCTTCATTTGCCCCCATCAATTCTGTTTGCCCCATTATTTTGGACTTCCGGTGGGGACATGGCTGACTGAACAGCTGTTTCCACGAGCTCCGTGGACAGAACTGACAGCAGCAGGTTTTTTTGGGGGGTGCGGGCAGGATTTTTCCCGAAGCCTGGAGCGTTTTCACAGACAAAGAAAATGCTCGGAATCATCCCATCTGCCCTCTGGAACAGCGACTTGTAGCCTGAGAATCGCAAACAGCGTTCGCTCCGATCGGGTAAGAGTTGTCAGGAGGCTGGGACATCATCATTTCCAAGCCATGCTGTAGCCTTAAAGGGACATTAGGTCGAGCCACCCCATTTCTAAATCACCCAATTTATATATTTTTTTAAAGTTATGTACCCTAAGAGAGACTTTCTACAGCAAGGAGAAGCGATCTCTCTTGGTGCTTGTCATTATTTTTGGGATTAATTTTCAAAAATCTTTTTAAGCTTTGGCTTGTTTTCCCATTTGGATATTGAGGAGGATTGAGAATAAATAATTGTCTCCCTGCTATTATTTTTGTATTGAATTTGAAGGATTTAACATTTTCCTACACGTTGAATCTGCTGTTTTGAATCTTCAGTTTTCTGTTCACTTTCCTTGGAGCTGCTTGTTAGCATACTTTCTCTTGGGTCAACAACTTTCAGAGATCTTCCATTAACTCATTAACTCCTATGTTCGCCAGTCAAGTATCTAGGGGGCACCATAATCTACTGCCTGAAACATAGAGGATTTCAAGGAGACTTTCTCAGAGTTCCATTGTGAGCTTCGCTGTGAGTTTAAACAGATCTTTTATGATACCTGTCAAGCTATTCTGCAAGATATTCAGGACATTGCAGAAAATATTAGCTCTAAAATATGTCATCTGGCTGAGGATGTCGTGGAAGAAGATGAAGATTTAACAAAGATAGAGATGTTTCCATGTTTCCACTGACAGTGAGATTGAAGCTTTTGTTGAAATGCCAGGCAATGATTACATTTTGGCATTGAGGGGAAAAAAGAGACAGTCTGACTTGCAAATTACAAATGGGGTTGTTTTTCTGATGGAATGTTACGGAAAAGAAGAAGCTCTGTTCTGTGGGAGGTATTTTGCTGAGAAGTCTGAGTTTCTAAGGGGGGCAGCTGGGCTGTTCGATTTCTGTATGAAAAATGCCCTGTGTGTAATATGGAGATATGTAAATGTTTTGGTATATTTTGAGGTGGGGTAAAAAATTAAGAATGCTTTTTTTTTGGATTGATATTAAGGCTTGTACGATTCCATTTTTCTTTAATGATTTGGATTAAGATTTACTGGATTGCTTTTAAGGTTTGTTTGATTTTTAAGATTTATAAGATATAATAATAATTGCTTGGTTTTAGGTTTAATAGGGTGAAGATTGTTATAGTATTATAAATTGAAATAATAAATAAATAAAATAAATAATATTATTAATTATAAAAGTAGACAATTTAAATGTTTTTATAATTTGATTTCTATTATAGTGGACAGAAATATATAGAATACTGGTAGGAAGGAAATAATTAAATAAATGTTGATTTTGGGGGGAAGTTGATTTGGAGGTTTATATAGTTCTTTTTCTTTTAATATAGGTTGGAGTTGTTTATTCGTTCAGTCACTTCCGACTCTTCGTGACTTCATGGACCAGCCCACGCCAGAGCTTCCTGTCGGCCGTCGCCAGCCCCAGCTCCCCACACCGTCGAGTCTGTCACCTCCAGAATATCATCCATCCATCTTGCCCTTGGTCGGCCCCTCTTCCTTTTGCCTTCCACTTTCCCTAGCATCAGCATCTTCTCCAGGGTATCCTGTCTTCTCATTATGGGGACAAAATACTTCAGTTTTTAATATAAGGGGAAGGAGAAATTGTGTTTAGTGAATTTTATAATGTGCTAATGGAATGATTTATAGAAATAATATGATCTTGGTTTGATATAGAGTAAGGGATTGATTATGGAAATTGCTGTATATTCTTGTTGTTGAAAGTCGGAAGTCACCTCTTTATGTAATCTTCAAAATTCTTTTTTCTTGTGTTTTATACTCTTTTAGTTTTTTTCTTTTTGTAGTTTTTTTCTTTTTTGTAGTTTATATCTTTGTTTCAAACTGTATAAAATTCTTATTAAAAAAATTCTGTTCGCCCCATTATTTTATAGTCTATGAATCTTGTTATTAGACCACCAGTAGTCTATGAATGTTGTTATTAGCTAGGTTAAAAATTAAAATAAAGTACTCAGCCAGGTTCACAGACTGCACTAAAGCAGTGTCCTTTGTTGAATTTTGGCTTTGCCTCTCATGGGCATCCATCCATTATGGCTTACCAATCATAGGCTATAGCTTAGTATATTGTCTGAACCTAGCCTACTTCGGTGTATTAAGAAAAACAAGTCTAAGTATGACACCATATGTAACGCCAATATTTCTCTCAAACAGAAGAAGTATGCAGATCATTCAGGGATGGGGCAGACAGTTAGTAATGAAAGACAAAATTCCTGATGTTGTGATGGATGCATTGTTGTGAAAGCAAGGGTTGCATTTGCAAAGGCTGTGGGCTTCTTCCAAGTGGAGAACCATTGCAGAACCAGTGGCTGCTCCTCTCTGTCATGGCAACCCCTTCTTGAGAGAGAAATGCAGGATCCACCAAAGGAGTAGGAAAATAGTTGAAGGTGGCTTTTAGGGACAGGGCTTTCAAATAAATATACTCTCCTTTGACGCTTGAGTCTGTCAAATTATTTTAAAAAGGAGAATGTCCCACTAAAGAGATAAGTCATCTTGGCAAGAGACGTTTCTGTCCTTTGGTCTCCCCCTCCCCAACAGGCAAGCCAGGCATGCCATCCTCAGCTGAGGAAAAGTAGGTGGCCCTTCCTTTTCTCCTCCAGTAATGAGCTCCGCAGCTTCTCTGCTGGCCCTCCTTGTTGAGGGAACATTCTCCACCAGGGAAGGGAGCTGCGGGTTCAAGGGCAGCCCCTCTGGGGTTTTACAGGCCTGAGTCCGTCCACAGGTCCAAAGAGTGTCTTCCCCCTTTTGCTTTCTCTTTGATGTCAGCTTCGGTGATCCTTCCTTCCTTCCTTCCTTCCTTCCTTCCTTCCTTCCTTCCTTCCTTCCTTCCTTCCTTCCTTCCTTCCTTCCTTCCTTCCTTCCTTCCTTCCTTCCTTCCTATGACAAGGCTGGGGTGAGCAAGAATAAAACTTTCCTAATATGAGGTAACTATATGCATGGAGGATATATTGTGTAATACCAGACTACTCAGTTACAGTAAGTCCTATACTAAACCATTTCAAATGGCAAATGGTATGCTTAAGCAATTACATTTTCCACAAGCCTTACTCCCAAGGAGTCTGGGGTTTTCCCTTCAGCACACCCTGGGTAGCTATACAGTGCCATCTGTGGTTGTGTGTGTGTGTGCCGAAAGAGGCAAGATGGCGTCCAGGATGCTGCGATCTAAGACCTGCCCTTTGGGAGGTGTTTTGTAGCTGGTTCACACATAAAGGTAAAGGTACCCCCCGCACATTTGTGCAGTCGTGTCTGACTCTAGGGGCCGGTGCTCATCTCCGTTTGTTAGCCGAAGAGCCAGCGTTGTCCGAAGACACTTCCACAGTCATGTGGCCACATGACATGTGCGGAACGCTGTTACCTACCCACCGAAGTGGTATCTATTAATCTACTTGCATTTTCATGCTTTCGAATTGCTAGGTTGGCAAGAGCTGGAGCTAGTGCGGGAGCTCACTCCGCACGCAGGGCTAGGGATTCGAACCTCCGAACTTGCGATCTTCCGGTCAACAAGCCTGGCGTCTTACCCGCTGAGCAACCACGCCCCAAGGTTCACACATACCATGAAGTATAAAGTGATTTGATTAGCTTTGGCTTAGACAGAGAAGTGACCTTAGCCATTGTATCTTGTTGAACAAATCATGGTTAAATCAAATCACTGGTTAATATAATATCATGCTATTCCCACAATTGAAAGATGTAGCAACAAATAAATATGTTTTGATCTTAATTTCTTTTATTAGCATTCAAGACATACTATTGTAGTGTAGTAGAGAATCAGTGTGGTGTAGTTCAGGTGTTGACTAGGGCCAGGGACACCCAGGTTCAAGCCCACACTCAGCGACAGAAACTCATGTGGGGCCTGTCACTCTTTCTCAGCCCAGCCTACCTCACAGGGTTGCTGTTGTGGGGATAAAATAAAGGGGTATATCTTTGTAATCAGCCTTGAGCTCTTGGAGAAAGGTGGGATAGAATTCTAACAAAAAATAACTCATCATCATCTGTTAACTGATGGTTTGGATGAATTATGGTTTGCCTCAAATCCAGAAAAGAGGAGGGAACTGAACAAAATAGAGAAGGAAAAAATGGCAACCCTGAACCTCAGCATGCATGGGTCCAGGTTTTTCATTTTTTAGGGATAATGATAATGGTGTTCTATCTAAACTACTGCTGTGGATCCACCTAGTTCAAAGAATATCAGTAACGTAATAAAATGTACCCAGCAGGGAACAAGCTGTTTTCCAAGCAACAGATTGGCAATTAAAATTGGAATTTTTATTTAGCTTTGGAATATTCCTGAGAATAATCACCAAGACAGACTAATAGTGAACTTGCCTGGATTCATACATCTTGCTAAGCCAAAACCAAACCAACCATATTATGGCTTAGTGACAGAGTATCTGAACCCAGCCCTTGTCTAAGCAGGAATCCTTTTCTAGCAAGAATAATGCTGTCCACTCCCAATGTAGAGGTGGGAGAAGAAGAATCTTCTTATTTTCAGAAGTTCAAAACTATTTTTTTTTGGTGGGGTGGGAAGGAACCTAAAATGACTTATGGAGATCCAAGACAATCCTTTAGACGAAAATGGGACTTTGGGGATGGCAAAACGGGACAGGGTCTTATGCCACCATGCCGGCCTCCAAACCCCGCCCCCCAGTCCACGCAATTGGCTCCCGCCTGCAAACCCCGCCCCCGCCCCACACAATTGGCTCCCGCCTGCAAACCCCACCCCCATCAGCGCGATTGGCTCGGATTTTAATATTTTTTCGATTTTTAAAGGTTTTGTTTTCCTTCTAACAGTAAATGGTGCGGCAGAGCTGATGTGTTTGGGGAAGGCCGGAGCACACACACTGTGCACACAGCACTGGGGACAAGGGGCGGGGATGGAGGGGATGGAGGCCCACCACTGCCCCATCCCCCTCGGGCTTGGCCGAGGGAGGAGGGAGGAAGGAGAGTCGCTGGTGCTGCTGCCGCCACCACCGCACAGTAGAAACAGGAGCTGGCCGAGCTAGGGGACTTCAGCCACACCACTCCGCCCCTTGCCGCCTGCCAGGCTGCGTGAGCTCCCGCAGCCCAGCGGGCGGCAAGGGGCGGCATGGTGCAGCTGAAGTCCCCCAGCGCGGCCGGCTCCTGCCGAGGACGCAAGCCCACCACTGCCCCAGCCTCCTCAGACTTGGCCGAGGGAGGGAGGAGAGTTGCTACTGCTGCCGCCACCGCACAGGAGAAGCAGGAGCTGGGCGAGCTGTTGGGCTTCAGCCACACCACTCTGCCCCTTGCCAGGAGCTCCCGCAGCCCGGCGGGTGGCAAGGGGTGGCGTGGTGCGGCTGAAGCCCCCCAGCGCGGCCGGCTCCTGCAGAGGATGGAGGCTCACCGCCGCCCCAACGCGGATGTGTACGCGGATGTGGTTGACCAGATTGCATTTGGCCTTGAAGGGCGATTACTCTGAGCGCGCGTGCACGTACACAGGGAGGAAAGCGATGTGCGCGCACGCGTGGGCGAGCGAGAGTGGCCGCTTCTTCCTTACACTCCGCACGCCTTCCAAAAACAAACACGCTGTCCTCCGCCACACTCCTCCCCCTCCCCTCTCCAAGGCTCCCCCCGGCCCTGCTTGGGGGCTTCCGAGGATCACTGCCTTTCTTCTCCTTCGCCTCTCCCCACCATTCGCTTTCGCCAAACTTGCCGCTGCCGCTGCCGCTTCCTCAGCGAGGAAGGAAACGGGCGCCTCTTTCTCGCCACAACCACCCAACCGCTCACTTTAAGTTGGGAAGGAGGGGAGGGGGCAGAGGGAAGGAGGGAGGGCGGGCGATGAGGGGGATTGAAAAAAGCAAAGGAAAAAGAAGGCAGTCCAGAACAATAACGCAGGCGGTGGGAAGTGCCCAATGTGTGTCCCTCAGTCCGGGTGTGGGTCCCACTCAGGCATGGCTAGTGCCCGCCATGGAGATGCTACAACCGCGAGGGGGAGCGGGGAGACCTGGTCTGTCCCTCTCCCCCTCCCCCTCCTCCTTTTGGCGCGCGCGGGGGGGGGGGCGTCTTCCCTGGTCTTCCCTTCGCCTCTCCGCCTCGTCTGCTCACGGGTAGGATCAGGTAAGGAGGCAGGAACCGGGTGGACTGTGGTGCTGTGTCTGCTGCTGGGCTCGCACGTGGCAACTGGGTTTCCAGTTGCCGCGCTGATAGGGCCTCTTCCGGGCTGCCTCCAATGGCAAGTCCGGCTCCAGTCCTCCTTCCTGTCTTCCCGCCGGGTTTAAAAAAGGGACAAAATTGAGATTTTGATCAAAACGATGGGACGGTTGAAAAATGCTTAAATAACGGGACTGTCCCATTCAAAACGGGACGTATGGTCAGCCTACCTTTAAGGCCCAAGTTTGCTGATTGTTACTGACTGTTGGGATTAGAAAATGGAAGGGAAAATAAGTGTGGAATGGAGGAAACTGGCTCCATGGGTGGGAGGCTGGGACACTGGGCCCTTCATGCTGCAACGTTTGGTGAAATTGCTGTTCAAAATCTCTTGGTAGCATTGGAAGTGGCATGAATTAACTACTAGAAAGTACTCATTGATCCACATTTAGGGAACCATTGCAGTTTGGAAACTCTTGGAATACATTGATTGGTGAGTATATCAAAATAAATGGTGGGGTTTTGTTCCCCAGGAAAATTAATTTCTGGTATTATCTATGAGTCAGGACATTTTGTTATAGGCGTGAATGACTAGAAGTGCATTTTTCTGTAAGCTATTATATGCTAAGTTGGGGGGGGGGACAGTAAGGAGGATAATTTGTTTGATTTATATTTAAAACGTAAAGCCAACTTTGCCTTTAACAGTTAATGGACAGAAGGCCTGGTCTGATTCTTATTAATCCAAAAGGAATAGTAAAGAAAAACTTACAAGAAACGGCAAAATATATACTAGTTGTATTTACAACTAGTAGTCTGATGACTACTATATGTAGTCCTGTCAACCCAGCAGTTCGAAAGCTAATTGCAAGTAGATAAATGGGTACCACCTTAAAGTGGGAGAATTTGCTGGCGTCCTGTCGGGGGTCGCCTCCGGAGCGAAGAAGACCTCGTGGATGGCGGCGGAGACGGAGACGGATCCCGAACAGCAATATCCAGGACGTCAGCAGCCGACTCCGAAGCAAGGTATTCTGGGACATGTAGTCCAATACCCACGGAAAAAGAGTCGGTTCCCTTACCCCTTCCCTGAGCGCGCGGTAAAACGTTGTTAATATATGAATGTATGTATAAATATATGAATTGCAATGTTGTAAGCCGCCTAGAGTCCTCCGATAGGGAGGGGATAAGCAGGGGATAAATACGATAAATAAATAAATAAATAAATAAATAAATAAGTGACTGATGATAAGAGTAGAGTTACCACATGGATTGTTTTAGAAACTATTTGTTTCCTAACACCGAACTATTGGTTTCTTTCGACATGCTGCACAGCCGAAGGAGAAGAGAAATTGAACATCTCCTGAGAAACCAATTGCCTCAGGCTTTTGTTGATTGTCATCCTGGCGGCAGCCATTTCAACATACTGTCTGAACTGTTTTCATAAGGACTGATATCTTAGTGTGATTTCTTCCCCATCCCTTTTCCTAGTGTGCCAAGCCTTTGAGATTATAAGCTTTGAGATCATGGGCCGTCTCCACACTGAAATGGTTTCACAGACCCAGATTTTTCAGCTATAAGCACCAAAGTATCTGTTGCACTGCTGAAACATGCCTTTGGCTCTCCAAGATTTATTTAAAGTAAAATAAATTAAAAATGCAAAAGGCTGAAATCTCATGAGATGGTCAAATCTCATGAGAGTTCAGCCATTTTGCAGGACAGTGCTTGCAGGAATTCAGCAAGAGCAGTCATAAGATTTTATGGTTCTTGCATGAGACTGTGAGATCTTGCAAAATGTGAATTGTGGGTTTTGGAGTGTCTAGATCATCATGCAAAATCATATGATAACATAACAGTTCTTCAGAGCATGCTGACTCCTGGAGGAGTATGGTGGCTGAAGAGATGTCTAAATGAACTACTACAACTGGTTGCTACAACTTCCAGTTGCAGAGGCTCTCAAATAATTCAGAGCTTATTGCACCCTTAAAGATAAATGAGATATTGTAATGCCAAAGGCCTCTTACAAGCATTCTGCAGGCATTGTAATTAGAAAACTCCTCCCAATCACTCTTGGAGATCACATCTGGCTTTCTACCATATTTGCCCTCTCATGGTATTTAAGAAGCTATAACCATTCCCCATGATAGGACAGATTACCCCTGAGGCCCCTCACTTGCAGTTTGCAGCACATCCAGTTTTCCATCATTCTTTTCTACTTCTGGAATACTGGCCCTGCTCCTTGTGCACCTCTATTTATTTATTTTTATTTAGAAGATTTGTATGGCCACCCATCTTAAAATGCAACTCTGGGCGACTCACAGCAATAATAAAACTGCAAACCATAAAATCATCAAAACAAAACAAAAACCAAAAACTAAAAAACCCAGCGCCTCAGACATCCCCTAGGATGCCCCAACAGTCATCCATAGGCTTCCATCACTCTACCCCAGTGCCTGGGTGAAGAGCCAGGTCTTGATGGCCTTCTGGAAGGCTAAAAGAGTGGGAGAGAACCAGTTTGGAGTAGTGGTTACGGCATCATGCTAGAAACCAGGAGACCATGAGTTCTAGTCCCACCTTAGGCACGAAGCCAGCTGGGTGACCTTGGGCCAGTCCCTCTCTCTCAGCCCTAGGAAGGAGGCAATGGCAAACCACTTCTGCAATCTTGCCAAGAAAACTGCAGGGACTTGTCCAGGCAGTCGCCAGGAGTCAACACTGACCTGATAGCACCAAAAAAAAAAAAAGTGTGTGTGTGTGTGTGTGATGGAGGCCTGCTTGGATCACTTGGGGAAGGGTGTTCCACAAGTAGGGGCAGCTACGGAAAAGGTATGCTTCCTAGAAAACACAACTTTCAAACAGTCTTCAGACCCACCAGAAAAATACAACAAATGCTAAAATCAGCAAAAGACAAAAGGGACCCCCGCACCGCTGCAGGAGTATACCGCATACCATGCAGCTGCGGACAAGTATACATCAGAACCACAAAACGAAGCATTCACACCAGGATAAAAGAACACAAAAGACAGTGCAGACTACAGCAACTGGAAAAATCTTCAGTAGCTGAACATGCTCTCAAGCAAACGGGACACAAAATCCTATTTGAAAACACAGAAATACTGGACAACACCAAAAGCCACTACATCAGATTATACAGAGAAGCCATTGAAATTCACAAACACCAGCACAGTTACAAAAAAAAAGAAGAAAGTCTAAAAATTAGCAAAACCTGGTTACCAGTCCTGAAAATCACAGCCTGCAAAAGGTCAACGAACTCAGTCCAACCACCAGGACATGGGAATACTTCTCACAATGAACATGCTAATCACGCTCAGCAGCCACTCGTTAACATTTCAACACAACAAAAAACCCTACCTAATCTCCTATAACTTAGCTCTATAAATAGAAAACAGACATTGCCACTCGACCTGGGCACAGAGAGTTCGCTTCTGTCTGTGCTCCTGCCCTCTGAAGATGCCGGCCACAGATGCTGGCGAAACGTTAGGAACCACAACTTCCAGAACACGGCCACACAGCCCGGAAGACCCACAACAGCCATATGCTTCCTAGGTCCCACTAGATGGCAAAATTTCAGGGAAGGGACCTGAAGCGCACCTACCCTATCCAATCTGGTGGGATGGGCAGACACTCTCAGGGAGAGGCAGTCCCACAAATCACCTCTGTTCCCCACTACCACCCATCTTGGGGCAAGGGGTGGGGTGGAGGAAGATGTCAAGGTAGAGGATATTTTGACTTTCTGTACAGGAGAGGTAGACTTGATTTAGATTTGCTTCATTGGGTGGGCTACCCAGACACAGAATGTTCTTGGGAGGTGGCAGATGACCCACATACACCCTGCCTGCTTTGACAGTTATATTTGCAGTACCCATCCAAGCCCAAGTGGTTGAACAAAAAAAGTATCTGCCAGATGTTCTGGCACTGAAGGGATGGGGGACTTGATTGTGGGAGGTAACAGCTGCATGACTGTCAAGCAAATAACAGAGACTGCCCCATGAAAATGAGTGCTGAAATGGGGGTAGGGAGATCCTGAAATTCCCTCCCATTCTGCTGCCCCAATTAGGAAGAGGAAGAAGTGAGGAGCTTTTTTGGGGAGGGGGAGTTCTGTTACACAACGCTTCTCCCAGGTTCGGCTTATGGTCAATCACTCACACACTCACAGACTGTTGAGGCACGCATATCTGTCTGCCCCCCTTGCTTTCTAACTGGGTTTTCCAGATAGGTGCGGCTTGAGCAGACAAGACACACAGCCCTGGTCAACAGCCGGGGAAATAATTAGGATTACACACACAAATAACTTCCAACCGAACACTGAGGCACAACAGGTTCTTTGTAATACACGGAGACCCAGTGAATTTAAAGTAACAGCAAAACTTTACTGGTTGCAAGGTACATTTGCTCGTTCTCACACACACACACACACACACACACACACACACAGACACTCATCCACACTTACCCACGTCCTTCCAACTAGGCTGCCAGGCACTAGCTAGAGCATAGCTTTCCAAACTGTGTGTCCAAACCAAACAGTTTGGTGTGTTGCAACACAACCCGGAAGCAGTGGCGGGGACGTGCATGGTGGTGGTGCAGCAGTGCGCACGGCGGCGGTGTGTATGGCGGCGGCGGCAACGACGACGGCAGTGGTGCGCCATCAGCACTTCTGCATTTTAGCGGAGGCTGCTGCCGTCGTGCACACCTCCACCGCGCCCCCCTGCACCGCTGCCATGCACGCCCCCGCCCCCACACGTGCCCCTGCGCCACCGCCACCACCATTGGTGTGTCGCCAACGGCGACACTTTGGAAAGCACTGAGCTAGAGGGACGGAAGCCACCAAGTCTGGATCCAAGAACGACTCGAGTGGGCGGGCTTTGAGACCCCTTTTGTCCCCAAAAGTTCTTGCCTTGTTGATTCACAAGACTGGCAGCTACTCTTGCCTTGTTAATTTACAAGTCTGATAGCTGTTGATGGAATTGGGGTGGGGGTTTCCATGTGCTCAGGCCCATCTTCCTCTGTCTGGGTCAGGTGACACATTTTTCCTTTTGTTTCCTTAACAACTTGCTTCCTTCTTATCTACCTCCCGAAAATGATCCCATAGACAAAAGATTCCTGGCTTTGTCCTCTCTGCGTAGGTGCCTGCTTCATCTTTAGGTTATGGCAGCTTCAGCCTAGTCTCACAGTTCCAGAGGAGGAAGAAATGGCAACAGAAGGAGAAGCAGAACCTCTTGCTAGCTGCCCAAAAGCAAGAGGGGGGACTGAGAGAAGTACCTAACTCTTCTACAGTCAGAGGGGGAGGGAAGAGGGAAAATAAAGAGAGGGGGGCGTAGGGAGGTGTAGGAATTGGGATGGACAAGGCAGAACCAAAAGTTCCCAGGCCAGAGTTGGCTGTTATGTAACTGTGCAGCAATTGCTCAGCTTTGAGGCCACCAAGCACTGTGACAAGCATCTGTTAATTTTGAAGGGTGGGAGGAAGAAGCCTTTAAACCCATGAAGGTAGAAGTGCCACCTCCTGTTGGCACTGGCTGTGGGCAGTCAGTTGTTTTGCATGGCTTCATACTTGTCTGAAATAAAGATTTTAGTCTAGTCAAGCCAAGAAGATGAGCTACTCTCTGAAATGTCGGGAGAGGAGATTTGTGACTTACTGCCAAGTCCCAGTTGGGACAGCCTCATACTCCTTAAACTTTCAATAGAAGATAAGGTTGCCTTGTTACCAGACGCTGCTGAAGGTGTTATGCCATCGCCAGGCTTGAGAGTTGCTAAAGGAGACGCTAGTAACAAATTAAATTGGCTGAGCATTTTGCATTGAAACAAAGCATTGGCTCACCATTGCTCTGGGGGAATTTAAATGGCTCCATTATAGCAGCGTATCATCAACCTACCATTCACTCTTGCAGCAAGTTGAAACTGAGGTTAGATTCTTTGGTTCTTGCATCACAGGAAAGCTTAGTCTCTTGGGCCCAACCTCCCCTCATCTGCCTCCTCTTGACTTATCCGTGTTGCAACTGCTGTTGATTTTCTGGAACACTGCTGTTTCGGGCTGTTAGTGAATGAATTCTATAGTCAGTGAGCCTTGCAGGAAAGGAGCTTTGTCTGAAAAATGGCCCTGGCATAATATTGAAACCCTGCTTCCAAATTTGGAAAGAGATTTCCCACCGTAGGGGGTGAGAATCCAAAGTCAGGAAACTTTGTCCATCTCAATCCAACTCCTGAAGCTAGTTTGCCTGGTGCTGGACACTTGAGCATGTGAAGGCAAAAAAGAGGTGTCTAAGGGACTGGACAGGGAAACTGTTACACACACTCCCAATTCGGCTTATGGTCACTCACTCATGCACTCACAGCCTGTTGAGGATCTTTTAACTCATGGAGTTAAAAGACACGGATGGACACATGGATCTTTTAACTTCCCTTTGCTTTCTACCTGGGCTTTCCAGATGGGTGTGGCTAGAGCACACAAGACACACAGCCCTGGTCAACAGCTGGGAAATAATTAGGGACACACTCAGATCACTTCCAACCAAACACTGAGGCACAACAGGTTCTTTGGAATACATGGAGACCCAGTGAATTTACAGTAAAATAGCAGCAGAACTTTACTAGTTGCAATTTACATTTGCTCTTTCTCATGCGTACACACACTCAGGGCTGCAACTAGGGGGGGCAAGCAGGGCATGTGCCCCGGGCACCGTGCTGGGGGATGCACCAAAATGACGCCCGGGGGGCACCAAAATTATAAAACAACCCATGGGGGGTGCCAAATGACAAAACAGCTCATGGGGGGTGCCAAATGACAAAACAACCCATGGGGGTGCGGAGTCCATGTTTGCTCCGGGTGACACAGACCCTAGTTCCATCCCTGCACACACTCATCCACACTTACCCACATCCTTCTCAGCTAGGCTGCCAGGCACTAGCTAGAGCAGAGCTTTCCAAACTTTTCATGTTGGTGACACACTTTTTAGACATGCATCATTTCGCGACACACTCTTACAGCAGGGCATCATTTTGCGACACACTCTTACAGCAGGGCACAAGGCAGGCACTAGGACCTGCGTGGAATCACAGCAGGTTTGGAGGCAGCCAGGCACAAGGCAGGCACTAGGACCTGCGTGGAATCACAGCAGGTTTGGAGGCAGCAAGGCACAAGGCAGGTGCTAGGACCTGCGTGGAATCCTGGCAGGGCAGGTTTGGTGGCAGCCAGGCAGAAGGCAGGCACTAGGACCTGTGCGGAATCACAGCAGGCTTGGAGGCAGCAAGGCACAAGGCAGGCACTGGGACCTGTGCAGAATCCTGGCAGGGCTTGGAGGCAGCAGCAGCAGCTGCAACACACCCAGACACTGCAGCCGACACAGTAACGTGTCCCGACACACAGTTTGGAAAGCTCTGAGCTAGAGAGACGGAAGCTGCCAAATCTGGATCCAAAGTGACTCAAGGAGTGAGCAGGCTTCAGGACCCCTTTTTATCTCCAAAAGTTCTTGTTTTGTTGATTAGCTGGGATTGGAGTTTTTTCCATGTGCTCAGGCCCAACTTCCTTTGTCTGGTTTAGGTGACTTTTTTTCCCTTTGTTTCCTTAACAACTTGTTTCCTTCTTATCTACCTCCCTGAAGGGATCTTTTAGACAAGATTCCTGGCTTTTTCTCCTCTCTTGCTTCATCTTTAGTTATGGCAGCTTCAGCCTAGACTCACAAAACAACTGCACTGGAAAATTAGAATAACCATCTACTGATTTACATTAATTTTTGCCATTAGAGCTCAATGCTATCCAGGAGTAGAAAGAATCTACTCCTGGATAGCATTGAAATGTCTGCTATGTTCAAACAACCAAGCTCAGAGAGCACCAAGAACTCCACATAAAAATATTTCCCCCTCTTTATGTCTATAGCAACAAGGTCCTTAGAAATCTTGAAGCCTTTGATGTTGAGAGTATCAAGGAAGTAGTTAGGACTGGTCTGCTTGGGTACTGAAGATCAGACATGAAAGTTGGTAAAGGTGTGGCCCATACTCCATTTTTTTTCGTAATATCATATTTCAGGAGAAATGGGGATGGAGGCAAATATTTTCATTTGCAAAGAACCACTGTGTCTTGACAATAAGAGGCTTGGATGGATGTTCAAAGGCGGTTTGTTATTTTTTTGTAATAGAGAGGGTAGGTTTTAATTTATCTGGCCATGAAAAGGTTCCCCACTCCCTTTGGTATCAAAACAAAGAACTTAACAGAACCTTGTACCAAAACAATGTTTTTGAAAATATTTTAAATGAAGGTGTGCTTTTTGTTTCTTCTCTGTTTTTGCTTCTCTTTCCTTTTTGTCATTCAGCAGTCGTACTTCCCTCAGTATTTCTTCTAGGAAGAAGAAACTTGTTTTGAAGCCAAAACAAATAGTGCTAAAAATCCAGGGCAAAGAGGGCCTCCTTGTGGAATTCCTTGGAGAGTTACATCTTTCAGCCATGCTTTTGCAGTTCAGTAACCCTTGTTGCTGTTCTCTATACTTCTTTCAGAATTTTTGAGGACAGTATCAGACCTAAGTAAAGGCCCAACATGTCATGTAGCTACTGTTTTAATTTTTGTGTTTAGTTTATTTAGAATTCATTGATATTTGCATTTTATACATGCTTTATTATCACTGAGTTTGATAGTCAAATATATTTTAAAATAGGCTTCCCTGTTGGCCCTTTAAGGTAGGCCATGTGGACGGAAATTGATTTAGAAATATATATATATATTGTATATATATACATACATACATACATACACACACACACATACATACATACACATACATACATACATACACATACATACATACATACACATACATACATACATACACACAAACACACACACACACACGCACCTTTTTATATAAGGGGAAGGAGCAATTGTATTAGTGATTTGTATGTGTTAATGGAAGGATTTATAGAAATAATGTGATTTTGGTTTGATAAAGAGTAAGGGTTTGACAATGGAATTTGCTGTATATTTTTGCTGTTGAAAGTTGGAAGTCAGCTTTGTATGCAGTTTAAAACTCCTTTTTTTGTGTTTTACACTTTTTTAGTTTTTTCTCTTTTTTTGTAGTTTTTTGTTTTTCTGTAGTTTTTATCTTTGTTGAAAACTAATAAAGTTATATTCAAAAAAAAAAAAAAAGAGGTAGGCCAGGTCAGGAAACAGATACCACAAAAAATACTTGAATTCTACTGTATTGATATAGGCCAGCGTTTCTCAACCAGGGTTCCATGGAACCTTTGGGTTCCGCGAGAGGTCACTAGGGGTTCCTTGGGAGATCACAATTTATTTAAAAATTATTTCAAATTTGGGCAACTTCACATTAAAGAGGTCAGTTTCATTCTTCATTTTTAGTTTAAGAACACTGCTAATGCATATATACAGGCCTACCCATGAAACGGATATAATAATTTTGTAACTTCTGGCCTATAATTGAGCCTGAATGTGTAGGGGTTCCCCGAGGCCTGAAAAAATATTTCAAGGGTTCCTCCAGGGCCAAAAAGTTGAGAAAGGCTGATTGTTGTTTATTCGTTCAGTCCCTTCCGACTCTTCGTGACTTCATGGACCAGCCCACGCCAGAGCTTCCTGTTGGCCGTCACCATCCCCAGCTCCCCCATGGTTTAGTCCATCACCTCCAGAATATCATCCATCCATCTTGCCCTTGGTCGGCCCCTCTTCCTTTTGCCTTCCACTTTCCCTAGCATCAGCTTCTTCTCCAGCATATCCTGTCTTCTCATTATGTGGCCAAAGGCTGATATAGGCTATAATAACAGGATCTTGAAAGCCTGACAGTGCTTATACCAAAGAGAGTCTAGGTGAAAACTTTGTTTCTTTCTAACACCTTCTTCCCTTCCTGGGCTGAATTCATGTTTTGCTAATGGGCTTCACATACTTTCTCCAAAGACATCCTGGTGGCTCTTCCATCCTTCTCCTAATTAGAAGTGGGGTTGAGACTGCAGTTTTTTACTTTCTTATGAGGAATTGGCCATTTTTAACTTAATGGGATTTTGCTTCTGTATTGGAAACATTGTCTAACAATGATTACTGAATCCGTAGCTCTAAATTTAATTATTATTAGTCTCTTTTCTTCCCCATAATTTTATCCCGTTAAGTGTTATTTTTATAGGTTATAAAAGCCTTAATCACATATTCCTGATTAAGAGTCAAGTTTTTAATGTATGTCTGTTAAGCTTAAAACTACCGAAATGTCTGTTTTATAGGGCACTGAGATTTTACTACAGTGCTGGTATTATTTGCAAAGAACTTTAAGTATAATTAATTTTTTTATTGATTGTTCAACACTTTCTCTCTGCATGAATCAGGATGGAAAGTGAGGGGCCATACAGAACACTCTTTCCCAAGCTAGGCACTTTCTACTCAGTGGACTTCAATTCCCAGAATTCTTAGCAATGGCTACTTTGGCAGTGGGATTCTGGGAACTGAAGTCCACACAGGTGGAGATTTCCCAGCTAGTGAAGGCAAACCTAGAATATTTTTGGTTCAGTCCCTGGTATTTCTGGGTAGGGCTGGAAACGTTTCCTTTGAAAGCCTCGGGAGTCAATACTGGATTGGCCAGAATTCCAGCCAAATATAAAGCGGGCAGGGCTGCTGTATTCACAGAACAAACTGTTCTTGCTAAAATTATCTCTTCTACATACCTAATAAAAGGCACAAGAGTTTTGTCCTACTTTGCATCTGTTTACCTGATAGCTATACTGTATCCACATCTCACCCTATGAATTACTTTGCTAAAAAATACACAGAGCTGAATGTTGCAAAGAGAGAGCATTTCAGATCAGCTATAAAAGGATGTCCCATATTCATGCCATTCATATTTGCATGTCTACAAAACACATGAAGTTGATTATTGTTCAGAATAAGGACAGGCAATCTACATTATACCCTATACATTCAATTTAACTTCATATTAATGTTGTTGGTTTTCTAGTGTTTGACCTGCATGATGGCAGGGTCTGCTTGTTTTTGTTTCTATTGTCAGATCAATAGAGCGAAGCTATCAGTGCATGTTATGATGGAGTGTATGTGGGTGTATGCCTATTAGCCAGCTTGTCCCTGGAGTGGCTGGCCAAAGATCACCCTGCTGGCTTCCCTTCCTAAGAATGGAGTCTAGAACGTTGGTGTCTCCACTTCTAGTACAGCACCTTAACCACACCATCACACTGCCTCTCATATCTTCATATCAGCGGAGATCTTGATACTGTTTCCTAGTTTTCAAATAAGGAAAAAAAAATCCTATTCCTATTCAATGGCCCTTGGGCATGCCACCAGGCTGAAAATAGGACCTTAAGGAGGCATGTGGAAGGAGACTAGAAATGTCTTTGATCTTTAGTTAATCTGGGAATGTATATTGCATACTTTGCCTGGGATATTAAGAGTATGATAATTAAATAGGGAGAAATGCAGCAAAATAAGAGGAAGGAGTAGTAGGCATGTTCACCGCCTTGAGTTATTTATAAAAACATAATAATGGCGGGATAAAAAATCTAAAAAAGTGTACTTTTCTAGAATAGATTTGCAATGATAGAACCTCTAACCTGTCATATATGTTTGAAGCCATTAAAAGCACAGCCTGTACTGTATAATTAATAACTTAATTTTGCCATTGTCCCATTTAAGTACCCTTAAGTCATTCCCACAAATATAATAGTTTAAATACCTCCACAAGCACAGTAACGGTTAGGGCTCGGCATGCTTTGAAAATAATTTAGAAGTACTTCAGACCTCATATAAGCACAGCGTCTCTCTATTCATTAAATCAGCCTGACTTTGATCAGGCTTCCTTGGAGTTTGGGTGGGGGGGAATGTTGCACTTTTAATGAATCCATCGCTTCAAGCAGCATTATCTTTTGTAAGGATTGTGGCCTAATCTGAAAAAGGATGAGCGCTTTAAAGAATAACAGAGAGGTGCCGTGCTTGGTTGAGATCTCTTTCAAATCACATTTCACATTACCCATTAAAGATTTTGAAAAAAATCCATTTTAAGTCAGAGATTTGAATGGGGTGGAGTTAATGGAGATTACAGCACCATTCCCGAAGAAATTAAACTTTACCACTTGCTATCTTTGGAATGGTAGGATTGGCCCTAGATCAAGTATACTAAAAGGGAATGCTTGATTTTGAAAAAAAGATAAATACAGTGTGGAAATACCTCTAACATATTGGGAACTATTTTGATTTTCAGAGAAAAAGATGACAGAGAACAACACATTTAAAAATTAAAATTGCTCTTTATTTGTCATGCAGACTTTCATAGGTTCATAGGCATCAGAATCAAGTGTTACAATTCATAAAACAGCAGCAGCAGCAGCAGAAACAATCACCTTTTCCAACATTGCTTTCACTTTAAAGAAAGGAAGCAAAGAGGTTTTGCGGCAGAGAGAGAAAGAATGAGAACTGGAACTGTGTGTGGGAATGTAAGGTTGGAAGGGAACAGATCTTATCATTTGTGTCTCAAAGCTAATTTCCTGTAGAGGAGTGCATGGTTAGAATAGTCTGCAGCTTTATGTTGTCTCCATCTGAAAATCCAAAGAGTATGCTCAAAAAGGAGAAAAGAGTTCAGAAGTTGTGTTTGGAATGAGACAAGTCCATGAAGTTTGCCAGTCTAGAAACCCCCATCATACCTGCCTTATATCAATGCTATAGCATTGCATCAAAGAAACCAAGAAGGTGTTTAAAATTACTGACTTTCTGCATGTTTTTCTCTAAAACCAATTTATTTTGCACATGTCCAGGAGTACAGTAACTCGCAAACTGGAATGTCTCTTGCACAAAATAAGGATATTGATGCAGTTGAATATGGCTAGGTTGCAGAAACTGATTTTGTTAGAAAAATGTTCAGTGCCATGTTTGTCCTCCATTAGGTGTCTAATAGTCATAGAATGGCTGATGCTGCAATCATGGAATTAATGATCTACATAGAGACTTTCTTGCCCTGAGACCCTTCTTTAAACGATTCTACAAATGGCTCACTTAATGTGGTTGCATTTCCCTCTGTAAACCAACCCGTTGCCTTCCTGCTATAGCTCTTCTAGGTGGAGAAACTGTGTTCCAGCCATGACAGATTAAGTTCCAGTAGGGGAACAGATCAAATGTGCTGGATTTGGGTGCAAATGTCCAGATTATTGTTAGAGCTAGACCTTTATGGAAAAGGTGAAAGTGTCAGAGAGGAAAAGCGCTTTTTTTTTTCCTTTGCATTATTTACAATGGGGTTGATGCGCTTCAACTTGCATCTGGTCGTGCAACTTGTCGTTCAGGAGGAGGCCCAACTTTAATAGGCAGTTTTCCTGCTTGTACTGGTTTTTGATACAATTTTCACACTGGAACCCCCTCCTCCACCTGAGGAAAGGCGGCTTCCTCCAGAACTGTAACTACTACCACCTCCAGTGCCCATCATGGAGCCAAACCCACTTCCACCATAGTTGCTGCCAGAGCTAATGCCATAGCCACCACCACCACCACCACCACCGACTCCAACTCCATATCCTCCTCCGAGTCCTCCAGAAGATCCTCCACCGAATCCTCCTCCCAACATAAGGCCACTTCCAGCACAGTATCCAGTGGTGGCAGTGTTGCTGACTACAGCTGGAAAACAGAGGGGAAAGAAAGTTAAGTTCCTTCCGTGACTTCTAAAGAAAAACTCAGGTCAGGGTCCCTTTAAAAAAATATGCACACAAATGTATAAATAGAGATGATACTTACAATAGCTCACATTTCCAACGCCTTCTGCCAGCCTAAGAAGCAATATAATAATTGGAGTTAATGCCTCAGCTTACAGTAAAATTACCACATTTTAATATAAGAAGGAGTATTGTGATGGCAGAAATATAAAGTCAACATGTGTCCACAGGGTCAGGGGCAAGTGACGACCCATGCATCGTAACATCACGGCACAAACATCACGACTGGCAGGTCAGTGTCAGATGTTGGGACAGAAGTGCAGCGGGGTGGGGTTTGCATTGTGAGGTCATCACATGTATATCTTTTTTTGTTGTTGTTGGTCATTGTGGCTAGCTGCAGATGCCTATGAAAGTCTTAATGCATCTATTTCCCATCTTATCTCGCCAACTTGAAAAGAATAGGCCAAAAAAGTGTCACCAGATTTGGGCTCTGTGGGCCTTACAAACCAAATTAAAAAAAACGAATTACAGCAAGGTGTCTTCTTTTTGGAAATTTAAAAATTGCTCTTAACATTGCAGAAACATGCAGTTTCCATCATCTTCCCATCGGTGAGACTAGTCTAGAAAAACAGCATTCTCGTCAGTTTGGTTTAGCATTGCTATTCACAAACAAGATTTTTAAAAAGCGAAGACCTCAAATACTGTGGGTAGACCACGAGGAACTTTTCCAAAGGCTTTTTTCAGTATAACTGTTTCATTTCAAGGCGCAAGCCGTTCAGATGAAACATCTGAGGGATTGCTCTTTTTTTATTTGGGGAAAGTCAAAAGGAAGGCTGATGCAAAAAGGCAGATGAGCCCTGGGTTTAGCAATCAGTTAAAAGCATTATATCAGTGCGGGGTTTCTCCCAACTGACCTGATTTCCTCTCCTTCTAGCAACTTCCTGTAGGTGGCAATCTCAATGTCGAGGGCCAGCTTGACATTCATGAGCTCCTGGTATTCCTTGAGCTGTCGGGCTAGCTCTTGCTTGGCTCTCTGTAAAGCTTCCTCCAATTCATTCAGCTTTTGTCTCGCATCCTTGAGAGCAAGTTCACCACGATCCTCAGCCTCAGCAATGGCTGCCTGAATGTTGGCACACTGGGAATGGGTATAACAATTATTACTGTTGTTATTATTATTGGAGTCCATTCATGTGAAAACTGTTACAATGAATTCTCTCTGGATATTTCAGGAAGAACATCTCTTCCAGCCTGTAATCACAGAAAAATTGAAAATCTCTTCTCAAAGACCAAAAATGCTTCTCTTCAACAAGACAATTGTATACTACCAATATTAGTATATAAGACACATAGGTGCTGAGTACACATCTGCATCTAAATCAAGAAATGCTTGTGGTCCGATGTGCCAAAATTGCATTAATATTTCCTGTAGATGGGGCCAAGTAACTCCGTTAGCTCAGGTCCAGATTGCTCAGTTTCTACGTTTTCTCCAACACTGGGAACAAACTATGTATAATGTTGGGTACACTAAGCCATAATATGGGTTGTTCAGTTTTGACTTAATGTGTTGTGTGACCTGAACCATTGTAGTTTGCAAATCTGAGTTTATGCCTTGGCATAATGTGCAAAATCAGACAGTTATGCCTTAAAACCATGGTGAAACAATTATGGCAGAGCAGAATATATGAACCCAGCCACTTTGACAGCAGATCTGTCCCATGCAATGGAACTGAGCAGAATTCTATAAAGCTTCACTTGTAACATGTTATGCTTGCACTAATTCTCTGCAACTGCATGATAATTTATGGTATGTATTTATTTACGAAGTTTCTATCCCTTTGTTATTTATCAGACTCTGGGCAGCTCATAAAGTACATTGATTCCTCCAAATAGACAGAAATGGAATAATTCCAAAGGCAGCTGTGGAAACTGATGATCTATGTCATTGGTTTCCTTTAGATTGATGATAAGGGAACATAAATATTTTAATAATATGGAAAGGCTGGCTCACTGTAGTTTCCTGGCTGTCTTCCTTAGAACACTTTAGGGTGTGGAACGATTTATAGAACAACCTGCCTGTCTGCCTGCTTGTCTATGCCGTAGTAAGGTGAGGGAGGAGATTCCTGATTTAATTTGCAATGCCTAAGAGCTACTGCAAAGAAATCAACTGCAACTTGTTGAACTTGAGCGTATGGATACCTTGCAGCATTTGTACAATGAGAGATGTATTATCTGTGGATTCATTAGCAAGATCCCACAGACTAGAAGAAACAATAAAATGTGGTTATGATTAGAATTATGTAATACTCAGAGAAATTTTGAGTGTGTTAGTTTTTGGCATGTTTAACGGCACCCCGGGAAGGATGTGGAATGGGGTCAAAGAAGTATTTAAAGTCAGATTTCGAGAAATGTGATTGGAATATGTTTCCTGCAGTGCACCAGCTTTTAAGCTGAGCAGGGTAGGATCTGGTTAGTATTTTGGTAGGACACTACTAGACAATCTTAGGGTTGAAGGCTATGAGTAACTGAGAAAATATCACAGAAGAAAACAGTGGCAATCCGCTTCTGCGTTGTTGCCAAGTGACCTGGACATATTCATGAAGTAACCAGGAGTTCAACTTGGCTTGAAAGAGACTTCTCCTTTATATACAGTTATCAAAACAGAATAGTAAAATCCTTTCTTTCTGTCTTTTTTGGAATATACCACTTCAGGAGTGCTTCCTCATGATAAAGTCACTATGTATCATGGAAAATAATTCAAAGTAGTTTTCTCCCTAATGCATTTCTTTTCTATAGGCAAGGAATGTACTACATTAGTGCTTGGAAGACTGTTGAGTCACCCCCTACAAATGAGAATCAGCGGTACAGATCTGCTCTGGCAAAGTGAAGGGCAACTATTCTTTAGTCTGTCCTACAAGCTAAACAGCAAGGTCCATTAAAATGTCACCTGTTTCTTCAAGGCATCAATTTCACCTCGCAGCCTCTGGACCAACCGGTTAAGCTCAGAAATTTCTGTCTTCGTGTTGCGAAGGTCGTCGCCATGGCGCCCAGCAGACACCTGTAGTTCTTCATACTGACATTCAGAAATAAACAAAGGTATCATCAAAACAGAGGAGATGGAAAAGGACACCCAGCACAGAGGCTGGGGAGGACTTCTGTTATGTGGGGGCAAGAGGTCTTTCAAGGAGTCTTTGTAGGTTGAGGAAATGTAGCCTCCTACACCCTTTTTTTACATGATTCCTGCACCCTTTGCAGTTCTTTATGGGGAGGGAGGGAGGGAGGGAGGGAGGGAGGGAGGGAGAGAGAGAGAGAGAGAGAGAGAGAGAGAGAGAGAGAGAGAGAACCAAATTTATGTCCAATGTTAGCCTGATGGACAACTGACAAAGACAGGGTCAGGGAGGAGGAGGAAGCAGACTTCTCCTCTGCCTCCTGCTTCATCATGCACCCCTCCTCTGTACCTGTGATAGGTCAGTTGTGCAACAGGTGGGGAGAAGCAGGGGAAGTGCCCCCTCTGCTCTTTGGACCCATCCTCTGAATCCATCTCACAAGTCAGAGGCCCAGAGGAGGGTTGGTGAAGAGCATTGGAGTGAAGAGCTCTCTTCTACTTCACCCGGGTCTCTCCAGGCCTGTGCCGTCAGTACAGTTATTTTTAGACAAGCGCGCTCGCTCTCTCTCTCTCTCTCTCTCTCTCTCTCTCTCATTTCCCCCCACCCCACCCCAACACACACACTGCCTTCCTACAGAAGGACTTCCAAAAATACTAAAACCAAAAAGGGGAAACAGAAATAGCCTGTCCGACAGCTCACATGTGCGCGCCTGTGACTTGTCCCTCAGGCAACTTGGAAGGGGACTAAGCCCTTCGTCTCGGGCGCCTGCCTACGCTCACCCACTCCTGCGCCACCACGCATTCAGGAGAGTGATTGATGGCTGATTTTCCCACCAGCAGGAGACGCCCAGGGTGGGGCAATGCACCCAGGTGAGTGCATCAGTCTCTTCCCTTAACTCATTCCCCCATTAAAGCTGGAAGGACAGCGCCCCTCGCTGGCCCTAAGGCAGAACAGGGTTCAGTGCAATTGATGCTGGCCTAATTTTCTCAAGGATGGGAAGACAGCACATTTACAACCTGCTGCCCTCTGGGGCAGGAAATCCTGGGAATGGTAGTCCAACCAATCTGGAGATGACCTGGTTATGAAAAGTTGCTCTGGGCCTTTAATGAGTTTATTATTCTAGCTACTCACCTTGCTTTGATACCATGATTCGGCCTCAGTCCGGCTCCTGTTGGCAATATCTTCATACTGCGCCTTGACCTCAGCAATTATGCTGTTCAAGTCCAGGTTTCTGTTGTTGTCCATAGACAATATGACAGAGGTATCCGATACTTGCTGCTGCATTTGAGATAGTTCCTGCAAGAAAGTTTAAAAAACTGTGTCACCTGGATATATGGGGCAAAGGAAGTATGGCCGTGTTGAAGCAGACAAGGAAAAATGGGTTAGTACATAACAGTGCTAGAGAAAAACTCAGCAAATCCTAATTCAAGTTTGTTCGAAGCTTTTCAGTTTATATTCCAATTTGGATGCACCCCTTCAGTTCTCCTTGTAATGCATTTTGTTAGAGTTAGGAATTTTAGTGAAAGAAATTATTATTCTCAATAACTGGAATCCAAGCTGAATCAAATATGTTCCATAACACATACATGTTTCCCAATCAAAGTGATTAATTTCACTTGGAAAAGCTGCCAAGGAAGGGGGTGGATTTTTTCCATCGCTTGCTAGCATCAAGTCCAGACTAGACAACCTTGCAGTGTGGAGATACCTTATTTAAATATAGTTCTTCTGTCTTGATCCAGCAATAGCTGGAGGAAATTGTGGCTACATTGCACAAGATGTGATAATTGATGTCATTAAGTCTCTGCTTGCCTTAACATCTAGTCAGCTCTTCAAACACATAACCAAGCAAGTAGGAACTGGTGAGGGGAAGATACCCCCCATTTGGGAAGCGTATTCTTTCTAAAGGAAAAAATGATCTAATGTTTTCTGCAGTGGAACATTAAAAAAAATATTACATGACAAGCTCCAACAAATCACTCGGATGTGAGCATCTTAGGGGTTTCAATCCCTCATTCTTTTGGCATTGCTAGGAAACAGTACTGTATAGCGTTTCCCCTGCTCATTTCTTTGTTTAATGATGAGATTTTGCTTTTTACATTGATCTCTTTCTGTTGTATTATGTTGATGTGCCAACAAATAACCATTTTTACTGGGCATGGTGGGAGATGGTCAGGGGAAGAAAATGTCCATAATGGAAGACTTCAAATTGGAGAATTTATCAGGTTTCAGAGCAATACCTAAAATTCTGAATACATTCAGGAAAATGATTTTTTTTCTTTTTTTGGTACCGAAAGGAAGTTGGTCTTTCTATTAATAAAAATAACCTTTTTTTTTTTTTGCTTTCAAGAGCAATAGTTTTTGAATCCCTCTTCCAATATATTTATAGTCTACTTAATGGCAAATAGAAATATCAGAGAATTAATTGAAGGGATGAGAGGTAATATAATCCATGATCTCTGCTGGTACCATAGCTCATGCCTTGCACATAAAAAATGCTAAGTTCAATTCCCAGTACCTCCAGTTAACAGATCTTGGAGACATCCTGCCTTTAGTTAGATTTAGATTTAGATTTAGATTTAGATTTAGATTTAGATTTAGATTTAGATTTAGATTTAGATTTAGATTTAGATTTAGATTTAGATTTAGATTTAGATTTAGATTTAGATTTAGATTTAGATTTAGATTTAGATTTAGATTTAGATTTAGATTTAGATTTTGATTTTTAGATTTTGATTTAGATTTAGATTTAGATTTAGATTTAGATTTAGATTTAGATTTAGATTTAGATTTAGATTTAGATTTAGATTTAGATTTAGATTTAGATTTAGATTTAGATTTAGATTTAGATTTAGATTTAGATTTAGATTTAGATTTAGATTGGTTTAGGCTTAGACCAAGGGCTAAATTCTCTAGTGTTCTGATTGAATATAGACCTAGAGCTCATTTTAAGTTTAGAAATAGAACCTTTGAGAGATTAATTAAGGAAGCTTACTGTCTCAAACAGTGCTTTCAAGAACTCAATTTCATCATTCAGTGAGTCTGACTTGCCAGCAAGTTCAATCTTGTTCATATAGGCGGCATCTACATCCTGCACAAAACATAGGAAAATTCTGTTACATTTTGAGTGCAAAAGAAACTTGCTCAGCTTAACAAATTCAAATGTTCTTTTTCATCTCATTGAGAACCCAACATTGTAGGCAAATCATTTACCTTCTTGAGCACCACAAATTCATTCTCTGCACCTGTTCGTTTGTTAATTTCATCTTCATATCTGTAGGACAAGATGGAGGAAGGATGGAATTAGCAATATGGATGGATTGCAATATGAGAACTGAGCATTGCTTCAGACAGGCCATATATGAGACAACTAAATCAACATCTTATAGGTGGATTCCGGAAATCATCATGTTCCATGGCAACTGTCAACTGAATTATTCCATTGAAAGTTAACCCATTTTCTTTTGGGAAGATCAATCCTTGGAATTCCACCAGCTATCTCATGTGTGATAGATTTTCAGGATCATAATTTTCATAGGCAAGTACAAAGGATTTCATGTACAATATACCTTTTTTTTCTCATTATAGTCAGTGAGAGAAATGTGTACTTCAATAAGCACATCACTGTGAACCAGTAATTTGGCACAATCTTCAATTCTGATATGGCCTTAAAACACAAGGACAATTTAAAAACTTCAGGATTCTGTCTTTGACTTGAGATTGAATAACACATTTTTAGGTCAGGTCTTCACTACCGCTTTAAACTGGTTTAATATTCCTTCTTCTAATGGGAACCCTGAAATGTAGTTCAGTGAACAGGCTATAGGGAAAATAGCAATATGCAGCCTATACTATAATTCCCAGCATTTTGTAGATAGAGTCACAATTACTATGGCTGCTGTAAAACTGAGATACATTGGTAGTGCAGTTTGCCCTTAAGTGTTCAACCGCTTCCCCCAAATTTGATGCTTGTGGCTTGGCTCAGTACCTGGTGGTTTGAAGCAATATGTTCTGCAAGTGCTTTTCTGACAGAGTACTTGATGCTGGTTTGCATGCTTTACACGCTTGGGGTATATATCTAACATTGTCTTAATTTTAGAAAAGTACAGCTGACATAAGATTTTAAAAAGCACATGTCTGGAGGGAAAATGCATCATATTCAACATTCTTATCAGATAGGTGGGATCTCCCTGCTGAATGTTCACCCCAGTCAGCTAGCTGGCACATAGTTTGTAGAATGCCCCTAAAAGGCCACAACAGAGACTGTTATAAGAATATACAATTGTGCAAAAGTGTAAATGAAGTAATTAATTTGTAGTGGTACATAATTTAATTTGTGATCCGTTTGCGAGGGTTTGGCAAGAGAAGCTTGTAGACTGCAGGCATCCTTCTATGAAACCTCATTACTTAAGGCCAAATCAACCTATTCAGGAGGAAAGGTGGGGCTGGAGTCAACAAAAGAAGGATGGGAGAGTTTTGCAATTAGCAAATTAATTCTAACAGTTTGGTGCCAGACCATAGTCCTAATCTGTTCTGCCTTCAAGCAGGTGAATTTCCAAACCTGAATTAGTTTGAAATACACAGAAAAGAAGGTTGGATGGTTAAGGGCGAGTATGGAGAAATTAAGCTTTGGTGTAGGATTGCAATCTACTGAGCAGAATCTGTTTTGTCACTTCTCTATTTCTGTTTGTTGTTTAGTAATCCGTTTGCATACTGGTGAAGGGGTTAGGGTTAGGGTTAGGGTTAGGTTAACCCATTTGTCGATCTCATTCTGACATAATGCTCCCTAATGTTCACTGCCAAACCTTAGTCCCCAAAAACTTTTCTAGACTTCCAAGAACATAAATAGTTTGGTTAGGTAAGCTCCATGTAAGACTTTATCAACCTGAATAAACAAGTTAATGGTGTAGGTTTGGGAAGCATATGCCCTGGAACTTGCCTTTGGTTCAAATCAAGCAGGTGAAACAAAGTTCTCAAATATTTTAGAAAAGGAAAGGAGTGGTGCTGCCTGCCATCTGGCTATTTTATTTTATTATATTTAAAATAAAACATTTGTATAGCCGCCCATCTTAAAGCCAAACTCTTGCTTTTTTTGACAGGGATGCAGTGCAAATGCACAGGATTCTTCCCAATAGAATATATGCATTCAGATTCTTAGTATCAAATCTAAGCAGTCTTCTTTGCATTTATCTGGAAGTAAGCCCCAATGAACTAAATAGACACAACTTTGGAATGAATTGCATGGGATGGGGCTGTATATCCAGCAAGAAATATTGACCTTTTATGTGCATGTATAGATAAGACTTCACACCAGGCATGGCATTAACTCCTGGGTCTCCAGACATTCAGGAACTTGCCTACAGTGGAAGCTTCACAAATATGACAGTGCTAGATAAATTGCTTTATGCAGAAATCGTACCTAGGCAGAACATAGAAACCAAGCCCTACTTATGTGTCTGCTTCAGATTTCTTTTTCTCCTGCTTTTTTGAGTCAATTGGCTTTTGGCCATTGTTTTCCCAGCCTTGAGAGACGGAGATTCTGCTCAGTGTTTACATAACGGTTCTGTCTAGCCTAAGTAACTCTGGTCCCCACCTTGCCAGCTTCAGCCCTTTCAATATATTAGACTGAATGGAATAGAATGGAAAACTACTTACTTGTTCTTAAAGTCCTCCACCATGTCTTGCATATTCCTCAGTTCTAAGTCAAGTCTTCCCCGTTCATTTAACAGAGAATCTAGCTGCTTCCTGAGGTTATTAATATATCCCTCAAAAAGAGGCTCAACATTGCGTTGTTGAACAGTGGTCCCCTGCTGTTGTAAGAGCTCCCATTTGGTCTCAAGGACTTTATTTTGCTGCTCCAAGAATCGGACCTGCAAGATGGAATAGACAAGGAGATGAAAATGAGGCATGTAGGCAAAGTAATGCTTCTGTGGAGAGAACTGCTCCAGGAAAGAGATGAATGGATGTATACCCTGCATGTTCCTGGAAGCCTTTTGGTTGACACTATGGCCCTTACTCCAGGTAAAACAAAACCTAAATGCCTCTTCCTCCTCTTATTCCTCTCTTCTCCCTCACTGGGTAGATTGGAAGCACCTTGGAGCAGAAAACTATATGTCATTTATGTAGCCCTGCAAAGTTCCACATACATAGGTGGTGTCAACAGTGAATGTTACAGAACAAATCAAAGACAGCAACTCAGTAGGGAAGAAGAATAGCAAAGGAGGCGGAAAAAGAAAGAAGAAAATGGAGGGTAAAGAAGGGGTTGTGAAAGCTAGCAGGGCACAAAGCTGCTGTTCCAAATGACATGAACAACATGTCCTTTTTTAAATGTATACTTTTTAGAATTATTGTTTAGCAATTCTATTTTTATCCTCCATAACCTAGTCCCCAGAATCTGTAGCTTCAGTGAAAGCGAACACACTTGATAGTGTGCAGAAAGCCCCCAACTGCCAAAGTAGATGGCAAAGAGATTTGCTGCAACATCCAAAGTATTGACAAAATGTTACATGTTAGCATGCTCCTCTCCCAAACAATATCAAACTGCAAGCTGGATTAATAAAGGTAACATAAGGTAATTATAAAGGTAATATAATTCTGTTATCTGCAGTGAATATATGAAGCATCCTTTCCTGGCCTATATTTAAAACAAGATTTTGATAAATTGACCTCAGTCAGTGTAGGTATTTGTGGATTCCACAAAGGATACAAACTAAGGATACAAACTAAGTACACAAATCAAGAAAAACAGAGGAAATAACTGCTTTGTTCTCACAATTGTAACATTTAAGATCTGACTTTGAAACTAAGATGGCCAAATTGTCTTTAATCAGGGTATTACTTTTTCACAGCAGATCATAGGCTAAAAGTCATTCAGTTATTTTACATGACCATTCATCCTCAGAATAAAGAAACTAATTGAATCATTTGATGGTTGTAATGACTTTGGACAATATTAGAAATAGTTGCCCATTTTTGCACATATGCCTATATCAAATGTGACCTCATAAGAGAACATCCAAAGATGACTTTAAACCACCATTGACTTGAGTTTGTGAAGGGTTGCCTCAAATTTAGTGTCCCCAAAGTATGAATGGTCAAGTAGGATTAATCCCTGCTCTTACCTTGTCAATAAAGGAGGCAAATTTGTTGTTGAGTGTCTTGATCTGTTCTCTTTCTTGAGAACGCACTCGTTGAATATCTGGGTCAATCTCAAGCTTGAGAGGTTGCAAGAGGTGCTGGTTGATGGTCACTTCTTGGATGCCACCAGGGGGGCAAACTGCAAAACCTGGACCACCTCTTAGAAAACCTGGTCCACCTACCACAAAGCCAGCGCCAGGACCTCCACCCATACCATAGCCAGCTCCACCTGCACCCATACCATAACCAAAACCAGATCCTCCACCAATGCCAAATCCTCCATATCCTCCTCCACCGTAACCAGATCTTAGACCTCCACCAATGGAACTATAGGCAATTCGTCTGCTTCCACCCATGTTGTGCAGGCTTCGGCTGCCATATCCACCAAGTCCACAGCTGCCACCCCCTCCAGCTCTTGATCCTCCAACTCGACTAACAGAGTAGGAGCTAAAACCGCTTCTCCCACCGCCACCAACAATTGCAGAGCCAGAGGTAAAGCCTCTGTTGGCTCCTCCGGAGGATGATCGATAAGAAACACGACTCATGATGGTTTGCTTGGAGAGAGAAGGTGAAGAAAGTTTTGGATGATAGGCAGCACTGCAGGGAAAGAGCAGAGAAAGAAGAAGGCAGAATCTCTCTGATATAAAGGAGCGGAGCGGGAAACCTCCCCTTTTATCTGTTTGGGAAAGAACCTGGCACAGGATTCAAGGCAATCGGATACTCAGATGCTTGATGTGCCTTGCAGCAACTTGCCTCCTTTGACACACCCATTCCGCAGAGCTGGTGTAAGAGTTTGTGAGGGAGAGAGACCTTGAAGGGATCAACATTTTTCCCTTTTTTATTTTTAGGAGATTGTTTCATTAGCAACAAAAAGCAAATAAAAGGAGAGCATAATAATCACAGTTCTGCATATTTACACTCCGGCTACTCAACTGACTTAGCCAGATGTGAGAAAAGCAGCTACAACTCTGATCACTACAAAAACTTGACCATATAGGTTTTGTCCATCTGTCGGGAGCTGCCTATGGTCTTCAGCGTGTTGGGCATTGGGAGCAAACTGTACTTCACACAACCTTGTGTCTGCAAAGTGGGCCTCTCTGTGTTTGCCTTTCGCAAAGGGTTTGTTGTGCATAACTATCTATTCACTTTTGCATGGTTTCCCATGGGCTGCCTCATGATGCAGTTTTACATTCCTACATGGTTCACTACACAGAAAACCTGTGAGGTGGACCAGAGTAATATATGGACCCAAGTAAACTAACTACACCTTGGGTCCATCTATGGTCCTTTGTGAGCAGTACCAGTTCCCTGGAGCTAAAATCTTTGCTGTGGAGATTCGATGGATTGGGCCACAGATCTTCTGCCTGCAATGCATATGTTTTGCTACTGAGTGTGGTCAATAGTAAGGAATTGTAACTACAATAGTATGGAATAGTATGGAATAATATTCCATAGCGAAGTCGGTCTATATTGTGTTCATTGGCATTACTCCCTATGAGTTTTTTCAGGACTGCAGCCTTAAAGCCCTCATCTGCTCCTCTAACAGCAGAGAAATACCTTTGGCACATTGCTCAGGATCTTGGCATAAGACTTCATGCGTTTCTTTGCAGATGGCTGTGGGTGCTGGATGCCTAAGCACCATTGTAAAGATCTCCTGAGCACACTAGAACAATCAAGTCAGACAAGTTCTAAAGTTACTTTTGTTTGGGAATACCGCAGGTTAGGATAAGAAGGGTCTTTAAGTCAGCTCGTGGTTTGCACACACCCCAGATTAAATTATTATTCTGTAAAAACAAGCAATGCTACACATATCTGTTATGGTTTATCTGAATGTTCTGAGATTTTCCAAAGGATAATCGCTATTTGACTGTGGGTCTGTCCGCTTTCGGAAGTGGAGGACTCTTCTTTGTGGAAAGTACTCAAGCAGAGGCTGCACAATTAACTCTCAGGGATGCTCTAATTGCAAGATTCCTGTGCTGAACACATGCAGCTGGGCTGGATTATCTGTCTCCCGGCTGTGAAATTCTATGCTTTTATCTGTGATCTTTCACCTGTGTGAAAAGGAGGAGGACCAATATGGAAGAATATTGCTGCACTGTCCTTACATATTCTTTTGGTTTAAATATCAGGGGTTTTAAAAAAGAAAATGTAACTTTAAAAAAAAGAATTTATAACTTTATAAAGAAGTAACTTTAAAAAAAAGATTTAAAAAAAGATTTAGGCCACCAACATCAACACTTTCCCATATTAACTTGTTTTTGGATCATACAATTGGTTTTTGATTTAAATGAAGAAATGAATACACTTTTATTAGAAAAGAGTGCTTATATTGATCGAAATAATTTGAATGAAAAAACTGACAATCAACCCGCTACCACTACCCACAAACATTTTGGGGGCAATATTATATAAAATAGATGTACTTTTGTATTATTAATACATTTAGTTTTCTTTCAGAGTTATTGTATTAAAAATGTGTAATGTTTTGGCAAGAAAACTCCTGATTTTTTTTTTTTAATAATCATTAAAGGAACACTCCCAGAGCCTATTCCTAGTATGTGTATATCTTTCTTTGTCTCTCTCTCTGTTCATACATGCAGGCACATGCACCTTATAATTTTTAAATCATTTATTCTGAAATAGTCTCAGTGGCATGACTCCAGAACCAGAGATTGGATAATTAAAAGGAGGTGTCATGAAGAACAAATAAGTGAGAGGTAATTTTATGTTTGTCCTTTCCCATAATGAATTGTGGCCTCAAGAGAAACACTGCTTTTAGGAAAAATGATGTGCTTGAGAACTCTCCTTTTGAGTTATTCCAGTAACTGGTCAGTTCAAAATCTGAAACCTGTTGAGTCTAGTTGCTTCTTTTTGGCTGTGCAGATGGATCACATTGTGGCTCATTGACCCTAAAAGAAGTTTGGAGGGCATGTGATGTTGTCACATTCCAGCTAAATGAGTCTTGGTCTGGTCATCATCTGGATCCGAAACCACCGGGAAGCCTCACAGAAGCCACTTGGTGCTACCGCAGCAGTTGACATACCCAATTTCATTGCATTTGCATACCGAGAAGACAGCTATGTGGTAGGACTAGTAGAATGGGCAGAACCACCTCAGAGGAATAAGAATTTGCATAGGGCCTGTGGGATACAAGCCTATCCAAACTTGAATGGCTGCAGGGCATCAGCACTGTCCTATCATTTTGAAACCTTTCCAAGATTGGGGTGATGATATGAATTGTTATTGCTTTTTTCACCCTTCTCAATCTATTGAGAAGCTTGACAGAACCTGAATCAAAGTGCCAATTGCTTTCCTCATAGCATTCTGAAATAGCCTGATGTTTCCACCTTTTGTTTCATTTCCAAGCATTCCTGTCACTATGCATTGCCAGTAATTTGAGTCATTCACACCTGAGGCACATTGTAGAAATGTATCTTTGATTGTGCATGAGTATTATTTAGAATGAAACCTCAACTGCAAGGGAAACCTGTGCTGTAGCAAGGGGGTGCTGTCACCTTGGAAGAGAAGGAGTTGAGCGCACCTTAATTCTTGTGTGATTTTTACAGATGCTTGTCCCTCCCAGCTATTCCTTGGTCCCTTGGGCAGAAGTCAACTCAAAAGTTGAAATGAAGAAGCATTCAGTATGGAATTTAGTGCTGAACAATCAGTGCATGTACACACTGTACGTTTGAATAAGTAATTCTTATACATTATGAATTATGAATATGGCAGAGGATGAGATGGTTAGATAGCATCACCGATGTAATGAACATGAATTTGAGTAAACTCCGGGAGACAGTGGAGGACAGGAAGGCCTGGCGTGCTATGGTCCATGAGGTCACGAAGAGTTGGACACGACTAAACGACTGAACAGCAACAAATACATTATGAACTTGTAAAAGGCATCATCACTCACTATTACAATGCTTGCTCTGTATTGATCAAAGCCAATCTAAATCTAAATATTTCAACTAAAGGTAGCTGAGCTGGCATAACTATGGCATCAATCAAAGAGACCAATGGATGGATTAGTAATTGCATAGAATGATTTACTTTAAATAGAACAAACTTCTTCTTATGATTGCCGTAAGTTCTGTATTCCTTAACCCTTTGACCCGATGTAGAGCCTTGCAGAGATTGAACTGAATACGCAAGATCCAGAAGGTACGTGTGGTTTTCCCATTTGATTTGCAATGGAAAGTTGCAATGCTGTTCTGTTGCACTGGAAAAAATGGTGGAAGAAAGCACTTGAGATTTTATTTATTTATTTGTTTGTTTTATTAAATTTATATTACCGCCCATCTCCCCCATAGGAGATTAGATGTGGATCATGTGTTCTCTGCAATCTTTGTAAGAGATTATTGAAACTTGGAAAACCAAAAAGAATGGGAAAATTTGGAGGTACTTGGAAGCCGCTGCTCATAAGACACCAGACTCCCCAACTTAATTGTTTTTCACAAGAGACAAGTAGACACATGAAACTGTCTATTAATTCCCTAAACTACATTTAAAAAAAACTGGAAAGGGATGGGGAAACCCTGGTGCTTATTCAGAGCTCTACATATGCTTTGGAGCTCTGTACTTGCATCAGACATCAGAGATATTCCAGCTGGATTGTTTTTCACAAGAGGTATGCAGATGAGACTCTCTATTAATTCCCTTTACTGCTCTGAGAAAAAAGGACATTGGAACCTTTGCTGAATAGGTTTAATTTTACTGTTTCAAAATGTAATTCATATTTCCTTTAAAAATGTGTTATTGCATAAGCTTAACCAGAAATTGCACAAGAATAAAGATACAAAAAGCAAGGTAAAAATAAAGCATAATAAAAACATTGTGAAGTGGAACTTTCAATAACACATTCCCCTCTTCCCATTCCTTCCATTTCCCCCAAACCATTAACTGCTTCTCATGGTGTCAGTCTATATGTAGATTCACTCTTTGCATTTTTGCTATGTTTTCACTGCTACAAACTTCCCCCAAACTGGTTCTGGGGGTATTTATTTTATATATCCACAAAATGATGGACAGGGTTTTGTGCGCGCATAAAGTCCCCCCGCCCCCCATGCTCTTGGTTTCCAGTCTCATTATCCATGGTGGTTCTACTCGAACAGAACCTTTGCAAATAAAGAGAGGGTAGGGAGGTTGGTTGGGAGGGACGGCCACATGACCGTGGAAGCATCTTCGCTGGCTCTTCGGCTAACAAACAGAGATGAGCACCGGCCCCTAGCATCGGACACGACTGCACAAATGTGCGGGGGTAACCTTTACTCAAGGTATGGAGCAATTTTCAATCCAGTATGTTTTCCCCAAAGTACCAACTAAACTTAAAGTATGCTTCCAATTCTTTGCAAATAAGGAGAGGGTAGGGAGGTTGGTATTCTTGGTGGGGTCCTTCCTCTGGAACAGCTTGTCCCCTGAAAATAAAGTAGATCCTACTCTCATGGCCTTCCAGAGACTCATCAGTATTTGACATTTCTGGAAGGCTTTCAGGGATGGGATATGTTGTTGTGTGTCTGGCACCAGAACATGAGGATGTTGCTTATTGTTTATTGTTTTACTCTATCAATGTTTATTTATTTATTTAAAATATTTATATACCCATCCAACTTGCAAAAAATACACCTCTGGGCAGTGTACAACAATAAAAATAGGATGTAGTAAGCCCTATAAAGCAACCCAAAATGACAAGAATAAAACACACAATTGGGAGCCCTGGCACATGTTATACCTTGCAGGACAAGCTCATCAATATCCAGATCTTCAGTGCCTTCCTAAAAGCTAGCAGGGTCAGGCCTGTTTTATTGTTATTGCTTATTTGTATTTTTGGATGCCTCTTAGTACCTTATTGGATAGAAGCAATATATAAATCATATAAAATATCTATATCCATATCTTGCTTTCGTGATCATTTGTATTTACAATAGCGTGGATCCTCCCTCTACCTTGACAAAACTCTATCTGCTTCAAAATGTCCAGTATGCAGATTTTATGAGGGCTGTGCTTATATTCCAAGAACTTTCTCAGAGAGTATCTACTTGGAGTTGACCTGGAAAATAGAGACTGTCTTTCTTAACCGCTGAGCTTTCTTGGGAGAGCGCTTCCGGGTGCTGAAGACGCCGGTGCGTTGAACCGAGCGCTCCTGGCTCGGCTCAGCTGTTTGCCTGTTTGCAGCGGTTTTTAAAGAAATAAAACTGCTGAAACCTCCCCTTTGAAGAGAAGGGGATCAGAAGATAAACCACAAGGGTCACTGGGATCGTCACTCTTTCCCAATTCCCGTTTTTCCACCACGGGAAAAAGGAAATTGAAGCGACGAAAGCGACTGGAAGGACCATCGTTATTGCTCTACAGGAAACAGCGAAATCTTTTCAGATGAGTAGCACCTAAATTCAGCACTTTTAGTCACTGTTTTATATTTGTGTTTATTTTAACTTTACATATTATCTGCTAAGATCCTTCTATGGACATGACCGATGCTGCTGGTGATTGTGTAACTTTCTTGCTAAAGACAACTTGAGAAACGGTGGGAGCTTAAAGAACAATGACTTTACTTGGAAGTTAAATGGAGTGACATTGACTATTAACGAATGGCTTATTTACTGAAGTGGGGCTAATCTATTTTCCTCTCTGGATTTTGAATTCAAATGGGTTAATGTCTGCCTTTTATCTTATTTCATTGCCTTTCTGCTTTTCATCTTGAAATGGTATTTTTTTTTCCTTCTTTTTTCTGTAATGCGCTTGGAAATTATTTGGATTATAATGGGTATTTTTGGAATATTTTTGTTTTAAACAGTTTTGGGAATTTTCTTATTATTTGGGATTTTAGTGGACTTCCTTGTTGCTTTTTGTCTTGGAGAGTGAAGACATTTGGAGTTGGGGCTTTTTCCTATTCCCCCCCCCTTCTCTTTTTTTTCCCTCTCTCTCTCCTCTTTGGGACTTGTGATTATAAGCTTGCCTGAGAACTGGATTGTTATTACATTTTCAAGGATATTTTGACTACAGCTAAAGGACTTACCCGTTGTACTTTTATCTTTTATTTTTCTTTTATGTGAGAATTGTTGATTTTACCAAAGTACATTTTGCCCTTTTTTTATGCAATATCTATTAAGAAAAAGCAGTATTACTTTTATTTTTTAATTTTTTATTGTATTTGGATTTTTTTTTCCTCTCTTCCCTCCTTTTTTCTTTTGAATCCCTAATAATTTTTTATCCCTCCTTTTCCCTTTTTTTTATTGTTTATAGTGGTTCTCCTTTGTCTTTTGTTATTTTTCTTTTCTCTTTACAGGAATAATATATACAACCTGGTTACTGCGGTTGCAAGAGTGAAGAGGGATAGATATAAGGAAATGGAGTCCATGGCTGCACCTTCAGAAGTACCAACATCAGATATGGGAAAAATATTGGATGCGATTACAGCACTGATTCCAAAAATAGATGATTTAACTACTGCCTTGGAGGAAAAGATGGATATTTTAAATGTTACCTGGATGGATGACTTAATTACTTCTTTTGATATAAAAATAGATAAAAAGATGGACAATATTTTAGATCAACAAGTAGAAGTGAAAATGGAAGTGATGAAGGAAGACTCAGAAAAAGAATTTAGAAATGAAATACAGACTGTCAAAGAAATTGCAAATATTCTTCCAGGGGATTTTAAAGAGACACAAGGCCAGGTTAAGAAATTGGAGATTAAATCAGATTCTATTACTATGGAATATAATTTAGATGCTATTGTATTACCAGAAATGAGAGAAGAAGAATGTATTTTGAGTTTGATAGGAGCTCTGGAAAAATTAGATGAGAATATGAGAAAATATATAGTTGATACTTTAGTTCAACATTTAGAGACAGAAGAAGAAGGCATGGACTCTGAGATAGATAAAATTTTTAGAGTTGAATCACGTTACGTTAGAGATAAGAAACTGTCAAGATATTTTGTGAGAAAAGTTATAAAAGAACAAAATCTGAAGAAATATTATAGCGAGAGATCAAAAATAGTAGGGTTGGGTATAACTTAAAAGAATTAAATCAGAATTTTTTTTCTTTCTTTTTGTTTGGAATCTGGGTTGTATAAATAGAAAAATCCTTTTCTTTTTATTTCTATATGCATAGTATAATAGTATAGTTGGGTACATCTATATATGTATAGTTTTGGGAAAATTAAAGTGTACCAACAATACAGGAATGGATGTTGAAACTACTAGAAATGGCAGAAAATGACAAATTGATTTGCCTACTAAAAGAAAATTTTAATTATTATTCTTTAATGAGTGGAAATCTTTGATGGACTATTTGCAAAAAGCAGGAGGAGTAAAGCTAAATATGGAGTTTTTGTTGATTAGATTATAGATAAATAGTACATAATAGACAAGGAAAAATATATGAATGTTATATGAATAGCCAGCATGTTAAAACAAACTATCTATTTTATTCTTATGACCATAGACGGATCAGAGGTCATCTAATTTCTGTGTATGTTTTTTTCTTTATTCTTTTTTTCTTTTTCTTTACTGCACTTTTCTTTTTCTTTTCTTTTAATTTGTATTTCTTTTTCCGTTTCATCTTTATCTTTTAGCTTTGTATACCTAAAAACCTAATAAAACTTAATAAAAAAAAAAAAGAGACTGTCTTTCTTGTACCCATGTACAACAGGTTAAAAAATGTGAAATATAATACCCAAGGGGTAGGAAATCTAGCAGAACAACTTTCTCCCTGGAGTATTGAATTAAAATCCTTTTAGGATTCTTCACTATTAAGTATTTTAAAATGATACCAAACTTAGAAGAATATGACCATTTGGAATTTGACCTGTTTGATGTTCTCCCCCCCCCCTTTTTTTTTTTAAAAAAAAAATCCAGTTTAGCTGATCACTATGCTAGACTCTTGCCAGGATCCTTTTATCAAGGGTAAAATTAAACATGGTCATAGTGACCCCTGCTACACCAAGATGTATTGTTTTCTACTTCATTACCATTTAAGTTTCCAGAGTTGGGTGCAGCATAAGGCGGAGCAAAGTAGCTGTTTCAGAGGTCAGACTGGGACAGGAAGTGAATTAGTGCCAAGCTCTCACTCCAGTCTTCCAACCCATTGCCCAATGCAGCTTCATCTAAGGGATGCAGCTCCCTGGAAGAGCTTGCTGTCCTACTTGCTCCTTTATATACAGTATGCCCTCTGAGGGGACTTCATAGTGATGCATTGTGACGCCATGGGAGTGTCCATCCTTGGTCCCCGATAGGGGAGATGGGCGGTAATATTAAATAAATAAATAAATAAATAAATAAATGATGCATTGCTCTGAAGATCCCCTAAGAGTGACACTCGTTGGGCAACTGGCCAGCCACAGGGGAAGGGATGTGTGTGAGGGAATGCATGGTGGGAAGTAGCAGGGGAACAATGGAACCTCCATTCTTCTTAGACATGGAATTCGCTTGGGACATCTCTTATTAATTCAAAAAACCCCTTATCAATACAAATAAATTAGCATCTGCAAAAGATGTGCAAACCTGTGTCCTTCTTTTTGACAATTGTTTCCTCTTTGGGCATGACTGTGTGGCTACTTTAGGTGGCAGCATCGTTGCTGAGGGACACTTCACCATGGGGATCTTTCCAAATGCTGAAATAGCATATAGCCATGGTCAACAACATTGTTTGCATTCCTCTGTCACATTCACCTGCTCTTCTTTTGTTCCCACAGCTTCCTGTAGGTGGCAATCTCAATAGCCAGAATCAGATTGATGTATCCCCACAACAGGAAGCCATTTCACCTTTGGCTTTTGGTAGAGCACCCTCCTCTGTAATGAGCTTGGCTTTTGTATCTTTGAAAGCCAATTTGCCCTGCCATTTAAACTTAAAGTCTGTCTGTCTGTCTGTCTATCATTGTTAAACCTTCCAGATGAGCATGACTGGATTACTCATTGCAGCACATTCTAGGTTTGAATTTACATAAAGTTGCCTTTGATTTAATTCAGTGGATTCTTCATTGCAAAAGATTTGGGGAAAATATTTCACAGAACAACTTATTCATAAAATGTGCTGGCCCAGGCTTGTTGATCTCACAGATCTTTACCATAGCCTAAGAGGGCACAACCTCTGCAATTGCAGAGAACACTAGAAATTGTGTAACTGCCCAGCCTTACAGTTCTAGAGAACAGTTTCCAGTAACCTTTAGAGGAAATACAGATCTTCCTGGAAGGAATTTCCAAGGCAGTTCCTGATGTTTGTCAGTCTCTGATAAGAACAGATTGCAAGAATGGGTCCACCAATATTTGGAGGGTCACATATTGTTTTCCCTTGGATGATATTGAAGCAAGATGTGCTGATGGGTTGTGCATATCCAAGTTCTAATGTTTCGTCCGCAAGTTCCAAACTAATATACAAAGCATCCACATTGGGACAACCATTAAAATAGTGAGTAGTAAGAAGGGAGAGCAATTCATTTGTTTTTCAATTTAATCCATACATTACGAAACATGAAAATTGTCTGAGACAGTTATATGTGTATATGACACTTTTTTTAAAGTTTGAAATGCAACTTTGCAATTAAAATATGTGTATCAAATATATGTATTAGGTGAAAATGAGCACCAAATGCATATTTTAATTACAGCATCATTCATACATGTTACAAACTTGCAAAAATACATATATTGAACATTACTGTACTCAAAATTGTAGAAATGTTGTGCAGTCATTCAGTTATCTTTTCAGACAGATAAAGAAACCAGCCAAAATGAATTTAAGATTGGAAAGGTGGGAACCTGAATGGAATTGAAACTGACAGGTGTTTTCAGCCCCTGTGACTAGTGTAAAAAAAGGTAAAAGGTAAAGGTTCCCCCCGCACATTTGTGCAGTCGTGTCTGACTCTAGGGGCCTGTGCTCATCTCTGTTTGTTAGCCGAAGAGCCACCGTTGTCAGAAGATGCTTCCACGGTCATGTGGCCACATGACGCGCGCGGAACGCTGTTGCCTACCCACCGAAGTGGTACCTATTCATCTACTTGCATTTGCATGCTTTCGAATTGCTAGGTTGGCAAGAGCTGGAGCTAGTGTGGGAGCTCACTCCGTCACGCGGGGCTAGGGATTCGAACCTCCGAACTTCTGATATTCTGATCGACAAGCCTAGCGTCTTATCTGCTGAGCCACCACGCCCCTTTAAAGTCTAGTAACAAAATCTTGAGTCCTGCCTTTGTGGACTGGGGAGCAAAACTCAAAAGACTTGGTGGCATTTCCTTTTGAGTCAGTGTCAGCCTGAACAGAGACATGAAGACAAATTATTCACCACTACCCATAGAAAATGCCAAGCTGAAAAGAATCTACTGTCTGAAAAGAAATCAGATATGCTTGCCTAGTTATTGAGGAACCTGGATTTAGTCTATATATACAATTTCCTGCCACAAAGGCAGGACTCAAGATTTTGTTACTAGACTTTAAAATCATTTCTGATGAGTAGGCAGCCTACAAGTAAATAAATAATATTTCCCACCAGGGAGTTTATAGCTTCTTCTAGAATCATCCAACCATCATTGTGCCAAGGTAACAGTAATGTAGTCAGGCTTTGTATCACCTCAATAATGGCTGGATGATGTCTTGAAGATGGTGTAACTCATTGGTGAGGAAATGACCAAGTATCTGTGTCTTCCATTCCCAACTCCTAACATTTGCATCAGGTTTGATCCTTTTAGATTGCTTTAAAAATAATCATCTAGTGTAATTACAACAAAGCTGTGAGAATGGTGTCAATCGTGGATGGTTTCTGCCCAATGAACCTTAACCAGTAGACTCTTTGAAGTATTGCTGTGTTGCATATTAGGAGACAATATTGTGACAATTACAGATTTTTTTACCTGGTTCATGGTTTTCCAATTTCTACCTGTATCCTTTGAATCATCAGCCTGATATATTTGGTAATTGTCTGGCGTTGTTTTCATGCAAATCCTCACAATGCTTCCCTGCAACGGCTTGGAGCTTTTCAAATTACAAAAGCAGAGTGGAAAGATCACAAATGCATAGCTCTGGTCAGCAACTCACCTTTGTGAATCACCTTGTGCATTATACCATACCTACCACATAAAGGCAAAGCTGAAGTACTTTGGCCACGTAATGAGAAGAAAGGATACCCTGGAGAAGATGCTCATGCTAGGGAAAGTGGAAGGCAAAAGGAAGAGGGGCCGACCAAGGGCAAGATGGATGGATGATATTCTGGAGGCGACGGACTCGACCTTGGGGGAGATGGGGATGGCGACGGCCGACAGGAAGCTCTGGCGTGGGCTGGTCCATGAAGTCACGAAGAGTCGGAAGTGACTGAACGAATAAACAACAACAACCAACATATTAGGAGTGGAAATAGAGACATTAATTGCACAATATGCTATGTCTTTTTTTTTCTTCTTTTCCTCCTAGTATATGTTCCTTCAAGACCTAAAGGCATAGATCCAACAAAATAAAATATTACTGACTGGGACTGAAGCAAGGTCTGCAACTGTGGCCACAGTCTTCTCTAACCTGCAATCAAGAAATACTTTTAAATAATGAGTGAGAACTAATTGGTCATCAGCTGAATATTTTGAAGACTATATACCTAGGCTGACCATATTTCCTTCAGAGAAAAACGGGACATTTGGGATGGCAAAACGGGACAGGGTCTTATGCCACCATGCCGGCCTCCAAACCCTGCCCCCCAGTCCACGCAATTGGCTCCCACCTGCAAACCCCACCCCCGCCCCACATGATTGGCTCCCGCCTGCAAACCCCGCCCCCATCAGCGTGATTGGCTCGGATTTTAATTTTTCTTTATTTTTAAAGGGTTTTTTTTTCTTCTAGCAGTAAATGGTGCATCAGAGCTGGTGTGTTTGGGGGAGGCCGGAGTACACACACTGTGCACACAGCACCGTCATCGGCTGGGGAACAAGGGGCGGGGATGGAGGGGATGGAGGCCCACCACTGCCCCATCCCCCTCGGGCTTGGCCGAAGGAGGGAGGAGAGTCACTGCTGCTGCCACCGCCGCAGATCAGGAGAAGCAGGAGGAGCCGGCTGCGCTCGGCTGCTTCAGCCACACCACCCCGCCCCTTGCTGCCCGCTGAAGCTCCCCAGGGTGGCCAGCTCCTGCTTCTCCTGCTTGGCGGCCCGACAACTCTCCTCCCTCGGCCAAGCCCGATCAGATGCACATACACACATTTTTCTTCTTATATCTCTTTTTTTCCCCCGCCCCCCTATGTTTGTATTTTTATTTTTATAGTTTATTAATCTCTACTTAATATTATATTCTTTTTGAATATATATAGAAGAAAGAAGAAAAATGTAAATCAAATATTTACACAATTTTTTGTTAAGAAAACTGGAGGTATTTTAAAGAAATGTACGTAAGTATTGTATGGTAAAGATGTATAAGTCAAAAATTGAATTTGAAATAAATACTTAATAAATCAGTAATATAACATAAGAGAAGAAAAAGAAAATAGTGATAAGGTTAGAAATAGATATATATAAATAAAGTAGTTAGAAAGGGTTAGAGGAAGAAGGGAAGAGGGAAACAGGGAAAATAATTTAGAATAAAGATATGTTATATGAAATATATTAGATAATGAATATTATAAATCAAATGTAAATATGTATACATAAATGTAGTTATTGTTATGTGTAGCGGCAACAACTATCCTCCCTCGGCCAACCCCGATCAGATGCACACACACACACTCACACACTCACAGGACAGACTGCCCTTGGCAGGAGCCAGCCGCGCTGAGGGGCTTCAGCCACACCACTCCGCCCCTCACCACCCACTGAAGCCCCCCAGCATGGTCAGCTCCTGCCAGGGCAGTCTGTCCTGTCAGTGTGTGTGTGTGTGTGTGTGTATGTGAGAAGCAGGAGTGGTCACCCTGGGGAGCTTCAGCGGGCAGCAAGGGGCCGAGTGGTGTGGCTGAAGCCCCTCAGCGCGGCTGGCTCCTGCCGAGGGCAGTCTGTCCTGTGAGTGTGTGTATGTGAGAAGCAGGAGCGGCCACCCTGGGGAGCTTCAGCGGGCAGCAAGGGGCGGAGTGGTGTGGCTGAAGCCCCTCAGCGCGGCTGGCTCCTGCCAGGGCAGTCTGTCCTGTGAGTGAGTGTGTGTGTGTGTGTATGTGAGAAGCAGGAGCGGCCACCCTGGGGAGCTTCAGCGGGCAGCAAGGGGTGGAGTGGTGTGGCTGAAGCCCCTCAGCGCGGCTGGCTCCTGCCAGGGCAGTTTGTCCTGTGAGTGTGTGAGTGTGTGTATGTGAGAAGCAGGAGCGGCCACCCTGGGGAACTTCAGTGGGCAGCAAGGGGCGGAGTGGTGTGGCTGAAGCCCCTCAGCGCGGCTGGCTCCTGCCAGGGCAGTCTGTCCTGTGAGTGTGTGAGTGTGTGTATGTGAGAAGCAGGAGCGGCCACCCTGGGGAGCTTCAGCGGGCAGCAAGGGGCGGAGTGGTGTGGCTGAAGCCCCTCAGCGCGGCTGGCTCCTGCCAGGGCAGTCTGTCCTGTGAGTTTGTGTGTGTGTGTGTATGTGAGAAGCAGGAGCGGCCACCCTGGGGAGCTTCAGCGGGCAGCAAGGGGCGGAGTGGTGTGGCTGAAGCAGCCGAGCGCAGCCGGATTCTCCTGCTCAGCGGCCCGCCAACTCTCCTCCCTCGGCCAAGCCTGATCAGATGCGTACACATACACACACACGCACCCCATACGCTCTTTCTCCAGCCTCCCCATGACCAAATGCACCTGGACCTGTTGCACGGAGGCTGGAGAAAGAGGGTGTGGGGTGCGTGTGTGTGTGTGCACGCGATTATGTTGAGCAAGTAATCTGCACACGCACACGCACACGCACACACACACACGCACGCACGCACGCACCCTCTTTCCACAACCTTCCCCTGGCCTCACCACTGCTGGGCAGACAATCTCAGGATCAGGTAAGGAGGCAGGAACCTGGACTGTGGTGCTGCTTCTGCTGCTGGGATCGCACGTGGCAACTGGGCTTCCAGTTGCCGCGCTGATAGGGCCTCTTCCGGGCTGCCTCCAATGGCAAGTCCGGCTCCAGTCCTCCTTCCTGTCTTCCTGTCCTCCTTCCTGCCAGGTTTAAAAAAGGGACAAAATTGAGATTTTGATCAAAACGACGGGACGGTGGGAAAATGCTAAAATAACGGGACTGTCCCGTTCAAAACGGGACGTACGGTCACCCTATATATACCACAATGCCAAATGCTGCCAAAATGCAGCAGCCCTACTGTCAGAAGGAATTGTGTATTTGGAGCCTTTGAGTACTGTGATAGAATGGAGAAGGTAAACTCTATTTATTATCCAATAATAATAATAATAATAATAATAATAATAATAATGTAATAAATAATGATAATAAATTTGATAAAAAATAAGTTTACCTTCTCTATTCTATCACTTGATCTCAGACATACAAACTCTACTTGTGGTCTCCCAGAGACTGGAAAAGAGTGGGGAGAAAACCACATAAGATTTTGTGCAGAGTTTCTCAAGGGGGAGAGAAGTTGAAATGGGTTAAGAAGTTGGCAGGAAGTTAATGGCATTGGACTTGGGCTCTGAGCAAAATAAGCAAGCAAAGATGGAATTAGGTAGCCACAGTTGGTTGAAGAAATGCAAGTTCCAGACTGATTCAAGATCACCAATGAATCAGCACAGGAGGAGGATATAGCAAGGGATTGGTGAACTCTGCAGATATCCAGAGGGAGAAAAGATTCCAAAGACATAAGAAAGAAGATCCACATCTTGCTAACCACAGAGTTTGCCAGCTAATTTTTATTGAGACCCCTTGATATTAACGCTTCGGAGAATATAGTAGCTAGTTTTTGGATAGGCATAATGGCATTTTAGCAGAAGCAGTACGTTGCTGGTAGAGAGACAGCTAATGTCTGAAACATATAGTAGTTAGATGGTCCAGTAATTTACTACATTCAACATCTTCAAAAACAGACACAAAAGGGAAGGGAGAGCTATAGGTCTGTTTGAATGCATTAACCAAATTTCAGTTCCTTAGTTTATGACAGGAAACATCTTTCTAGTCTTATTATGCTAAAAATAAAGGAAAAGAATCAGGAGGATTCACAAGAAAGGCCTTGTATGCTGTATTTTGTCTGATTGACCTAGAACTCTCATCATGGGTTCTTTTTTTATACCCAAATTTTGACTGCCTCGGGCTCAAAATGATCCCCCACAAAGCACTGAACTCTACAACACTTGGAGTTTTTATATCTCCCTATAAGGGTCCATAAAGGGGCGTGGTGGCTCAGCGGGTAAGACGCCAGGCTTGTTGATCAGAAGATCGCAAATTCGGAGATTCAAATCCCTAGCCCTGCATGACGGAGTGAGCTCCCACACTAGCCCCAGCTCTTGCCAACCTAGCAATTCGAAAGCATGCAAAATGCAAGTAGATGAATAGGTACCACTTCGGTGGGAAGGTAACAGCGTTCCGCATGCGTCATGCCGGCCACATGACCATGGAAGCATCTTCGGACAATGCTGGCTCTTTGGCTAACAAACGGAGATGAGCACCGGCCCCTAGAGTCAGCCACGACTGTACAAATGTGTGGGGGGAACCTTTACCTATAAGGGTTGGGGAGATGTTTTATTCTAAACAAAAATAGCTACAGTACAAAAGTTAATCTTTCAAATATCTATGTGACTTTTTCTAGAGCTATTATCTTAATATCCTATCTTATTACTAATGAAGCTATACTGCTGTATACAATGTTATTCTATTATTACCTCATTATACTCTATACCAGAGCTTTCCAAACTGTCACACAGTCTGGTGTGTTGCCACACAACCCGGAAGCGCTGATCGTCATCAGCGCTTCCGGGTTTTCCCGCGGCGACACACCAACGGTGGCGCGCAAAAACTTAAAGCGGCAGCAGTGCTTCCGGGTTTTTGCAGGCTGCCGCAACGGCGGCACTTCCAGGTTTTCCCGTGGCGACACACCAACAGCGGTTGGTGTGTCGCCGCAGGAAAACTTTGGAAAGCCCTGCTCTATACTATTACTTCTATGCTATACTATTACAGATATATTCTAACTATTCTTATTCTACCACTACTATTACTAGCCTATTACTACTGCTAGTATAGAGCTTTTGTACTGGGCAGTTTATACAGCACCTGCCCCTTCTCAACATTGTGCTGGGCTTTGCCTCTTCTTTCTTTTTCCTCTGGACTCCAAAGTCTTTGTGAGTAAAACAAAACTTATTTTCTTTGGCTGCTTTCCTTGGTAGCTGCTGCAGGGACTTAGAACACACATGTCTCATCTAATCTCCTCCCCCACCTGTTTCAAGGCTGTAGCTTTTTATCAGCCACTCTGGCCTCCTGACGCTGGGGAGAAGGTTTCAAATAGGAGGGAGGCAGCACAGGTGCCTGCAATTGTTCTAGCAGCCTGCGCTTCCACAAACTCACAACAGGTACACTTGGAGAAATAGGAGGAAACCACCATTGGCCATGCTAACAGGGGCTGCTGGGAGGTTAGATCAGCAATATCTGGAAGGCTACATCTTCCTTTAGGATTTTGGGGAGCTGCTGTTTGCTATTTTGCAAAACTGATGCTGTGATATTTCAAATGAAACACCTTTATGGGCACACCACTGTTTTTGTTTCTGTGTTCCTCCAAAGTCAAATGAAGTCACCCTGCAATCATCTTTAACTCCTGCCAAATGCAACAGCTTGAGGACATACAGAGATCACCGTGAGCTGATCCGAGTTTCCCTCCAATTACCAACAGAAAAATGCAATGACTATGTAAGGACTGCTCCCAACGATGTCTATCAAATTCCCCTTTCTCAAGAAAGCTCCGAAACGCAGGCTTCTTTAAAAGTAAAGAGGTTTATTGAAGTACATAGGTGCAGGAACAAAGACGTGAATGAATTGGCATGGCATGGTATGTTACATTTAAACATTTCTCCCCCCATTGTCCTTTTGAAGTTGATGTGTGAAGTACTTGGCTCCAGCTTCACTAGACAGTCCTTCCTGGGCTGATACGTTCCATTTCACAGCTCGTTACGTTGGCTTCGGCTGCTTGTCAGTTGCGAGTCTATTTCCGCATGTCGGTTAGCACGTACTTGTATGAATGGCAGAGGTCTGCCGAACTCTGACATGCCGCCCGTCCAAGAAAATCCCCCCTCCCCTTGGAATGTATATACATTTTTACACTTGGTACCTTCTGGGTCAGATCAATAATTGTACAGTAAATCGTTTAATTGGTTAACGTGGTTTGTCCGGGAATTCTTTGTGAAAGTTTCTGATCATCTCTGGGGCTTGCATGTGTTTTTGAGCAACCCACTCTCTGTCCCCGATCGGGAGGTGTTGCCATTTCACTAAGTACTGCAGCTGTCCTTTATGTCGTCTACTGTCTAGAATTTTGTCAATTTCAAAATGTGGTTCCCCATTGACTAGTGTCGGTGTTGGCTCGGCCACTTCGGGGTGCCAGTCAGATGGTTTATAACGTTTTAGTAAGCTGATGTGGAAAACTGGGTGGACACGTTTCAATGCTTTGGGGAGTTGCAGTTTAACCGTCACTGGGTTGATTACAGTTACAATAGTGAATGGTCCAATGAATTTGGGTGCGAGTTTTTTAGATGGCTGTGTGGAGCGCAAGTTCTTTGTGGAGAGATACACTTTATCTCCCACTCTGAGTTCCCATTCCGCCGCTCTTTTCCTGTCAGCGTATTTTTTGTAATTTGCTTTTGCGTCCTCGAGGGTTTTCATCATCACCGGCCAATTACTCTTTATTTTAGCGATCCACTCGTCTGCCTGTAAAGGGGTGGACCCTTCCATTACTTGGGTCAGTGCGAGTTCGGGGATAGTGACAAAGTCCTGCCCCGTTGCGATTTGGTACGGTGAGAAACCCGTGCTTTGATGGATGGAGTTATTGTATGCTACTTCAGCGAAAGGTAATAACTCCACCCAATCATTCTGTTGATAGCTAATGTAGCATCTTAGGTACTGTTCTAGTATGGAGTTAATGCGTTCAGACGATCCGTCAGTACACGCGTGGAACGCAGAGCTTAACCCCTGGCTAGAACCAATCAATTTTAAAAATGCCCGCCAGAATTTGCACGTAAAGGTACTTCCGCGGTCGCTTATTATGCGTTCGGGCGTACCGTGGGCTCTGTAGATGTGTTGAATGAACAATTTAGCCAATTTGTGTGTGTTCGGAATCCCATTGCATGCAATGAAATGTGCTTGCTTGGAAAATAGGTCAGTGACCACCCAGATTGCCGTTTTCTTGCTGCTCGTGGGTAAGTCCACGATAAAATCCATGGCGATTTGTTTCCATGGTTGTGTAGGGTTGGCCACCGGTTGCAGTAGCCCTGTGGGTTTCCCCATCACCCGCTTTGCTGTGGCGCATACTGGGCAAGAGGCTACATATTCCTTTACGTCCTTGCGCAGGGTTGGCCACCAAAACTTATTCCTGATCAAATGTAGTGTTTTAACAAACCCGAAGTGGCCAGCCGTTTTGTGGTCGTGTGTTTTCTCTAATGCCCCCTTCCTAAGTCCTTTGGGGACGTACACCTTTCCTTCCTTCCACCACAGCCCGTTGCTTTCAGTGAGCGTATGTCTGTTCTCCCTCCACCAGTCGTCAGACAGTGTTTCTGTTCGTAGCTTAGCTTCAAAAGGGTTTTCCTCTGCTGCCTTGGCTTTGCTGCGAGTGAGAGCTAGATTCCCTTCTAACCTGTTCGTTTCCCCCCCCCCCCCCGTTCTGCTGGCTCACCTGCCTGTGGCGATGTGTGTGCGAGCGTGGGGGTGAGTGTGTTTGCTGTACCGTCTAGCCTGGTCGCCTGGCAGCCCTGTTCCGAGGGTTCGCCTGGTTGTTGAGGTGTGTGTGCTTGCTTAGGGAATAGTGTTTCTACCAGCCCCTCGACTTTACCATCGTGTTGGGGTAGTCGTGACAACGCATCTGCTAGGAGGTTCTTTCCCCCCGGAAAGTATTGCAGGGTGAAGTTAAATTTGCTGAAAAATTCAGCCCACCGCAATTGCTTGTGATTCAGTTTCCTGGGGGATTTGAGTGCCTCTAGGTTTTTGTGGTCTGTCCAGACCTGGAAAGGGATGGTCGCCCCCTCCAAGAGATGGCGCCATGTGTCTAGTGCGTGTTTGACAGCGAACGCTTCCTTCTCCCAAACATGCCATCTTTTTTGCGTTTCGCTGAATTTTTTGGAAATGTAAGCGCACGGTCTCAATTTCTTTGCCTCATCGAATTGAAGCAGTATTGACCCAATGGCATTGTGGGAAGCATCCGTGTGAATTATGAATTGCTTCTCCACTTCCGGGTGTTTGAGGATGGGTTCCTCTGTGAATAGAGCCTTGAGTTTGTCGAATGCCTCCTGGCATTCCGTGGTCCAAATTAGTCTAGTACTGGGTGATTTCCCCTTGGCCCCCTTTCCTTTTGTTTTCAATAGGTCCGTCAAGGGTAGTGCAATCTGGGCGAACCCGTGAATAAATTGGCGATAGAACCCCGCAAAACCCAGAAAGGCTTGGAGTTGTCTGCGGGTTCGGGGGGGTTCCCACTCTAACACTGCTTTTACTTTCCCCGGGTCCATTTCAATGCCTCTGTGAGATATCCTATAGCCTAGGAAGTCTAAGCTGTCCTTGTGGAATTCACACTTTTCCAATTTGACATATAGTTTAGCCTCAAGCAATTTCTCTAACACTCTCTTAACTAGTTGTGTGTGTTCCTCCAGGTTATCAGAAAAAATCAAGATGTCGTCTAAATACACAATTACCCCTTGGTAGAGAAACTCATATAAAACCTCATTAATTAGTCGCATGAATATGCCCGGTCCTCCCGCAATCCCAAACGGGAGAACCCGATACTGATATTGACCCAATGGGCAGTTAAATGCCGTTTTCCATTCGTCCCCTTCCCGTATGCGTACTCGATAGTATGCCTCTCGCACATCTAGCTTGGTAAAAATTTTGCCTTTTGCCAATTGCGCTAGCATGTCTTTGAGGAGTGGGAGAGGGTACTGGTTGGTCACTGAAATAGCATTTAACCCCCTGTAGTCTGTGCAAAGCCGTAAGGACCCATCCTTCTTTTTCCGGAAAAGTACAGGGGCAGCTAAAGGTGAGTTTGAGGGTTCAATAAAACCCCTTGCCAAATTTTTATCGATGAATTTACGTAGCTCACCTAATTCTTTCTGGGTCATCGCATACATTTTGGGTTTTGGGAAGGGGGCCCCAGGGATCAAATCAACCGTTGCGTCTGAAGCCCTGTGGGGGGGTTCCTGTTCGCATACTTTTTGCCCAAACACCTCACCCACGGAGGTGTAGACCTCCGGGATTGTGTCTGGGAGCGTCTCCCCCTCCTCGTCTTGATCCTCCTCCCATTGTTCCATCCCCTCGTGTACCGTGCCAGCCGCCCCCCATTCCAATTCACTTACTCCATTTGTTTCTTCAACCGCTTTGTAAAGCCCATCAAAGAACTCAATTTCCCCAGACGCCCAGTCCACTCTAGGGTTTCTTTTCCTGAGCCATTTGAGTCCTAACACGATATGTCGCGCAGCAATGGGTGCGACTATGAAGCGTAATGTCTCTACATGAGTCCCCACAGACATTTGTATGTCTTCAGTGGTGAATTCGATTGGGCCCCCCTTCATTTCGGACCCATCCAATTGGCAGAACGTGATGGGTGTCTGCATTTTAACCAACCTGAGTTTCAGTTTGGTTGCTATTTTTGGGTGTATCAAACATCTGGAACACCCAGAGTCCAGCATGGCCACCCCCCACAATTGTCCCGTCCCATCCAAAGTTTGCAACTGTACCTTAACGTTCATCGTGGGGCATTTTGGGACACCTGCCCCCCCGTTGCGCCCAATGGTGAAGGCCTGTCCTGCGGCGCACTTTAGCACAGGCTGTTGTAGTTTTCCGCCGGCTCGAAGTCATCATTTGAGGTGTCGGACTCGCTGCTCCCCTGTTGCCAGTCCCGTCTCCCCACGGTTGCTGCCGCCGCTCCTTTGTACTTCGCCGTTGCAGTCTTGCTTTCTTTGGTGTCAGGTGCCTTTTTCAATGGGATTTTCTCTTTGGCGTTCGTCTTGGTTTGTGGGCAATTGCTTATCCGGTGACCCTCTTTGCCGCAACGAAAGCATAGCCCATCTTTCGTACGGCGTTCTTTCTCCTCCTCCCAATTCCGTTGCTTGGTGAATTTGCGGGGTTGAGTGAAAGAGGTCCCAGGTTTCTTGCGCATGAAGTTGAAACTTTTTATGTTCTGGAGCTGCATTGTGCTGTTTTCCACTTTCCCAGCCAGTTGAATCCATCCTTCTAACGCCCCCGGGTCATCTCTCGTTATGGCTAGTTCTATAATTTCCTGTCGTAATCCGTATTGAAAGTGCTGGACTTTGAAGGATTCAGGCCAGTCAGGTAATTTCGATAGGAGTTTCTTGAAGTCCATAGCGTACTCCGCTACTGTTCTGTTGCCTTGTCTTAAATTTTGAATTCGAGTCTTCGCTGAGATTTTAGATAGCGTATCTTCAAATCTCTGTCTGAGTGCGTACATAAACTTCTGAAAGTTCCTCAGCTCGCTGGCTCCGCAGTCATGGAGACTCACTAGCCAGTCACCCGCCTCTCCCCTTAGAAAACTGGAGACATAACGCACCTTGCTCACCTCCGTTTGGAAGGTATGCTCGAATTCCTCCATAAACCCCTGAATGTTAGGAAACATGCTAATTTCCTTGGGTCCCCATCGAATTTCATTTTTAGTTCGTTAACCCCTCTTGGGGCATGGGCTCTCAAAGAGGTTCTGCGATGATCGTAGTCTGGGGTTACAGGAGTTCAGCTGTATGGAAGCTGCCCATACAATAGTGTTTCTTCCTCCCTCTCCTCGTTTTCCCCACTTGACTCTACGATTTCTTCCTCTTCGTCGGAGCCTGTTGGGCTCCTTTCTGCCTCCCTAGGTCCCTCTAGGGCTCTTAACAACTGTTCAATGCCCCCCCCCCATGGAGTCCAATTTTTTGTTCATCGTCCCTACCTCTAGGCTCAGGTGTGCCATCTGGTTCTCCAGGGCTTCGATTCGATGTGTCTGGGTGACCCTTTTCTTGGCTTTCCCTCCTTTTCCTTTCAGCCCTTCCCCGACTGCGATAGACCATCCCGCCGGGGTAGGCTTGGGATTGCTGAGGGCCATGAGGTTTACCTCCTTCTTCTGTGATTTCTTATTTTCTCGCTGTTCAGTAGTCTCTGTAGGGGACGACTCCGCTCGCTGGGTTGCCTCCAATGCCCGGACAGCTGCCGCGCTGGTTCCGGCTACCTCGAGAGTCTCCGCTGCTGCTACTGACTCCATTCTGCTCCGTGGGTGGAAAAAAATCTTTTTCCGGTGGTGTGACCGCTTTCAACTGGGGAGCTCACCGAATTTTGCCGGGATATTCCTCAGGATATGTGGTCAGGATTGATTCACGTCTTTATGTAAGGACTGCTCCCAACGATGTCTATCAAATTCCCCTTTCTCAAGAAAGCTCCGAAACGCAGGCTTCTTTAAAAGTAAAGAGGTTTATTGAAGTACATAGGTGCAGGAACAAAGACGTGAATGAATTGGCATGGCATGGTATGTTACATTTAAACATTTCTCCCCCCATTGTCCTTTTGAAGTTGATGTGTGAAGTACTTGGCTCCAGCTTCACTAGACAGTCCTTCCTGGGCTGATACGTTCCATTTCACAGCTCGTTACGTTGGCTTCGGCTGCTTGTCAGTTGCGAGTCTATTTCCGCATGTCGGTTAGCACGTACTTGTATGAATGGCAGAGGTCTGCCGAACTCTGACAGACTATTGTTCAATCAGTTCTCTGTCCCCTCAGCCACCATAGATCTGGAGTAACAGGAAATTCCCTCAGATACTTATAATAGTAAGTCAGTAACTGTGTCCCTGGCCAGAAAAAAACATTATTTTCTATGTTCTTTTTTACTTTGCCTCCAATAATTTATTCAGGGTCAAATTCTCACCAGCCACCTTTACTTATATCCAGATTAAGCAGGTGAATCAATTGTGGCCTTTTAAAAATTTGGCTAAGCTGACTGATGCACAGATTCCAGAAGGCTGAACCACATTTTGAGGCAGTGTGTTGACATCATAATTTACCACACCCTAACTTTTGAAAGATTTTCCAGGATGCCCTGTGTACACTTGCTGTAGCCTTTTGAAACTAGTCCAGCATTCCAGAAATCGCTGAAACAGTCTATTTTGTGTTGATTACACCACAACTAAAATTAATGGTTGTATGATTCAATCTTGAGTCAGTAGCCAATTTCTACTGCTCCTTTCTTTTATTAATACTTGTTTCAATAAAATGTTTTCTCAGTATACACTAATATTAATCATCATGGCATTAATTTTTGTTTTCATCCACACTGTTGCGGTTGAGCATGACTGTTTATTTTCATAGCACAAAGATTTTCAAGAAATGTCCTGGTAATACAGTCTAGCTGGAGCATAACAACTCCACCTTTATGGCAAGAAGTAAGCAGAGATCTATTCTATTGCCCAACGTATTTTTCAGAATTTTAGATATCATTCCAACTACCAATAAAGAAGGAACCATTTCTACTAGTAAATTCCTATATTAAAGTCCAAGAAAATCATTATTTCCTCAAGATGCTGTTAATGTAATACTATAAGTCACTGTGCAATGTAAAAATGTGCACAACTGATATGTGCCATTTTTTACAGCAAATTAGTATGAAGTTAATTTTCCAATCATATTTAACATGGGATGTGGGGTTGTTAACTCCAATCATTTCCTCTAGGACATGTTTAATGTAACAATGCACGAGTGATCTGTGAAAACCTCTAAATTTAATTATAGCTGTCCCATTATTTTTCTTCCTGTACAGCCCTAGATGTTCTCATGGAATGAGAGAGAAAACGTCTGACTCACAACTCTTAGATGTTCACTCACTTGGTTTTAAAGCCTTCACAAGGTCCTATATGCTTTTCAGCTTCCTATCCAGTTGCCCTCTCTTATTGATTAGGTAGCTCAGCTGATTACATCTGTGATTGATGTTATCTTCAAAAGGCAAATCAAATCTGTGCTGGTTACTGCTGTAAGCCTTGGTCCTGCAGTACTGTCCATTTGGTCTCCAAAATCTTGTTCTATTGCTCCAAGAATCAGATCAACAGAACATAAACTCAGAAAGCTTCTCCATCCAGCCTATCTGATCTATTCAACTGAAAATGATTCTTTCTCTCCTAATATTGCTATCCGGGAATGAATAATTCTGTGCATTTTCACTAATTCATTTCACTAATTCATTGCAAATTCTATTTGGTCTTAGTGTGTATGAATCTCGCAGAAAATTCATTTGTCTGAATTTTAATATATATATTTGTATATACTTGTAGTAATGTACATATTTGTATGACATTTTCCTAGAACATGCACAACATCATATCCAACATCATCTAATGTATACATTGTGTGTATACATTGTGCATATTTATTTTGGCTAGTGAGCCAAGCAGTAAGGTAATGCTCAAGATCTTGCAAGGTAGACTCCAGCAATTCATGGAGCGAGAATTGCCAGAAGTACAAGCTGGGTTTAGAAAAGGCAGAGGAACTAGAGACCAAATTGCCAATATCCGCTGGATAATGGAGAAAGCCAGGGAGTTTCAGAAAAACTTCTATTTCTGTTTTATTGACTATTCTAAAGCTTTTGACTGTGTGGATCATAACAAATTGTGGCAAGTTCTTGGTGGTATGGGGATACCAAGTCATCTTGTCTGCCTCCTGAGGAATCTGTATAACGACCAAGTAGCAACGGTAAGAACAGAGCACGGAACAACGGACTGGTTTAAGATTGGGAAAGGAGTACGGCAGGGCTGTATACTCTCACCCTACCTATTCAACCTGTACGCAGAACACATCATGCGACGTGCTGGACTTGATGAATCCAAGGCTGGAGTTAAAATCACTGGAAGAAACATTAACAATCTCAGATATGCAGATGATATCACTTTGATGGCTGAAAGCGAGGAGGAGCTGAGGAGCCTTATGATGAAGGTGAAAGAAGAAAGTGCAAAAGCTGGGTTGCAGTTAAACCTCAAAAAAACCAAGATTATGGCAACGAGCTTGATTGATGACTGGCAAATAGAGGGAGAAAAAGTGGAGGCAGTGACAGACTTTGTATTTCTAGGCGCAAAGATTACTGCAGACGCTGACTGCAGCCAGGAAATCAGAAGACGTCTACTTCTTGGGAGGAGAGCAATGACAAATCTTGATAAAATAGTTAAGAGCAGAGACATCACACTGACAACAAAGGTCCGCATAGTCAAAGCAATGGTATTCCCCGTAGTAACCTATGGCTGTGAGAGCTGGACCATAAGGAAGGCTGAGCGAAGGAAGATAGATGCTTTTGAACTGTGGTGTTGGAGGAAAATTCTGAGAGTGCCTTGGACTGCAAGAAGATCAAACCAGTCCATACTCCAGGAAATAAAGCCAGACTGCTCACTTGAGGGAATGATATTAAAGGCAAAACTGAAGTACTTTGGCCACATAATGAGAAGACAGGATACCCTGGAGAAGAAGCTGATGTTAGGGAAAGTGGAAGGCAAAAGGAAGAGGGGCCGACCAAGGGCAAGATGGATGGGTGATATTCTGGAGGTGACAGACTCGACCATGGGGGAGCTGAGGATGGTGACGGCTGACAGGGGACTCTGGCATGGGCTGGTCCATGAAGTCATGAAGAGTCGGAAGCGACTGAATGGATAAACAACAAAAACAACAAAGTGAGCCAAGTCACAGAATTCTGAAAAATAGAAATTTCAGGGGACATGCTGTATTCAGGATTCTCCTATAAGTTTTGCTGATCCTAAATTCTATTCATCTAAGCATTCATCTGGACAACATTTTTCAGAACAAGTTTGTGAAAGGACATAAACTCATGAAAAGAAGCGGTAATTCATAGCATAATTTATATACATCTATAGTGAGGTCCCGCACTTGCGCCAGCTCTTGCCACCCTAGCAATTCGAAAGCATGCAAATGCAAGTAGATAAATAGGTACCACTTTGGTGGGATGGTAACAGCGTTCTGTACTTGTCATGCCGGCCATGTGACCGCAGAAGCATCTTCGGACAGCGCTGGCTCTTCAGCTAAGAAACGGAGGTGAGCACCGGCCCCTAGAGTCGGACAAGACTGTGCAGGGAAAACCTTTACCTTTACCTTTACTATATAGAAATAACTTGCATTAAATTTTATCAGACTTTCTCCCAGTTAAGTTTGTGCAGCACTGTGGTTTTAGGAATGATATTGGACACTATTGGATTCAGCTTTGAGATAGTGAAGCCAAACTTAAATTAGTTTCACTACGTGCTAGGTGTGGGCAGTACTATCCATTTGATAAGAAATAGGAAATGTTTTATCACATTTCCTGTACTGTATTCTTAAATACATATAAGAATATGTAGTTGTTCACATTTAAGTATGTCATTTTGGACATACAGTACTTTCTCAAAAAGTTGCACATTTTTAGTACATGCTTCAAAAATGCATTTTACAGTATATGTATTTTAGATATATTTTAATTATATTTTAAAGTAAAAACTGAATCATGAGTTTAATCATGTGTAAATGCTAAAGGAATATTCCATTCCAGCCTGCAGATTAATTTGGAAGACAAGTGACATGTCATCTGGCTTTGAAATATAGAAATCTCCCAGCACCCCTATGCTTCACAGTCGGTGAACTAAATTATGGGGCCTTCTCATGCTTCAGCTCACAACCCAGTAGAGCCTCAAAAATCTTACAAAGCAAGTATTTACTTAACTGTGGGAGAGTCATGTTGAAACTGCCAAGTTCTCAGATGAGCACAATATAAATGGGATAAGGGAAAGTTCCTTATAACAGGTCTAACTGTCCAACTATTGTAATATAATCTACCGCTGAAGTAAGTAACCTAATGCCCTCCAGATGTTCTGAGTGACATTTCCCACAGTCCCTTGCCATTAGCCATGGGGCTGGTGGTTGGGATATAAAACATCTGGAAGGTGCCAGGTTGCCTATACTTAATCTACTGTAGCTGGCAGTGACTCCTCAGAGTATAAGGTTATTGTTTTTCCCAGCAATGGCAATTTAGTTATATATCCTTGGGACTGAGGGGGCGTGATGGCTCAGTGGTTAAGACGCCAAGCTTCTTGATCAGAAGGTCGGCGGTTCGAGACTCGAGCGCTACGGGACGGAGTGAGCTCCCACGCTCACCCCAGCTCTTGCCAACCTAGCAATTCAAAAGCATGCAAATGCAAGTAGATAAATAGGTACCACTTTGGTGGGATGGTAACAGCATTCCGCATGCGTCATGCCGGCCACATGATGGCGGAAGCGTCTTTGGACAGCGCTGGCTCTTTGGCTAAGAAACAGAGATGAGCACCGCCCACTAGAGTTGGACATGACTGTGCAGGGGAAAACCTTTACCTTTACCTTGGGACTGAATGTGTAATTGCACCATGTTTAATAGATGCTGTATTGCTGAGATATGACCTGATGCCTTAGAAATATCACTGCAGAAAACAAGAAACCATGACACAACAGAATGATATTCTACAGTATTGTAAACTATTAACACAAACATTCATATTCAATTTCATATTCTGAATTTTTGCTGAATCCTTCACACTCAAGGGAGTATCACTACTACAGTGATTTTTTTTCATCCCTCTATCCATCCAATGAGTCTGTTTGCTTAAATATAAGTTTTTGCCTTCATCTGTGTCTTTATCACCACATATATTAATTTCTCTCTCATTTTGCATTATATTGGTTGAATGAACTTCCCTTATTGTTATAGGTCGATTCATAATTTTTCTCTGTTCCTCTGTAAATCCTTGATAACTTTTGTTTCTTTAGATATTCATCTATTTTCTCTAAAGAGATGTCACTTCCTTTATACAAGTTAGAATAATATTGATAAAATGCTTTTTGTATGGCCGCATTATCCATTAATACAGTATCTCCCTCTTGTAATTTCAATATCATTTTCTTTTCTTTTTCTTTTCATGGTTTATATGCCAGCCACACCCCTGGTTTATTTGCAAACTCAAAATTGAGAAATACTTCTCTGAGAATTTATTTAATTCTTCTTCTTTTTTCTTCATCTCATCCAAAATCGCTTGTGTTTTCTCTTGACTGCTTTTTGAGTTCACTATTATGTTGTATAAAATAATGTCTGAGAAGAGCTTTACTTGCATCCTAAACTATTCTTAAATCAGTGCCTTTACCTAAATTATCTTCAAAAAGTTCTTTTAATTTCTTTTTAGAATCCTCCACTATTGCTTCTTTCTGTAACAACATTTGATTTAGTCTCCATCTAAAAGAACTGGATTTCCTTTTATAAACCAAACTCACAGGATTATGATTCAGAAAGCCGCAATGTAGCCTATATGGACACAAAGTTCAGCCAAACCTCATTTCTTAATCACTTTTGGATCTAATTAATTTACAGCTAAAGAGAGATTTTCTTTGCAGCAGGATAAAATTCCACTTGGTGAGTCATCATTTTTTCTGGATTACAAAGCAATAAAGAAAAAGAAAATGGTTTTAAAGACTTTAAAACAGGGCTTTCCAAAGTTTTCCCGTGGCGACACACCAACCACCGTTGGTGTGTCACCGTGGGAAAACCCGGAAGTGCCGCCATTGCGGCAGCGTGCAAAAACCCGGAAGCGCTGCTGCCGCTTTCGGGTTTTTGCGCGCCGCCGTTGGTGTGTCGCTGCGGGAAAACCCGGAAGCGCTGATGATGATCAGCACTTCTGGGTTGTGTGGCGACACACCAGACTGTGTGTGGCAACACACTTTTGTGTCGCGACACACAGTTTGGAAAGCTCTGCTTTAAAACTTCTGGCAAAAAGCTTAACAAGGAGTTGATGTAAGAAAGTTTAAAATGGATAAAGGGAATAGTTATTTTGAAAGATTATTTTTACTGAAAGTGCTTTTGAATAAACTGGAATTAAATGAGACAAACAAACTGGACCTTCATGGGAATGTTATTTGTTTATTATTAAGGAGTGCAGACAATTGGTGGATTTTACACAACAAAAGATAAGCGTAATATGAGCCAGACTGTGATGTTGACTGCAAGTACAGAGGGTCATTAGAGACGAAAGTATTAAAGGCACAGTAAGACAAAAGAGGGATAAAAAAGGGGAAGCTTGCCTTTTCCTTTTCCCTTGTTTGAGACATTTCATGTTTGGACTATAATATCATAATGGCAACTGCTCGAAATGTGGCAAGAATGGAGGGGAGGAAAGGTGCACTAGAGCAACCTACAGAGAGAGGAATTACACCAGGTTTGCTTCAGAAAATGTTTGAGCAGCTTGGCAGTAAGTTTGCTGAATCGCTTGATACTAAACTGACAGCTTTTGAAAAAAGGATGGATGAAAGACTTGGGAAGATGAAAGAGGAGATGAAAGAAGAAGTTAAGAAAATGAAAGCTCTGTAAAATAACTGTCCGGAAACAAGATAGTATATGGAAGCAATACAAGCAGGCTCCTCTCTGATTCACTGGGATATAAGAGGGAGGGGAGGGAAAGCACAATCACACTTGCAAGATTTTGTAATCATAGTCTATCTCAGTAAAGTATATTTCTAGTCTTCCCATGAAGTCTTTTTCCTGATCTGGTCTGTCCTGAATGGCTGACAGCTTGTCTGCTCTTTAAATCAAAAGAACATTTCAGTGCATTCATTATCTTGACATACCTGGAAAGCACCTATCTACTTGGGCACTGGATCTAACACATAGCTTCAGGTTATATGTTATTTCATTGCCTGGGGCCTTTAGCCCCCAAAATGCTACATAATCCAGTTTATCCCAACCTGGTGCCCTCCACAAGTTGGCTTCCAACTCCTAAAAGCAGTGCTTGCTATCTTGGCTGGGAATTCTGGAAGCTGGTTCTAACATGCCTGGAATGCACCAGGTTGGGGCATGTCATTCTAGCTAGAAGCTACCAATTATCATAAGGATGTTCCTACAATTCCTTATGCCCAAGAGAAAAGGCTCTATATTATTATGAATTCATGCAAATAGAAATGTTGCATTTGAAGAAGAAAGAGGGAATAATCAGCTTCTGGTGTTATTGTTAATTTGTGTGCAGTATTTGTTGATTTATAATATATTATTGCATAACTTGAGAGCCAGTTTGGTGTAATGGTTAAGGCACAAGGCTAGAAACCGGGAGACGGTGAGTTCTAGTCCCGCCTTAGGCACAAAGCCAGCTGGGTGACCTTGGGCCATTCGCTCTCTGTTTCAGCCCTAGGAAGAAGGCAATGGCAAACCACTTCCGAAAATCTTGCCAAGAAAACTGCAAGGACTTGTCCAGACAGTTTCTGAGAATAGGACAAGATTGGATTTTTAAAAAATTGCATAATTTAGAGTAATTCCAAAACTAATGTGTCTTCTTAACATTCTGTGTATTGCCACACAGCTGGAAAACATTTAAAAAGGCAGGTAGACAAGAGATGATCATGGAAGGGTGACCACATCCACCCTAATTGTATTTGATTTATACATGTGTTTATTTATTTGATATGATTGTACTGACCTTCATGGAATGGATTCCAAGGTGGTATACAATTTAACCAGAATATAAACATAGTAATAGAATTTCATTCACAATCATTGCAGACTGAAATGCACTACGTTGCATGGTCACATGGTCATTTCAGAAAAGCAAGCATCATTAGAGCATATTTACTGTGAAAAGAAAGGAAGAGCCAGGCCTAGTCATAGACATTTACCAGCAAATTGCTCTTTTATTTTATTTTTTCCTGCTAGTCAACCTTGGATTTGTACAAGTGAAAAAAAAACCCCAAAATCTGCTTCTAGCAGGTCCCAAGGTAAAAATCTTTTACAGCCCTAGTTAGGGGCTGAAACTCCCAGAATTCCCAGTAATTGGTATCTGTTCCATCCTATTTATTCACATTAAACTCACATGACTGAAGTCCAAAGCCCCTGTCTTTGGGGAAAAAAATATTTTGTTTAATCAGCATTAATGAATTAATATACAGGTAGTCCTCGACTTACAACCATTCGTTTAGCAACCATTCGAAGTTACAATGGTGATGAAAAAAATGACTTATAACTGGTCCTCACACTTACGACCATTGCAGTGTCATGTGATCAAAATTCAGGCACTTGGCAACCAGCATGCATTTACGACGGTTGCAGCATCCCAGGATCATGTGATCACCATTTGTGACTTTCCCAGCAGACTTCCAACAAGCAAAGTCAATGGGGGAGCTGGATTCGCTTAATGACCATGTGATTCACTTAATGACCACGGCAAAACAGGGTCATAAAATCGGGCGTGACTCACTTAATGACCACCTCTCTTACCAATTAAAGTTCTGGTCCCAATTGTGGTCATAAGTCAAGGACTACCTGTAAATAATTATATGTGCAAATCCAAGGCAGTCAAATGTTCCCTCATGATACCAGTGAAATGCACACTGTATCTACATAGCAGCTGCCTAGATGGGAGCTCGCTTCTTAGTCCAGATGGCCTTTGTCTGATGGGCAAGAAACGGAACAGATCAGATTTTTCAGCTGTTAAGGAAATGCTTCTTTCTAAACAGTATATTAGCCTGGAGCTCTTGGTTGAAGTCATTCCAGAAAAACTTTGATAAGCAACTGCTTGGTAGCAAATTGCTGAATGCTGAATGGTTTGACTTAACATTACCTGGAAAGAAAATGATCTCCTTCTCCATGTAATCAGATCTGTCTGGGAGCAAAGGAGGGGACGGGAAAGGGAGAGCTTGCCTGCTCGCCTTTCCTCAAATTCCCTTGGCACCTCCTCCAGTCTACCTGTGTGGAGAGGAATGCAATTCAGGATGGGGAAAGCCAACTCCAGAATAGCCAAGAGTATTGCAAGGGATTGCAAGAGACATTTTAAATGGAACAAAAGAATGCACGATGCTGGTTTTTATTGAAACACACAAACAGACCCTGCCAATTCAGGCTCCCTGCAAGAAATGGCAACTTAATTGGCATATTAGGGAGGGGTTGAAATGGGTAAAAAGGTAAAGGTTCCCCCAGCACATTTGTGCAGTCGTGTCCGACTCTAGGGGCCGGTGCTCATATCCGTTTGTTAGCCGAAGAGCCAGCGCTGTCCGAAGACGCTTCCACGGTCATGTGGCCGCACGACGCGCGTGGAACGCTGTTACCTACCCACCGAATGGTAGGAGTGGGCAATATTTTTGCTGTCAGGGACTAACATCTCTTTCCCCACCCCCAGTTATTTTCAGCAGCCAGAAGCCCCCCCCCTCCTGGGGGGGGATAATATTGCAATGTCACACAGAATGGATGATTTCTCCCAATTGGTGTGTGTGAGCACAATCAACCTTTCTGTTCAATTTCAGCCAAAAGGATCCAGTGGTATAATGCACCTTATTTCTTAGGTCTCCTGCTGGAAACCCACAGAAAATTATATCACCAGGGTTCAACAACCTGATTCCATTCCAGAAAACATTCCAAAGGCTGAACCAGATTAAAAGGTTTGGCTTTCAGGATTCCCATTTCAGTATCTTACTGGCTTGTGGTTTTCGATACTGGGTTCTTAGACGGAAATGCTGAAACAAAGGTATGTGATCTATTTTCTTGCCCTATGTCTGCCAAAATGTTTGGAAGGCATGGTTCTTTTGCCTATAATAGTCAGGGAGCAACAGAATTTCAGCAGTGAATGCAATGGAGAATTTGTTTCTTCTCACTGTCAGCAGAACAGAAGCTTTTTTACAAAAATATTGGTTTGTTGCAAAAATGTCACGAGTAAACTAATAGAAGGCATGGCCAAGCTAGGTAATTCTGCTAAACAGGAGCATGGTCCTCTGCATTTTACTCATCAATAATTTCCACTGGGTTCAGAAGACATTATTCCCCCAAAGTATGCACAAGGTTTCATTGCAGTCCTCTTACCTGATGTGTAGGTGTGTATTCCCAGAACGCTTTGAAGATTTTGTTCAGTTCTCAGTTTGAAAATGAATTGACTTAGTTGCACTTTCCAGACTGATAAACAGAGCACAATGGAGCCACCTTATGCTAACGTTTCTGGATTTTTGCTCCGCAGTTCTCAGTTCAAAAATTAAAATCAAACAATCCAAAATGCAAATAAAATGTGAACTTCAAGGCAAAAGGCACGCAGATATGTGTATCTTGATGGATGTTTTAAAATAGGGATTTACGTGCTTTTAAAATTCTAGATTGTAGCAGGAAAGGGATGGAACTGTCAGAAGGATCAGACTCCTTCTTTTTCCCTGGTTCATTACCAAGTCAGGAATTCCAATAAAACTCACCAGACGATCAGTGGAGGTCAAAGAAAATATTGTTTATTCAACCCAAAATTGCCAAGTAACTTTGAGAGGGCAGCCCCAACGGACTGCTTCTCTGCCTCCCTTTTTATAGGTATTTTTTAGTTTAAAGATTTAGCCAATCATTGTCAATGGAACAGAATGTGTTAGCTTATTACAAACAAATGTTTCCTTATCCTAGAGTTAAAGCAGATGCCTCCTTATTTATAGTTAAACAGATATCTCTTTATCTAGAGCTAAAACAGATGTCTTTTTAAATGGGCATTTTATCTTCCCTATTCTGTACATATGTTTTTCTATGCATAAGATATATGTCTTCCTTTACATAGGTTTTGCTACGTGATGTTTCTTTTGTTTCTAATGGAGAAGCCAGCTTTTATAAATGGCATTACTACTGCCTAAACAATCTTTCCTTAATTTAAACTTATTGTAAACTTAGTATAAGAAAAATATTCCAGCAGAACAAATTTATGAAAAATATACTTGAAGCTCCATCACAAGTGAGAAATAGTCCACTTTATTATGTAAAACATTTTAAAAGAAATACTCTTGTATGCTTGGACTGATATCTGTAGCTTTTAACGTTTCTTGATGCTCTTATTTTTTTTTCTTTGATATTTATATTTCCATTTTCGATGCAAATGGTCTCCAATCTGCTGCCCATGACCATCTCCTTTGGGCTTCTCAGGTTCCCCCCACCATACTGTTTTCCTTTTCTCTGTCCCAAGTACAAGGACACCTCGATTTCCTGGAAGTCAATGCAATGGCCTTCACCTGTGGCAGACCAGTTTTCCACACCGATTGACATCATTTCCATGATGATATCGTTACGCAGATGATGAGAATCCCCATGGATGAGTACTCTCCAATTTAACTGACATTTGCAAATAATGAACAACCTCTCCCAATTAGTCATTAGGCACCTCTCCCCACTCCCTTTGTTCACTGTACAGAACAGATATCCTTACTGATGTTTGCAACTAAAGACACAATTCCTTTTTGCCTAGTATTTTTAACTTGCAAGTATGTCCTTTTATCTAACAGTTTATCTAGTAGGCTTACTGTCTGTTTGTCTTAGTTTTGTTTGTTTGTTTTAATGTCAACTGCTGTTTAAATAAGGAAAGCCCTTATATGATACGGAGAGCAATCAGAGAAGAGGAGAACACCATTGTCTTTGTATGCATTTAGTTTATTACCTATGAGACAGAAAACTACAGCAAACAGCAAAACAAGCAGACATAGCGTCATGAACAGAGAATTGTCAGAGTGCCCAAAAGTTTCAACCTCTTTTGCTCCTTAATAGTCAACCCTCTGGGCCTCACCCTAAAAGAAGGCACCTCCCAATAGCCAGATTTCTCCAGATACAGCCTTGGTGAAGTGAAGATACTGACACCAAGGTCCATCATTCTGGATTACCACTAATAACCTCAATAATAATAATTCTGCCACTGGCTGTCTGGTGGGGAAAGATGTGGAGTCTGTGTTGAGATCCTTTGCTCCCTTTTTCACAGAATTGATTGGCTGGAGCTTGCATTGGCTCATCCAGCTAAGAAAACATTTTCTGGATCCAGCTGTGATTTTCTTTTTTTCCCCATCCAGCTACGGCTGTATAGAAGTCTGGGTCTATGTTGCATATTACACTGCAATGCTCTGAAAAGTCACTGTTAGCTATGCTGGCAGAGAGTTGGACTTGGTAAAACTGACACCATTCTGTAGCTTGTTCTGGAGTTGGCTTTTAAAGCACCCACCTTTCTTTGAATTGTATCTATTGCATTGCTGGGATTATTACGGTACACTACACCTTATTAGCATAAGCTCCCTATTTACTTACTTACTTACTTATGCATTCTGAAGAAGAATACATTTATATCTGAAAGTAAAAATAGCCAGAATCAGACAGTTCTGCTTTGAAAGAAAATACTTTAAGCACATGGGTATTTTCCAGTGGAATATTCTGCTTGGGATTCTAGAAGCCTCAGTTTCACTGTGTGTTCATGGTTTCACTCTTCATGTTCTTGGCCACTGCACCTGACATCAGGTGGGCAAAGGCAGTAACATGTATTTAACAAGCAATACTGTCATCCCTCATTGGGTAACATTTATAAAGGTAGGCTCTGCACATGCAGAGTGAAGTACAATTTATTCTCCAGAAACTTCCAAAATTTGGATAAAGTTGGTTGATCTAGGACAGAGCTTTCCAAACTGTGTGTCGCGACACAAAAATGTGTCGCCATGCACAGTCTGGTGTGTCGCCACACAACCTGGAAGCGCTGATCATCATCAGCGCTTCCGGGTTTTTGCGCGCTGCCACAACGGCGGCACTTCCAGGTTTTCCCACGGCGACACACCAACGGCGGTTGGCGTGTCGCCGCGGGAAAACTTTGGAAAGCCCTGATCTAGGAAGTCCCCTTTGTGGTTTGACATATTCTGTCATTGGCAAACTAGCAAAGTCACTACCAGATTGAGTTTTCTTAGAAGCTACCTTGCTTGCTGCCACATAATAGCTATGTTTTGACATTATGTTAAATGTATTACCCCAGGAAAGCCTTGTCAAGTATGTCTTGTTAAATGTCTTGTCCTTTCCCTTCTGTTCCTGTGGCAAGGATGCAAGATCTTTAGAAGATTTCACTTCCATCTTTTATGATATACTGCTTTTCATATTATCTGAACCTAGCAAACTGAAAGAAGCTGGGCTCTGCTCAGGTTTGAACATGCCACCTTCAAACCGTGGTTTAAGAAGTTGACACCTCAGACTGATTTTTTATCAGATTAATTCCAAGTCTGGAATAATGCAGCACTGCAAGCTGTGGTTAATCAAAAGCAGAAGAGAAATTTCTAAACTCTTCTTCCCAGCTGTGCAAGAGAAGACAAAGTGAAGAAAGAGGGCTTCTGAGTCTGGGGCAGGGCCGCAACTAAGGGGGGGGGGAACAAAATGACGCCCGGGGGGGCGCCAAAATGACAAAATAACCCGGGGGGGGGCGCGGAATCCATGTTTGCCCCGGGTGACACATACCCTAGTTCCATCCCTGGTCTGGGGGAAGTTAATTTTCATGTCAATGACTGAATCATCATTTACCAAGCCAGCAAAATGTGACATGACCTTGAATGCCTGTATCCCAGACCTTGACTCCTTTAGCTAGCTCTACCCATGCCTCTAAGAATCTAGATAAGTTGTTCCTTTCCGCTGTTTGTGAAATGTCAGATAGTGTCCTGGCTACTTTCCTTTCTGCAATTTTACTTTCTGTTACCAGGCTTTTTGCAGACAGTAGAGCACTTTTCACTTTGACACTTGGTTTTACTATCAGTGGAAGTGGATATTTTAATCCCTGTGGGTTTACATCCACAGGAGCCCCCAGCCTTCTCCCTGCATTCCTTTCCTTGTTTCGCAGCACTCTGAGAACCGCATGAGGAGTTGGTCACAGCTGAAAAGAAAACACATTGAATGGTTATTCCTGAAACACCTTTTGGGGAAAAAACAAAGAGGCAACTTGGTACTTACAGATACTGACGGAACTTGAATCTTTGCATAGCCTGTGGAGGGAAGAAAAGGAGAATCACTTGTTTCTTCATCTTGATCTTCAGGCCCTGCCTTAGCACTGTTTTAAGTTTATCATCTTCATTCTTTCCTCAAGAATGAATCCACAGCATTTATACACATTTATACAGAATGCAAAAAGCATTACTCGATGTTTCATCATCTCTTGTGAAAATATCTTTTTTTAAAGTGCTATTTGAGGATTTTAAAGCGCTATTTGGGGATTTTCAAATATATTCATATTATACCGTTACATACATTTGGAAGTAACTGGAGTTTGGGGGGGGGGGTAAAGGTATAGGTCACACAGTGCTTGGTGACAGGGATCCTATAAAGCTTGACCTAGGATAAATTAACATAGGAGACTCACCTCTCTTCTTCTCCCTCCAGCAAACTTCTGTAAGCTGCAATCTCAATATCAAGAGCTATCTTTACATTCAGGAGCTCCTGGTAGTCACGGACTAGGCCAGCCAGTTCATCCTTGCCATTTCGAAGGGCATCCACCAACTCAGAGTATTTCTGCTGAGCTTCTTGGACAGCTTGTTCACCTCCTTTGGTTGCCTCACGAACGGCCTTCTTGAGTTCGTCATTCTGCAAAGTCGATAGGATTGGATATGTTATCACCCACTTCTTAGTGCCACATAACCAGATTGCTCATACCCTTCAAGAACATGGGCTAGAATCTTTGCTTCGTTCATTCAATGGAAGAATAAGGAAATCCATTCTTTTACTAGTTGCAATTGCACCTAGTAATTCAGGCTTTGTCCTTCCACATGTTATCCTCTTTTTTCTTTCCCTCTGGGAAACCCAATGCACAAAATATAACTTTTGGGTAGCCTGGCCAGTCTTGTCTAGGCCTGGAAGTTAAGCAGCATTGAGCATTCTGGAAGGGAGACCATCAGGGAAACCCATGACTGTAGACTGTAGACTAGACTGGGAAGCTGAAAACCATCCAGTGAAAAAAGTCATGGCAAACCAGTTGTGTGATCTTGCCAAAAAAACCACATGGTTGTGTCCATGTAGCCATTAAGAACTGAGCTCAAGATTGAGAGCTTCTTTATCAGAACCACAAATGTTTGGCAATATGGGCTAATCCAAGTCCTGCATATGCTACCGTACAATTTACCTCCAACACACAGATACAACATACAAACAAACCCTAACATACTTTTAGCATACAGATACCAATATCTTTATACCAACTGCATACTGGAAACAGGAATTTGGAAATGCTGTAACCAAGGTATTGGGAGTTATTATAACTGTGGAATATAAATATCCTGTGGCATGTAAAATATTTTTGTACAAAATTGGAAATAATATTAAATGTATATTCAAACAAAAACAGTTCTACTTTCCACCTTAAAAAGTCAATTTTTAAAAACGATTTAAATTTTTTAAAATTTTCTTATCATGAGAAAAGCTGTAAATGTTATGGCTGCTTGCAAAAAGAAGAGATTTAAGTTCTTCTAAGAAGGTCTTATGATTTCTACTCAGCTTCATATCCAATATGCACCATGCTTCTTAATGCTTTCCAACTAGTGTTTGTAATGCCCTTGTCTCTTTACTAATTACACAAAACTAGTGGAACAAATTAAGATTCTGGAACAGAAAACAGTAAGCACAAATAAGCTTCTTTACATAAAGAGACATCTTACATATATTCTATAGTACACATACATGAATTATTCTATTGCTAATTTGAAGTTAGAGAGGGCGTGGTGGCTCAGTGGGTAAGACGCCAGGCTTGTCGATCGGAAGATCGCAAGTTCGGAGGTTCAAATCCCTAGTCCCGCATGATGGAGTGAGCTCCTGCACTAGCCCCAGCTCTTGCCAACCTAGCAATTCGAAAGCATGCAAATGCAAGTAGATGAATAGGTACCACTTCGGTGGGTAGGTAACAGCATTCCGCGTGCGTCATGCCAGCCACATGACCGTGGAAGCATCTTTGGAAAACACTGGCTCTTTGGCTAACAAACGGAGATGAGCACCGGCCCCTAGAGTCGGACACGACTGCACAAATGTGCGGGGGGAACCTTTACCTTAATTTGAAGTTTGGATTATTAAAAAAAAACTAGTTGTCTAATTAGCAGTGTACCAATCTTACCTCCTTCTGCAAACTCTGAATTTCACACTGGAGTTTCTCAACTTGTTCGGTAAGTTCTGAAATCTGCTTCTCTCGATTCTTCAGATCCCCTTTGAAACTAGATCTCTTACTTTGAGCCTCTTCATACTAAGGGTGTCAATATAATAGGCTTTTATAAAATTACCATAATCATATATTTACATTGATGCCATTTTTCCATGCTAACCATGTTCAAAGTGGCTTATGACATATGGCATAACATAACATTACAAGGGAGTTTGCTAACAAACCAATTTTCTTTTGGAAAAAAAAAACTATAAATGCAAAATAAGATTATGCAACCTGCTGAAATTTATAGTAACATTTAAGAGAATTTTAAAAAACCTTAATCCAAATTACTACAAAAATACCTCATCTGATCTAAAACTAATAATTGTCCTGGGAGCTATCCCTAAGAACTCTGATGGTTTTTTGAAGTTGGGGGCCTCGTGTGCCTTTTCAGGCCAGTTGAAGATGAGACAGACAGAAGAACCGGTATCAGCTCTTGCAGGATTCAGTGTCTGATCGTTCCTCCTATGGCTACAAGCAACAGAGTCCTACCATTTAGCAGTAGATTGTTGGCCATGCTTCTGCTGAGTGGGCAGTCCCAAAACAATGTCTCCTTATTGCTTGACTGGGATGTCTATTAGTCTTACCTAGTCCTTTTCTTCCAATAAGTTAGTGGGAAAAGTCTTTGTCTGGGCAAGTAGGTAGAATGGAAGCCATTCAATCCCACGACTCAAGTATAAATTGTACATACACATTCTTTGTGGTAGTTACAAGATATTTGCTGACATTACGACTGTTCCACTGCAACATTTGTTTGAGTGAGGAGCAAGGAAGTGCCAGACAGAGCAGTAAATCAGTAAGAAGATGTTGAAGACTGAGGAGGACATACCACTGCCTGTCCTGTACCCTCGCTTACAACAGTGGATGCTCTCCTGTCACTTACATCTGAGTAAGATTCTTCTGCCAGTTCAGTAGGCATCTATATGTGAAATGGGAAGCAGCCCCATTTCTTATGAGCAATGTCCTATAGTGTCACAAAGTAGTTTGGTAATCAATCGCCAAGGAAGCCACAAACATATACAGTGCTATCTTAAAAAGTTAGCAAAAGTGACACGAGAAATAAGCAGGCAAAGTTTGTGAATAGGTAGCATTTCACCTAGCAAGTAACTCTTGTCAGTATTGCATTATACTTTTATCAGTAGGTCTTTTTTAAAAAAACAAATAAAAATTACCAACTTTTGCACTGAAGTGAAATACCTTGTTTTGGTAATATTTATCTGCCTCAGCTTTACTTCTGTCCACAATTGCCTCATACTCTTTTCGGATTGTGGCTATGGTGCTGTCCAAGTCAAGGTTTCTACTGTTGTCCATTTTCACAACCACATCTAAGTCTTCATCTTGCTTCTCAAGCTGATCTTTCTCCTAGATGTTGATTCAAATGCACCATCAGTTCTTTAGCCTAGGCCAGGGGGAGGTCATGTGAAGGAAAGAGGATCTCTTCAGTGGATCTCTCCCTACTTACCTTCTTATACACACATTTCAGGACCTGGATCTCTTCGCTCAGGAGACTGACTTTCTTCTCCAGCTCTGCATTGTTTGAAAAGATACAGTCTACGTCCTAAACAGATGACATTCTCATATTATTATATTCTTTTTAGTGGGATGACTTCCAAGGAAAGGGGGGGGGGATTCAGAGTTCACTTAAACTATCAGTGGTATCGAAAATTATTTTATAAATTTAAATAAATAACAATAAAAAGAATTTCATGTTTTTTAAACCCATTATTCCCAAGTTTCATGTCAGTTGACCCTTAAACTCCACCCAGAGGTGGATATCTCCCTTTGTGCCAAATGATTTATTCTATTATTTGCAAAAACATTAAGTGGAGAATGTGGGTTTTCTTGTTTTTGAGTAAGAATACTCCACTGTCGAGGGCCTCTTTTCTTCTTTTCAGCTATTTGTTTTAATTAAACATGTCATACAAATAATTTGAAAGGTGGAGCAAATGAAACGTATTTAAATACATGCATAAAGAAAGTTCTTGGATATATGAATGGGTGACTACATTTTTAAAAATTATTGCCATTTTCTTCCATATCTAATTTATTTCTGCATTTGAGATTTTTTTTAAAAAAAATGCATGAATATGTGCTTTTAATTATAGATTTTTAAATTACATTTTCATATTTCCTACCAAAAAATAAAATACAACATTTGTAACTGTATTTTATAGATTCTCTGTTCACATGACATGCTAAACTTGTTTTATGCTTGGTTCACAGAATTAAACCAATTACTTGATGGATCAAGACTCTGATCCATCAGCTAACTACACTGGAAGGTGGGTGGTTCATGCAGCATGCTGTGAATCATAAAAAGTCTAACCAGGGTAAATTAACCAAGCTTAATGGGTTGCATAAATGCAGCCATTTGGTATCAAGAAATCATTTCTGATATTTGTAGCAACTGTTTTGCTTTCTCAGAACCCAATAAAAGTAGAGAAAAAGACAGCATCATATGGAATGGTGGGAAGAATGTGAAATAGATGTACACACTAAATTGGATGGAAATAGTATTGGATGAATAATAAAAAATCCATGCACTTCATATTGTAAAATGATCCTACCTTAGTATCTGAATGCCGTTCCAGTCTATAACTTAGAAGGTTTTATTAATCAGCATAGCTATTGATCAATCATCTATTGTAAACATACTACTCCAAATACACCATTGCAAAAATATTATTGCAAGACTATATTGCAGTGCTATTATAGGATATTATAGATTATAGGATATATTACCCAAAATATCAGGCTGATTTGCTGACACTGAAAATATTCTTAAATATTATTTAAGCTGTATAAACATTATCATTTAACCTGTTAAAAATTGACAGGTTTGGATTGCCAGAATCATAATGAAAAATAATGATGATGGTAGTAGTAACATCTGAGAACTATCAGCGTTTTTTTCAAATGTAACATCTATCCCTTCACTCATTATTTTGTTTTTAATTTTTTTAACTAACTGCACTTATGAGTTGTCCTGCTTACCTTCCTAAGTTCTATAATCTCTTTCTCTGCTGCAACACGCTGGTTCGCTTTCTCTTCATATCTAGGAGGAACAAAAATTAGACTCATCAAAAAGTATAACAGAGAGGGAGATGAATCAAACAGTAAGCGTGTGGGACATCTGGTCGTAGTCTTCCCAATGAGATGATATGTATGGTGGTTCCAAATGCTCCTATATGTATCACTCCCAAAATATCTCAGAGAAATAAGACTGGGAATATAAGCCTTGACTGACATATTGGCAAATTATGGGCAGAGCAATGGTTTCATGCACAGAAAACTCAGTCCCAATTATTTCTAGTTAAAAGGAATATGTAACAGGTGATAGTAGATTGTTCTTCCTGAACACAAGGCTGTTTGTTAACAGAACAGACAGTAGTGGACTAAACAATTTAATGCAATGACTCCATGTTCCAAAATTCCCATACAATTTCCCCAGCTCTATGTATGACCCCATCCTCACATTCATCCCATGGCATGGTTGACTCTTGAAATTATTATTGTTCCTCCACTGTTCAGTGTCAGGACTTTTGACTGAAAAAATCCTTGAGCAACCTTGGGACAAAAGGGAAAGGGGGCACTAGAATATGAGAAAGCATCTCTGACAAATCCAGGTAGAAAGACCAATGATCTCCTTTTCAGAAAGTCACTTAATGCATATCCTACATATCCTGAACTCACATAAGACAGGAATTAGACAGGGCAATCTTATACATGCCTACTCAGTGGTAAGTTTCATTATCTTTGGTGGAGCTTACTCCCAAGTAAACAGGGATCACCTCTACCATCAAAAGAGACTCACTGCAGAGTCCTTATGAAACACAAAGTCTATGTCATTTCTTATCTTCTCTGCATCATTCAAGAAGAACTCACTTGGACTTGGAATCTGCAGTCTGTGCCTTTGTACTTTCACTATCACTCTGAAGTTTCTCTTTCTCATAGTGCAAAGCCTCCAGCCGCCTCCTCAGGTTTGCAACATAGTTTTCAAAAATAGACTCTAAGCCTTCCAGGGGTGGTTTAGTTTGTTGTTGCAGGAGGGTCCATTTAGTTTCTAGCAGCTGGTTCTTCTGTTCCAGGGACTGCACCTGAAATCCAAGGTGAAATCCATCCATGAATCCATCAGTACATTTATTTTTTCCAACTTATATCACCGCCCATCTCCCCCCACAAAGGGGACTCATAAAATCAATCCATCAATCAAAGCTGAACACTCATTCTGTTTCATAGAATACTTTGCAACTCAAACACCATTTTAGCAGTCCAATCTAACAAAGATGCAAAATGTATAGATGCAAAATGTATTATTGTGTTGATAAATGGGTAATCCATTTCCCCCCCAACCCCAAATGGAAGTCAAAGCCAAAGCAAGGAGTAATCTAGAAGGCAGAACATATATTAGAAAAGGCTGAAAGAACAGAATTTGCTCCATGTAAATTAAATTATGGCAGGGACATGGCACGGCAATTGTTCTCAAGACTTCAATCTTGAATATTAGCCCAGTAAAGTTACTGGCTCATGAACAAAATAGTTAGTGGATCACAACTATTATTACAAGTTGCTTCAACTTGTTAAAATGTCTAGGTTTGCTTCCATAGAAACAATTTACTCAAAACATGCAACCGGGCTATAGACTTTTTCAAATACACTTTAAAAGATGTCATGAAAAGAGGAGGAATAATTATTCATTCCAATTTTAAAGTAGTTAGAAGAGACTATGTAAACCCTGGATTCTAGCAGTTCAGCTCAAGTGATCACTATTTTGGTGGCAGAAGATAACCCAAAATAGCAATGGGCATTACAGAACAATATTTGGACAGAGGCTGATACCTTGTGACCAGAATAAGAAGTCTTAGTGCAAGAATAACTTTAAATGGTGAAAAATATAGAAGAAGCCTAAAAATTTCACCAAAGTTTACTAGGAATCCTGCTTTTATCAGTGGCATAGTAGAGTAAGGAACTTTAAACCTTCAGATTTGGAAGCCTCACCTTATCAATGAAGCCAGCAAATTTGTTGTTAAGGGACTTCATTTGCTCCATCTCTTTGCATTTCGCTTTCTGGATCTCGGGGGAGATACTGATATGGAAAGGCTCCAACAGCTTTGGATCAACATGTACTCCCTGGATGCTGTATCTCCTTTGAACTCCCTGGACTCCACTTCCACAGCTGCCACTCTTGCAGCCTCCACTCATGGATAAGGCTGTCCTTCCTCCAAAGTTAGACGTTTTCTTGCTGATCCCGGAGCTAGAATGGAGCCAGGAGCTTGAGCTGCTTGCACTATCCTGGGTAAAAAGGCTTTGAGCATTTTGTTGGCTGCCTGCTAAAAGCTGACGACTCATGTTGCCTTGCTCTGATCGAAGGGGCTGCAGAGGAGAAGGGTGAAGATCTGGGTATTAGACACCTCCAATGGAGACCTTTGAATTGGCCTCTCTTTTATATGTTTGAGGATCTGGGCATGGTTGCATGAGAAGGTGAGGATTCATGTGGTTGGTATGCCTGCCAGCAAAACATGATCTTCAAGAAGCTAGACTACAAGTAAACCAGAAAATAAGGGTTGAAATTAAAAATTGCATGACTTGCAAATGTGTTCAGAGGATATTGCTTAATTAATTTGCTTTCTAACCCTAATTAGAGCCTAGTCCAAAACATTATCCACCAAAAGATCTTCATAGACTGACAATAACATTTGTGGCTCTTTTTATATTATGATGGGAGACACTTTTGTGTACATTACTGTTATATCAAAGGTATGGATCAAATTGTTGAGGAACTAAAAAGAATACATGAAAAAACCTAGGTCAAAATGGAAGTCCACAGCAAAATAATAATTATCCAGTAGCACTCACTAATTTGAAGATGTGTCAGGCCCTTGTACCAAATCCCTTCTCCTCTCATGCGTTGCATTCACTCCCTACAGTGCATTGTGCAGCTGTCCTAAGTCCGCCAATACAGCTCCTTCAGGCAGCTCTGGGAAGAATGATTGTATGTTTTTCACATTATTATAATGGAGGATTGCAACCAGTTACATGATATGTAATGCTCCAGGTTTAATTCCAGATGACGATGGTGCTGTCCGTTCAATCGTGTCTGATTCTCGGTGATTCTATGGACCAGATCTCTCCACTTTTTCCGACCTTGTATAGCTTCTTTTAGTTGTTTAATGCTCTGCCTGGTGTCGACTTTGATGGTGTCTAGCCATCGTGCTTTTTGGCGGCCTCATTTCCTTTTACCACTCTGGAAAACTGCCTTTTCCAGCGAGTTTGGTCCCATGACATGGCCAAAATAAGTATAGCGGAGTTTTGTGATTTTGCCCTCCAGCAATACATCTGGTTTTATATGCTCCAATACTTGCTTGTTTGTCACCTTTGCTGACCAAGGAATGCACAGGAGCCTTCTCCAACACCACAGCTCGAACAAGTCGATTTTCCTCCTGTCTAGTTTTTTCACGGTCCAACTTTCACAACCATAGGTAGCTATGGGGAACACGATAGTGCGGTCTTCTCTGCATTTAGTTGCCAGGCTGATGTCCTTGCTTTTCCATACTCGATTCATGCTCATCATTGCTGCACGACCCAGTGCGATTTGACACTCTATTTCTGGACAGCATTCACTGCTGTGATCAATGAGCGAACCTAGGAAAGTGAATTCTTGCACACATTCCAGATAACGTTTATTAAAAAGATTTCAGATCTTCAGTAAGCTGGACGTGACAGCTAACTGAGATTTTAATGGCCTTTTATCAAGTCAAGAAGATTTGAGGAAGTGTCAGGAAATTCCTTATATTCTCTCTCTGTTAAAGAATTAGGAAGTTTAACCATTTAATAAAATGGATTGGCAGGAGGATCAGGCTAAATCTAAGAGACATCTCTTAATGCAAAAACATAATTAATTAGTAGGATTTAATGTCTCAAAATGGTTACCATCATGCAACTCTTTGATTTTCATGGTGTGATAGTGGGGAGGAGGGAACAAAACACTGAAATCTGATATTAGTGTCTTAGGACAAATAGAAATGCTTATCAGAAAGAACTAACAAGGAAGCAGATTTACTATAAAGTCCAACCTTGGATAAAAAATGTGGAGAAGAAATTATTTTAATTTCACAGAGTCTGGAAACAAATTACAGAGTGGATTTTTCCTAATAGATAAAAAGAGAGTGGGAAATAATTAAGATTATTTATTTAGTGCTAAAAAATTCAGCCTGTTTTATCTTTAAAAACAATCCCCGAGCAAAACTGTCACATATTGCATACAAGATGTTGCATACAATTCTCTGAATCAGTCATGCTTTATTGACAATGACATAACTTATGAGTCAAAATATTATTCTCGCCATATGATTCCTCCTGAAATAATATCTATCAGCTGAATTTTCCACCTTGTCCCATAATATGAAGAAACAATTATAGTTAGTTAATGAGTCTTAAATCAATATCCTATCATGGCTAAGTGTTATATTGTTTACAAAAAATCCTTCTAATGTTGAAATTTTCAGTGCTGTAGCTTTTAACTAAAAAGAATAGATTGAAACTTTCTTGTGTGCAAAGACCAAAATGTTAAATACAGCTAAGAGACAATGTTGATGCTCATTCTCTTGCACTGCTATCAATGTATAACAAAAAACATTAATAGGAAAAATGGACAGGTACTAGATAGCATCACCGATGTAATGAACATGAATTTGAGTAAACCCGGGAGACAGTGGAGGACAGGAAGGCCTGGCATGCTATGGTCCACGAGGTCACGAAGAGTCGGACACGACTAAACGACTGAACAACAACAACAGGTAAGGATGCGCTAGTGTAATAAGAGTTACAATGGACCAAGGACACTCTAATGTTCAGTCTGTCTGTCATTTGAGTTCAGGACCACACTATGAAAGGTTCATTTGAGTTCAGGACCACACTATAAAAAGAATACATGAAAAAACCTAGGTCAAAATGGAGGTCCACAGCAAAATAATAATTATCCAGTAGCACTCAGTAATTTGAAGATGTGTCACTGATTGCAACCAGTTACATGATATGTAATGCTCCAGGTTTAATTCCAGATGACGATGATGCTGTCCGTTCAATCGTGTCTGATTCTCGGTGATTCTATGGACCAGATCTCTCCACTTTTTCCGACCTTGTATAGCTTCTTTTAGTTGTTTAATGCTCTGCCTGGTGTCGACTTTGATGGTGTCTAGCCATCGTGCTTTTTGGCGGCCTCATTTCCTTTTACCACTCTGGAAAACTGCCTTTTCCAGCGAGTTTGATCCCAAAAATTCCTCTGTCAATTTGTTTAATATCTTTTTAGTTCAAATCCACATTAGCTGACAGGCTCTTGAGTTTACTTTCCAAGGTTGAGTGAACCTGGGTCTGGCACAAAGTTTTAGAAAAGTGGCCCCCTCAGTGATTATTGATGAGACCCTAAGCCAGAGTGTTGGGGGTTTTTTAGGAGAACTGAAATCTCGCAGAAAACATTGGTTAAAAAGACATTCAATTTGTTTTTTGTTTGATATATGTTTCTTGATTGCTGATTGTTCTATTATGCTTGTTGCTGTTAATAAATCCACTGTGATTCTTTGTACATTTATCAAAGCCTCACTGGGTGAAGAGTGGGTTGAACTTCTGAGGTACCAGGCTCAGGGTCATTGCATATCTTTTGAAATCACTAATATTTTACTAGAGATTAAAATTGAAAAAGATGTGCTGTACAATTGGATACATTTTGTCTCATAGATATGTCAGTAATTATTGTATTAATCTTGTTGGTAACAATGATTCAAGAGTTAATTGGAGGTTTTTTAAAATTGATATCAACAATACTATATTAATAGGATGGCTAATAATTCATGTTATATTTTGATCGATCTGCTGTCTGATCTTGGTTCGGGTCTATGCCCAGTTGGAAAGAACTACATTAGTCTGAAAAAGAGCTAAGCATGTGCAAACCATCACATATCCTGGTAATGAATTCTATCAATTAATCTGACTCTTGTGAAAGATCTCATAATACTCTATATATTAATTATGTTTTACTGAAGACATGCAGTAGCAAATCTGCTAAGCAGCCTCCCAGGAAGACCCTACAATTAGAAAGTGAGGATGAGAGAGAAATTCCTATCTATTCAGTTCATGCCATTTGCATTTTTAGGCCTGCCAATAACAAATAGTTAGAGCAGGGCTTTCCAAACTGTGTTTCGCGACACAATACTGTGTCACCTGGGGGCCCCAAGTGTGTCGCGTGACAACCCGGAAGCGCTGATGAAAATGCCCTCGGTTCCGGCAGGGAGGCGAAAATTACGTGCACACGCTGCCCGGCCGCTTCCCTGCTGCACAGCTGATCGGCGCGGGAGGGGGCAGGGGGGAAATTCTCTGCGCCGATCAGCTGTGCGGCGGGAAGCAGCCCGGCAGCGTGCACGCGGGGTGAGGCTTCTCGCCTCCCTGCCAGAACCGAGGGCATATTCGGGGTCCCCGGAGCCTGCCCTTTTGATGGGGTAGCGGCAGCGGCGGCGGCGGGCCATCAGCGCTTCCGGGTTCCAGGACGCCGCTGCTGCCGCTGCCCCTTCAAAAGGGCAGGCTCCAGGGACTGCACCAGTGGACCCTTTCAGTGGTGCCCTTTAAACTCCCTGAGTCTCTTGACTTGATTTTTAAGATACTTAAAAACAAACAAACAAAAAGAAAACAATTACAGTAATATGGACTGCTGCAAAACAAAGTGTTAGCTTCTTGCATGATCTTGGGCTCCAGATAGACGTTTTAGCCATTCTTATAAAATGCAAATGGTGACTGGGTGTCACCAGTGCTTTGTCTGGAAATGTGACAACCTGTACAGACCAAAACAAAAGGACAAATGGGTGTTTTTGTAACGATGTTGATCATGGCAGCCATTTTGTGAATGTGCAAGTCCTCACCATGGCAACCAGTCCAAGAGACTGTCTATGACATTTTCCACAGGCTCCCAACATTGCCAGCAACTGGTACCTGGTCTTTGCTGCACACTTTGGATTGGGAAGATAAACCTATATTTTATTAATATTTTCCAGGAAAGGCCTTCATCCTCTAATTTCTTCTGCCTAATCCATAACAAATCTAACTTCTTGACCTTTTTCTTATACTCCAAGCCCCACCCCAATAATTTACATGCATTTTGCTATACCAGCTTCAGCTCTGTAAAATTACTTTTGAGTCTTACAAAGTTTCCTAGTTTAGCATACCCAGTCTTATGCATTTCACATCAAAGCCTACAAAAGAAATTGACTTAACTGTTAGCATATCAATGCCAGATAATTTACTCATTAGTTACTGTATAAACTAATCCTGCAAATTACTTTTTTTAAACGCTCCGGATATTATATGTAATAATTAGTGGTGGCTTTGAAAGACAACAGCACGCCAATAACTTTTGATAATTGCTTTGATTTAAAACCAAAGAGATTCTCGTGGAGCGATTTCTTAAACAGCTTCCTGAATCATCAGTAATTTTCACCACCATCAGTAATTTTCACCACTATCAGTAATTTCCAGTGTCTGAGTGAACCATCTCTATTAGAATTTACATCAATAGCATAGTACTTATCTACAGGTAGTCCTCGCTTACTGACTGCTTTGTTTAGTGATCATTCAAAGTTATGATGGTGGAAAAACTAGCTTTGCGACCAATTCTCACATTTACAACTGTCACAGCATCCCACAGTCACGTGATCTCCATTTGTGTGCTTTGCAACTGGTTTGGGACAAGCAGAGTTAAATAGAGAATGCAGAGGAAAAGTAGCAGTCATGTGATTTTCTACTTAATGACCACGACCCTTAGTGACAGAGTTGCTGGTCCCAATTGTGGCTGCTAAGCGAGGACTACCTGTATTTTTTTAGCATAGCGAGGGGAAGCTGGCCCTTTAAATCACAAGCCAGCGCTAAATGTCCAGAGGGAGTCACCTGACCCCTGCGAGCCATTAAAGGAAAAGAAGGGGGTTCTGTCAGGTGTTGGGCGGGAATAGTTTTGAGGGTCTTTTGTGAGAGAGTCAGATGGAGTCCTGGAGGAGAGGCTCACCTCAGGCAAGGTTGAAAATTGAGTTATTTAGCTATAGTTGGAATTGCATTAGAGTTTTTCGTATTTAAACTGTGTGTTGTGTGCATGGAACCTTATTTTCTTTTGGCACCTTTAATAACTTATTTTTTTTTTAAATCCTGTCATTAACCAGTGGCCTCCTAGCACCTGCCTCAGCTTGGCTGGGCTGTTGACTCCCCAAAGTTTTTGTTTGGTTTTCCTTCCCGTAAATTAGCCAGACCTGGGTGGGGTGAGGATTTCAGTCTTTTGGTTCCCCAGAGGGCTGGTGGGGAAGGGAGAAAGTGGTTTATAACCAAGGGGATCTAATTTTCCAGTCACTCCTAGGTTCTCACCTCAGAAGCGAAGTACCTCAGAAAGACGCCTTTTCTCTTATTACAGTTAGATTTCTCACTCGCTGGATCGTCACCTTGTTGTGGTGAGTGGGCTTGTGTGTTCCCAATGAACTCTGTGAGTGAAGCCGTCAGGAGTCATGTACTCCTGGTAGGGCCACCCATGGCGGTAAGGTCCAGGGGGAGGAACTAGACAAAGAATGATCCAAGAAAGTCCTCAACAGCAGAACAGGTGGAAGATAACATGTTGTATTGTTACAACAGCTCCGAAGGCAGATGAAGGCTGCAGCAGATAAAAGGTCACCAATCGTCATGGTATCCATGCCATTCGATTAGAGCCTTTTTCTGTGAAGGTTGTGTGCTGATCGTTGTGCACCAATCTCCACACATAAAACAAATTCACACACAGGCATCTTCCAACCACACACAAAACAAACTCACGCACAGGCATCTTCGAACTACACTAAACCCAAACCAACTAAAAGTCCCATGGCAATTGACGAATGGCAACGGGGCAGGACTGTGAAATCCAGACGCCCCTAGTTATGGACCAGCACATGGGCAGTGGATACAGATTCAGTCGTCCTGACTCAAGGTCCGAGGCAGTTGAGTAGTTCGGCAGCTGTATCCATGACTGAGCAGCACTATTTAGGATCCACTCTGCTCACCCCATATGGGGAGGGGGCTAGAAAAGGTGCCCTAAACATAGTCTGCTTCATTTTCTCCCTGACTGGATTACCGCGTCCAGTGGGGTCACCATATAGCGGTCGTAAAAGACATATGAATTTTGGAACGTGGAATATACGGACACTGCAAGACAATATGGATAGTGAACGCCCTGAACGTAGGAGTGCCATTATTGCAAGGGAGCTGAGACATTTTAATACTGATATAGCAGCACTCCAAGAAACTTGAAGAGCAGGAGAGGGACAGTTGAAGGAAGAAAAAGGAGGTTATACCTTCTTTTGGAAAGGACTGCCTGAACAAGAACGACGAATACATGGAGTAGGCTTTGCTATCAAAAACGACCTTGTGAAGCTCTTGTCAGAAGTTCCTGTGGGATATTATTGCAGTCAAACCAACAATACATGTTTTGCTAGATAGGCACATGAAAGGGGGCGGAGGCTCACAGAGATTTCCTGAGTAATTTCCTAGAGACAACTCTGTGAGGTCACTTCCTCTTCTTCACCATGCATCTGAGCTGAAAGCACGTGTATGTCTGAGCTCTGCAGAGCTCAGACACCAATTCTAAGCTTAGATCTTCTATTTTAGTAACTTAGTTAGTACTTTAAACCTGCCTTGACTTTACTACTGCAACTACTGTTTTGAGACCTAGATTATGTGAGTAAACATTACTTTTATTTCTTCACAAAACTGTGTGATTGTTATTTTAAGAGGGATAAAAGGGGTAATACCAGGAAAATCCAGTTTGCTTCAAAGCATTCTGGATTATTGTTTTCTAGAAGGTTAAACCAACCTTTTCTTAAGGTTCAAACTTTCAAAGTTTATGCTGCTAGGGATGGTACTCTGCTAATCTCACTCACATGAGTAAGGAAGGATAATAACTAAATAACATACCCTCTCCTAATATCTAATTCCATTCCCACAGTTCCCACTGGCATTAACGAACGACACTAAATTCTCCGAATAAAATTCACCAAAAAACAACAGGCAACTATCCTAAGTGCTTAGGCACCAACACTAGATGCAGATGAGGATATCAAGGAAAAATTGTATACCCAGCTGGACACCATCTTATCAGAGATTAATTCGATCCACGATGGCCATAAAGATTGTCCCTCATCGTAGGCTCCAAGGAAGAAAACCAAGGCGTAAAATGAATACACTGGCCCTTTAAGATTCTACTAAACGAGCTTGCTTTCAATCAACTCTCAAGGAACATCTGCCTATGGAACTTCCTGAAAATGTTGAGGAACACTGGATTAAATTGAAGACTTCTATTATTTCAGCCTGTGAACTAACTATTGGATACCAAACTAAGAGACATCAGGACTGGTTTAATGAGAACGATAGTGAGATTGAACATATTATTGACAAGAAAAGGAAAGCCTTCCGGATATGGCAAAAAGATATTAACTGTGCTGTTAAGAAAAAAATCTACGCCAGTGCAAAGGCAGAAGTCCAAAGAAGAACTAGAGAACTTAAGAACATATGGTGGATAAAAAAAGCCCAAGAAACCCAACATTTTGCAGATGCTCATGATGCACGGGGCTTTTTTAATGCCATAAAGGCCATCTATGGACCAACAAACCATGGTACAAATCCCTTAAGCTCAGTAGATGGTGCTAAACTTCTAAAGGACAAAGAGTCTATTGCACTGTGCTGGAAAGAGCATTACTACAATCTCCTTAATCGTCACTCTACTGTGGCTGATGAAGTCTTCTTGCAAATCCCGCAAAAACAAATAAGAGATGAGCTTGCAGTACCCCCTAGTTTGGAGGAAGTCAGTAAAGCCACTAAACAAATGAAAAATAACAAAGCTAGTGGACCTGATGGGATTCCTGCTGAAGTCTTTAAAGAAGGCAGGCCTGAACTTACACAACAACTTCATAAGCTCATCGAAAAAATCTGGATGAGGGAGGAGATTCCAGCAGACTTTAGGGATGCCATAATTATCACTCTCTTTAAAAAGGGTGATAGAACAGACTGTGGAAACTATCGAGGCATCTCCCTTCTAGCCACAGCAGGCAAAATCCTGGCAAAGATCATTGCAAACCATCTCCTATCTGTATCAGAAGACATCCTCCCTGAAATGCAAAATGGCTTCCGCCCTTTCAGGGGAACAGTGGATATGATCTTCACTGCATGACAGCTTCAAGAAAAATGCAAGGAGCAAAACCGCCCTCTGTACATGGCGTTTATTGATCTGACTAAAGCTGTTGATACTGTAAATCGTACTGCTCTCTGGACCATCCTTCTGAAAATCGGATGCCCTGATAAATTTGTGAACATCTTGCGGCTACTCCATGACGACATGATGGCAACAATCCTGAATAACAATGGCTCTCAAAGCGATCCATTTAAAGTGGAATCTGGTGTTAAACAGGGATGTGTTATTGCTCCAACCTTATTTGCTATCTTCATCGCTATGATTATACACCTTGTTGAAGAGAAACTTCCTACTGGTGTAGAAATTATATATCGAACAGATGGAAAGCTTTTTAATCTTAGTAGGCTGAAAGCAAAAAATAAGGTAATTACAACTTCTGTTATAGAACTTCAATATGCTGATGATAATGTAGTCTGTGCACACTCCGAGGAAGATCTTCAAACTATCCTAAACATCTTTGCAGAAGCATATGAAAAGCTCGGCCTCTCGATTAACATTAAAAAAACCAAAGTGCTTTACCAGCAAGTTCAAACTAATCCCTCCGCAGCACCATCAATCCAGCTTAAAGGTGTGTCACTAGAAAATGTCGACCACTTTTCTTATCTCGGCAGCCATCTATCTACAAAAGTTCAAGAAATTCAGCATCGCCTGAGGTCTGCGAGTGTAGCTTTCTCCCGAATGAAGCGTAGAGTGTTTGAGGATCGGGACATTCGCAGGGAGACCAAAATGCTTGTTTACAAAGCCATTGTACTACCAACCCTTCTGTATGCCTGTGAAACATGGACCCTCTACAAACGCCACCTCCAACTTCTTGAAAGATTCCATCAACGCTGCCTCTGAAAAATTCTGCAAATTACTTGGGAAGATAGGCGGACTAATGTTAGTGTATTAGAAGAAGCGAAAACCACCAGCATTGAAACAATGGTCATCCAACATCAACTTCGCTGGACCGGCCATGTTGTTCGAATGCCTGACCATCGTCTTCCAAAGCAGCTACTTTACTCCCAACTTAAGAATGGAAAACGGAATATTGGTGGACAGCAAAAGAGATTCAAAGATACTCTCAAAGCTAATTTTAAAAAATTTAATATCAGCATTGAGAACTGGGAAGCCCTAACTCATGAGCGTTTCAATTGGAGGTCAAACTTTATTAAAGGTGCTACGGACTTTGAAGAAGCACGAGTACAGGGCGAAAGGGAGAAACGAGCTAAGAGGAAGGCACGTCAAGCAAACCCTCATCATGACCGTCTTCCACCTGGAAACCTATGCCCTCATTGTGGGAGGTTGCGTGGATCCAGAATTGGCCTTTACAGCCAACTTACAGATCCACTGTTAAGATTTTACCCCTGGAAGACAATCTTACTCAGCTACGAGTGATCGCCAAGAAGAAGACAGTTAGATTTCTATCCCGCCTTTCTTTCAGAAGTTCAAGGCTCCATACATTGCATGCCCTCCATCCCCACCCCCCAAGCAATGCCCCAATGAGTATGTGAAGCTGAAAGTGTGTGACTGGCCCACAGTGACCCAGTGAGCTCCCATGGCTGAGTGTGGACTAGAACCTGGGTCTCCCCGCTCATGGTCTAACACCTTAACCACTATGCCACACTGCCTCTTAAAGGACTCACCCCTGTATTGCCATGTGATTTCTGAAGACCACAGTTGAAACCACCCCCAGCCCCTCCCTCAAGCCCCCCCATTTCAGGACACCAAGAGAGCCTTGAAATAGCCCTTCCATGAGATTTTCAGTCATTTCCCATTTGGAATTGGGGGGAAAATGGGAAGATTTTAATTGTACAGTATTTGTAAGCCAGCTAGAATTATCTCAGTGACTGAGGCAACAAAAAAGGTAAAGGTTCCCCCCGCACATTTGTGCAGTTGTGTCTGACTCTAGAGGCCGGTGCTCATCTCTGTTTGTTAGCCGAAGAGCCAGCGTTGTCCGAAGACGCTTCCACGGTTATGTGGCCGCATGACGCGCGTGGAACGCTGTTACCTACCCACTGAAGTGGTACCTATTCATCTACTTGCATTTGCATGCTTTCGAATTGCTAGGTTGGCAAGAGCTGGAGCTAGTGCGGGAGCTTACTCTGCACGCAGGGCTAGGGATTCGAACCTCCGAACTTGCGATCTTCCGACCGACAAGCCTGGCGTCTTACCCGCTGAGCCACATACACATTGATAAATAAAACAAACAAGCAAGCAAACAATATGTTTTATATATGTATTTTTATTTATGAAGAAAGTCAATGAGTGTGAAAGAGTGTGGCTTGGAGAAAGTGGAATGGTCTGCCCATCAGGGGCATCTTGCAGGGAGCGTCAAAGAAGTCTAGATGGCAGCCACAACCATGTGATTCAAGGCCTGCCCCCCTTTTGCATGCAGGGTTTTCATTGCTTGGTTGCAGCCATGACTTTTTGATGATTTCCCTGCTGCGCATTCTGCCCTTAGCTGATCTTGAGTCAAATTGGCACGTTGGATACAGTTGATTTCCTTGTAGGCATGGGTGTCTTCAGGGAGGGGTCAAAAAAGCCAAGATGGGAACCACAATGTGATTCAAGCCCTGCCCCCGTTTTGCATGCAGGGTTTTCATCACATGGTTGCAGTCACCATCTTGACTTTTTTAATGACACTCCTGTAGAAAAGGAGTGGTCTTTGATTGCATGGTTGTGGCTGCCATCTTGACTTTTTTGACCCATTCCCTGCAGACACCCCTGCCTGTAGGATTTGGCAAAGTTCCACTTTGCTTTTAGAGGATAATAAATCACCATGAAAAACATGGTGACAAAACACCTCAAAATGTCTCTCACTGTGGGCCTCTGTCAGCATAATCAGTCACTTGAATAAAACTAAGGCTGGGAAAAGTGTTAATACTGTACTGCCAAAGATCTTATAGTTGATAACTTTCCAGCTGTTTGCTGTAGAGTGAAAGTGAAATAATTCCTTTAAGGACTTGATGGAGGGGGAGTGTTGTCCACAAATTGAACCTTTGGATTCGTTACCCGGCGCGAAGCACCGAGTCAGGGGACTGAGTTCACATGTTTATTGTAGATCTACACTAAAGTTGGTCTCTCACACAAAGGGATGAGAGCCCAGATCAAAAGTAATCAACACCTTTTATGTACTACTCTGAAAGTCATTATCACCAATCCCATCTAATAATTAGGGCTCCTAAGTGGTTAGCTTCCTAGGTGAGTTTTCTAGCCTCTGTGCAAAAGCCTCTAAATTAATAGAGCGAGGCTTTCCAGGTGCTAATCATCCCCCCCTCCCCTTCGTCATTTCCATTCTAATGAAGGCAAATCACTCTTGAGCAGAACAATACAAGTCTCTAACGAAGTTGGGATGTCAGCATATCTCTAAGGCAGTGCTTTCCAAACTGTGTGTCACGACACTTTAGTGTGTCAGGACACAACCCGGAAGTGGCAATGGTGCGTCGGCGGTGGTGTGTGCAGCAGCAGCAGCAGCGGCGCACCATCAGCGCTTCCGGGTTTTACCACAAAACACGAGGCCACTGCCGCCGCCGTGCATGCCGCCGCCACGTGCATCCCTGCACCGCCCCCGTGCACGCCGCCACGTGCGCCCCCGCGCTGCCGCCGCCATTGGTATGTCACCAATAGCAGGAGGTTGGAAAGCACTGCTCTAAGGTCAGCTAATACACAATTAAACGTGTTCCCCTTATCTTTGGGGCTCCAAAAGCTGGCTGGAGCTAACTTTTACTCTTTATCTTTTCCTTCCTTGCAACATTTACAACTACATTCAGACTCTGTTTCTGATTCTGTCTCATCTGAAACGTTCTCACACTCGTATCTATGCAGGTCAATATTCTGATCCCTAATTGGGCTCAACAGGAGGAGATATGTTTATGTGAATTTCAGAGAGATTTGTTGTTTGAATCCTTGTAAAAAAATTGAAAGGGGGGGTTTACATGGGGGGGAAAAAAGGCTTATCAGCTGCAGTCAAAAATTTTCAGTCTCTTTGCTGTCTCTTCTGTAGGCAGCTTCTTCTTTGCATGCCAGATTACCAGGGAAACCATGTTAGCAGAGTATCTCACCAATAGTGACCAGTGGACAGCAAGCTTTTTAAAGAATGTATTTAGTCCTAAGAAATGCTAAATAAAGTGAACAATTCTTGCTTCCCTATTTACACAGTTTTTACCTGTACTGGGGAGAGATGTCCCAGTCTATGCATTGTCACTTAATGATCCAGTGTCCAGGCTGGTGTGCAAAAAGCAGAGACACTGAAAATGCTGAAAGCTGCCCTCATTCTGGTGATGGGAGACAAGGTGTACAAATGTTTTGCACCATTCTCATGCTCAGAATCCATTGTTAGTACAAAATCAGATTTTCTAAAGAGCATTTTGCTAATTGTGCCAGCCTTTGTTTCATTACCTTTTGGCACCGGACTGCTGGAAAGTATGTGACTCCAGCTCCAGGCACCAAACATCCACATTCAGGAAGTGTGATAAACTAGTATGTAGATGAAAGAGTAAAATATTGACTTTCATTGCTTTAATGGCTCATTTACTAAACTAGAAACTCCTTGCTTTAATGCTCTCAAAGATGTTACTTAAATTATTATTTTTAGGAATCACTTGTTTAGAACTTGACATGCAGAGGTAGGTTTATGAAGTTATGTTTGGGTAACCAATTCTCTACCATTGTTTGGTTACATCTTGGGAGTGACTGGATAGTCACAAAGGTTCAAAATGCATCAGCATTTCTTGCTTCAGCCTTCAAACTTTGAGTCATAAAAACCTTCATTTGGAATCAAGGGATGATAGTTGAGGCATGTCAGATAGAATCAGATGCAATCTTAATAATAATAATAATAACAATAATAATAATAATATAAAGTTATTTATTATTATTTGCCTTTTGTCCCATAAGCACCACCCCAGCTTCTTAACAATCCAAAAACAAAGTATGAGCAATCAAAAACTGATTAAAAAACAACTATAATTATTAGTGGCAAAAGGAATGGTATTTTTGGCATATAAAATGCTAAATATGTGCATTTTTTAATGCACCTCCCTCCCTCCAGTTTTCATTAATATACCAGTTTTTGTAACCTATTGTTGAACCAAGAAATACTTCAAGATATATGCTATGAATGATGTGCCCATTTGTTTTTAACTCTTCTCTTCCTCCAGTATGTGGAGTATTCTTGTAACATGGATTAGTTGAGGGTCTAATTATTCCAGCATTATTGCTCAGATTGAATCAACCTAAAACATACTATAAACAACAGGCTGAGAGAGCAGAGAGATGTTTAATAGCTACCACAATCCACTTGTTCAAATTAGACACCTAGCTGGTTAGACAGTGATAAAAACCTTTCCATACTCTCAGAATATGCACTTATTTAACCAAGGTATAAGGTTTATTGTTTAGCATACATAATGAACACGTTATTGCAGTTAGATACATTTAGGGAGATGAAACAAAACTTTGTTTTTCAACTTAATGTGTGCTATACTGTAGATAACACTAGTGGATATTTAAGTGTAAAGGTAAAGGTTCCCCCCGCACATTTGTGCAGTCGTGTCCGACTCTAGGGGCCGGTGCTCATCTCCGTTTGTTAGCCGAAGAGCCAGCGTTGTCCGAAGACGTTTCTACAGTCATGTGGCCGCATGACGCGTGCGGAATGCTGTTACCTACCCACCGAAGTGGTACCTATTCATCTACTTGCATTTGCATGCTTTCAAATTGCTAGGTTGGCAAGAGCTGGAGCTAGTGCGGGAGCTCACTCCGCACGCAGGGCTAGGGATTCGAACCTCCGAACTTGCGATCTTCATCGACAAGCCTGGCGTCTTACCCGCTGAGCCACCACTACCTGGTTACAAATTGCAAAAAGTAAAGTGTTCTAAGAAAAAAAATCAGTCTCTTGCTGTCTCCTGGTGCTGCATAGAATTTACTGACTGAAGGTTTTTATTTCATGTTAGGCTTGGTTGTTTATGAAACACAATTTGGAATAAGTCAATGGTACAGAGAAACACAGAGGTAAAACAAGTGATGTGGAGGACAGCCATGATTCTCCCTAATGGAACAAGAGGTCAGGTTTCTCCTGGTAGGCCAACATACAGGGATGGAACTAGGGTCTGTGTCACCCAGGGCAAACATGGGTTCCGTCCCCCCCCCGGTTTATTTTGTCATTTTGGCACCCCCGGCCTCATTTTGGCACACACACACCCCAGCACGGCGCCCGGGTTAGGGTTAGGGTTAGAGATGGGAAATCTATAGCCCTCCACATTTTGCTTTATCATAATCCTCTGTAACTCCAGTCAGCATGGTCAATTGTGAAAGACAGTGGGAGTTGGGGATTAGCAACATCTGGAGGACCAAAGGTATTGATATTCCTGACTTAGTGCAACACTTGCAAATTGATGCCTTAGTTAACTTCATTGACTGGCCTTTATAAAAACACACTATTTGTTTTATTTTTTCCAAGTCAATGAAATGTTGAAAATCAGTTATGTAAAGGGGCTCAGAACTTGCTGTTCTGTCCACCAACAAACAGTTCTGTTTTCCCAAAGCAGTTGGAGTGGGGCAAGGAGCCAGCAAAAGAAATGTCAAGTTTGAAAATGGTCAGAACGGGCCAGACGCTCCAGAGAAAAAAATCCAGAAAAAATTCACCCAGTGCATCCCTTTGACAGAGCTACTATTAAGGCATTGGAAACATTTACAGAAGTCATGCTTTGCAGCCTTTCTCTTCTTTGTTAAAAATGAATCTATTTAATTCTAACCATATTCTTAGCATTCTTATATGACTCTGTTCTAATTAACTTGCATATGCATCATCCAGTGTGATGAGTTCTGTTTCAATCCCTGATATTATCTACTAAATCATATGTAGAAAAATCATGTGACAGCAATCCCCACCTCAATTTGTTTTTCTGATTAACCAGTGGGAAATTTCAAAGGTAGCCAGAAACATGTTACTTTTGCCATTGGCAATTAAGCAATATATAAGTGATAGAAGAGCTCAGTGCACAGATTTCTGCTTGACCATAATGAGATGTTTGTGGTTTATAATGTAAGTTGTTTAGCTTCCTGCATAAGCAGATCTAAGATACTGGGTTACAGTCCCCCTTGGGGGAGATGGGCGGTGATAAAAATTAGAAAAATAAATAAATAAATTACAAATGCCAGCCAGTTCATATGGATGTGGAATTTGATGCTCTCTACATTTGTAGATATACATCCTCTTTTCCCCCAAGAGGAAAACAATCACCTACATGCTGGCTTTTTCATGATAGTGGGCTCATGCTGCAGCTATCTACAGTATCTATGTCTCTTCCTTTCTATGTCTCTTGCACTTCCGGCTGAAAATAGACTGAGTTACTTAGGCCCATACAAGTTGTGCAAGTGGAGCCTTTTTCTTTTGCTTTTTGGGGTATTAAAAAAGAACTTGAACAATCTGAAGCAGAACCTCAGGCTCCCACTGGTGGTGCAGGTGTGTAAACTTGGAAATAGAATGGACTTTATAACACAAGTTATAACATATGGACTTTTTAACACAAGTCTCTACTACATCACTGGATCTCTTTCCAAAACAGGATGTGATCATCTGCCATGCTGTGTTCTGAGCATGCTGTCCACTCATGCAAAGCAAAACCCAGGTGGTGATCCATGAACCTGTCAGGAAAAGCAGGAAGCTGTGGCCCTTCCCTGCCATAGATCTAATAATTAGAGTAGGTGCTACCAGCTGCCAGATGAACTGGCGTCCTACAATAGCAGCACTCCACTAAGTGGGTGAACAATAGCTGAAAGGCACTGCAATTCCCTGCCAAGCAGACATGGTTTTGCCTGCTAATCTAAAGAATCTCAGACTCTTTCTCTCTCTGTTTTGCTTACTTCCTCTGTCTCCCTCTATGTCAAGACAAACAATAATAGTAATAATTCCAGGTACATGGATATAAAACACTAGGCTTTATAGAAGATGGAAGGAAAGGGGGAGAAATGAAAAGCCTCTTCACATGATCCTGTATAATATTGCTGACCCACAAGGAGTCAATCATTATGACAGTTGGGCATGAGACAAATGGAGGGATGAATTCGCTAGGTACTTTCAGATTCGTTCTTTGCCATCCATCAATCCCATGCAATGACTGCGTCAATCATTTTAACCCATACAAATGATGAGCCCCACACAGGAACAGCAATGGAGAACGGCTTTGTTTCAAGAAAACAGATTGGTCTGGATAATTGAGTCTCCAGAAGTCAAACTTTTATATACATCCTGGCACAGCATAGGCCAACAGGTGATGCAGTTGGCTTCCTCATGTTGGCCCATCCCTGATATACTCTGTCCATTCTTGAAGCAGGTCACAACATTGCCCCAGAAGACTGCTCTGATAGAGCCCCATTATCTTACCAACAACTGATGGACCTGTATTGTTTTTTTTAAAAGACATGTCTACTACTCAGATAAAATCTACAGAGGAACATAATGTGCATATTTTAAATTCTTAGGGATATTAGTGAAAACAAACCAGCTTCATAAATAATGGTTTAAATTTGACAGTTTTGAGCCAACCACAGTTAACTATAGCTTATCACTGTTGCCACACATAAAAAATGGAGGTCAAGCCTTCTAATCAGTGGAGGAGACAAGAAGGGGATACTTCAGCCTGAAGGGAGACTAAGCTCATTCTTGTTACAATAAATAGTGGCTTATCATGACATTCAAACCAAACCATTGTTTCATGTGATCAATTTATGGTGAAGCCCCAATTCCTTTTTGTACTAATCTGCATAGCTACCCAGGCTCTACAAATTCTCTAGCAGTCATGCTGATTAGATGCAGCTTCTCCACTGGAGTTTCATATGGACAGCAATCAAATTCCATATATGCATTCAATGATTGGTTTTGCTTCAGTCTAATGCACTCCATAACATGAAACACTTGTGACTGCTGTAAAAGAATTAAATGATTCTGTGAGTGATTCTTATGACATTTCCTGGATCTTAAATCGAATGAAATGAAATGTTCAGAGAAAAGATTAGAAGAATGTTCAGATTCCTTACCCAGACTCATGGGTCCTCCTGTACATATTCTGTTAAAATAAAGGAGAGAGAAAAAGGAAGGAAAAGCCAGATATTTCTTAAATTGTAAATTAAATTGTATAGTCATAGTTGCTCTGAGATTTTAAAGATCTGTGTGTAATACAGATATGAATTTTTCAGATTAGTTTTGGAATTGCTACCAACATGGAAATTCTTTAATAACGAATTGGTGAATTTTAAAAAAATGTGCTTTTAAAATTTTTTTTTTAAAAAAACATTCATACACAAACACACACACAGAGAGACCCAAATATGCATTGGAAGAAAGAGCAAAAGTGACATATCTGAACAATAAAACTGTTGTCTTCTAGATGAGCTGAAACTACAACTGTAGGCCACCTTGGCTGAGAATTCAGAGAATTGTACTCCAAGTTCATCCAGAGGGCACCAGTTTGAGGGATAGCAGCTTTATGGGATTGAGAGCATGCTGCCACACTCTGCCTTTAGCTAGAACTGAACTAGCACATACTTGTCCTTACATCATTTCACATCATCCCATTGGCCTCATATGACAGATCTGTGTAATTATCATCCCCATACTGCAAAAGAAGTACAAGGCTGAAGGCAATGACTAGCCAAAGACCACATAACTGGCTGAAAGTTAAGGCTGGGGTTAAGAATATAAGAAAAGGCCTAGAATCTAGGAACAAACATGCTGGATTGGACCAAGGACCCATCAAAACCAGGGTTCTGTTGGTACCAGAGCCAGCCAGGTCCCTCCTGAATGCTGATGGGCAGGACAACAGCTCAGAAGCAGATTCTGACACACACAGTCTCTGATCCTGAAGAGAATGCAGGTTTCTTGAATAGTATTCAAGAAACGTCTAGTCTGGTGCCTTTTTAAAGCTCTCTGAGTATAGTTTGAGATTTTTTTCAATAAAATTTGAGAATTTCATTTGAGATTCAGTATAATCTCACAATGAAACCAGAATGTGAGATTAATCTGCAAAGCTCTTAATTGGGGGGGGGGGGGGTTGCTGTGTGTACATGTGATTAGCATTTTACCATTATTTTTCTTTTCCTTTGCAGTTGAAAGATAACTGAAGGCCTTTCCCCACTGCTGAGTTGAAGTGCTCTTCATCCATGAGCTGACAGTAAGCTATACTGCCCAACTTTGCCTCCCATGTAACGGCTGGCAAAGCACAAGAGATTTTACACACCTTGCAGATGTCCTGGATATTGTCGGTTTAAGAGCAAAAGAATAGTTTTAACACCAACACAACTAAGGATGACTTAAGGCTTATAGAATTAAGGCTTATAGAATGAGATGAAGACAACCTAACAGGAACTGAGCCTCCCTCCCCCAATATATTGTCTGGGCATATTTGTGTAATGGCTGCTGCAAGTGGGGACACGTTGACACTTCCTTCTATCTTAGCTATCTAAATAAACAGACATGTTATCAGAACTGTAGTGGCTGAACACCTCTTATGATGAAGAATAGCATGCTTCAGACAGGATCCCCCACTAATGACGTGTAGAGTCTTCTACTGTCACTCAGCCATATTGTTGAGGGAATTAAAAGCCTGTCTTCATTTAGTTATTGTGGCACCACCACGGTGGGGTGAGATCCTGTTGCATTGCACTACAAGCTCCACCCCATTTGCACGTGTGTGTGATGTCAAGTCAAGCATACAAAAGAGGCAGGCTTTGTGTCGCAATGGCACACTGCTGCTTTTGTCAGACTGAGCCGTTGAACTCCCCACCCGACCCCCGGCACGATGGCTGCTGCTGAGGGCAATGAAGTGGTAAATAAAACAAGCCGTCCTATGTTGAGATTCTATTTGTGAGATTCACCTGTTCTCTTCTCCCTCCAGCATTGTCTTGTATGTGGCAATCTCAATATCCAGGGCCAATTTGGTATTCATGAGGTCCTGGTAATCTCGTAAGATGGAAGCCAATTGATCCTTGGAATTCTGCATGCGATTCTGTAGCTCTATGTGCTTTGCTCGAGCTTCTTTTAGAGCACGGTCTCCGTTATGTTCAGTATCCCCAATGGCTACTTGCAAAGCAGCAGTCTGCAAAAATAAAATAAAACAATTCCGCCTTCCATTCACAAAACTGAAAAACATATTTTTATGCTCTCTGCCCCCACAACCTTATTTTCAGTTGATTCTGAAGCCTCCTCTCATCCCTCCCCCTGCACCCGCTGTTGTACCTGGCAGCAATAAAAAGAGTTAGCCCCTCTCCTCACACCCCATGGCTGGGTTCTGGGAGGGAACTTGGGGAACCATGCAGGGAAGAGCAAACATTTGATTGCTTGGTGGATGGATGGTGGGAGGAATTGAAATTTTCTCCAGCCCAGATAAAAATCTGATCCCCTGAAGAACAATAGAACTGTAAAGTTTACACTGAGCATTGTAAGTATTTCTTCTTCCACCAGATAGGAACACCTTTACGTGGAAGATAGATATCTTTGCTGGTGCTACAAAAGAGTGAGTTCACCCTTTGTGTTTTTCACTGTCACATATCAAGGATGTAGAACTCTCATTTTTATGACTAACTTCTAGGTTGTTTTCGTAAATTACCTATGAACTTTCAAATATAGTAGCTCCCACTACAGTAACTCTCATCAGGCCTCATTATTGACCATGCTAATTAGGATGTGTGAATTGTAGTTTACCGGCATCTACTCCCCACCTCAGTTTGACATAGTTCTTTAGCCCCATGTTATTGTTGCCTACCCCATGGGGGCAAAAGAGGGAATCCATCTATATGGTATTTTAGACTGGAAGGCCAGTATCTTTAAATTTTGGTCTTGTACCAAAGGAAGCCTCTCTCAAATCTGGGAACAAAAGGGTTTTCTGACCTTTTTCTTCTCAGCATCTACTTTGCACTGCATTATCTGGATTACCCGGTTCAACTCAGTAATGTCATCACTGTTTTTTTGCAGGCATTCATGGCACTGGTATATTTTGTTCTGAAGATCCTCAATCTAATAGCCAGAGAGAAGACAGAAGAACAATGGAACAATGACATAGAAATGTTAGTGGTTCCACCTCATTGGCTTTTGAACTTCAGCCTTTTCATATAGATGACCATGGTTCCCTTGAGCAAAGTTTCTGTTGGGAACTGGCAGCTCCATCTTTACCTATAAGCAGTACTGAATCATTTGCCACTGTACAAATATTCACTGATTTCACCTGAGGGGATCAGCTGAGTGACAAGATTGTGAAGTTCCTCAGGACATATTTCTGAGGACTTCCCTAAAAGAGTATCACAGAATGCTTACAGCAAAAAGAGGATTTATTCAAAATAAGCTGCAAAAGCTAAATAGTGATTCCTTCCTTTCACTAATGTATCAAAATACAGATGGTTCAGAATTGCCTTCTGTATAAGTTTCTCCACCAAGAGCCAGTTTGGTGCAGTGGTTAAGACTCCAGGCTAGAAACCAGGAGACTGAGAGTTCTAGTCCTGCCTTAGGCATGAAAGCCGGCTAGGTGACTTTGGGCCAGTCACTCTCTGTCAGACCCCGACGTCAGGCTTGGGTGACAAGCCGGTCGGTCAATTCCTGTCACAACCAATGGATCCACATTTGGTTGATCAGAAAAAAACAGACTGCACATGTGCGAAAAATGCTGGGAAGGTTTCTCTCCCCTGCCCCCTGTGCTCCCCCAGCACTTGCAATAAGAACTTCTTGAGAAAATACAAGATTCAGAAGAATCTACTAACAGGTAGAATTTTAGTTGATTTACAACAAGTCAGTAAGGATGTCTGGCTACCCATTGTTTATCAATTATTGTGGCCCTCCGAAAACTACTGAAAACCTGGTTTTGCCAGCTTGCTTGGGGTGAGAAGGGAAGCAGCCACTCCTGGGGATGGCTGGCGCCCTAAGATGGCCTTAGATATACATCACTGGCATTAAAACTATCATTACCATCTGGATGTTATTCTATCTTTTCTATTCTGTATTTATATTTGTATTTTATATTTATGTATTACCACATTTTAAGGTTTTATTGTCATTGTAAACCGCCCAGAGTCCCCCCTTGGGGGGGAGATGGGCGGTTGCAAAATTTGACAAATAAACAAACAAACAAATAAATAAATAAATTGCAGCAACAAAATGACCTTCTCAGGGCTACCCTAAATGATACACCTGAAATCAACAAAGCTTGGAGATGTAAGATGTAAATCAGAAATCAGAACCTGATAGATCCTGGTTTTCTTTATTTTCTGGTTACCTAGATGAACACTAAAAACAGGAAGAGTCAACCACCCACTCCATGCCTCAGGTTCATACCTGGTTTTGGTAAAAAACATTAGCTTCTTCCTTGCTTCTTTGAGCAATGCTCTGATACCAACTATCAATGTTCTGGATGAGGTTATCCATGTCCAAACATCTGGTGTTGTTCATATTGAGCACCACAGATACGTCAGAGAGATGGCAATTCAATACACCAAGTTCCTGGAAGTGCACAGAATCTGCCTGAGATCATAACTCACAGCAATGGAAGTGACATCAACAGTCTATTTAGAAGTAAAGGATCAAAGCTAATCTGCACATCTCAATTCTGAGCAATTGATGGCATCCTTACATCATTTTAATCAAGATCACTGCTGGCATACACCTGATGTCAAACCTATCTCTTTTTTTATGTCACAATCTCATCAACCTTTCCAAGTTAATCTAGCAAAACACTTTGGAAATTATTTTTTATCTCTCTCTCTCTCTCTCATCATCCATCTACAGTACCTAATATTCGCTGCCTTGAATTGACTATATCTATATCTATATCATCTATATCTAATTATATCTGTAGGCAACTCAAGGCAGTGAACATATCTAAAACTCCTGCCTCCTATTTTCCCCACAACAACCTTGTGAGGTGGGTTGGGCTGACTGGCCCAAAGTCACCCAGCCGTTTTTCATGCCTAAGGGAGGCCTAGAGTTCACGTCTCCTGGTTTCTAGGTCAGCACCTTAACTACTACACCAAACTGGCTCTCATACAAATCCTCATACAGATCGTACAAAAAAGGATTTGTAGTGTTATGATTGGCTAACATAGAATCCTGTGATCAAATTCCAAATGTACTTTTAAAAGGATGGGGGATTCTCAGAGGACTATGGGAAGCCCATCATTTTGCACTGGAAATTTTCAATAAGGGCACCAACAGGCCAATTTTGCCTTTTAATTTGTTTTTTTTTTTTAAAAGAACCAAAAAGTGCACAATGGAATTGCAGCATTTTGCTACTGAATGTAGGTGTTTCGATGCAAATTTTGGAACTAGAGGCTGTTGTTTGCTCAGCCATAACTGCACGTTCATTAATTCAGCCATAACTTAATTCAGCCATAACCTCCCAGAGTCCCTCTTTTGGCGGGAGATGGGCGGTGGCACAATTTGAAAAATAAATAAGTAAATAAATAACTTCCTTTCTAGTTTTATTTTCTCTGGCTGTATTAAGGCAGCAGAAAGGAGACCCAAGGAGCTTGTTGCTAGCTGGACCTCTCTGTCCTTCCTGTGCCCCCAAAATGGAGAAAGTAGAGGTGGGTGAAGGGGTAGCAATCCTTGAAAAAAGACAATGTCTGTTGAAAGACACTGATCCCTATGTGAAATTCCCTCGTAAACTAATGGCAGAGGGACCAGTAAGATCGATGGATGGATGGATGGATGGGAAGGAGGGATATAATTTAGTATACAGAACATATTTGGCATTTCAAAAGACCTTAGGTTGTATGCCTAATCATTGTTGTTTGCAACAATTACTGTCCCAGTAAATACACCTAAGCTATCAGTGATATGCAATGAAAATTTTGGTACTGGTGCCTAAGAGTTGCTTCTCACTTTGCAATTTAAGGATACAGACCTCTGCAAAAAACTTTTTCAGGAACTCTTTATTTTCTAACAACAATTCCTTCTTCAATTCCAGCTCCTTCTGTTCTTTAAATGCATTATCTACTTCCTGGAGGGGGAAAAAGACACTCATAACATCATATGTAATTTCAAAATTAAGGAGAATAGTAATGAGGGATATGATTCCAATCTTTGGGAAGAACATTTAAAACAAATTGGATTCTGAATCCTTGTACTACAGAACTTCTTTCAAAATTTCCAGAAGTGAGTTTGGCGAGATAGATTTGGCAAAATGGATTTTGCTGCAGTAGTGGATTCCTGCACCTGGCAGAGGATAGGACTAGATAATCTCCAAAGACTCTTCCAATCCTTATATTCTGTGATTCTGTTAATACTTGCATTTTGAATGGAGTGCTGCTATTTCATTTTCTATTTGCTTCAGTCATTTTTCTGTTATGTAGCACACATTTGTCCTGTTATGCCTGCTCTCTGTACACAGAGACCTGTTCTTTAAGCACAGAATGAATGTGATGGAAGCACGTTCTCCTGTTAGACATGTGCAGAAACACAGGTAAAGGTTTTCCCCTGCACAGTCGTGTCCGACTCTAGGGGCCGGTGCTCATCTCCGTTTGTTAGCCGAAGAGCCAGCGTTGTCCGAAGACGCTTCCGCGGTCATGTGACCGGCATGACGCGCGTGGAACTCTGTTACCTTCCCACCGAAGTGGCACCTATTAATCTACTTGCATTTGCATGCTTTCGAATTGCTAGGTTGGCAAGAGCTGGGGCGAGTGCGGGAGCTCACTCCGTCACGCGGCGCTCCGGTCCCGAACCGCCGACCTTCCGATCGACAAGCCTGGCATCTTAAACACACATCCATAATAATGCATCCATGCACGTAAGAATCCCATATATACAGCATACAGAAGTATGCAACCAAGTTATGGCTTTTGCAGAGAACAGCATTCACAGCAGTAGCCTCCTCTCTCTGGAAGAGTTTGCTCCTACCTCAATGACATTTTGTAAAATGGTAAAAACAGTCTTCTTTAGGAGAGCACTTGGATCTGCCTGGCAACAGCAGCAGTGTTTATTAATGTTTTATTAGCATTATGTATTGGTTTTAATGATTTGGTTTTATGAATATTTTAAGGCAGTTCTGCCTGCTTGTAAGGTATCTAGAATCATGAGTGGAGGCAGCTCATAAATTAATAAGGATGTTTTTTTTCTTTCTTTTTGAAACCCAAGGTCCCTGCAGCCACGTGTCTATGGATGCACGTATAGGCTGATCTGTGTTTTAATGCGTGGACAGGGCCCAGAGTCAGTCATTCTCTGCATGTTTAGTATGAGCATGCATACAAAACCCCTTAGGAATGAACAGAGCGATAGGTCGGTGCTTCTTAAATCGAGACTATAGCTGGCAGATGTCAGTGGGACAGCAATGGGCATTGCACACTCCCTCTACCAAAAGGAGTTTGGATGTAACTGGATTCATCTCTGCTACTAGGATTAAAGTTAAATAACTATAGACAACTCCCCTCTTTATTCCTTCATTTTTGCTAACATACCTGTTTTAAAAAATTGGGCGGACCACCTGACTTACTCACCTGCTTGAGCAGGACAAACTCATTTTCTATGTGTCCTTTCCTATGAGCCTCTTCTTTATATCTTGCAGGATTTCAGAAAGCAAACACAAGGCAGAGAAGAAAAGGAATCAGTTTAGTAATAGTTCCTTCTTTTATTTGTTTGACTTACAGTATATCCTGCCTTTCTACTAATAGTTCAAGACATTGTACATAGCACTCCTCCAATTTTCCTGTAACAACAATCCTGTAAAGTAGCTTGGACTGAGTGAGAATAACCTGGCCCAAAGTCACCCGGGAAGTTTGCATGGCTGAGGGCAGCTTTCAGCCTGAGTTGTCTCAGTCCTAGCCCAGCACTTCAACCCATGCGCCACACGGGCTCTACATTCTACAATACCTAACAGCATTCATTTTGAATGCTGCCTGGGGAGAAAACTAACTACAGGTGTAACAAAGTACTCATGCTCAAAACAAAATAACACTCCCAAATCCTATTCTCTAATGTCCCAAAGGGCAGGACCAGAACTAATGGGTGAAAATTATAAGGATGGATGTTTAGGCTAGACATTGAGGAACTTCCTGACTGTATAAGCTGTGAGCCAGTGGAACAGGCTGCCACATGAAATGGTGAGTCCTCCTTCAGTGGATGTCTTCACACAGAGACTAGATGCTTATCTGTCAAGAGATGCTGGAGTGTGTCCTACACTGAGCAGACATCACCCAGGTTGCTATACATGGTGTGGAAGTAGAATGTGTGGATATCTGGGCCCAAAGATCAAAAGTGGAGCCAGTGGTATCATTCCATTGATCCTGCAACTGGTGGACATAATCTGAAGGGAGCGCTGAAGTTGTCAAAAGCCTGATGTGATGCTGCCAGGCTAAGGATTCCCCTCCAGACAAGAAAATGGTCGCTGAAGATGTTCGGTATGAGGTGGGGAAAACAATAAGTCTGTACAATACTTTGGTTTTATTCCAAAAAATAAAAAATAAAGTTTCAGAGCATGCAGGGACATAAACATAGCACCTGACTGCAATTCTTTAAATCCACATTATTTCACAGGGTCAAAGATGCGGCTGCTTTAAAGAATTGTGGACAGGAACAACATTTGTATCCATGCATACTCAAAAGCATTTGAGGATGGAATCTGAAGTGCTGCCCAACCCTAGATGAAGGTAACTTTGCAATATCTCAAAATCGTCACCCATTTTCTATCATTAGCTATTGCTGAGAGGAGAGGAGGAGGAGAAGCAATATTTGCAGCCATATTCTCCAGGTCTCTCTTCTGTGCAAAGAGTTTTGAGGGCAGTTAGAATCCTTCGGCATCCACTCATTGCAAGGAATAACCACAATGCATTATCAACCTTGTTATGGGATGGCTTACCTGCATTGGTACTCCTCAGTCAGGTCCTGCATCGTTCTCTGCTGGTTTCTCAATTTATTCTTTTCATTCAACATACAGTCAAGTTTTTTTCTCAGGCTGCTGATGTAGTTTTCTAACAGAGGGTTCAAGTCTTTCTTAACAATTGGAATCTTCTGGTTTTGCAGCAGCTCCCACTTGGTGACCAGCATCTCATTCCTTTGTTCCAGGTCTCTGACCTAAAATGCAGCGAGGATAAAACTTGGTGCATTCCTGAGGCTTTGGGAAGCCAACAACCTTTTAGACTCTAGCCAGGAAGGGGGCACCTTTGACCTACAAGCCTCACGTGCCCTGTAAGGTTCCATAACTCAACGTGCTAAATTCTCCCAACCTAAGGTAACCCTCACTTACACCATTACTTTCCTCTACACCAAAGAAAGCCCTCCCAACCTCTTCTCAGCCAATAAAAGATGGTGGAAAGGACTGGGGAATTCAGGAACGGGAGGAGCTTCCTTGATACCACCTAGCCCACTAGAAATTGGGCGGGTGGAGATTGAGTGCAGCTTCAATCTCCTTCCACCACTTTAGAGACATACTTAATGCATTAGTGAGTTCCCAAAGGAAGGCCCTCTCAGATGTGGGGGGCCTTCTCTCCCCTAAGAGGTGATTCATTATTTGACTGAATTAGCCAAACGTAGCTAATGGTCCTGGTGCAGCAGAAGCTGCCTGGACTGAAGCAAAGCCCAAGGCAGTGACTCGGGCACAGCAACAATAAACTGCCTTCTCTTTGGATGACTCTGTGGGCTTGTAGGAGGAGCCTTTGGTTTGTTAATGAACTTGCTGTTCTTCTGTGGCACATTTGGGTGGCTCAGACTAATACCCAGTGGATGTCAGTAATTCCTTGAAGTGACTCAGCGAATGTGTTGATTTTGTATCCTGAACATGAAGCCAAGAAGCTGATGAAACGGAGGCATCCTTGCTCAGTCTCCTCCACAGCTGCTATCAGACAAATCAGCAATTGCTGGAAGGGCAAAGGCTGTATCAGGGGAATCTGCAGAACGGGCAGCCCTGCCGTTTGGAATGGTAGGAAACCGCCATAGGCTTCTAATGTCCAAGGGCCCATTTTGCTTAGCAAGGATGGGTCATGCACCCAAACGTGAAGTGGGAATCTGGGTTTTCACTCCTAAAACAAGAATCAGCTTGGGCTGAAGTACTCCTTGAAGGAAGCAACACTCTTTGCCCTGATTATGCGCGGACCTCCGAACAATGGCGTCCTGAACCCCCCCACCCCCCCGCCTGCCCCTACACTAATCTAAGGAGAACAATATTTTGAAGTCCAAGCTATTCTAGACTGCAGACAGTGACGAGGGGGGTTACAGTACCTAGTACAATGGAAGCACCCCCTAAAAAGTGAGAATGAGTGGGTGGAGAGCAAACACAACCGAGCACCCCAATTAGTAAAGGCATTCCACAAGAAGTACCCAGATAAACCTAAATTAAGGGGAAGGAAATAGACTAGCACATTAATACGCTAACTGTCCCTTTTATATTTCAGGTGCGGGGGGGGGGGGAACCTTTACCTTTTAATCTTGTAAGGATGGAGAACATCAGTATGATAAGCTAAGTTCAAACGGTTTCTCAAGTGTGAAAGTGACTGAAAGACTTTGCACTAACTACTGTCACCTGAATCTACCTCCTAGGGTTGTGTGAGACCCATCTCTGTCCTCCAAGGTCTTTGGAGGAAGAGAATGCTAATATTAATGGTAGCAAAAGCAGCATTAATGCTGAAGGCTTGTGTGTTGTCTCCTCATAGCATATGGCAATGTATATATGACAGCTGCCTGCATGGATGTCACAGATATGAACAAACACGTGTGGAAATAGCATGCCTGTATTTCACTATGCTGAAAAAAAGTCATCCAATTTTACTTCAAAAATATGTGGGAGTGGATTGCAGAGGTGGGAAACGTATGGTCCTCCAGATATTTCTTCAACTACACTTCCATCATCCTCTGTTTTGAACGTGCCAGCTGAGCCTCCTGGGAGATGTTCAGTAACATCTGGACCACCAGCTCTCCACGCCTGCATCGTATGTGCAGATCTGCCAGTTTACATTCCTTGTGAGCAGGGTTTTATTTAAGGATGAGCAGCATTAAGATGTAACCTTTCCTTCAAATCACTCCCATTACCTTGGAAACCCTGAGCCTTACTAAATATTTTCCAGATGTTTGAAAACACTCACTTCCTTTTATTGCTTCAGCTTTGATCTGAATTCTGGAATTAAGCCATTCTGCAAGTGAATGCTTGAGGTGGGTCCTTTGAAGTTCAGGAACAAAGATTTGTATCTCCCCATATAGTTAAAGTAAAGGTGCATGTTACCTTTCCTTGAGATATTCCTTCTTTTTTCCTTTTATGAATTGTGGGTATAGGCAACTAGCATCAAACAGGGCTGCCAGGTCTGGGCTACAAAAGTGCAGAATTGAACCTGGAGCTCCCAGAGAGGCACTAAAATGTAGCTGAGATTTCAATCAAGACCACTCAGTGGAAAATGTGACACAATGAATACTCTTCCACCCCACCAGGCTACCAAAAAGCTCAGGGCTTCTACATTAAAGGCCCCTTCCTTTATCTTCACAGCACCTCTGTGAGGTAGATTAGGCTAAAGACAGTAAAACTCAGACTCAGTTTAAACTCAGGAAGCTCAGCTCAAGAAACAATTCAAACTTGACTCGTCTTCTTCTTTGTTAGGTCAAACTGAATTTTGTGTGGGTCTGTGTCTCTGTGCAGTTTCCCTCTAACACCATGGTCTTGCCTAGATCACTCTGCTTCCAGGTCTACTAATAAGCTGTGGGGGAGGGAGAGGAGACCTGATGCTTTTAAAAATGTGCTATCTCCCTTGTCTGCTTTTACATAAAAAATACATTACAGGGAGAATCCCAGACCCAGAATTCCAACCATAGAACTCCCAAATAAGGTGTGGTTTGGTCCTCAGTGTCCTTAATGGGATGTCACTGATGTAACCCACTTCAAATACCCACACAGTCAAAACCTCTGTTTCACTAACCTCTCCAAACACTTTGCTTTTAACCCCTGAATCAGTTTACACTTTGGATGGGTTCCCAGAGCATGCTAAATTCTAAACCTAGGTTAACAAAACATAATTGCTGTGTGCGTGTAACATGCTAGGTCTAAACAAATAAACAATATTGCAGTTTTAGATGATGGCCTAGTCCCCACAATATGCTGGATCACAAAATACTCAATTCTGTGTTAGCCTCCTTTAGAAACTGTGAACCATTCACTCATGATGCTCACAGCTGCCATATTGTTTTGCAAGACATGGGTAAACCAAGCCTTAGTGTCCCAAATCCTAATACATAACACAATACTCAATACCTCCTGGGATGAGATAACAAAACTAAGGAAATATTATGATTCTTGCTTTGAATCCCTGAATATTCAGCCATGTGTACAGTTCCTTCTGCCTCAAATCAAAATTGGGGGTGCGGGTGGGTGGGGAAGGAAGGAAGGAAGGAAGGAAGGAAGGAAGGAAGGAAGGAAGGAAGGAAGGAAGGAAGGAAGGAAGGATTAACTCACCTTGTCAATGAAGCAAGCAAACTGGGTGTTCAGGTCTTTCATTTGATCCTTCTCATGGGCTTTGATCTGATGATCATGTGGGTCAACTCCCAGATAGAGAGGTTCTAAGAGGTGTTTATCAACACTAACCTCGAACAACCCCTCATTTCTATAGCTTGTCTTGGGAATGGCTGGGTATTCAAAGTTGTAGCCACCTGAAAGCAAGCTGAGGTCTGTGATACTTCCTATATCCAAGCTACCACCTCTATAGTTTCTTGTCTGGTGGCCCAGGTAACAGGAGATCCTGTCATTTCTCCCAAAGTTATGGAAACTTTTGCTGCTGTTGCCCCCTTCGAAGGTGCAGTTGGCTGAGTGACAATGTGCCCCACCAATCTGGATCCCATCGCTGCAGCCAATGGTGGAGATTGAGGTGAAAGATCTTCGGCGGTTGGCATGATGGAGGAGCTGCTGGCCCATTGTGTCAGAAGAGTGCTTGGAAAAGAATGGGAGGCACAGGAGGAGAGTAGCGGATGGAGGAACTCCTTTCATGCAAGACCTGAAGCAACTCCTTATATGTAGAAAGAGAGATGGTTTGGCAGTGTTAATTTAGGGGATTGCCGGGCCTGCCTAGCCTGGCAGCAAAATCTTGACCCCAGAGGCTGTTGTAGGAAGCAAACAAAAAGTGCTAGGCAAGAATAAAAAGGAACAGGAAAGCTCTTCTAAATGAAGTGTTGCCATTCAACATTTGCCTTATTGTTGCTTCCCTTTTCTTAGTATTTTCAAGGTAACTGAAAGTTCTTATGGCCAAAGCGTGATTGGAATGTGAAGTATTTTCTCCTTTCTTACACTTTGTATTCCACGCCAAAGGTTAGGCCTCCTTCTCTGACAGTGCCCTTAGTCTGGATGCACAGAGATCATTCCATCGTCCTGCTGTACATTAAGTAAGTTGATAGCAATATAAGCAAAGAGAGAAAGGTCCTCCCCTCCCCTCCCCTCCCAACTCTGCAGCAAGGAGGAAGAAAGATGGTCAGTGTGCTGTAGAGATGAAACGGAGAAATCTCCCATCAATTTCATCTCCACCAAAAATATTTGGTTTGTATTCTGCCTTTATTTTGTACAAGTCAAGGCTGGCGTTCATAATGTTCCCTCCCTATTTTCGCCACAACAACCCTGTGAGGTAGGTTGGTCTGAGAGAAAGAATGACGCTCAAAATCACCAGTCGGCTTTCATGCCTAAGGCAGGACTAGAACTCATGGTCTCCTGGTTTCTAGTCCAGCATCTTAACCACTATGCCAGACTGGCTCTATAAATTAATTGCAGAGGTTCTGGGGGAAAAATCAGTTTCATTATCACTGTTTTCTTTTTCACTGACCAAATTTACTAAGATGTTCCACAATGAGAGCCATATCTGTTTTGAAGCTGACCGAAAGATGCTCGAGTTTTGTATCCAGCTGCTAATGTTTCTCTCCCAAGAGCAATTAATTCTAATAGAACTGAGTATATAGTCCAAAATCCTTGTCTTTGCCCTGGAATTCCATCCACATCAAATATGAAACTTGACAGATGGTACTGCAGTATCTTTTTTTGTTTATTTCTCCTTTAATTACATGTTCCTACTCCCTGACATCTGGTCTTTAAAAATTGCATTATTCAGCATGTATCCTTCTCTAAGAACATGGCAAAGAGGTCAGAACAACATTCTTTCTACTGAGAAAGTCAAGAATTGAGGACATGACAGACTTGCCCCAGGTTCCTCAGGAGAAAAGTGAACATTTACCAATTCCGTCTTCTGCCCCTAACTTCACCTTCAGGGCAAGCCTGGAGAATCCAGTCAAATTGCACAAGAGAGATCACTCCATTCAGAGTAAACCTTGAATCTAACTCAATTCTTAAAAAGTTTTCCAATGTTGTTGATAATCTTTGCTTTGGAAGACCAAAATCAGAGAATATGCAACCATGGAAAAATTTGACTGTATATATTCATAACAAAAGTCTAACCAAATTCAAGCAGGAATGGCTCCCTTATATACAAGACTCCACACTGCCAGGCAATTTAAGACTTAGAATTTGTTTTTTTGAAGCAAAAGAGAAACTGTTAAAAATAATTAACATGATCTAAACAGAAACAAGTAATAATTGTAGAACTTTAAAGCATAGTATAAAAATACTTAAGTAGTAGTTAACAGTTGGGGAAAAGGAAAAGAAAGGAGAAAAAAAGAACAAAAATGGGGGGCTACTTGAATGCTTTTTCTTATAGATACATTTTTTTCTGTTTTGCTTTTTATTTTTTAAATTGTTTCCATTTTTCTTAATCACTACATCTTTTGAATTCTTACTACAACCCTCACCTCAGTGTAAAGCTTATGCAACAGCAATAATATTATTTTTTTAAAAAAAGATTGATACCAACATAGATGAGTTAGGGATTATACTACTATGTATATAATTATATGTATGTATACTGTTCCTTTACCCGCTTCTTCTTTATTTATTTTGATTTTTCTGTTGCTTTTTACTTAATTATTATAATAAAAAAAAATTAAAAATCCCTTCTCACCCCTATGGGTGATATGTGTCCTCCTCAACCTCGGGCCTGGGAGTTTGAGGGTTCTGCGCAGTATCTTAGCTGTTCCTTGCACTGCACTCTTCTGGACAGAGAGCTCTGATGTTGCTCCTGGGTTCTGTGGGAGCCATTCTCCCAGCTTAGGAGTCACAGCCCCGAGTGCTCCTACCACCACTGGGACCACTTTGGCCTTCACTTTCCACATCCTCTCTAGTTCCTCCTTCAGGCCCTGGTACTTCTCCAGCTTCTCATACTCCTTCTTCCTGATGTTGCTATCGCTTGGCACCGCTACATCTATCACCACCGCTGTCTTCTGGTCCTTGTCTACTACCACTATGTCTGGTTGATTGGCCAATACGTGCCTGTCTGTCTGGATCTGGAAGTCCCACAGAATCTTAGCCCTATTATTCTCCATGACCTTCTGTGGAATATCCCATCTGGACTTGGGAGGGTCTAGCCCATACGCTGTGCAGATGTTTCTGTACACAATGCCAGCTACTTGGTTGTGCCGTTCAGTGCATGCTGTTCCTGCCTGCATCTTACACCCTGCCACTATGTGGTGGACTGTCTCTGAGGCCTCTCTGCACAGTCTGCACCTTGGGTCCTGTCTAGTGTGGTAGACCCCTGCTTCTATAGATCTGGTGCTTAGTGCCTGTTCTTGTGCTGCTATGATCAGTGCCTCAGTGCTGTCTTTTAGTCCAGCCCTTTCGAGCCACTGGTAGGATTTCCCAAGGTCAGCCACCTCAGCTATCTGTTGATGGTACATCCCATGCAGGGTCTTGTCTTGCCATGGCACTTCCTCTGCTTGATCTTCCTTCCATGTCTGCTGTTGCCTCAGGAATTATCTCAGCAGCTCATCTTTAGGTGCCATCTTACTGATGTACTCCTGGATGCTTTGGGTCTCATCCAGGACAGTGGGTGGGTGAGTGGCTTTGACACTCACCAGACCCTGCCCGCCCTCTTTCCGGCTGGTGTGCAGTCTCTGGGTGTTGGACTTCAGGAGGAGCTTCCGGGTCTTCACATCAGCAGCCTCCATGTCCTTCTTCGGCCAGCTCAGTATACTAGCAGGGTATCTGATGACTGGCAGGGCATACATGTTGATGACATGGATCTCGTTCTTCCCATTGAGCTGGCTCTTCAGGACCTGTCGTATCCTTTGGTGGTACTTGGATGTTGCTGTCCTCCTTGCCTCCTCATTGTGGTTCCCATGTGACTGTGGGATACCAAGGTACTTGTAGCTGGTCTGTATGTCTGCTACGTGGCCCGCTGGTAGTTCCACCCCATCAGTCTTAACTACCTTCCTTTTCTTTACTACCATCCGGCCACACTTCTCTAGTCTGAATGACATCCCAATGTCCTCACTGTAGATCCGTGTCAGGTGGATCAATGAGTCAATGTCTCGTTCGCTCTTAGCATACAGCTTGATGTCATCCATGTAGAGGAGGTAGATGATGGTAGTTCCACTCTTGAACTTGTATCCATATCCAGTCCTTGTGATAATCTGGCTGAGGGAGTTCAAGACCATGCCTAACAGCAGCGGGGACAGTGCATCACCTTGGTATATACCACACTTGATGGCCACTTGTGCAAGCTGCGTTGAATTGACTTCCAGTGTTGTCTTCCACAGTCCCACTGAGCTCTTGAGGAAGGTCCTTAGTGTCCTGTTGACTTTGTATAGTGCCAGGCATTCACAGATCCATGTGTGTGGCATTGAGTTGTAGGCTTTCCTGTAATCAATCCAGGCTGTGCTCAGATTGGTCTTTCTAGACCTTGAGTCTTGGGCAACTGCTCTATCTATGAGCAACTGGTATTTTGAGCCTCTGGTGTTGTTCCCAATGCCCTTCTGAGCTGTGCTCATGTACTGGCCTATATGGTCCTGCAGCTTGGAGGCTATGATGCCTGATAGGACTTTCCATGTTGTGGGGAGGCAGGTTATTGGCCGGTAGTTGGCCGGTGTTGTTCCCTTGTGCGGGTCTTTCATGATCAGCACTGTCCTACCTTGTGTTAGACAGTCTGGGTGGGAGCCTGCTGCTAGCAACTGGTTCATCTGTGCTGCTAGGCATTCATGCACTGCTGTTAGTTTCTTTAGCCAGTAGGTGTAGATCATGTCTGGGCCAGGTGCTGTCCAGCTCTTCATGTTCTTGACCCGCTGTTGGATGTCTGCTATTGTGATGGTGACTGGTTCCTGTTCTGGGTGATTGCTGTGGTCTGCTCGCAGGTCCTGCAGCCACTTTGCACTGGTGTTATGTATCTTCTCTTTCTCCCATATGTTCTTCTAGTACAGGGCTTTCCAAAGTGCCGCCGCTGGCGACACACCCGGCGGCGGCGACACGCGCACGCACAGCGATGGCGCGGGGGGGGCGTGCGGCGGCGCGCGCACGGCGGCGGCGCGGGGGCGTGTGGCGGCGCGCGCGCGTGTGGCGGCGGCGCGGGAGGGGCGTGCGGCAGCGCGCGTGCGCACGGTGGCGGCGCGGGAGGGGCGTGCGGCGGCGTGCGGGGCGTGCGGCAGCGCACGCGTGCATGGCGGCCGCCGTGCACGCGCGCGCCGCCGCTTCCGGGTGGTGTGGCGACACACCACGCTGTGTGTGGCGACACACTTTTGTGTCGCGACACACAGTTTGGAAAGCTCTGTTCTAGTACTGTTCAGTTTCTGATGGTGGTGGCTCTGCTGTTACTGTGTTGTTGCACTGCACTTGGGAGTACACCTTGGATGATTCTTTGGCAAGCAGGGCATTTAGCTTCTTGGCCTCTGCTTCTCCAGTGTTTCTCCTTAGCCTGGTAGCCAGTGCTGTGAGCCTTTGTTTAGCAGTCTCTAGGGCTTCAGATGGAGTCAGGCCCTTGTATTTTTTCAGTAGCTGAGTCTAATCCTTAATCTCCACACCCTTCTCTAGTTCCATCAGCTGACTAACCTCTCTCTAAGTTGCCTTGATCTTAGCCTCCAACCTCATTTTCCGGGGGGGGGGGATGTACTGCTGTTCTTCTTGATCATGTAGCCAAGCATCTCCAGGATTACAATGGCTGTAGCGTATACCAGTTCATTGGTTTGAGTTATGGTAGTAGTAGGGATTGTCATGAGGGCTCTGTTGGCATCTGCTAGCATACAGTCTGATGGTACTTCTCCACTGAGCCTTGGTAATCGGTCTCGAGAGTTGACTGTAGCTAGTTTATCCATGATCTTTTGCCTCATATCAGCTGCTACGCTCTGTAATGAAGGGGGGTGGCAGTGATGTTCCAGCTTCAGGTGTTGGCTGCACCTTCAGTTGTTCTTCTGGGTCTTCTTGAGTCTGGGATATAATGTGTAGTTGGTCTATCTCAGGTTGTGAGAACAGCTTCCTCTTCACTATGTTGAAGCATTGGGTAACTAGCTGTTTCTCAGTTAGTGTGGATGCAGGTCTTCTGTCCATCCATAGTTCCCTCATATGGTTCATATATCCCCTCTCATTATGTCTACTGTTGGAGTAGCATTCCATCAATTCCAGGTTCTCTTGTCTCATCCATGTATGGTTTGTTCCAGTAGCCCACTTATCGTCAGATTGTCCTGGTTCCCCAACACCTGACGTGAACCTTGTTAATCCGGGTGACGTCCAAGCCAACACAACTCTCTTAGTTCATGTCATTCTCATATTTGAGGTAAGCAGGTGAAGCGTTAGGGAGTCTTTGCCCAAGGACCCCTACTGGTAAGGTAGGTACCAACTGGGATTTGAACCCTGGTCTCCCGCTCCAAAGGCGGCGCTCTAACCCCTACGTAATCTTTGTTGAATGCCAACAGTTATCAACAGTGACCCATTTTAGAAATTCATACCAGTGGTATGGAAATAAAAGAAAAAGAATCTTACCAATAAACAACAATGACATTGTGATTACACCAAATTTAACAAGTACACTTTTCCAAATATACCCCCTGTGCCAGTTATGATTTTTCTGGCACAAAATGAATTGGAAGAATGTTAATAAAATAAATGAATGGAGCAGCTATGCAGACAGAGGTGGCTGTGCTTGCTTTTGAATGAATGTATGCTTAGTGAAGCTAAGCATAAAAGCTGGCTTGAAACTCAACATTAAAAAAACTAAGATCATGGTATCTGGCCCCATTACTTCCTGGCATATAGAAGGGGAAGAAATGGAAGCAGTGACAGATTTTATTTTCTTGGGCTCCAAAATCACCGCAGACGGTGACTGCAGCCATGAAATTAAAAGACGCTTGCTCCTTGGGAGGAAAGCTATGGCAAACCTAGACAGCATATTAAAAAGCAGAGACATCACCTTGCCGACAAAGGTCCGTATAATCAAAGCTATGGTTTTCCCAGTAGTAATGCATGGCTGTGAGAGTTGGACCATAAGAAAGGCTGAGCACCGAAGAATTGATGCTTTCGAACTGTGGTGCTGGAGAAGACTGTTAAGAGTCCCTTGGACTGCAAGGAGGTCAAATCAGTCAATCCTAAAGGAAATCAACCCTGACTGTTCATTGGAAGGACAGATACTGAAGCTGAAGCTCAAATATTTTGGCCACCTACTGCGAAGAAAGGACTCACTGGAGAAGATGCTGGGAAAGACTGAAGGCAAAAGGAGAAGGGGACGGCAGAGGGTGAGATGGTTAGATAGCATCACCGATGCAATGAACATGAACTGGACCAAACTCCGGGAGATAGTGGAAGACAGGAAGTCCTGGCATTCTATGATCCATGGGGTCACGAAAAGTCGGAAACGACTTAACGACTGAACAACAACAACAACAATGCTTAGTGATTTATATTATGTAAAATTCCAGCCTTATAAAGAGCACTTTAGTATTCATGCAGATTATTTTAATAATACATAGCATAATTACAGATTGCACCTGCCAATTTATTCTTTCAAAATGATAAACAAATGCAAATTAATGTTTGCTCTACTCCTTTAAAATGTTCCAAACAGGTACAGGTCATTTGGCGCTTGAGGGAAGAACTTACATTTAATTAAAACGCTTTGGAAAAAAACACTTCTCCCTACGAGAAGCAAGAAGTGCAGGCAAAACGCTCGCCTCTGTTACATCCCCTCTCAATCCTCCTTCCCCCCTGCCTTCCACTGAGAATTAAGGCCCATCAAAACCCATGTCAGCCTTTCACAATGAAATGATAGAGACCTCAACCATGATCTCTGCTGCTCAGCATCAGGGCAAATGGGCATGATAATAACCAATAGGGAACCCTACACAAAAGAAACGAACCTAGCCTGATTATAAGTGTTATATAATTAAAATATAGAAAAGGCTGCACCTGCTCACTCAGACACCATACCGCCCAAGGTTCGGCTGGCCCCGACTCTGCTCATCTTTTGGAAAGCCTTGAAAACCTGGCTATTTTCTCAGGCACGGGGGGCAGGAGATGTATTACAATATAATCTACCTACCTACCTACCTACCATTCATATTGTATTTTAATTCTTGTTAGCTGCCTGGAGTCACACTAGTGAGGTGGGCAGCCACATAAATCAATATAAATATAAATAATTTTGCAAACAGGCATTTCCAGTTTTAGATGTAAACATAAAAGGGTTTGGACACACATCTAAAAACCAGTTTGAAAATTAGCTTGGTTTACAGATCGCTCTGTACCATGGTTCGTTGAATAAACCAGAACTGGCTGGATTCACATAACAGATTGAGTCATGAGTTGTGCTTTATAAGCACAATGGCTAGGTTCACACAACACAGGTCTCCCATAGCCAAACAAGATCACACGATGGCTTGACAGACTTTCTCAGTTGGGGTGCCCTTCACATATGTGGACTTCAGCTCTCAGAATCCCCCAGCCAGCATGGCCATCCTGGAAAGTTATCCAGCTTGAGGAAGGCTGGTTTAATGGGAAGTGGGGACCCAGTCAGAGTCAACGTGCATGCCAGGCATTCTTTTATTTATTTGTAAGACTTATATGGCTGCCTATCTTTACAATAACCCTAGACGACTCAAATCAAAATCAATAAAACAACAACATAAAAACACTTCATTCCTTTCCCACCACACCCATCACTGGTACTCCATACTCACTGGCTCATCCCAATCCTAGCCCAGGGTTGGGGGAAGAGCTAGGTCTTCAAGGCCCTTTGGAAGGCTAAAAGGATGGGGGGGGGGCAAGGGTTGGGGAGGCTATGGAGAAGGCACACCTTCAAGGTCCCAGCAGATGATAGCATTTGAGGGAAGGGACCTGGAGCACGCCCACCTGATCTGACAGAAACCCCCAGGGAGAGGCAGTCCTGCAAATAACCTGGTCCTGGTTGCTTAGTTTAGGCATCAGTAAAGGAAGGTTACATATTAATGAGGATTAAGTATCTAGTACAAGGCTTTCCTAAGTTTTCCCGCGGCGACACACCAACCGCCGTTGGTGTGTCGCCGCGGGAAAACCCGGAAATGCCGCTGTTGCGGCAGTGCGCAAAAACCCGGAAGCGCTGCTGCTGCTTTCGGGTTTTTGTGCGCCGCCGTTGGTGTGTCGCCGCGGGAAAACCCGGAAGCGCTGATGATGATCAGCGCTTCCGGGTTGTGTGGCGACACACCAGACTGTGTGTGGCGACACAAAAGTGTGTTTGGAAAGTTTGGAAAGCTCTGATCTAGTAGATATTAGGTGCCTAGCTAACACAAAAGAGGGAAATAATGATCTAATTGGGGTTAGAGCAGAATGTTTGTTATCCCACAACTTGCAAGAGTGAATAGGAAGAGCTAGCTTGTCTAAGCAGCCGCTCTTCCAGGTGTTAATTGAAAATGGGGGTCAATCACAGGACAAGGAGCCAGGGCAGAACCAGTTGTTGCCATCGGAACTGGTGGCTGCCTAATTTGGATAACGCCACTGGCTATACAATTCCTCCAATGTTAGAGGTTGGAAATACCATTTGCTCTGGAACTCTAGCTGGCAGGTACCATTGTGCTCATGTTCTGCTATGGGCTTTACATAGACGTATAGTTGCCTGTAGTGAAATCAGAGTGCTGGATTAGAGAGGGCTTCTATTTCTACATCCAAAATACTCTGCTTTAAACATCTGAAGCACATAGGAAGTACAGGTTTAAAACACGACATACAATAACCTTTTCCTCACAGATAAATACTGCTAGTGGAAATGGACAGGTGTTTATAAAGCAGCAAAAAGCTGCCTGACAATTAAGAATACTAGGGCAAGAAACGGAAGGCTCTGAAGTTTTGTGCCCACAGGTATCTGCACACTTTTAATTAGAGCTCATTTAATTGCTGACTTGGAGGATGATGATGAAAGCGCCTGAATAGATCAGCAAACCTGAGCTACTCTCACTCAGGGAGCTGTTGTGGCAAACAAATGCAACTATTGTTCATTGCACGTGTATCCTAAGACCTTGTTTCTCTGTTAATGCAGGGATAGTACAAAGATCATCCTGAAGAAAGCCAGAATAGAGCCATCCGAAATATGCTGCAAGAATCCAACTGACCACTAGATGGCAACTCACATTCTATGAATTCTGTAAATATTTGAAACCTGGAAGATTGACCTCATTCAGCTGCTTGTAAGCTTAAAGGTGTCCCCCCTAATGCTGAATATTTGTGCAGATTTCTACATAAGGTAGGAGGTAGAATCTATGCACATAAAACAGATTCTTCTCCATAACTTATCAATGTCCTCCAAATGTTATAGAGACTATAACCTCCTAAATACTTAGCAAGTCTAATACCTTTATTTTGTGAGAATTTGGGGAGTTGTAGACCAATCCTTCTGGAAGGCATGAGGCTGGGGAAGACTGAGCAAGAAATGTTCTCTCGACACATGGATGGCTGGTCTAACCCTAACCCTGTGGAAGAGCCGGATGTTTTAAAAAATTGCAGGCACCTGTGCTGCCTTCTTTCCCTCCTATCTGAGCCTTCTCCTCAGCATCAGGATGGCAGATGGCTTATTAAAGCTGCAGCCTTGAGATAGGTGGGGAGGGGAATGGATAGGGTGTGTGTGTGTGTTTTGAAGTTCTGCAGCAGCAACAGAGAAAGCAGCCCAAGAAAAGAAGTTTTTGCTTTTCCTCACAAAGACTTTAGAGTCCAGAGGAAAAATGAAGAGGCAAAGCAAAACCCAGCACAACTCTAAGAAGGTGCAAGTGCCTTACAAGCTGCCCAGAACTAAAGAGGAAAACAATAGAAGAAATCAGAGGGAGAGGGAGAGGGAGAGGGAGGGAGGATTTAAAGGCAGACCAGGGTCTGTAAGGGTACAGCTCTTACACTGTTCTATACTAGTAATAGTATACTAGTAATAGTAGTGGTAGAAAACCTAGTAATAAATTACCTGTAATAGTATAGTATATACTATATATACTATAAATAAATAAGTACAATAAAAAATAGGTGTTTTCTATAACTAATGTCTTACCCTATACTCTATCTCTGTTACTGAAGAAACTATATAATGTTATCCTATTCTTACTTTACTACACTAAACTATTACTTCTATACTATATATATATAGTATATACTATATATATATATACTATATACTATATATATACATACATACATACATACATACCTATATATATATATATATATATATATATATATATAGTATAGAAGTAATAGTTTAGTGTAGTAAAGTAAGAATAGGATAACATTATATAGTTTCTTCTGTGTGTGTGTGTGTGTGTGTGTGTGTATATACATATATATATATGGCGGATTGAACTGGTTTTTTCTGCTGTTTGCGGACTGACCTGTCAGAGCTGCTTTTTTTCTTGGGCTCAGGCATCAGGCAGGCTTCCTTGGAGCCCAGAAGCGTTCTCTGGATTAAGGAGAACCCCAGGAATCGCCCCATGTGTTCTCCAGATGGCTGGTCACAGCCAGAAGACTGCAAAGCAGCATTTCGCAATCAGCTGGGAGGTGGGGTTGTCATCTTCTTCCCAAGCTGCTCTGAAGCCATAATGGACCTTAAAGCTGCCCACCCCATTTCTACAGCACTAAGTTTTTTTTGTTTGGATTTTAACAGAGAGGCTTTCTACAACAAAGAAATGTGGAATCTCTTGGTGACTCTCATTATTTTTGAAAATTATTAACTTGGTAATTTGGCTTTTTATATATAATTTGTTAAATTGAGATTTAAAGAATTTTGTTTTTTTAATTGCTTTTTTATTAAAGTGATTTTATATTTTCCTGATTGGCCACACCGGAGATAAAAAGGCTGGAGTGTTCAGTTACAGCGTTAATGACTTTACCTTCCTGAGGCACTAGAGGGCACCATAATCCATCTTACTGTTGCCCTGGTCTGCCTTTAAATCCTCCCTCCCTCTCCCTCTGATTTCTTCTATTGTTTTCCTCTTTAGTTCTGGGCAGCTTGTAAGGCACTTGCACCTTCTTAGAGTTGTGCTGGGTTTTGCTTTGCCTCTTCATTTTTCCTCTGGACTCTAAAGTCTAAAGAAATATGGAGGAAATTAATTTGATATTTAAAGATCTCTACAATGCTGTTATTCAAGTCTTGGAGCATTTCTCAGAATTTGTGGAGTCCAAATTGTCACAAGAATTGAGAGAAACTGATAAGGCTGAATGTCGATGAAGGTTCTCAGTCATCCAGGTGGAATTGTCTGTAGCTTGAATCATGTCAACTGGATTTCTATTTTCTCAGTGGAAATGTTTCGCTCCTTATCCAAGGAGCTTCTTCAGTCTGAGCAAAGTTAGTAAGGGAATCCTTAAATATGTTTCTAGGGTGGCTGTGGGACCTTGCACCTGGGGCTAGGTCAGGTTATTTGAGATGTTAATTTCTAAGTCCCTTTATCATCCAAAGGAGGATCGTCAAGATTACCTTGCTGTTGTTGAGATTGCGAAATGGTCTTAATCTTCCTAGGCACAGAAGACAAAGCAGGAAGGAAAATAGGGAAAAGATTGTGCCTCAGTAGGGGCCTCAGGCAATTCATAATATGAATTGGAGTAAGAGATTGATAATTGATTTATGTATATCTTTGTTATAGAAAGTCGGAAGTCACTTTGTAGTAGTTTGTTTTGTGTTTTTTCACACCTTTTTAGTTCTGTTTCTTTTTCTTTGTAGGCTTCTTTGTTTCAAACTTTTTAGTTTTTATGTATATTTTGAAAATGCTTTAATACAGTTTTCTGACACTCCCCCAACACATGGCTGGTGTACAGGTGTTCCTCCAACACATGGACAGTTTGTTAAATAGGACGTTATGCCATTGGCCACAGCCCCATTTTCCCACTTCATATAATTCTTTTTTTATATATTTTATTGGATTTTAAGTATACATCAAGTTTGAAAAGGAAAAAGAAATACAAATCAAAGAAAGAAAAGAAAAAGTGTAGTAAAGCAAATAGAAAAAGAGAAAGATGAAACATAGAAATTAGTCAACTTCCGATTTATCTCTGGTCATAGTAATTTAAAAATTAATCTCTTACACGCTAGGTCTATATATAACATTGTAAAACATTTCCTGTCTAATATATCAATTTATATATATTTTAATCTTCAAAACCCCATTTAAGCTTTGCCCCTCCTGCATTTTGCAAATAGTCCATTAATGGTTTACACTCTTTAAAAAAGTAATAATTTGTATTTTCTTTTAATAAACATGTCAATTTATCATTTTCTGCCATGTCCATTACTTTTAACATCCAGTCCTGTACCGTAGGTATAATCTGATTTTTCCAATTTTGTGCATATCACAGTGTATCACATTTCACATATCACAAGATACAGTCTTGCTGCTGTAACCATATATTGCATAATTCTTGTAAACTTTCCTGTTTGTTCTTCTAATATTCCCAGTAGAAATAGTTCTGGTTTAAATGGAACTCGAATTTGTAAAATATTTTGCATCAATGAGTGTATTTGAGTCAAAAACTTCTTTGCAATCTCACATGTCCACCACATATGGTAAAATGACCCCTCTTTTTTTTTTACATTTCCAACACAAGTTGGAAACATTCCCATACATTTTAGCTAGCTTTTGCGGGGTCATATACCATCTGTACATCATCTTGTAGAAATTTTCCTTCAAATTATAACACAAAGTAAATTTTAATCCTTTAGTCCACATATCTTCTCATTGTTGCATTTGAATGTTATGACCAATATTTTTTGCCCATTTGATCATACAGACTTTAACTTGTTCCTCTACCATTTCACCTTTTAACAATAATTTATACATTTTTGCAATTAGATGATCATCTGTCTCACATAATTGTAACTCAAATTCCAATTTTATTTGTTCAAATTCAAAGTCTTATCTAATTTAAATTTCTCTACGAGCTGCATATATGAAAGCCATTGAAAAGTATATCCCTCTGATGCCAATTCTTCTATTGATTTAATTATATATTGTCCTTGTTCTTTCTTTAAAAAGTCTTTGTAAGTTAACCATTTATCTTTATTTCTTACTTCTGTTCTGTAGAATGCTTCTTGTGTAGAAATCCATAAAGGTCTTTTATAACATAAAGTTAATTTATATTTATTCCAAACTCTTAACAAAGATCTTCTGATATAATGATTTTTAAAGTCCACATTAACTTTCACTTTGTCATACCACAAATATCCATGCCATCCATATCTTAATTCATGACCCTCTAAATTCAATAGACTATCATTTTTCAAAACTATCCACTCTTTAATCCATACCAAGCAACAAGCAGCATAATATAATTTCAAATCCGGCAGACCTAGTCCTCCTCTTTCTTTAGAGTCTTGCAAGACTTTATATTTTACTCTTGGTTTTTTCCCTTGCCAAATAAACTTAGAAATGTCTCGCTGCCATTGTTTAAAAGGTTCTTCTGATGCCAATATAGGTAGTGTTTGAAAAAGATATAAAATTCTTGGCAAAACATTCATTTTGATTGCTGAAATTCTACCTAATAATGATAATTGCAATTTTTCCCAATGTTCCAAATCTTTTTTAATATCCGTCCAAAGTGGAATATAGTTATTCTTAAACAACTTAACATTTTTGGCTGTTAAATATACTCCCAAATATTTTACTTTTTCTTCCATTGAATATCCTGTTATTTCTTTCAATTTTTCTTGTTGGTGGTAGTCCATGTTTTTAGTCAAAACTTTTGTCTTTTGTAGATTCACTTTGAACCCTGCTAGTGACCCAAAGTCTCTTAGTTTCTGTATTAATACTTCAATTCCTTCTAGTGGATTCTCCAAGGTAATGACTAGGTCATCAGCAAAGGCTCTTAATTTATAAACTTCTTTTTTAACTTTGATACCATGGATACCATCATCCTGTCTAATATCTCTAAGTAAAACCTCTAATACCAATATAAATAAAAGTGGAGATAATGGACAACCTTGTCTAGTACCTTTTTGGATTTCACATGGCTTGCTAAATTCTCCATTAACAATTATTTTGGCAAATTGTGGAGTATATATTGATTTAATCCATTTTATAAAATTTCCTCCAAAATTCATATTTTCCAGTACTTTGAACATAAAAGGCCAATTTAAGTTGTCAAAGGCTTTTTCAGCGTCAATAAATATCAAGGCAGCTTGTTTATCATAGTGTTGTTCCAAATATTCAATTACGTCTAATATGTTTCGGACATTGTCTCGGATTTGTCTCTTGGGTAGAAAACCAGCTTGGTCTTGATGAATAAAATCCTTAAGTATATTCTTCATTTTTTTCTGCTAGTATCGTTGTAAATATCTTATAATCATTATTCAATAAAGATATTGGTCTGTAATTTTTAGTTAATGTTAAATCCTGTTGTTCTTTGGGGATCAATGTTATATGTGCTTCTTTCCAAGTTTCTGGCATGGTTCCTGTTTCCAAGATAGAATTCATAGTCTTCTGCAAAGGTAGGCATAAATCCTCTTCAAAACATTTATAATAGGCTGCTGACAATCCATCCGGTCCAGGAGCTTTTCCACTACTAATTTTCTTAAAAGCTTTTATCAATTCTTCTTTTGTTATAACATTATTTAATGTCAATCTTTGTTGGTCATTAAGAACAGTTAGTTTTTGTTTATTCAAATATTCTTCAATCTCATACAAGTTAACATCTTGTTTTTTATATAATTTAGAATAATAGTCATGAAAGGCTTTTTGAATGTCTATATTATTCACCAAAGTTTTTCCTTCATGTTGAATATTAGTAATCAAATTCTTTTGTCTTTGTTTCCTCAATTTGTATGCCAGCCATCTACCTGGTTTATTTGCATGTTCAAAATATTTTTGTTTTGTGAATTTCATTTGAGTCTCTATCTCTTGAGTTAGTATCATTGATACTTGCTTTTGTAAAAAATTAATTTGAGTGAGCAAAGTGTCATCCATTGGTTTATCTCTCAAATCTAACTCTTTACTTTTAATTTCATCTAAAATCAATTGAATTCTTTTTTGTTTTTTCTTCCTCATTTGAGCATTATATTGAATAAAGTAGCCCCTCATATATGCTTTACTGGCTTCCCATACAGTTTGAATATTAGTACCTTTGCGCAAATTAAATTGAAAATATTCTCTTAATTTTTTTTTACATACATCAACTACATCATTATTCCGTAATAGCGACTCATTCAATCTCCATCTAAATACACTCCGTTTCCCTTTAAGAGTCAACATTACTGGATTATGATCTGATAAAGTCTTGGGTAATATATCGACTTTGCTAATATCCATCATCAAATTTTTAGATATCAAAATCATATCTATTCTAGAATGTGATTTAAATCTCTCTGAATAATATGTAAATTCTCTGGAAGTCCCATTCATACATCTCTAAATGTCTTGTAAATCCAACATCTCTTTCAAGTCAAAAAATGTTTGTGGCAATTTCCCCTGTGTTTGCTTCACTTCTTTTTGTGACTGTCTATCCAGTCTGGGGTAAATTACCCCATTCCAATCCCCCATAAAACACCAATTGTCATAGGTTAAGTCCAAAAGTTTATCCATCAAATTTTTATAAAATACTCCTTTATCCATATTTTCATATAATTCTTAATTTCGTTAATTAAATCCTCAAGTTTTGCACTTGGGATTTTTTTTTTCTCAACATCTTTTATAATACTGTGCTAGCATATGCTAGTGAAAATCCAGATTTTCACTGGATTGTTTGCTGCCATCCTGCAGTTGTTTGCACTCCAGATCTACAAGCCTATTGATAATGTATCCTTCCATAGATCAGCATCTTATGCTAGTTCCTCCTTAGATATATTTTGACTAAACATCACTCTTCCCAGGACTAATATTGTCATGATGGCACCCATGCCACCCTGACATGAGATTTAAATCACTTAAGCATATCCCTCAGCCAGGACGCTGAAAGCTACCAATAGGAAGAATGTAGCAGCAAACCACCAGACAGACAATCAGCGCACAGTGTGGATTAGGCAAAGGCAATCAGCACCTTCGCCAGACAGTTCAGAGCCATGAAAGAGAGGGTGCGAGACAGAGAGAAACAGAACTGACAAATGGGGAGACTGAAAACTATTAAACTGTAAGGTCTTGTATCTATGCTTTACTTGGTTCATTGACGTGGAACCAGATCGCTCGCTGTAAATAAAGTCGCTGTAAATAAAGCTTTTACATATCCTGCGGAGTGTGTGTTGGAGCGAACCCTCACATTTGTATGAAGGCATCTTGAACTGTTTGGCTCAATGTATTCTTAACAGTGTTGACTTTGTAGCTTTGATAAGCTGTAAGTTGTTCCATGTATCTTAACTCTTTCTCTCCTTTCCTCCCTCTCTATCTAACTGTCTTTAAAGAAATCATTGATGGAAATTGGCCATCATGGATTGTCTTCTCTGACGAACTTGGATTGCCAAGCCTGAGAGTTTTATTATACCTTGCCTTTCTTGCTTTTCAGAATAATGAAAGCAGGTGGCTCAACAGGTGAAAAAACCTGGAAACCCCATTCCACCTGGTACAATGAATTCAGCTGTCATTATCTATCCAAATAACATGCTATTACCTATGGAAAATCACCTGCCTTGAACTAGGAAGAACTTCACGCTTCCACCTTTCTAGTTGAAAATCTATTCCCTTTGTTTTGGCTCCTTGTATGCTTCAAAGAAAATGCATTCAATAAAATCCTCTCCTTTAATATTATTTTGAACTCTGATTTAATGTGTCTCCTCTCCACCTGGATTATTTTTGTTCTTGTTACTTGTGATTAATAACACCTGTAATTTCATGGGGTAATTACAAGCAGGACCCAGGCTCAGCAGGGCAGGTGAAGAATTATCTTCTGAGTGGGGTGGGGGTGGGGGTGGGGCTGTGCAGCACTTCAGATCCAAAGACAAAAAGGTGCTCTGGAGGGGATGTGAGCAGGCACCCTCCACCTGTCAGCGGCTCCTTAATGAAGCTACATCTTTCCTGTGACTTGCACAGTAGCTGCGTGATCCCAGGAAGATACACATTTGAGGGAAAATATAATTTCTTAAACTTTATTAAACTTATATGCCACCTGACTCTCAAGGACTCTGGGCAGCTGACAACAATAAAAGAAATTACAATAAAATTGATAAAGATAAAAGATGAAGGAGAGGCCTTGGTGAAGAGCCAGGTCTTCACGGCTTTTTTTTAAACAACAGCAGAGTGGGCTCACCATCTCAAGCCTGGGAAAAGAACTGCCTCAAAATGCATTGACTTCAAAAGATGTGAGAAAAAGGCCTATGATTTAAACTTTTGAAAGTGACATATATATAGGGTTCAATTCCTGTGTTCTGCAGTAAGATCTTCTATCAGAGGTGTCCACAGAGAGCCACGATGACACCAAAATGATGAAATGGGGTGATGATGTCATGATGTTTTTACCCCCCTATGTTCCCAAGGGAAGCCCCACCCAGCATGGCTTGACCAGTAAACCTATTTTATTTATTTAACCCATTTATATGGCTGCCTACTCCCCAGAGAGAATCTAGGCAGCAGAATAGGATATTAAAAACAACAACAAAACAAAACAAATGTGCAATCCTGCTGTTAAATCACTTCATGCCATCTATCAAGACTGGCACATCTAACATCCCAGCTTGAATACCTGGTTTTTAATGCCTTACAAAGTCTAGCAGGGTCAGGGCCATTTGAATCTCAGGGACATGGGAGATCATTCCAGTGGGTAGGGACTGCCACCAAAAATGCATGCTTCATAAGTCCAGCCAGATGACATTGGTGCAGAGAAGGAACCTGGAACATGCCCAAGCTGAAAGAGAGTATGGGACACTATAACCAGTGATAGGCAGTCCCACAAATAACGGAGTCCTGTGTCATGTAGGGCTTTATAAGTGATAACCAGTACTTTGAATTGGACTCAGGAGTCTATTGGGAGCCAGTGCAGCTCATGAAGTAGTAGTGCTACATGAATGTACTCAGGTTGCCCGTAATTACCCACACCACTGCATTCTGGACCAACCATACCTTTTGCATGGTCTTCAACAGCAGCCCATGTAGAGTGCATTGCACTAATCCAATTGGGAGGTGACTAAAGCATGCATGACCACGAGCAGAGCCTCCCAGTCTAGGAATGGGTATAATTGATGTCCCAGTTGAAATTGTGCAAAGGCCCTCCTGACCGCATCTGCCACCTGCTTCTTGAGCAGGGGTTGTGAGTCCAAGAGGACCCGCCACACACACACACACACACACAATTTGCTCATCAGCCAAATATAGTTGTCACTTGTTCAGTAATGAAGTTACATTCTTTTACCCTTTATAGAATTGATCGATACATGAAACTCTTTTGTTTCACATCCAATCCCATAATATCTTGTATTCTTTTCAGAGTATGCAAATACTACTCCTTACCTAAGGAGGCTGGTAAATCAAAGAAACTGAAGAGAGTAAAGGAAAACTAGATTATTTTGAAAGGACTATAATAGACCTACTGTTAACAACCTTTTAGAGCCTAAAGTGGTATGCAGGAATTTTATCAGCTTCCTTCTCCTGTACTTTCTACATGTTATGCCTGTAGCCATCAACCCTGATATCAGTACAGCTGAGGTCTTGTATGCAGTAGGAGCATTTCGGCTTGCTTAAATGCACTTCCTGGGCAAAAGCATTCATTCATATCATTTCCGCAATCTGAAATTGCTGAAAATCAACAGTAACAAGTGGTAGAACTTCTTATGATAGAAAACCATGCTTTGTCCTCAAGTTTTAGTGAAGTCTGCATTGAATGCCTGCTTTCTTTTACCATATCTATGAAAATGGCAGAAACACATTCTCTGAATCTAACTTGGAAAAAACTACCTGCAAAGCAACACGTCAGAAGAGTGCCTAAATCAGTGTTGCTGATTTAGCATGCTGGCTGGGGAATTCTGGGAGTTGAAGTCCACACATCTTCAAGTTGCCAAGGTTGAGCAACACTGTCCTAAATGAACTGTCGGTTCTCTCAATTGAGAATGTGTGTGCCAGAAAATGGGATATTCCAAAGATAATCAATATATCTGTAGATAAAAAGGCTGCTGCATAGAGGGAATATGAGGGAATAAGGCATAGCTTTCCAAAGTGTGTGTCGCGACACACTACTGTGTTGCCTGCGGTGTCCTGGTCTGTCACGCAAAAACCTGGAAGCGCTGATGGGGGGAAACCGGAAGAAGCAGCACCCCCGCCAATCAGCGCCGCTGCCGCAGCCGCTGCTAGCAGCACAGTGGCAGCAGCGGCGGTGCTGATTGGCGGGGGTGCCTCTTCTTCCCGTTTCCCCCATCAGCGCTTCCGGGTTTTTTGCGTGACAGACCAGGACACTGCAGGCCACGCCACCGCCACTGCCGTTGGTGTGTGTCGCCAACATGAAAAGTTTGGAAAGCTCTGGAATAAGGGATAGGATGCCCTGGCATACCAGGGAGCTCAGCACATTTGCTTATCCTCAACATGTTTACAAATGCTTGCATATTCAAGTTAACATCCGAACCAGTTCACTTCCCTGCTAATTATTTTGCCTCTCTAATGCAGTTCTGCTGGAAATCTTAACTAGCAAAATGAAAGTCCTGTACTCAATTGGTTTCCTTACTGAGGATTCCTAATCTCCATAGCAGGCAGAGGTGTCCATGGTGGGGTGTGTGTGTGTGTGTGACAAAATGTACATCATAATGTCATACCACAAACTCCATCCTATGTACCTGCATGCCACATTGTAGTACAAGTGTGTAAGGACAGAGCTTGAGTTGTAACATCATGACGCACACATTGACATTTTGGCATCATCTGGTTTAGGAACAGATGGCTGTGACAGCAAGTTTTATGTGCTTGATTTTTTTGACTTGGTGAGGTTCTGTGTGTGTAAAAATGTGAAACTCCATCTAAATTCTGTCTCTGTCATTACACCTATATTCAAGTATTTATGTTTCATCAGTTTTGCTGCAGAAATCCTGAAACTATCATATTTTCTCCTAGCTTATGCATGTTCCCTAATGACTATATATACCCCAAATATACTCACTTTTATACATATTGTTCTGTAATGTATGGTTTTTTATGCACAACATTACCACTTGATATACTTTTGCATAGAGTTTCAGAGCTTAGAAATATTTCCGGACAGGCACTAGCAGGTTCTATCAATTGCATGTCTAGCTGTGTCTTGATTGATTCCATTTTGGTGGATCACACAATTTTTCTTGGGGAAGGGGAGGAAGCAGGGAACTTCCATCCCATCACAGGGAGATGATTCACAGGGATATTGCCACAGCTTTTAATTTCTACCAGAAATATACAGAACTACAAAAGCGTGGTCTAAATTAGACCCTTCAGATCAAACGTTAGATGAAGTCCAAGTGACACTCAGTTTTGTTCCTCGGTGCTTCATGGCATTGTTCTTTGGATATAAAAGTAAAGGGAAAGTCAATGTGGATCAATCTATGGGGAGAAGGAATTCAGATTCCTCTTCCACATTCTCACAATGTGTGTTGTGGAGCTGTGTAACTTCAAGTATAGAGTTCCTTCTCACAAGTGGTATTTGGAAGTATTCCTGATCTTCATGAATCAACATGAATACGTTCAAATGTCCTTTTCTTGTGTGAATGGTTGATGTTTAATACAACCCAAAATATGTTGACCATCCTATTTGCATTCAAATTGGAGAACTTTTCTTAAGCAAAATCTGCAATAAAATGTGTTTGCTTGTATGAATTTCTCCAAATATATTGCCTTCATGCATTTTGTTTGCAAACAATATTCTTTAATGCATTAGTATGCATTTTTTCTGGAGGCTTTAATATACTTTTGTACTGATGGAAGTACATTGCAAACTTGAGAGAAATGCAGATCTGAAAAGCTCATTTTTGATTTTTATTTAGCTTTGAAAATGACATACTAGGTAAGTTTTACTTCTAATGCAAAGTAAATGAATTTTGCCTCAGTGTCTACTTGACAGAGGGAGCTCTGCCAGTATATACAGTATATGTTTACTTACAACTCACAGAGAAAAAAATTAGAGACAGAAGGAAGCAAAAAAAAAACACTAAAGTGAGGCAGAAGCCAAGTGCATGCATGCAGTTTATTGAAAATATAGAAGGAAGCTTAGAGTGCTAATAAGAAGCAAAATATAGGCAACAATGTAGATAATGAAAATACAAGTCCTTTGCAACTAATCCTTAAACAAAGTAGTAATGCATGCATTGAACTATGGCAAAGCACACTTAATTAAAAAGATGCAACAGAACTTCACACTACAATGAAGAAACTTCCTAACATGTTATTTGAATTTGAATTTCTACTTATCTTTTTTGACAGAAACTTGGCTCTTACCAGTAACATCTGAGTACATAAGCAGAAAGCCTACATACATCACTCTCCTCATCCCAAGATTTCATAAGTTCCATTCTAAACTCAGAATATTCATTTTTGAAAAGAGCTTTTAACAAGTGGATCAAATGTTGGATGAAGTCCAAGTGACACTCAATTTTGTTCCCCTTCCCCCGTCTAATTGTAAGTCTAGCTGTAACAGAAAAAAATCTCCAAGGAGATGTTCCAGTCTGCATATGGGGTGCAAAGAAGTCAACAGAAAAGATAAGTGTTAAAATGTGTGTACAGTAAATCTCATTCTCAACAGAGAGGGGGGGGGGGAGGGAAAGAGAAATTTTGTTTGCAATCCCATCTTGGACAGTTAATGTGTTGCTTCCCTTTCTGAAATGCTTTGCTAGGCCCCAGGACAAAAATAAAAAAAGGGGGGGGGGAAATGAGAACAAAATCCTGAAGTCAAAAGCACGGGGGCCTGATGCAAAAAATAAAAATAAAACATTCCCAGTGCAGAAAGGGGAAAAAGGAACATACGTGGTTGGAGACTGCTTGAAGAGTCTTAAAGACGGAAACCCCCAGCCACCGAACACTAGCTGAAGCAATCTGCAGTAAGCTGTCTCAAATAAATATAAGGTCCTGCTATTTCTTTCCCATGGGGTGGGCAATCCATAGGCCGTGTGAAGCCCCCAGATGCCTCTGCAGGGCCCCTAGAGCCCGTTCGTCATTTTTCACCCCTTTTCAGCCATTCAGCTGGTCTCTAAAATTGAGCAACTAGGCAGGGCTGGTTCTCGTGGAGGAAAGGAATGGCAGGAATGGAGGGGTTCTTAATTTTCACTTTGAGTTGAGTCTGAGTCTGGTATGAGCCAGCCCCGCCCACTCATTTGTCGTGGCCATGCCCACTTTCTGAGCGTGGCTCCTGGCATACCCCAAACTCTTAATATGGTCTTAGTCTAGAGCAGCCTTTCTCAACCTTTGGACCCTGGAGGAACCCATGAAATATTTTTCAGGCCTGGGGGAGCCCCTGCACATTCAGGCTCAAATATAGGCCAGAAGTTACAAAATGATTATATTTGTTTCATGGGTAGGCCTGTATATATGCACTAACAGTGTTCTTAAGCTTAAAATAAAGAATGAAACTTACTTCTTTAATGTGAAGTTGCCCAAATTTGAAATAATTTTTTAAATAAATTGTGATCCCCCAGGGAACCCCTAGTGACCTCTCGCGGAACGCTATGGTTCCATGGAACCCTGGTTGAGAAACCCTGGTCTAGAGTATGGCTGTTCCCAGTCATGAATTTAATGATTTGTGCAGCTGTCTCCAGGTGAGGCTCCTTCTTCCCAGCTACTGGGATTTAGTAGACATATTTTCTGACTGAAGAACTGACTGATGTGACTTGGACGTTTCTAAGCCCAGGGCTGCTCTCACCATGGGAAACCCCAAACACAGCTCCGTTGATGCCTCCACCCCCAGAACTATGCCCTCCCATGCCAGACCCTCCAGAAACACACTTGCCTCCTACAGCATGGTGTGATCCTCCATGGTGACCATTTGTGCAGTTTCCATCTGCAGAAATACCTGAGTTATGTCTGCCACCTCCAGAGGTCATTACATGCTTGGTGGTAGCACTGGATGAGTAGCCACTACTTTTGGAACTCATCACTCCTCCGGTTCCCAGCCCAGCCCCATGTGCCATCCCATGGCTGATTCCAGCTGCCCTGCCTACTGAGCCTCCTGTAGTCCTGGGGCCCATAGTGTGGACACATCCTGCACTCCCAGTAGTGAAGCCTTCTCCCATGCCACCGAAGGTCCCATGACCGTGTTCCATTCCTCTTCCTGCGGCAGCACCGTAGGCCATTCCGACTCCCATTCCGGGTGCGCACTCACCCACTGGGTAGCCTCCACTAACCATTGCTGCAAAGGTGGCAAACAAGACAGGTTCTGTTACTTGGAGGGCAGGTTTGAAAATATCAAGCACACAATATTTGGTTACTCATTTTTAAGTGGTGGGGGGGGGCGTTCAATGTACTCACCAACACTGACAGGGTTCCCTGTGTAAATCCTGTTAGGATGAGAAAAGTGAAAATTAGAACCAGACGTGCAGGATGGTTATACAGACCATAGTCTTAAAAGACTCAATATTTCAAAAAGAACCATTTTGCGTTCCTTGTCTATTGACAGCACTATCTTCTCTGCCACAATGGGCAGTACCACTATTTAAATATGATGTTCTGGCTTAGTGCTGGCATATCCGGGCTGCAGAAATCCAGATGGCCACTAAATGGAAGCAAAGCCATATTGAAAACTCTCTTTGCTGCCATGTCATGGTGGTCTAGATTTTGGTAACTCAGACCTGATGGGGTGCAATTTTAAAAGATTCTCAGAAAGGTGGGGGGGGACCCCAAGTACAATATGTGAGGATTTCATCCACACAGTTAAGAAATGAATGAAATGGGAGAGGTGGGCTATTTCCAGCAGCCTCACATCCTACTTGTCCAGCCGTCCATGTGTTGGGAGAACATCTATTGATCAGTCTTCCCCAGCCTGATTACTTCTAGGACAGATAGTCTACAGCTTCCCAAACTCTCAACAAATAAAGGTTTGGTCTCTCTGGCAGAGAATTTAGGGAGTTGTAGTCTAAAACATTTGGAGGACACTGAGAAATTATGGAGAAGAGTCTATTCTATGTGCATAGATTCCACCTCCTACCTAATGAAGAAACATGCACAAATATTTAGCATTATGTAAAGTTATTGTTATTGTTGTTATTATTACTACTTTATTTTATATTGTAATAATATGTAATATATATATATATAATATTATATATAATTATATATAATTATATAATTTCACATTGTTGTATATAATAATAATAATAATGCTTATGAGAAGCTGAATGAGGTGAATCAGTCTTCCTAGCTTTCAAACATCTGCAGAACTCTTTACTGCCACCTAGTAGTCAAGGATTCTTGTAGTGCCTTACTGGTTTCCACACAGAGAAAGTACAGTATAGTCCCCAAGCGTTGCAAAGGATAGCATCTTTCAGGAAATCGTATCTTCCTGCTGATTCTGGAAAGGTAACCATGGAGGTCTCCCAGTAACAGCTAATCTTTATTCTCAGGATGGATATGTAAGGATATTCCTCATCCAGTATTCAATTCTTTATTTTAGAATTGTACAATACATTATCTCCAGCATCACCCAGACAACCAAACCACCTAATCACAACATCAGTGTTTCACTGGGTATCTTTCCTTCCATGAATATAGCATTTCACCAATTTGATGCCCTCTTTCTAGGCCAGCATTCTAAATGCCAGTTTCCCATGTTTAGCATCTTTATATATCAGGCATGTATAACTTGTAACAATCTAGCTGTTTGGGGGTTCACCCTTCCAATTATTCTTGACTACTGGCCATATTGATTGGGATGAATAGGACCCCAACAATATCTAGAAAACCACAGATTGCTACCCCTACTTTATGATAACTGGGCATTACAAATATATATATTTATATTTTTCTAAATGTATATTTAGAAGTGCTCCTCACCTGCTCTCCTCTCCTTCCAGCAATGCCTTATAGGTAGCAATTTCAATATCCAGAGCCAGCTTGGTGTTCAGCAGCTCCTGGTAATCACGGAGCAGGCATGCCAGTTTATCTTTAGACTGCTGGTAGGCTGTTTGCAGCTCAACGTGCTTATTCCGAGCATCTTTTAGGGCAATGTCACCACGTTGCTCAGAGTCACAAATAGCTGACTGCAGAGTGGCAACCTAGGATCAGGAGAAGGAAAGCTTAAGGTTGTGCTGGGTCAACTGTTCAAGACAGAGTGTGAAAAGAGAGGCAGGTTGAATCTCGATGGCTGCCTACGCTGTTGAAGACTTAGCTAAAGGAACCATTGTCTTCCCTCTCAGCTACTGAAATTTGTGAGGGAAACTGACAGAAACAAAAGCAGATAGAGAAGACACGTGGGACAAGTAGGGAAATTACTTGGACTCAGAGATAAGAGAAACTACATATGAAGCACGTGAGAATCCACCATGAGACCCGCTCTAAGATACCTGTGCCCCGATGTCACAACACTGTACATTCCCCCACCCACCCTGCTTCCATCACTACCACCATCCAATCTGCTGTCCAGCAACTCCTTATACTGTACAATGAACAGGAAGCTTGGCACAGGGAAATGAATGGCATGAGGATCTGACAGGGCAAGGGATGGGAAGGAAGGTAGGAACTAAGATGTAGAGTCCACTGGCAGTATCAGTCTCTTCCTTAAGTTTTACTGCCATAAGAGTGCCAGCAAACCTATCCATTCACTGAGAGCTAACTATTTTTCCAGGAAAAGGAATATACTGGAAGGTGTTGTTCCTGACTGAATATTTCACTCAGATGGATTTGATAAGCATGTTATGGCATAATCTTCCTGCCATCCAGGTGGCAAAGTAATTGTGCTATTTTAAATCCAGGCCTTGCTTTAATTTGTACTTTAGACTTCTTCCCCATTTCCAGACCGCATTAGCAAACTTCATTTTATTTGATTTAGATTTTTGATTTAGATTTTTGCAGGACATTATACATTATCTATGTAAACCAATGTAATTCCAATACATTTTAGCTTTGCTATGAGCTGAAAGCCGGTCATGTGTCCTTGAGCAGAAATATAATAGTGACATTTCAATACTTATGCCTAAACTGCCATCCTTATTTCCTAGCCTGGGAGTTGTTCTTCAGAGATTTTTCCTCAATTTACTTCCATTCTGTATCAGATATTCCCAAATCTTTGTATATTATGTTATCTGACTGTTTACATTACAGAGAATTTGATAATCTGAAGTTACTTCCATTAACATTTGATTTCTGAATTTTGTATTTCTTTTTCATGGTTGTTTCCCACCCTTGAAATAAACTTAAGAGCTAATATGTAGTGGCATTTAACTATTGGACAGCTTCTTTGCAATGGTACTAGCGATGTTGCCCATTTTAACATTGCCACGTATGGTTTAATACATGCTGGCGTTTGACACCTTCTGTTTGTTTCTAGCCACAGCAGGTGGCAGCATCCCACTGACCTTGGCAGATCTGGAAAAAAAAATACTGTAACCAGATTCAGACCTGGTTAGGATTTGGAAGGTTACCAGAAAATCCTAGGACTAGACTGGGAAGTTGAAAAAAAGATCCCAGAAGAAGAAGCTGGGGGCAAGTAGTCCCAGAAGTCAAGCACAACTCAAGGGAGACTTTCCTTTCCTATTTGTTTTTATGGTAAGCCAACCCTATCCTTCAAATGTTCTCCTCCTTAGAAAACAAGTGTTTGTGGGAGGAGAGGGGATTTTTCTACTTGCTTCTTGGGGTGGGGAGCAAGACCTTGGTGGCACACAGCTCCCCTCACAGTTTTCCATTGTGGCATTTCCAAAATGCCCCTGAAAGAACACATTGTAATATATTTATTTATTTAATTAATTTTTATCCCGCCTTTATTATTTTTATAAATAACTCAAGGCGTCGAGCATACCTAATACTCCTTCCTCCTCCTATTTTCCCCACAACAGCAACCCTGTGAGGTGAGTTGGGCTGAGAGAGAGGGACTGGCCCAAAGTCACCCAGCTGGCTTTCATGCCTAAGGGCATTCCAGAAGTACAGCTGGTAAAGGTAAAGGTTTCCCCTGCACAGTCGTGTCCGACTCTAGGGGCCGGTGCTCATCTCTGTTTGTTAGCCGAAGAGCCAGCATTGTCCGAAGACGCAGCTGGTAGGAATCTTCAAAGAAAACCACAGTGGCTTTCTTTTTCTTTACAGCGAGCCTCCTTGAAAGGATCGATAAGATCTTGAGATTCCAGAGAATCTTTTTTCCTGCTATTCTAGGAAAACAAGATCATTCAAGATGAATCAGTAAAATAAGATTGACTCCCCTACCTGCTTCTTTGAATTATCAGTATCTGTTTGCAGCCTCTGGACCACTCTGTTGAGTTCTGCAATCTCATGCTGGTTGTTTTTCAGTTCTTCGTTGTATTTGCCTCGATTATTCTGAATCTCTGCAATCTAATTAACAAAAAAACAGAAGAAATCAGCATCACTCTTACTATCATTTGAGCAGTTGGTGATGCATCAACATTTTAAAAAATCCTTTATCATTTGCTATGCTTTGTGGTATTAGAGCACACCAGACATGGGATATAACTGTCTATTATAATATCTATGATTCGCAGGCATAAGCAGGACATGAAGATCAGAAGGCAATAAGACTTGGGGTCTTAGGTCTTGGGGGCATCTTAGGTCTTAGATGCTTGGGGGCATCAGGTCACTTTTCCTAGTGGTCAGCTTTGTCTAAGCATCTCCCTGACAGTCTGTGCCAAGCTTTGCTCCCCAACCCCCAACCCCAGAAGCTCATGGATGAGTTTACTAAAACAAAGAGCTTAATTGTTGCATCTTGAACTGCTGATCTTCAAGCAAGGTACCTATGGATGAGTTCTGGCTATCAAACCAGTACTCACCTTGCTGTGGTAAAAGGCTTCAGCTTCTTGCTTGCTGGTGTGAGCAATATTCTGATACCAGGCTTCTACATTCTTAAGGATGAGGTCCATATCCAGGTCACGTGTATTGTCCATTTTCAGAACCACAGAAGTGTCACAGATCTGGCTGTCCAACTGAGTCAACTCCTGTAGAGCATATGATTCCAAAATAAGATCCCACATCCTTGTAGGAATATGTAAAACATTACATGAACAGACTGTGGCATGCTAAAATCAGTTACTTTTGGGTGCTCCATGCCTGATGCAACACATGCAAGTTTCTGCTGTTTGGGTCCAGACACAGAACAAATAAGGGACTGTTTTGTTCTGTGTACAGAATGAGTTTTTTGGTCCAGGCAGAAGTAGCTTAGGGTGGGGATGGGGGGGGGGGAATGGGAAATAAGCCAGGTACATTGGATGTTAAAGGAAGGGAGGGAAGCGACTGAGGAGATGAGCTGGGTGAACAGGACAGTGGGATATGCCATACTGGGACATTGGTGGGAGCAGTAGCAGCAGCTGAAGGGAGACAGGGATGGGAAGGTACTGGGAAGATGGGATGGGTGGGGGAAAATACCATGATGGAAACTGCTAAGGAAAAGAGCTGCCAGAGGGAATAACATGCACCAGTCTTGCCCTACTTGCCTGTCTGGATTTTGTTTCAGCTGAAACCTGGAACAGCCAATACATTCTGGGATCCAGTTCTGACCCAAAATGGTTCCAGAACTTCTAGAATGCTATGGTTTGTTCCAAGTTTGAAACATAACATTTCTCCTGTTTCTTGCACACCCCTACATTATTGCCCTCTACAGGGCCGCAACTAGGGGGGGCAAGCGGGGCATGTGCTCTGGGCGCTGCGCTGGGGGGGGCGCCAAAATGACAAAATAACCCATGGGAGGGGGCGCAGAATCCATGTTTGCCCTGGGTGACACAGACCCTAGTTCCATCCCTGGCCCTCTACTGCTTAACAATTATGTTGGTGTTACTTTTAGGGCCCTACAAGAGAATTCCAATAAAAGAGGGCATATTGAGCAAAGCTATTAGAGCAGCGGTGAGTTAGGACCACACATCCACAATCGTATCATGAAGGGCTTTAAGTAAGTTGTTGCTGTTTCTCTCCATGGTTGTGTTACCAAGCGGGTTCATAAGAAGTAGATACCCACCTCTGAAAATATACATCTCAGAACTTCCAACTCCTGTGCTAAAACATCAACTTTAGATTCCAGCTCTTCTTTAGTGAGGAAGACACAATCAACATCCTAGGTAGAGAAGAAAAACATATAAGAAATTGTGTTTTTAAAAAAGGAAGTTTCGTACAAAATAATATAGTATTTTTTTACTATAATAGTATAGTATAGTATAGTATAGTATAGTATAGTATAGTATAGTATAGTATAGTATAGTAATATTTACTATATTACTATATTTTTACTATAGTATTTTTTATGGGGCAGGGGGAGTTTGCATATTCATTATGGTAATGTAATAAGCAGAACATTTTTAAAAAATTTCTTATTCCTTGAATATCATCTGGAATTAAGTCAAAGGTGGATCATATACAATTTTTATTCATACTTGAAAGTGAGTGCCATGGAATCCCATGGAGCTGATTTACAATCAATCAATCAATCAATCAATCAAAGTTTATTGATTAGCCCTTAGGCCATATTGAAATTCAGAATTAAACACTGAATATTAATAAAACTCTGAGACCATGGAGCTGATTGTTAAGTAGATGTTCTTAGGTTGCAACATTTACTGTAAAGTCTTCTAGATCCATCCAAGCATCCAGATGGAGCAGGTAAAGAATATAAACTTGAGGCAGGGTTAAGAATAGGTATTGGAGTCCACTCCATCTCAGAAATCCAAGCTTTTAAAGCCTTTCCTTTGTGCACATGGACCTATTGCCATCATTAACATACCTACAGAAGTCTAGCTGGATAAAGAATCTCCATGTGCAAAGTTTCATGTATTTTGTGGTTATTTTTTTTTAAAAAAATTACCTTTTTGAGCACCACAAATTCATTCTCTGCTGTTGTGCGCCTATTAACTTCTTCCTCATATCTGTGTTAGAGAGAAAGGAAGGTTGGCTTTTAATATCAGAAGGATTTAAATCACAGGCAGGTCTTGCTGGCATGTTTTCATCAGGTAATTCTGCCACCCCTTTCATTCATTTAGTTAAAAGACCTCTAGGTTGCCTTCAAGGGCAACAGCCTCATCCCAGGTGGCTTACGTATCCCAAACATAAGCAAAACATCACAAAAGTTAATGTATGCCTCCAAATAGTGAACCACCTAGGCACCAATTTGAAACTCAGGCAAAGCCCTAGACATTTGTTGGAAAACAGAGAAATTAAGGGGTCCTCACAGCATTTAAAAAGGTGGCTGATGATTCCCAGATAAGCAAGGTGGAACTACCAAGAAAGAAGCATTTCTTGTTCTTACACTGTAGTTACTGGCCTGTAGCTATCATAAACCCAGTGGTAATGTCAGTACAACTTAGATCAGCCTTCTTCAATCTGACATCCCTGAGTTGCCTTGGGATTGCAGCTCCCAACATTCTCAGCCTCACTGGCTGGAATTCTGGGAATTGCAATCCCAACCCATCTGGAGAATGGCAGATGGGATAAATATTTAGATACTGCCTAGATCCCAGTAGACCTTATCTTGAAATGCAGCTGATCAGATTCCATCCTTCTTGTCTGGGGAGGGGATTTCAGTATATTGCCAAGCTTCAATCTCCCAAATGTGTTTACTCACCTAGACCTGTATTCCTCAACTAGTTCCTGCATGTTCTTCTGTTCATGTTCCAGTTTTTCTCTCTCACTTAGGAGACATTCCAGTTGTTTCTTAAGTGAGGCAAGGAAATTCTCATAGTAGGCTTCTAGGTTCTTCCTGCTAGGCTGAACACACTGATTCAGGAGTTCCCACTTAGTAGCCAGAACCTTGTTCTGCTGCTCCAGGGATCGAACCTGAAAGAAACAATCTCTCCAGTAAGTCTTCCAACAAAACCAATTTCTTACAGTAGATTAGATTATGGTGGCCTTATGCCAAAGACTCAAGGGACTCCTGCATCTTTAATAGTGAGATAGACAAGGGGGTTTCAGGATGTGTCACTTGCTTCTACATTACTATTAAAGGTACAGTTCAACCTCCCTTGGTATCCTTGGTAGCCGAAGAGCCAGCGTTGTCCGAAGACGCTTCCATGGTCATGTGGCCACATGACGCGTGCGGAACGCTGTTACCTACCCACTGAAGTGGTACCTATTCATCTACTTGCATTTGCATGCTTTTGAATTGCTAGGTTGGCAAGAGCTGGAGCTAGTGCAGGAGCTCACTCCGCACGCAGGGCTAGGGATTCGAACCTCCAAACTTGCGATCTTCCAATCGACAAGCCTGGCGTCTTACCCGCTGAGCCACCACGCCCCTGTATCTGATAGCCTAATGAAAAAGCACAAATCATGTGTGGCCTAGATTCTGCATCCTCCCTGAGAAACAATTTGAAATTGGTACGAATTAAACACAATTTTAGTGTTTTTTGTTTGTTTATTTTAAGCTGAAGGCTATTTCACATATGCAATGATAGCTTAAGTTTGCTACAGTACATTCAGGAAAGAACCACACCTACTTGGTACTCTCTGCAATTATAACAATGCTTGGCAAACTATTTTCTCACAGTTCCCCAGGCTCTGTGCACTGGAGTACCAGCTGTCTGTCAATCAAAGAACAACTCTTTTCACCTGCTCGCTTGGCCTGCTGCTCTTGTTACTGCATGACAGGTGAGCAGAGGGAAAGGGAGGTGTACTGGTGGGACTGATGGGGAGCATTTGGGAAGGGAGATAATTAGTGCTGGTGGCTGCTTGGCTTGGAAAAAAATTCAGTGGGGGGGGGGAATGGATCATTTCTCAAAACTCCCCTATCAATCAATCTTCAGGATCTATGATTTGCTTCAATCACTTGAGCCTCTGGGTGCTTCTGAAACATTCTGTACATTCCACCAGCCATGTCCAACTTGGTCCCTTGGAGATGTACTGGGATTACAACTCCTCAGACTTTCCAGCCACAAGACTATCCTTGGGAACCCCAAGAATTCTAGGCCCAAGATGTATGGAGGGAGCCAGAATGGAGAATGCTGAATCATCCAAAATAATCTGATGGAGTGAACTAGTAGTTCTGGGAGCATTTCTGCTTCAAAGACTGGAGGTGACACAGGCCAATGTTTTAAATATTTCCCAAATCACTTCATCTTGTATGTAGCCGTATCTCTCCAAAATGTAAGGGCTTTGGTAAACTTTTGTCTTGATTGTGCAAACACAACGGTTCTCAGAGGAGGCCTGGCTGTTGGCACACCTGTTGATTACCCCAAAGTGGGCCTTTTCTGTGGTTGATGCTTTGTGCAGGAGGGCCCAACTGTGATGTGTTGGGCCTTCCTTGTGTGAGAGTTGGCTGCTTAATTAACTTGATTTGTCATGGGTTGACTTTAACTTAATTATTTTTTCTCTCTCTTTTGAGTGTTTGACAAAATATTTAAATATTTAATTACCACAGTTTTTGCATTCCTGAATTATCTATTTTAGGTATTTTTACTTCCTTGCATACTGCTTTGAGAATCGGTCAGTCGATAATCCACTACTGACACTTCAGGAGCCTTATGTGTGAAGTAGTTTTAAATAAATATGATACCTTTGTCTACCATTTGAAATCAAAACGTCATAGTTCACATTTCTGTCATTCAGATGACCTGTCATGGACAAAAGTGGCTTTTACAGCAATAGCTTCATGCAGTTTAGACATAGATCTGAGGCGGTTGAGAACAAGTTGAAACCATTTACAAAGAAGCTTTTCTACTCACTTAGTTGATGTGCAGAATGGGCAATACGAATTTGCAGCCCTGCTGCTGCTGAATTAATAAAGCATAGAGCCACAAAACATAAACCCACAAAGCACAGCACACAGCATAGAGCCACAAAGAAAAACTGAAAGGAATTGCAGTTCTGATTTATTAGCTCAGTGGAAATGAAAAGAAAGCAGTTTCTGGGACATTTTTAAGAGTATGAGGTATGAGAAAAGCTGGGTGATCTTGTCTAGGATAGAAGCTAAGCAGGGTCAGACCTGGTTAGTATTTGGATGGGTGACTTCTAGTGAATATCAAGGTTGTCAGCTAGACTAGAAACCTGAAAATCCATTCTAGAAGAAGAGTGTGGTAATCTGTATTGTTGCCAATAATATCCATGCAATGGACAACAAAGCAAAGGATATATCCATATAATCTCCAGCAACTGAGCTCAACTTAAAGGAAGCTACCTTTTATAAAAGGGATGCCCAAAATACTGAGCTCCAAATACTCTAACCCATTTTGGCAAGTGAGCTTTTGCAATGACAAGAAGGCTTCATGTACTCAGATGTCCTTATAGCTGCTGACAGGCCCTCATTTGAATTGAATAAGGAAGGGACTTATCATGAATTGATTCTATGGCTCTAATTTATCATTAGATTGGAGGGCAAATATTTAAAATTTGCAAAAAAATAAATTGGAAAAGGAAAATAGTTTCTAATTTCCATTGCTTCCTTCAATTTTAAGTTCAGTTGCAGTGAATCAGGATTTCAACCATCGCTTCCCTTTTAGATGTCTTATTCTCAGTAAAGGGATCTGTACAGATCCAAGTAATAACTTATTAAAACAATTACATTTATGAATGTCTTCTCTACCTATCTGCCTAGCCCAAGGCATTTGTTTATTTATTTATCTATCAAAATTAGTCACCCCCATCTCACTCAGAGAGTGACTCAAATCATCATCATAATGCCCTTTGTCTCTTCCCTATTATAATTTCATCTCAGTTTAAAAAAAAATAGGATTTTCCATTCATAAAATACAAGGTTAAATAATGCTACTACTTGTGAAAATAAATCTTCATCATAATGTTAATTGAAGTTGGAACGAGGTTAGGGTTAGAAAAGCCAAGTAGTTTTGATTGACATATGATGGACTATAAAATAAGAGGAGTAGAATAGAATACATTTGCAGTGGGGCTGAAGAGTAAGGCAGCAAGGCGGATATGGAAGGAGCAGAAGCTATTGCTGTTTAATGAAAGAAATCTCAGCCACGAAATCCCTGGTTCAAAGGTTGCCCCTTAGAAAAAGACTTCTCCCCACCTTCCTGCGTGGTGGAGGCATAATACTGATCTCCATCTTATCTAAATACATAATGAGAGAGGCACATCTTTCAGAGAGACAGTCTATCCTTCCCTAAAATTTGTTTCCCAAAATTCATGTTAAATATAGCTGAGCAGAAAACTCCCTTCTGATTATTCACACGATCGTATCTGAGGTTGCAGAAGGAGATCTTAGAGAGGATGAGGGATTATTTCTCTAGGCTTGTTCCAAGTTCAAGTGCAAAGAAGAAAAAGAACGTGTCTAAGTCCCAGCTACTTCTAGAGAGAACATCATCTTTGCTTGCGTGGAGTGAAATTCTTTTTAACACTTGTGGAAGAATATGTATAAACAGGTGGAGCTGCTGTAAGCTGTAAGTTCTTATCAAACTTACTGAGACAACAGAGCTGGCAATCTGAATTCTAACAATCTCTCCTGTCTCTCTTGACACACACAAACATGCATGTGAGTCCATGTTCACTAAACGTCATCGTTCAGGAAAGATTTCTTAGAATTAGTTCCCAGCATGGGGTTTTAAATGACAAGAAGGAGGCAGTTAGAAGCTTGTTCCAGAATTAGGGAACAGAGTAACAAGAGAGGAAGAAAAGAGGACAGATTGATGATCCCAAATTATTCTTACACATTTAAAATTGAGAGTTGGGATAAAAAGAAATGGGCAAACTCCTACCTTATCGATGAAGCAGGCAAACTGGTTGTTCAAGGTTTTCATCTCTTCTTTCTCGTGGGTCCGCGCTTTATGCTCCTCGGGATCGACTCCGAGAGAAAGTGGTTTCAGGAGGCGCTCGTCGATAGAGACCCTCCGGATCCCTTCGCTTCTGTTGCCGCTCATGCTGCCCATTCTCCCATATGCTCCAAATCCACCCTGGCACTCAGACCCCCCGTAACCTCCGCCAAACCCTCCCCCATAACCAAGACCTCCCATTCCCATTGCTTGTCCAGCCATCCCCATGGCTTGGCCGCCCATTCCCATGCGTTGTCCACCAACACCCCCATACAGCTGTCCTCCAAAGCCTTGACTGCAAGATACTCTTTGGCTTCTACCACCGTAGTTATTCAGGCTCATGCTGGAGTAACCACCAGCCCCGCAGGGTCTTCCAAACAGCTGGCACGGAGGGGCAGTGCTTCGGCCACCCACCATAGAAGCAGAGGAAAATTGCCTTGATCCACCTAAGCATCGCGGCCCGACAGATATGTTCATGGTTAGGCTTGATTTTTGGGGTATGGGGTTTTTAAAAAGAGTTGAGCAAACTGTATTAGTGAAGCAGTGGAATAAGGCAAAAGCAAAAGAGTTAAGGCAAGAGAATCCCTTTGATTTGCAACCAGGGCTTCTCTCTTTTATATGGCTCAAGAGGTGCATGGGGTGCAAAAAAATTACATGAAACAATCTGGGTTTGGTTTGCCTAGCAGCTAGAAATGGCTTCTTTAGTGCAACCTCTGCTCCCGAGCAAAAATCCTTCTCATATGGGAAATAGCGTGGAATTAAAAAAAATGCTTGACTTGCAAGCTTCTCTCTCCCTCTCTTATGTCTGTCTTTAATTAATCTGCTTCCTCAATGTATAATTATCCACCACCAAAACACTTCAAGTGGCTTATTTGCAGGGCAGTTTCACTTGCAGCTTCATTTGTTCTCATTTTTAATTACCTGGATGGAATGCACCATTCTTGATAAGGAGCAATGGTTTGGGTTTATTTATTTATTTGCTCGCTGGCATGGAGACTGGAGTGAGAAGAGGTGGAATGTGTGGTGCCACAAAAATCTGACTCAAAGCAAAAATTCAAAGCAAACTTAGAGTTACTCATCAAACTAAAAACCTTAAAGCAAGCCCCCCCACTTAAAATAATGTTAGTCAAACGTCTTGAGGGGAGAGTTGGTCAACCCTGGATCCCCAAACTGGCGCCCACACCCAATATTAAGATATTACCCAGGGCAGGAATCCCAAATCTGCTGATAATCAGAGCTGAAGCTTCAAGTGTCGAAGGTGCAAAGTACAGTTTCCATTAAGCCCTGGGAAGAAAGGAGGAAACGGCACCAAGTTTAAATGTAAGAGAGGCAGCAGTTTCATTTTGTCAGAGGGCAGTCACTTCTCTGAAGAGGCTGCTGTATATTCTGTACATGTTTTATACAGTAGAATGAAATTTCTTGAGTAGCTATGCCATGTTAAGCACCTGAATCTGTCAGATCGGAGCACCTCCCTTGGTGCCATCAGGTTGCATGTCCCATTTGTTTTTATTTTATTTAGACTTTTTTTTAATGGTGGGGGCTTCAGCCCAGGGATTTCTTTGGAAGTGTGCCCACTAGATAAGCTAAGATGGTGAAGAGCATTTATGGAAGCAGCCTCCCCAGACTGCCTTCTGATAGATGGGTTTTTGTGACTAGCCATGCTCACCACAGCAGTGATCTAGTGAAAGTCCCCCAAACATGCTTTTAAGTTTCAAAATGAGCACATGGGCCCAAAGAAGGATGAAGATCCCTGCCCTCAACTGTAGTCAGATTTTGTCTAAAGCAGGGGTTCCTAAACTTTTTACCATCACACTTCCCTTTCGAATCGAATTATCCATTCAGTCTTTTCCGACCCTTGGTGATTCCATAAGCCAGCTCTCTCCATGATTTCCGATCTTGTACAGCTTCTTTCAGTTGCTTTAAATTTTGGACTGTGTCTGCTTTGATTACATCCAACCAGCGCGTTCTTTGGTGTCCTCGTCGTCTTTTGCCACTGACCGTTCCAAGCATAACGTCTTTCTCCAACGATGTTGATCTCATGACATGTCCGAAGTAACTAAGTCTGAGTTTTGTTATTTTTCCTTCTAGTGACATGTCCGGTTTTATGCGCTTCAACACTTCTTTATTCATTATCTTTGCAGTCCAAGGGATTTGCAAGAGCCTCCTCCAACACCATAGTTCAAAAGAATCAATTTTCCTTCTATCCAACTTTTTCATCGTCCAACTTCACAGCCATAAGTAGTTATGGGGAACACGATAGTGCGGACTAGTCTACACTTAGTTGTCAAGCTGACATCCTTGCTTTTCCAAATTTGATTCATACTCATCATTGCTGTATGACCCAGCATAATTCGGCGTTTAATTTCTTGGCTACATTCGCCATTTTGATTGACCACTGATCCTAAAAAGGTGAATTCTTCCATGCATTCCACCTCATCTCCATCAATTACTATTTTGATGTTTCCATTCTTTGCAGTTGTCATGAGTTTGGTCTTTTTGATATTCAGAAAGAGGCCAAACTTCTCGCTTTCTACTTTGAGTCTCATGATTAGCTGCTTTAGGCCTTCCTGGGTTTCTGAGATGAGGGTTGTATCATTCGCGTATCTAACATTATTGATGTTTCTTCTGCCAATTTTTACCCCAATTTCTGATTCGTCTAGCTCCAGTTTCCTGACGATCACTTCAGTGTACAAGTTGAATAAGAAAGGTGACAGAATGCAACCTTGTCGCACACCTTTCTCGATCTTGAACCAATCAATGTCACCATACTGAGTTTGTACAGTAGCTTCCTGATTTACATACAGTGATTTCATCAACTTCACTAAATGTAGTGGCACCCCAAGGTCTGCTAGGGCTCTCCATAGATTGTCATGGTCAACACAATCAAAAGCTTTCCTGTAATTGATGAAGCACATACAAGTATTCTTTTGATATTCACGACATTTTTCCATTAACCATCGAACGTTTGCAATGTGATCACAGGTGCCACGGCCCCGTCAGAAACCAGCTTGGACATCTGGCAGTTCTCTTTTGATGATTGGAGCCAGGCGTTGTTGTATGATTTTCAGTAGAATCTTGCTAGCATGAGATATGAGAGCAACAGTGAGGTAGTTAGAACACTCCTTTGAATTCCCCTTTTTTGCCAATGGGAATAAACAGTGATTGTTTTCAGTTATGTGGCCATGTGTTGGTTTCCCAAATTTTCTGGCACAAAGCTCTGATAATTGCAGTTGGTACTGGCCTTAACAATTCAGCAGGGATGTTGTCAACTCCTGGGGCCTTGTTGTTTTGAAGTTGGTTCATTGCCCACTTGACTTCTTCATCAAGGATGGCTGGTTCTAGTTCTGTTTCCTTATCCTCCTCTCTTTGATGTTGCTCCTCTGTACTAGTAGCATACAGCTCTTCCGCATATTCTCGCCATCTATTCATGACATCTTGTTGGTTGGACAATTCTTTCCCTTGCTTATCCTTGATGGTACCTTTGCGAGCCTTGAATGGTGCCCAAACCTTTTTGATTTGTGCAAAAGCATTCCTAGTGTGTCCTTTTGTATAGTCTTCCTCTAATTGTTTGCAATGTTTCTCCCAGTAAACTTTGCTATCTTTCCTTGCTGCCCTTCGGAAAACGGCAATCTTCAATCTTCAACATTCAATCTTCTTACTTCTGCATGATTGCCCACTGCTTTAGCTGCCTTTCTCCTCTCAGCTATTTGGATGGTATTCTCTGAGAGCCATCTACACCTTTTCTCTGCCTTCTTGCGTGATATGTAATAATCTGTTGCACCAATGATAAGTGATTGAACTTCTTGCCATAGTTCATCAGGCATTTTCTCAGCAGTGTCCGAAACTTCAAACCTATTTTTAACTTCAATTGCATATGTGGAAGGAATTTTGGTGATGTCAAACTTTTTTGGTGGTGTTGTCCTCCTGATGTTACAGAGTTTGACTTTGATCTTGGCCACCAGCAGTTCATGGTCTAAGCCACAGTCTGCAACTGGATAAGTTTTGACTGCCAGAACTGAGCCTGTCCAATGTTGATTGCATAGGACATAGTCTATTTGATTGCTATGAAGTCCATTAGGTGATGTTCATGTGTATAAATGATGCTTATGCTGTTCAAAACATGTATTCATGATTCGAAACTGGTTTTCTTGGCAAAATCGTACCAATCGATCACCTGCCTCATTTCTTTCTCCCAGCCCAAAACTTTCAGTGATTCCTACCTTAGTTTGGGTGCCGATTTTTGCATTAAAATCGCCAAGTAAGTAAAGAATGACTTTTCTTGGGATTGTCCTCAGCGTAACTTCAGTAGACTCCCCTTTAGTGTAATCTTAATGTACACACCTCCCCTAAATATCCAAACACCAAAATGAACACAAATGAACAATGAAAACAATGCAATGAAACTTTGGAAAAGGTGGATTTATTGTAACAATGTACAACTAAAAGGTTCTTCCCACCTCCCCTGGACTCTGTCTGCATCTCCCCAGGGAGGTATACCTCATAGTTTGGAAAAGCCTGGTCTAAAGCAAATTTGGATTCTTCCTGAAGTGAAACATCTGGGCTGAAAGATTTGATAAGAATACTGTACATAGCACTTGTCAAGGGTAGGGTAATTTGCACACACCTTGTCACAGCACCTAGATCACCTTGATGGATCTTGAAAGCTAAGCAAAGGCAGACTGAGTTAGTACTTGGATGGGAAATGATGGAATGCCAGGGTTGTAGACTAGGTTAGCAAGTGGGGGGAAAAACCCATCCTAGATGAAAGCAATGGCAAGTAACTTCTGTACTGTGGCCAAGAAAACTACATGGATGAGTCCATGAACACACCAAGAGTTGATCTTGATTTGAAAAAAGGCATTAGCTTTATTTAATGATGTGGATCCAATGGAAAAAAGAACATTTTGGAAAAATAGAAGAATGTCTTGCAGTGGGAGACAACCGTGAACATATCTCTCTCATGTTGGCCAGTTATATTCAGCAGTTACTTCTTTCCCATAATAAAAGTGTATCTATGAATACTAGTTGCTGGCAAATCCATTATTTTCTTTGGCACTTTGTAATAAATTGTAGTGTAGATCTAAGAGCTATATTCATAAATTATATATGCAAGCTATGAAATGCTTTTGTGCTTCCCAAAGGCACATAGTTGTCCATGGTAAGATCCAAACAGTAGACTAGATGGCCTTTTGGTTCTTATCAAATCTAACGCAACTTTCTCTTCTCCTGAGATAATGGAGGGTTTTTTAAAAAAATATTCATAATGTGGAGAAAGCCATGCTATGAAATCAGCCATTGGTAGTCAATTTTGGGTACTAAATACTTCCTCGAACAGTTAATTTATGGTACTCATTGCCCAAGGATGTGGTCATGGCCACAAGCTCACATGACTTTACCTTAGATACACTTGTGGAAAGCAGATCTATTAAATTGGGATGGCAATTTATGCCTCTAATGAAGTGTTCTGTGATACACAAAAGTCTCTTATAACAAATTGGATCACACTTGCCAGCAGTCTCTATGCCTCGGAGTTACAGTTGCAGTGGTGATGCGGTGGGGGAAATGGACTTATAGGGGGCTTCCTGTGGAAGTATCTAGTTGATGAATCATCAGGACACCTTTTTTGTCCATAAAACCGTTTGCTTAATTTATCAACGTTAGTGTGGTGTCCGAGAAAAGTAACTAAAACTGCAGTCCTGAGGAACTTGAACAGACATCCCAGAAATCATAATCATTTCAGAATTCACCCTCCAACCTTGGAAGAATAAATGTCAGCCCTACAAGAAAGACCAGACTAAGAAACCAATGCCATATAGGTCAGGACTACTTTTATTGTAACAGCTACAGTAACAGAATCTTGCAAGTCTGAATGTGCTTCCCCCTCCCTCTTTATCTTTATGTGAACTAGGGAGGGCCATGCCTGAGACATTTTTTCAAGTTATTTTCTTGGCCTGGACTCAGGCCCCGCTTATCTGACCATAGCTTTAGTAGCAGCTCTTCCTCCCGTCCTTCAAGTCTATTTCCTGTGCCCTCAACAGTAAAGGCAATAACGGAAACAGATTCTTGTTCCCCATAGCTTCCAAAGCCTATTCTTCCTAACATCAAATCTTAGATCCCTTCCTACTCCCACCTCCAGCAAATATCCCCAAGCCAGCACATTATCTTTGTCTGCTCTGGAGTGGGTAAAGCTACATTCCAAATTTTATAATTAAGAAGAAATCCCACTTTTTTAAAAAATGGCTGGAAATCAGAGAGACGCTACAACATCTCCTTCACTCATTCTTAATGGACCAGGCCAAGCAGTCTTTAGATATTTTGGCACAGGGGCCCTCACAATAACAGTTTCCTGTCTGTGACTATGACTGTAATTTACATTCAACTGTAGGGGGGATGTCTTACCTTATGCAAATATTCGAAACAGAGGCATCAACATTTATGTTATCATCATTTTTAGTTGATGCCCCATATTTCTACATATAAGAGCATTTTGGGGTTCTGAGTAAATGCTGACAAGCAAATTTTTGTTTCATCTCAAAGCAGTCTATAGTAAAACTACATATTACCTGGTGTCCTTGTATGCTGAGACTTTATCTGTTTGTTATCCTCAATCCAGTAGCAGAAAAAAGGCACAAATCACACCAAAGAAGTAAAAGGTAGAAGGAGAAGGAGAAGGAGAAGGAGAAGGAGAAGGAGAAGGAGAAGGAGAAGGAGAAGGAGAAGGCTTAGCCCTCCTCCACCCCATATGCACTAGCTTTCCACATTTGAGATGTAAATGCAGCTATGGAAACCCATCTGGAGGAGAGTTTTTGAGAGCAACCACAGTGGGCAGGAAGAGCAGTGGGTGCTCATTCTCTCTTACTTCTGCTGAGGTTGTGTTAAGCCCTTCACAATCTAGAAAGCAAGATTCCCACAGATTCAGAGGGCAGATTTATTGCAATAAGAATGGGGTTAGGTTACACATCTTGGAAATTGGCTATGTGTACCTTGGCCCTCATTTATTAGGGAGCCCTTAAGGTGGGGCCTCCCCCTTCCCTTTCACCTTCTTTCTAAACAAGTCTTGGTTTAATGGGAAGGGTGCTAATCACTTATTTGACACCAGAAAACATCCTTCTTTTCTTGTTCTGCAATGTTTTGAAAACATCCATTTTTTCATTTCCAGAGTCACAGAATTTCATTACAGGTTGGATAAGAAATTTATCTTGTCAGAATTTTAAAACAAATATATCAGTTTGAGACACCCCCAAAATATACAGTACATCTCAGATAGGTGGTTTGATGATCTTGGCTGATCTTGAAAAACCAAGCAGATTCTGATCTGATTAGTACTTGGATGGTAGACTACCATGAAACCTGCTATGGAATAGACTGGAAAATTGGGGGGAAATCTTGCTGGAAGAAGACAATGAGAACCCCCTTCTGTCCTATTGCCATGAAACCCTACATGTATATACCCTTGAAGTTACCAGGACTCAAGCACAAACTCAAAGGGAACTTTACTTTTTAAATAGATAAAAAAAACCCAAATGCTCATTGCATGTTGAAATGCATACTTTTCAGAATTTCAGAATGTATTTTACAATATGAAAGACACAAATGTTTATGTTAGGGAAAAATATATGCAAGAATACATTTAAGGGTAGAAAAATGCTCTTGAAAGTATGCACATTGAGGAAAATGCATGCAAAAACACCAAAAGAGACATGCAACACAGATGTGTATACTGAATTTCATGTGGAACCGTCATGCTAAACTCACAAGCTACAGAGCTGAACAGGCCCTCTGGTTAATAAGACGGATAATCCATTGCAAATGAAATTAACAGCTTCACCTATTTACAGAGGAAAAGCCTTCATTTTTAAATCACACTAAATAACTAGGATGAAGAACCAGGTGCCCTTTGGTTGTTGTGTAATGTGTAAATTATACATTTCTCCCTCAAGTCAATATAGACAATGGGAAGAGTTGATGGGAGTTGTCATTCAAAACATCTAGTGGGCACCAGGTTGCTTTTTCTTCTAGTTTTGAAGAAGAAATGTAAAATGTCTGGCATTAAACATAGTAGGAAACTACGTTGGGCCCTGTTTTACAGTACAATATTACAAAAAGAAATAATGCAAGCCAAGGAGCTCCACAGAGAGACAACTGCATTCCAGTGCTAACTGCGCAAAGGTATGATAAAAGATTTTAAGGAAGGGAAAAATAAGATGGAAAAAGCCGCAGGAAAACAAAGGAAGCCAACAAATGGGAAACAACATCGTCTGAATTCACTTCCCAATCCTGCCAATAAACACAAATCCATGAATGAAGCAGGAAGACTGAACAATGAAAGCCTCATTTGGAAGCATCCGCACCTAAATCTGCAATGATTTGGGGAAAAGAAATCCCCAAAATGTTCAGTGGTCATATGGCATTTCCAGTATTCAAAGTGTTTTTTTTTTTAATAAAAAAATCTACATTTTGGTTTTCTGGGAAATTTCTAGCAAGAATTCTGCAATACTCCCCAAAGAATTGCTTCTGTAGGAAGGGTGAGCCCTGAATCAAATAAAACTAGTTCACACACCCTGCCTTTGGATAAATGGCCACTTTTCATCTGAGCAGAAACCTGTTCTTTTCTTACCATCTAATTGCTCAGAGATGACACATCCATCTATGCAACTTATTTGTTGTTCCCTTGATCTGCAAATTTATGTTGGACCACAACTAAGCTCATCAGTTTGGAAACCAACTGACCTAGAGCTGTTTTCACAAGCAGGATCTCTAGACAAAGCAAGTTGGAGGCTTCTGCCTGCTGAGAATTTATTCAAGGTTAAGGCTTTGTCCCACGTTTGTGAAAACACCCACACACTCATGGGGCATATATAAAACCTCAGACAATGCACACCAGTCTTTTCTAACCTGGCCAGTCCAGGTTTTTAGATGTTGTGGGGAAGAAGATCTCATACCTGAATGCATCTGAAAATCTCCCTGCATGTAAGAGACTATCAAGACATGGGGAAAGTTTGCAAACTTCTTAATTATGTTCTGCTTTCCACAGGAGTTTTTGATATGGGTAGGACATCAGACTTTCTCTGAGCTGGGTTTTCTTTGAGGTGCTGCAGTTTGGGGAGGCAAGAAAAAGTCATAGGGAGTTTATCCTAGAATTGTACTAATCTGGCTCTTTCTAGAAGGAGCACATTCTGGCAATAGGGATCTTTTTAGTTTCCAAGTCGGACTTTGGTGCAGAAATCCAGCAGAATGAGTGGGTACCAAGTCTCCCAGATGCAGCAGGTCTGCTTGGGTTATGGCATTTTGAAGTAAATGAAGCCAAACCCATCTAAAAACAGGTGGTGGCTCTAAGGCCATGATGTCTGTTCTGCCAAGTGTCCAAGCAATGATCAGGTGCTCAGACAATTGGTTCTTTTAGATCCAGAGACAATAAGCACACCAGTGAATAAAGAGATTTTAAGCTTTATTATTAACTTAAGCAAACAGAGTTAAACAGAAATATAGTTTAGCCAGAAACACAGTTTAGGCAGATTAAACAGAAGTATAAAAAGCATAGCATAATGAAAGAAAAATCATAACATACCAAGCAAGTTGATACCCAATCTCCCATAGACTGTCAGGAGCCCCTTAATAAAGACAGCAGAGATACCTCAGGGCAGCTCCATTTCCACAGCACCCAGCACTCAGGTCTGTGCAGAAGCTCCCCAACTCCAAAGGCAATCCTAAGGTTTTTATCAAAGTCTGGTCCTAAAACCTCGTGACCCTGTTTCCATGGTACTGAGGCTGCAGGATCTGACCTTGACTGGATAGTTCCTAGGGTCTGGAGCACCTGTTTAATCCAAGAGCCTGGGAAGCTATACAGATAAGCTAGTGCTTAACAAAAATAATCTTGGGGTTTTCTCTTATCTCCCCCCCCCCCATTTCAAACAGAAATAAAAAACAAGCCAGCTAAACATTAGTATAACTCAAAATAAACTGTAAGTTTCTTCGTGTCAAGGATAAAAATCAAAATACTGTATGTCACTTAAACTCCTTGTAATAACAATGGTCTTTCACATTGCCACTACACTAGGAGAGAAGGAGAAGGAAAGGGATGCCACAGAGATCATTGGGGATCAAGGGATCCCTAACCATATTTTTCTCTGACTCCATTTGCTTCAGTCTGCCTGTCATGCACTGGCCACCAACCTACTACATCTGTGGGAAAGCAACAGTCTACGTTCTAACATTTTTTTTAAAAAAGTCCCCAATTTCAATTTTGTTTATTCACATTTTGACTTGGATAATCCAGAAAAAGTGCTGGTCAAAGGACAGGGAAAGGCCACATTGCCACCACTCCTTCACCGGTACCTCTGAGTTCCCCAAACACCTTTCCCCAAATTCAGGTGAAACATCCTGAACTGAGTGGAGCTTAAGGCCGTGGTGGACAACCGGCGGCTCACAGGCATCCCCCAGCCTCCAATGCTCCAATGCTTGACCCCAGGACTGTTAAGGCCTATTAAGATTTGGCAGCCAAACCATTGTGCATGGATGTGCACAGAGGCATGAGAGAGAAAGGGAATTTGTGATTTAAAAGGTACATAAGAGGTATACTCTCACCCTACCTATTCAACCTGTACGCAGAACACATCATGCGATGTGCTGGACTTGAGGAATCCAAGGCTGGAGTTAAAATCACTGGAAGAAACATTAACAATCTCAGATATGCAGATGATACCACTTTGATGGCTGAAAGCGAGGAGGAGCTGAGGAGCCTTATGACGAAGGTGAAAGAAGAAAGTGCAAAAGCTGGGTTGCAGTTAAACCTCAAAAAACCAAGATTATGGCAACGAGCTTGATTGATGACTGGCAAATAGAGGGAGAAAAAGTGGAGGCAGTGACAGACTTTGTATTTCTAGGCACAAAGATTACTGCAGACACTGACTGCAGCCAGGAAATCAGAAGACGTCTACTTCTTGGGAGGAGAGCAATGGCGAATTTCGATAAAATAGTTAAGAGCAGAGACATCACACTGACAACAAAGGTCCGCATAATTAAAGCAATGGTATTCCCCGTAGTAACCTATGGCTGCGAGAGCTGGACCATAAGGAAGGCTGAGCGAAGGAAGATAGATGCTTTTGAACTGTGGTGTTGGAGGAAAATTCTGAGAGTGCCTTGGACTGCAAGAAGATCAAACCAGTCCATACTCCAGGAAATAAAGCCAGACTGCTCACTTGAAGGAATGATATTAAAGGCAAAACTGAAGTACTTTGGCCACATAATGAGAAGACAGGATATCCTGGAGAAGAAGCTGATGCTAGGGAAAGTGGAAGGTAAAAGGAAGAGGGGCCGACCAAGGGCAAGATGGAAGGATGATATTCTGGAGGTGACGGACTCAACCATGGGGAAGCTGGGGATGGTGATGGCCGACAGGAAGCTCTGGCGTGGACTGGTCCATGAAGTCACGAAGAGTCGGAAGCGACTGAACGAATAAACAACAAAGAGGTATGTTGAAGAGAGCCAGTTTGGTCTAATGGTTAAGGCACCAGGCTAGAAACCAGGAGACTGTGAGTTCTAGTCTCGCCTTCGGCACGAAGCCAGCTGGGTGACCTTGGGCCAGTCCCTCTCTCTCAGCCCATGATGTCAGGCTCAGGTGACAAGCCGGTCGTTCAGTTCCTGTCCCAACCAACAGATCAACATTTGGTTGATCTGAAAAAGCAGACCCTACACTCAGGGGAAAATATGAGGAAGGGGAAAAAAAAGCGCTATGTTGAGCCTCTACCAGGCTTAGGATATCTATGTGCCTTTGACTACTTCAAACCCCCCAAAAGGGTAGGGCTCACAGTCTTCACTCCTGTCCAGGGCCGCAACTGAGGGGGGGTGCAAGCGGGGCATGTGCCCCGGGTGCCGTGCTGGGGGGGCGCCAAAAGTCCTTTGTGTTAGGCCTGCACTGCGAATCCTTACTTAATCTCACTCGCACAGGTTCCTTGTGGGGGGAGCCCACCACTCAAGCAGGTCTAAAGAGGAGTGGCTTTCATGCACCCAGCTCCTCCGACAAACTAGCGCTCGCCAGAACAGGAGGGCGGGGGCTCGCTCACTCTTCTCTGTCTCGTGCTTGGGAAAACGTTGCACAGGTTTGTACACACGCCGTAGTGCGAATAGGGGGGCGTGGCAGAACCTCTCATTTTGGGGGTGCGCGGAATCCATGTTTGCCCCGGGTGACCCAGACCCTAGTTGCGGGCCTGGTCCTGTCCCCTGTGTTGTCACTCTGTTAAAGATTTACCCCCTGGCAAATTGTAATTTTAAAAAACAAAGGGCAGCCCTCAGGCTGAAAAATGTTTCTATCTGAGGGGGAAAGGATATTGCTGGGAAATTAGCTTACTCACCTTAGAAGAGACTCTACTCAAAGAATGTACTTTGCCTTATTTTCTTTAGCCTCTTGTGCTATAGCCCAGCCTATTTTGGGGACTACTTGGACCCTTGGGAGGGTCAAAGGGCTCAGAAGCTGTTAAGGATGGGAAAGTGATCTTCACCCCACCTTCTGTGAGGCCTTCTCTACAGCCAAACCTTTCCATAGAGCCGAGCTTTCCAAACTGTGTGTGGCGACACAAAAGTGTGTCGCCACACACAGCGTGGTGACCACCCGGAAGCGGCGGTGCGTGCGTGCATGGCGGCAACGGCAGCCGCTGCCGCTACCACCGTGCACACGCGCGCCGCCGCACGCCCCTCCGTGCCGCCACCGTGCACATGCGCGCCGCCGCATGCCCCCCGCGCCGCCGCTGTGTGCGCGCGCGCCACCGCACACCCCCCGTGCCGCCGCCGTGCACGTGCGCATCTGTGCTGCCGTGCGCGCACGCGCCACCACCGTGCTGCCGCCGCCGCTGCAGCCACTGGTGTGTCACCAGCGGTGGCACTTTGGAAAGCTCTGCCATAGAGGATTTCAACTGGAGAGTTCATTTTTTAGCTTGAAAATCACATGTTAAGTATCAAGTCAGAATGCCATTAGCCATCCTATACAGATAAGAAATATTTAACAAAAAATCCTGTTTTCAGTTAATATGTGGTAGATATTTGGCTTTCACAATCAGAGACTAATTATGGAAAGAAACTAATTTCAGCATTTCTGTTAATCAAGTTAGATTAAGGGCATTTGTTTACAGTTCTTAACTTTTAGAACTACCTTCATTTAGAAAAAAAGGTGCTGGTTGTAATCTCTAGCTGTCTTCATCCTAGTTTAGACTTTGGCTCCATGATTCTAGCCAGCTAGGCTTTCAGCCAAATATTCTGTTCCTTTCATCTGTTCCTACTTTTGCATTTCCCAGTGACTGGCTCAGCATTTTCAGTCCTGCTTTCCAAACCAACTAATATTTCTAGGCTCTTATCGTGACCTTATAAAAATTGTGGGGAAAAAATACTCAAGGGAAAACCACACCGTTTTGAACTGATGTGTTTAGATTAAAAACCTATGCAGAATAAAACATATGACTGTCTTGCCATAACAAACTGTTGAGTTATCTCAACTATTTGATGTGTTTGCACAACTCCTTTGCAAATCAGAGTTTCTAAAGCAGAGATGCGGGGGGGGGGAGGGGGAATGTTAAAAAAAATAATCAAGATTGCAATCAAAGCCCTTCCCTTTTTTATGTGTGTCATATTCTGAGTATTTTTAACCTGCCCTGCAGGTATTCCTGCTCCGAAAATGAAAAGTTAAAAAGTGCACTGAAACATTCAGCTCCACTTACTTGAGTGGCGTCAAACTGTTCTGTGAGCCACAGAAGCAGGAAAAAAAAATTAAAAAGGAAAGTATAGCTTCATTGAAAAACGTTACTTACTCCCATTCTAAAGGCTAGCTCATAATTCAGCCATTATTTATACTGTGTCCAATACACTTCACACAAATGATATTTGCAGAAAACCTTTGCACATCCAGCCAATATTGTGAACCCCATGCTTAGGATAAATAGAGAATGAAAAGTAGCGAAGAAGTCTGGATAAATATGAGTATATATCTCTATAGCAGGGCTTTCCAAAGTTTTCCCGCGGCGACACACTAACCGCCGTTGGTGTGTTGCCGCAGGAAAACCTGGAAGTGCCGCCATTGCGGCAGCGTGCAAAAACCCGGCAGCGCTGCTGCCGCTTTCGGGTTTTTGCGCGCCGCCGTTGGTGTGTCGCCGCGGGAAAACACGGAAGCGCTGATGATGATCAGCGCTTCCGGGTTGTGTGGCGACACACCAGACTGTGTGGCAACATACTTTTGTGTCGTGACACACAGTTTGGAAAGCTCTGCTCTATAGCATAGCTTTCCAAACTGTGTGTTGTGACACAATACTGTGTCGCCTGCGGGGCCCAGGTGTGTTGCATCAAAACCCAGAAGCGCTGATGGTGTGCCGCCGCTGGCGGGCCATCAGCGCTTCCAGGTTTTCACACGGCACACCAGGACACTGCTGCCGCCACTGCTGCAGCACGTGAAAATCTGAAAGCGCCACGGTGGCACTTCTGGGTTTTTGCGCGCCACTGCAGTGCTTCTGGGTTTTTGCACACCGCCGTTGGTGTGTCACCAACAGGAAAAGTTTGGAAAGCCCTGCTCTATAGGAATGGGTTTGTGTGCAGACACGTATGTTTCATCCCTCACGTATGAAGAGGGAATGGCCTTGAAGGACAGGAGGAAGAGCTGCTACCAAGGTAACGGCCAGATAAAAGGGGTTTGTGCCGGGGCCAGGAAAGTAACATGAGTAAATGTCTCAGACAAGCCCTTCCCTAGTTCTCACAAAGATAAAGGGAGGGAGGGGGAAGCATATTCAGACTTGCAAGATCCTATTACTATAGCTTTACAATAAAGTAGTCCTGACCTACATGACAGGTTTCAGACTTGGTTTTCTAGTCTGCTCTACCTTGAAGGGCTGATACTACGTGTGGTGCACATGAGTGTATGTATGGGGACATGCATGTGCAATTCTAGTTTTGCTGGTGACCTTGGGGCTGAAAAGGTATTCCATTCCTATAATTGGTTATCCCCAAATGCTACTACCTACCTCCAGCAAAGAATTTTACAACAGCAGCAACAAAAATAATTTATTAGATTGATAGGGCCGCCATATTGGAGAGACTTAAGCCAGCTTGAGGGATGTGTATGACAGAGAAGAAAACCTTTCAAAGCATGAAAGAAAATGTTTGGCATACGGGGAGTTGGGGGGGGGGGGACAATTACTGCACACAGATATGCACATGTATCACATGTCCAGAATTATTAAGTGGTGATGTGGGCAATCTCCAAGATTTTCTTTCAGCTGGAATTGGCAACTATAGGTTGACAAGAATGGCATTGCACAGGATTGTTATCTGAGTTTATAAAACTTTCTGTCTGCTTGACTCCTCTTGGGGAGTCACGTTCAATTTAGAGTCATCTTCTTTTGCGGAGGATAAGGTATTCCTGAAAAAAAATTCCCTAAGCTAGTTCTGAAGAGCAAGTGACTTGAAAGAATGCCCTTCTGCCTTGAGTTCCACTTGCACAACATATAAACCCTCATCTTAACGTTATCACTGAGGAGACATATTAATAAATAGGTGTATGCTGCAGATATGTGTTGTTGCTTCATATTATCCAGCTAGGTCCTGGGGTACAAGCTCACTCTGTATAGAGAAAAGTTCCTGAAATCTGAATTTCATTCAAAGCTGAACACCACCTTCTGTTATGAACAACAGTGTTACTCAGCTTTGGAAAAAATAATTACTTTATTATTATTTATTACTCCAATTATTACTTTGGAGTAATACAGAAAAATTGAATATGCCCTCAGAGTATGTCTGTCTCCATTCAGAAATCATAATGGACTCTTAACTGTTTGAGGGATTACAGTAGAAACGATGCTACAGCCTTGCAAAAATCAGCCATGAAGCCCTCCACTTACTGTATATCAGAGAAAGTAGAAAGAGAAGGAAATGTACATGTCACCCAATCTCTAGATGGTTAAGTCTGCTTCAATAACCTCTGCGTGGGTGACCTCAGAAGGAGAAGTGGGGTGGTGGAGTGGTATCATGACATCCTTGCCCAAATGAGGAGAATTACACACTTGAACCATACGTAACTTATGTTATTTTCACAGTGATGTCATGATGCATCATTTTGACATCATCATTGCTTCTCCCAGATGCTTATGAATCCCTGTATAGTATATGCTTTAAAAATATTTCCAGCACTCCAAGTCGGACTGGCAGCTAGACAAGTCAGAGTATTTCAGAATGCTGAATACCTGGCTTGCTTTTCGCTATTTGCAGTGATCTATTGACAAGATAAGATCACTGGAATGTTTCCCCGGAGAGGGGAGAATCGGAAGATTAATCACAAGGTCGTTGGAATTGCTTCCCCCCGCTTTTTCTGTTGTTTTCCACCGCGGAGAAAGTGAGAGGCTAGGAACAGTGAGACGACTGGATTTACAGCAATGCTCTCATAGGGAAAAGTAAGTTAGAGCTAAAGACGACTTTTAGATTATCACTTTTTTTTTAGTTTTTTAGAATTAATTGTTTATCATCTAAGATCTATCTTTGGACTTTGTATATAAATGTTGGCAAATTTTGTGTTTTCTTTGCTATAATAATAATCATGGTGGAAACATGATGGATTTTATAATGGAAGTATAGTGAAACATTTGCATTTTTTTTTTACCTTTCTAATTTTTCAGTGTGGATTTTGCTTTACTTGGAAGTACAAGAAACTCTTTTTTTATATTTCTTAAATATATTTTATTGGACTAAATACTGATGAATTTGTTTCATTTTTTTATATTGATTGACATTTATCCTTTCCTTTTCTTATAAACTGTTTGAAATACTATTTCTTCCTTTAACTTTGGGATTATTGGAATTTTTCATCTTCTTATTTTTTATTGAATAGACAGAACAGATCAGCTGACCACTCCTTCCCTGGGAAAGCACTTTGTTTTGTCTAGAACGACTGGCTACACAGCCTGAAGGAGGGGGTGGTGGATGAGAAATGGCTTTTTTAACAGTACTTCGAGATTTAAAAAAATAATTTAATGAAACTCTTTCAGAAATTAAAAAATCAATAGAATTTATATTAATAGATTTGGAGGTTCAGGTTCAGGTTCAAAAGACACAAAAGACAGATTTAGATATGGAAAAAAAAATTTCGAGGCAGCAGAGAAACAAGAAGAGAGGATTTCAAATACATTGGTACAGAAGAAGATTCCGATACACTACAGGAGGGGGTTGTTTAAACAAGTTATACATTACAATCTGGGTCTAAACACATTGTGGCAGTTGAGACAGGAAGATTTTAATGTGCAAATTGATAACCATTGTGAAATACTGGGAAAGGCTAAGAAAAATATTTTGTCATCCCATATGAGCTATAGTACAAAACAAGTTGAATATTGTGATCTTGGCATAACCTAAACAGGAAAACGATATGTGGGATACAAGGTTAATGAAAATATGGATTTGGATCGGATATGGAACAAAGTTGATATGAGAAACTGTATAAACACATAAAAATGCAATATTTTAATGTAAGATATAAGATTATAAACATAAATAGAAGTTGATATTATAGACCAATTTTTTATAAGATGACACATTTCTATAATTATATGTATGAATATGTATGTATGAATATTATAAGAATTGGTATATTATGTATTAGGTTATGTATTATGTTAGGTTATGTATTCAGTTTAAATGGACATTATCCCAAGGAGTGGAAATTACAGATGGATTTTTCTTTTATGGAGATATATACAGTATATTAGAAGATAATGGGATGATGAGGTGGAATTAGAATTAATGTTATTACAGGATGACATATTTTACAATATTATGTATGAATATGTATGTATGAATACTATAAGAATTGGTATATTATGTATTATGTTATATAATATGTTAGGTTATGTATTAGTGGAATATGTAGTCATAATATGAATAGAATATATTGTATTTTATTAGAAGTAAATAAGGCTTTTATTTTTTATACTAATTGGACTTTATTGAAGATATAAATATAGATGTAAAAATGGAAAGAGCGAATAAAAAATATCAAACTGATGCAGCAATGAACATTTAACTATCACTTCAAGGAGTGGAAGCTAAAGATGGATTATTGGAAGATAGCAAGAAAGGTGAAACCTATATGAAGACCAGAAGATTGGATTATAGAAATTAAAGAGTATATGACAAAGAAAAGTTTCTGTGTATTGTATGAAGGACTAACATTTAAAGTTAATTATTGTATTTAAAGTTCAAAGATAGATTGGAGGACATCTATTTTCTATGTTTCCTTTGTTTATTATTTTTTGACTTCACTTTTTCTTTTCTTTTTTCTTACTTTGTATTTCTATTTCTTTTCTCTGCTTTAACTTTTAATATGTATTTTAAAACTCAATAAAATTTATAAAAAAAATATTTCCAGCTTGATCTCTAGATCCATAAGGAAAAAAAATAATTACAAATATTTTCCATTTTTTTCCTTTATAGAAGATAGACAAGTTGGAAGGTGCCTGGAATTTCTCATTCTACATACTGAAGTATATATAGATTTGTCTTTAGATTAGTCCTTTTCAGTCTCTAGTGCTGATGGATCTTAATTTCTTTTATAATTATTATAATTTTTAAGAAGGAGATTTTGATTATCTTGTCTCTCTTAGCCAAAACAATAGTCATAGCTTATCATTTTATGGAGCCAATTGTTAAGTGAGTTTATTCAACTTCTTTAAATAAATCAGTAAACACCTAAGAAGTAGAAGTAATCAAGAATGTTTTTCTCAAAATCTATTCCTGGTTATCCCAAGCTTCATTCATTATAGCAGTATAATTGAGGGAGAACAAGAAAATGCTCCAGCCTTATGTTATACCTTCCCCTTAGAATTTAAGACTTGCTTCATCCCTTCTAATGCTCTGGAAGCTATTAAGGATAGAATACTGTACTTCCATACATCATTTGATTAAATAGTTGGTTCTTGCCATCTTTATTTAAATTTACTTTAGTTAACTGTTTTGTATCTGCTTTTGTTATGATTTTATTTTTTCTCTATTTCTCATTATTACTATTATCATAATTGTTTTGTATTTTTGAAGTTTGATTAGCACTCGGTTATCTTTTATTTCTATTTCTTTTTACCAATTACATTTTAATTGCTTACGGTTGCTTGTGGGCTGAATTGTAAACCACCATGAGTCTGTATTGATTCATCAGTAGAATAAATATAATAAATAAATAAATAAATAAGGCATCATGGATAAATGTAACTGGAAAGAGTTTTATTTTTTATTCATTTACTGTAGAGAACAGCAACAATGCAAGCTTTTTGACAACATGCAATCCCTAACGCATAGCTTTCTAAACTGTGTGTCACAATACAATACTGTGTCGCCTGCGGGGCCCAGGTGTGTCGTGTCAAAACCCAGAAGTGCTGATGGCATGCCGCCGTGTGCGGCCGTCCACATGACGGTGGTGGGCCATCAGCACTTCCGGGTTTTCGCACGGCACACCAGGACACTGCTGCCACCACCACTGCGGCATGCGAAAATCTGAAAGTGCCGCGGCGGCAGCGTGCAAAACCCAGAAGTGCCGCCACCACTGCTTCCGGGTTTTGGCGCGCCGCCGTTGGTGTGTCGCCAATGGGAAAAGTTTGGAAAGCCCTGCCCTAACGTAATACTATAAAAAGGTTATGCATTATGGTGAAATAGCCACCATCCCCAAACATTTCAATTGTAGAAAACAGAAGATTTGAGAACTCCAATCTCATGAAAAAGAACTTCTACAATCCAATGAATTGTAAACAGTGATTAAAAAAAAATCTGGGAATGGATTTTTGTTCTTTCAAAGGAGCTGTACTCATTATATGGTTTATATGTAAAGATCAGATTTGTGAGACAAAAACTACCATTTATGGTTGACTGCTGTTATAATGCTAGGGAATCTCAACAACTATGTAATTGTTATCATGCCCAGGAAAATATGATGTGCTTAGAAATCCACTAGCTCTGATTTTCAAACATTTTTAAAGAATATCCATGAAGGTGACAGGGAGTAACATTCTCTTTATGATCAGGCATGTAGAAGTCTTTACTATGGATATGAAGGGAGAAGAGTACTAGTATCTTGGACAGTCAAAAAGGTGAAATTTTCTTCTTGGTTCCAGTCCTTTTCTTTCTGCCTTTCATCATTATATCTATTGATCTCCTACATCTCTGTATCTGGTTTTCACCATTACAGCCCCTTTTTGCCAATAATTGTATAGTTCACACATTGTCCTAT